>CM042684.1:50393671-50993671 GCA_023614405.1 Avena insularis | reverse complement strand
GAAGCATCCAATAAATCTTTATCATGAAGAGAAAGCCTTGCATAAAAGTTATTGATAATAATATTGTTTGGGAGCTCATGAATGGGACATTTGAGCATTAGTAACTTCAATCTCCCCCAAGCTTGAGCTATACTCTCTCCATCAAGAGGCCAAAAGTTATATATTTGATTCCGATCTTTATGAGTCTCACTAGGAGGGTAAAACTTTGAATAAAAGAGAGGCACTATTTCCTCCCATTCCAGAGCTTGACCATTCTTCAGCAACTTATACCATTCCTCAGCTCTTCCTTTCAGCGATAATGAGAATAAATTCTTCTTAACTTGATCTGTAGTAATACCTGCACACTTGAACAACCCGCATAATTCGTGTATAAAGAGTAAATGATCACCGGGATGGACAGTTCCATCCCCAACATACTAGTTATCCATAACACGATCAATAATTCTTGTAGGTATTTTGAAAACATCATTCTCAGCAGGTGGTGGCTTATCTACTACCTTAGCAGTGGTAGTAGCATTACCAAATAAGAAACACAGCGAATTATCCATATCGAAAATAAAGCAACTAATAGAAGTAAACAATACTCACAGTAGAAGTTTCCTTTACCAGTTCCACTCTCTAATAGCGCTTCACTCCCCGGCAACGGCGCCAGAAAATAGTCTTGATGACCCACAAGTATAGGGGGTGTATCGCAGTATTTTCGATAAGTAAGAGTGTCGAACCCAACGAGGAGCTGATGACCCACAAGTATAGGGGGTGTATCGCAGTATTTTCGAGGGAAGTGAAACCCAATTTATTGATTCGACACAAGGGGAGCCAAAGAATATTTATAAGACTTAACAACTGAGTTGTCAATTCAGCTGCACCTGGAAATAATCTTGCTCACAGCAGTTTATCAGTAGCAATAGTTTTGTAGTAGGAATAGTAAAGTAACAGCAATAGTAAAGTAAATACAGTAGTAACAATAGCAGTAAATAGTAGGATTCGAGTACGATAGGCATACGGATGGATGGACGGGCATTGCATGGACAAGACAATTCACATAGCAATCAGAACATAGGGCAATTGCAGATAAATAAGATAAAGCATCCAAGTACTAGATAATCCTAGGAATGTGTTCCCTATATAGTCATACGTGCTCACAATGAGAACTTGCACAACATCTTTTGTCCTGCCAGCCCGTTTGCAGCGGGGCCTCAAGGGAACTACTGGCAATTAAGGTGCTCCTTTTAATAGAGCACCGGAGAAAAGCATTAACACTTCGTGAACACATGTGATCCTCACATCAAAGCCATTCCTTCCGTTATCCGATTTACATCACTTCGGGGCCATAGGTTCCGGAAAACAACGTGTGTATACAACTTGTAGATAGGACCAGAAACAATACTATCATAATGAATCAATAACAAGTGCAGATCTGAAATCATGGCACTCGGGCCCTAGTAACAAGCATTAAGCACAACAAGTCGCAACAAAGTCATAAAGCACTAATAAAAGATACTAGGCACCATGCCCTAACAATCTGATGCCATTACATGAACGATCTCATCCAATCCCTACCATCCCCATAACCTACATCAGGGGATTACTCACTGATAGATGGGGGAAACATGGATGGTCGATGGAGATGATGGTGGAGATCGATGGAGATGGCTCCGGGGGCACTTCCCTGTCTCGACAGGGTTCCGGAACAGAGACTTTCTGTCCCCCGAATCTCCCTTTCAGTGGTGGCGGCACTGCGGAACCTTTTTTTAAAAACGTCGAACCCCCCGGAGTTTTTAGGTCAGAAGGCTTCTTATAGGCGAAGAGGGAGACCGAGGGGGTGCTTGGGGCCACCACACCATGCCCTGGCGCGGCCAGGCCCAGCCCGCGCCTGGGAGGGTGTGGCCAGCCCCTAGCCCTCCTCCATCTTGTATTCTGGCTCCTGGAGTCTTCTGGAAAAATAGGCACTTTGGCTTTTGTCCCGTCCAATTCCGAGAATATTCATTTTCTGACTTTCCTGGAACCAAAAACAGCAGAAAACAGGCCGTTGGCACTGTGGCTCTTATTAATAGGTTAGTCCAAGAAATTATATGAAAAGTACTCCAAAGTGTGGACAAAACACAAGAAAGTGGATAAAACCAAGCATGGAGCATCAAAAATTATAGATACATTTGCAATGTATCAACATCCCCAAGCTTAACTCCTGCTCGTCCTCGAGTAGGTAAGTGATAAAAAGAAAGAATAATTTTTGAGGTGACATGCACCATCAAGGACTTGACCAAAGTATTTGTAAACATTCAAAGCTAGGATCATAGTACTTCAATCATAACGTGAAAGACAAAGTTCTAGCAATAAGACAAACAAACTATGATGCAACATGAAAAGGCACAAACAAAAGATTCATGAATAACAATGCTTTGCAAGATGTTTGTTTGTTTCACATAAAGAAAACATAGCAAAGTGGCATTCAGCTTGTCCCTCATAGAGTAGCAAACAAAAATGCATAGGACACCTTCAAAGTTTACAAGAGTGACTAGATACAAATAGTTTAAAACAATCAATATCAAGGTATGCACCAATCAACAAGTCTTGGGACAATGCACATAGAACTAAGAATGGCCACTATGCTCTCAAAGTAGGTGCATAAAGATAGAAGGTGGAGACTCAATATAATGGTGGAAGAAAGGCCTTTTTATAAAAGGAAGTAGGGATTCAAGTCCCATAAAGAGCTTCCAAAAATTATGGTACTTATAGCTTTCAGCTCTCATTGCCCCTATCATAAGCATCTTGAAGTGATTAAGGTTAAAGTGAACAAACTATGGTGTACATGCTTGACGAAGTATAAGTCAGAAATCTCATGTCCACGCTTCTCATGCTACTCAAATTTAGTCACCGGTAAGTTCTTGTCATCGTAAGTATATGTGTATCATAGAGAACCGCCAACAGGGTACCCCTTGCCCAATGATACGAAAGAATCCCCATATCAAAATGACAAGGCAAGCAGACAACGCGCATCTCAACATTCTTCTTATTTACCATGGGAATATGGTGCTTTTTCTCTCTTTCCTCTTTTCATAGTATCTCTTTTTTTCTCTTTTCTCTTTTTTCTCAATATAGGACTCTTTTTTTTATAAGAAGAATGCTTCATAGACAACTCATTATGGTTACGCTGCAGGTTTCCACCATGTCAGCATGGATTAGACCAGTGGCCCAGGCGTTTCTCTAACACATATACATAACTCCATGGACTTACAAGCTCCCCTTTCATTTCACACCGACGACATCCATATACAAAAGAGCATGATATCAACTAGGTACAAGTACCAAGTGCAATGTTGAAAGCGTTCCCCATGAAAGCATGGTTCTGCTAATTCCCAACAAATAAGTGCAAGCATATACAACATAGAAGACACAATGGTTCAAGTTTATTAAGGGCAAGAAAAGTAAAGTGTGTCATCAAGTTCGTGAGAGCTTTAATCACTAGTTTTCTCATAACAAGTTTAATTTGGAAGGTAAACAAAAGCATGAATATACTTGGAATAGCATAAGATAATAGGTAGGTATGGTGGAATCTTTGGAATACCTTGGTTTAGGGAGTTGGATGCATGAGTGGAACTCATACTTTGTTGTGCAGGCTAGCAAAAGACTGGGAGCGACAAACTAAGAGAGCAATAATGGCCATAATCATGCAGAGCGATAAAACATCATTGATCAAAGCATAAAGTGATACTACAAGTTGAAAACTAAAGGATCATAAAGGCTATGGTGACTTGAGATAGTCATAACATGGTGTGAGCATGCGCCAAGTCAACCCAAATAAAGCATCAAAGGAGAATACTACTATACTATGCTTTAATATGCTAAAACAACGCATGATTCATCCAAGGCACATTAAGCAATCTCAATTGTTTATAACAAGTCATGCTACAACAAAGAATACTAAACATAAATCCAAAACAATATCAAGCATGGAATGACAAAGCATAGGCTACAATCAAAAATAAGCTCTCTTTACCACTTAAGCATGAACTTTTCCTACTCTTTTCCAATCTAAACCAAACTATTTGAAAGCCAATGTATGAAAGAGGGGATCCAACCAATTTATTCAGAAAACTAAGCAAACCAAGCAAACGAAAAACCAAAACGAAAACAAAAAAGAAGACGCTCCAAGAACAACACAACTGTGCATGAAACAATAAAAATGAAGCGTTTGGAAGAAACCTGGGATTTTTATTGATGAAGAAGGGGATGCCTTGGGCATCCCCAAGCTTTGACGCTTGTAATTCTTGGATATTTCTTGGGGTGACACGTGTGGCATCCCCAAGCTTGAGTTTTAGTCCATCCTTCATCTCATTACTCATTCCTTCCATACACCTGAAATTTTTCCTTCATACAAAATTTCACACAATCTTTATTAGTAACATTAGTGCACTCAAGATAATAAGTATTAAGGTTCAGTTTTAACAACAAGAAAACTTCCATTAGAACACTAGCTACTGTAGCACTTCCCTCAGAAAGCTCAATTCCCCAAAAGAACTCAAAAAGGAACCAACAAGAAGCAAATGCAGAAAATGGCAGAAATCTGTCAAAACAGACCAGCAGGTAAAGACGAATTTTTTAGAAGACCTTATGTTGCTCAAATCAAAAAGTGTTGAACTAACGAAAGTTAGGTAACAACCTGGGGCAGAAGCACAAAAAATTACAGCTCAATCTAACATACAGAGCTCTCTCACTAATGTTTACGGTGAAGCACAGAAATCTGTTTTGCGACAGCAACTTTCCCAATCATTACTTCTCTCTCATTAAAGGTTACTCTTGGCACAAAAAGCAAATAAAAAGGATAAGGAGCGGTTATTACAGAGGTAATAAATTCCAAGACTCATCTAAAACTTTTGGGTTATCTCCCAATAAGTACTTTTCTTTAATGCCTTTAAGTTAGGCATAAGCAAAAACTAAAATGGATAGAATAGAATTAAACGGAGATAATCATGGTGAAAACATTGTTTTGTTCAATGAAATCCTTTTGTTAACAAGGTTGATCAGGTCTTGTTACCAAAAAAAATTCATATGATACAAAACTTTGTATTCCACTAATGATTATGTTACCTCCACCTTGATAGCAATAGTCCCAATCATAATAGTTTCAAATTTTTCTCTTGGTATGGGACAATATATTTCTCCAACTTGAATGCCTTCAACATGTTCAATTAAATTCAAACCATAATTCCTTTCCATCTTCTTGGGGAAATAGACAGTATGTTCCTTGTCATTAACATTGAAGGTCACCTTCCCTTGATTACAATTAATAACAACTCCTGCAGTGTTTAAGAAAAGGTCTCCCAAGAATAATAGACATATTATCATCTTCAGGCATAAAAGTTTGAGAGGATGCTCTCATAAGAAACATGAGTTGAAGTAAAAGAGAGTATCAAGAAGAAAATTGAAAACACATTTAAGTCTAACCCACTTCCTATGCATAGGAATCGTGTATGCAAATAAATTCACAAAGAACAAAGTGACAAGCATAGGAAGATAAAACAAGAGTAACTTCAAAACTTTCAGCACATAGAGAGGTGTTTCAATACCATGAAAACTTCTACAACCATATTTTCCTCTCTCATAATAATTTTCAGTAGCCTCGTGAATAAACTCAACAATATAACTATCACATAAAGCATGCTTTTCATGATCTACAAGCACTAGAGCTTTATTATAAACATCTTCAAAAGAATCCTCAGGAACATAGCATTCATCCTCATTTAGTAAGCATGGGGGACAATCAAATAATGTAAGGGATAAAGAGTTACTCTCATTAGAAGGTAGGCATGGGTAGCTAATCCATTCTTCCTCCTTTTGTTCATCACTCTCCTCCTCTTTTTCATCTAATGAGATTTCAGGTTCATCAATTTCTTCTTCCATAGGATCCTGCAAGGCATTAGTCTCTTCCATTTGTGGAAAGCATCTATTAAAATATTCAAGAATATAGCCATTTTCATCCTTGTAATTATCAAAGCAAAATTTAAGTATACCATAAACCTCATACTTATAAGGTGAATCATCAATATTTTTAAGCAAACTAGCAAGTTCAAAAGCACCCTTCCAAGTAATAAATTCTTCAATTTGTTCCGCATCATAAAAATCGTAAATTCATTTCGCATAGGAAGATATGGTATCATTATCATTATACTCACACTGAAAAGGGAGGTGTTTATACCTCTTTCTGCAACGAGATTCATCACAGCAATAAGTAACATTATAAGTAGAGCACACGTTTCTAGCAATGGTATACAATCTATCAATTTGTTCCCATAAGTGTTTCCCTTTTTGTGACAAGCGGTGTTCCTTATAATAATATTTTTGATCTTCCGTGAACCCACCTTGCCAATAAGCTTCAGTTTCAAAGAAACCAACCATTGACAACAAGCATGATAAAGCAAGACAATAACAGACCAACGAAAATAACAACTAGAGTAGGGACTAATATTTTTGTATTTTTGATAAAGAAACAAACAAACAAGGCGAAAATAAACTTAGCTTGAACAATAATGAATCCAGGTGAACTTGATAAATAAAGCTATGCTCCCCGGCAACGGTGCCAGAAAATAGTCTTGATGACCCACAAGTATAGGGGGTGTATCGCAGTATTTTCGAGGGAAGTGAAACCCAATTTATTGATTCAACACAAGGGGAGCCAAATAATATTTATAAGCCTTAACAACTGAGTTGTCAATTCAGCTGCACCTGGAAACAATCTTGCTCACAACAGTTTATCAGTAGCAACAGTTTTGCAGTAGGAATAGTAAAGTAATAGAAGTAGTAAAGTAAAGACAGTAGTAACAATAGCACTAAACAGTACGATTCGAGTGCGGTAGGCATAGGGATGGATGGACAGGCGTTGCATGGACAAGACAATTCACATAACAATCAGAACATAGGGCAATTGAAGATAAATAAGATAAAGCATCCAAGTACTAGATAATCCTAGGCATGTGTTCCATATATAGTTATACGTGCTCACAATGAGAACTTGCACATCTTTTGTCCTGCCAGCCCGTTTGCAGCGGGGCCTCAAGGGAACTACTGGCAATTAAGGTGCTCCTTTTAATAGAGCACCGGAGCAAAGCATTAACACTCCGCGAACACATGTGATCCTCACATCAAAGCCATTCCCTTCCGGTTATCCCGATTTCTGTCACTTCGGGGCCATAGGTTCCGAACAAAAACGTGTGTATACAACTTGTAGATAAGACCAGAAACAATACTATCATAATGAATCAATAACAAGTTCAGATCTGAAATCATGGCACTCGGGCCCTAGTGACAAGCATGAAGCTCAACAACTCACAACAAAGTCATAAAGCACTAATAGAAGATACTAGGCACCATGCCCTAACAATCTGATGCCATTACATGAACGATCTCATCCAATCCCTACCATCCCCATAACCTACAGCGGGGGATTACTCACTCATAGATGGGGGAAACATGGATGGTCGATGGAGATGATGGTGGAGATCGATGGAGATGGCTCCGGGGGCACTTCCCCGTCCCGGCAGGGTGCCGGAATAGAGACTTTCTGTCCCCCGAATCTCCCCTTCGATGGTGGCGGTGCTGCAGATTTTTTTTTTGGAAAAACGTCGAACCCCCGTGAGTTTTTAGGTCAGAAGGCTTCTTATAGGCAAACAAGAAGACCGATGGGGTGCCTGGGGCCACCACACCATGCCCTGGCGCGGCCAGGCCCAGCCTGCGCCTGGGGGGGGGGTGGCCAGCCCCTGCCCCTCCTCCGTCTCGTATTCTGGCTCCTGGAGTCTTCTGGAAAAATAGGCACTTTGGCCTTTGTCCCGTCCAATTCCGAGAATATTCATTTTCTGACTTTCCTGGACCCAAACAAAGAAAAGCAGGCGGTGGCACTGTGGCTCTTGTTAATAGGTTAGTCTAAGAAATCATATAAAAAGTACTCCAAAGTGTGGACAAAACACAAGAAAGTGGATAAAACCAAGCATGGAGCATCAAAAATTATAGATACATTTGCAATGTATCAGGAGCAGAAGGTGCTGGCTAGTGGTATGGATCAGGAATTCTCTGCAAATACTTAGCAAACGGATTTTTAGGGGTTTTTGATAAAGCAAGTAAACAAAGTACGAGTAAATAAAAGACAGTAGGAATAAATGCAGCAAGTGGCCCAATCCTTTATGCAGCAAAGGACAAGCTGGTTGTATTACTTAAGATGACCAAACGTTCTTGAGGACACATGGGAAGACTGTCAAGTGCTTTCGCTTCATATAGTTGACTAATCCTCTTTAGCTTGCTAAGTGTTGTGTGGGTGAATCTGTGCTAATGTACCGGCCTTCCTAGGACTAATACATACTTGTGATTATACCCCTTGCAAACATCCGTAAGTACAAGAAAGTAATTAAGGTAGAAACCTAACCACAACTTTAAACTCTAAGACCCTTACGTCCCTTGAGCAATGGTTTCTTAACGGGGGTTCAGGTTTCTGTCACTCCGACAAACCCTACGATTAGTAGCCAAATACACAATGCATTCTCCTAGGCCCATATAGGTGAAGTGTCATGTAGTCGACGTTCACATGACACCACTAGAAGAAGTACACCACAACTTAAATATCAAACTATTGAATCTTTCTCAACACAACTCCACTACTAACAACATGACTTCTCCCATGTCCTCAAGAACAAAATGAACTACTCACAAGGCATCATATGGATCATGATCAGAGATGGAATAATGATATATAACAATCTAAACATAAAAAATAGTTCAATGGTTCACTCAATAGCATCAACTACACAGAGTAATCAACACGGGGAAAGTTTCCCCTATGAACTATGCAAGATTCAACTCAATTGTTACAGCAATATGGAGATGGTGATGAGGGTGCTGATGGTGATGATGGTGGTGATGATCATGATGATCATCCCGATGAAGTCCAACTTGATGGTGGTGTTGATGGCGATGATCTTCTCTCTCCAGGAAGGAATTCCCCCGGCAGAAATCTGTCCGCCGGAGAGATCTTTCTCTCTCGGTGTTTTACGCTTGAGAGGCGTGGAATCTTTACGTAGTCGCTCCCCGAGTCTTAGGGTTTCGGGAGGATAATATACGCCAGAGGGGAGAGCCTGGAGTGGGTCAGGGTGGCCACACCACCTGCTGGCGCGGCCTAGGGCTTCCCGCGCCAGGGGGTGGTGTGGGCCCCCTATGGCCCATCTCTAGCCCTCCTTCTGGCTTCCTTCGTCTTATGGAAAAATAGGATTTCCTGTATATTTTCCCGGATTTTCTGATCTTCGCGAATTTTGCCTCCAAACAGTACCTTTTCCATTCAGAATCCTGACTGCAGTGGTCCATGCTCCAAAAGTCATCAACCATGCAAAAACAGATGAAATAACATAAGTATCACCTCTCAAGACGAAATATATTGATGAATAACAGTGAATTAAGACATAGAATAGTGATGCAAAATGGACGTATCACCGCCTCCTCACCGAGCCATGGCAAGGGGCGCCACCGCCAGAGAGCGGGCGCACGCGAGCGGGGGTGGGGGGGTGGGGGGAGTGAGCGAATGGGGCTTAGGGTTATGGGGGCGTTGGGGCGCCCTGGTTTTGACCCAGCGAAAAGCAAGCTGAGCTGTCGGATCGCGACGGACAGCTGAGATCGAGCGGTGCGCTGCTGGCAGGCCATGGCTGGGCCATCCAGCGGTGCGGCAGCGCGTGCAGCGACAGCAACGCAACAACGCTATTCAGAGCCACGCATGAACAGTGCTAGTTTTGTTTCCTCTTTTTTATTTTCAGAAGCAGTTTTAGACTTGTTTGGTCTAGTTTTTGGTGATTTTCTTCTAGTTTTCTTCTATGCAAATCGAACCAATGAGACATTTGTTTAGCGAAACATAAAAGTATAAAGTATTGCTTATGAAAAGTGTAAAGTTTCTGTAAAATACAAAGTTTAAATGAATTTGTAATTCATTCTTCCGCTGCAAATAGTTAAAGGGCTCTTTTAAAATTTAATATAGACAAAAGTGATATTAAATTTATGAGAGCATGTTAAATTTATATTCTGGTCATATTCATGTTATTTTTCTAACCAACGTGTAAATAGCATGATTGTGATTAGTGTGTTATTTCAAAGTAATTAAAGTCGTGTGCTTTTGATTCTATGTTCTGCCCAACGGTGATGTAGAATTAATTGCATAAGCATTTGTATGTCTTAATTTTGACCAACGTTGGGCTAATACATGCAATTGTTACTGTTCTCACTTCTTTGTGGTTTTTAGGAGGGTTCTACTTGATGAACTGCATCAAGGAGGTCCCCACACTGAGAGGTGGCAATTACTCCGAGTGGAGAAAGAAGGTGGACTTCGCGTTCATCTGTGCTGAGGTGGATTGGGTCCTTGAGACCAAGCCTCCCACCAAGACAACAGAGCCTATCAGAGATGCTACTGATGATGACGCCGCGTGGGATAGAAAGAAAAGGGACTATGCTCTAGTAGAGCTGGCATACTCTATAGAGAACCAAAAGTGGCAGAACGCCAACAAGAAATGCATGGCATTCATAAAGAACACGGTTGAGCCGGCAACTATTGGTTCAATCACAGAGTGTGCTTCCGTAGAGGAGTACATGGAAAGGATAAAGAGCCAGTTCACTGGCTCTTCAAAGACATATGCAACCCAGCTGCTCAAGCAGCTGGTGACAGAAAAGTATATAGGAGGTGGGCATGGCATCAGGGAGCACATCCTCCGGATGACCAACATGGCTGCCAAATTGAAGGCCATGGAAGCTGATCTGGAGATAAAGCCTGCTCTCCTTGTCCACATGGTCATGGTGTCACTGCATCAACAATTTGAGAACTTTGTTGTCAATTATAATATGGCCCCTGAAAAATGGGACATAGAAAAGACTATCGCCATGTGCGCTCAAGAAGAGGAGAGGCTCAAAACCTAGAATGGTGGTTCATTGAACCTAGTGAAGGACAACAAGAAAATGACCTTCACTCACAGCAACCATGGCTCTCCTTCTAAGCCACACGGTAAAGCTCCCATGCACCATCAGCCTCATCACAGGCCTGCTCACCTAGTGAACAAAGATGCTTGTCTTCAATGCAGCAAGAAAGGGCACTATAAGAAAGATTGCTCCATTTTTCTAAAGGAGCTAATGGCAAGAAAAGGTAACAATATAGTTTCATTTGTAAATGAATCCTTGTATACACAGTTTTCAAAATCCACTTGGTGGATTAACTCAGGGGAAACTATTCACGTTGCAAATTCTTTACAGGGATTCCATTCGACGAGGACTATGAAAAGAAACGAAGGATGCGTTGAAGTCACAAATGGAGTCCAAGCGGATGTTGAGGCCGTTGGTGACATCTCTTTGGAGCTTGCCGATGGATCAATGATCTTGCTTACGGATGTTCTTTATGTTCCTTCTTTGCATAGAAATTTAATAAGTGTGTCACATTCGGACAAAGTTAATTATCAGTGTCATTTTGGACATGGCTAGTGTGCCATTTATTGTAATAAAGATTGTGTGGGTATTGCTTTCCTCCACAATGATCTTTATTTATTATCCACTCACGAGAAAGTTAATTCTGTGTGTAAAGTGAAAGAAAATGTTTCCTCATCAGATAAAGAACCAAAGAAAAGAAAGAGAACTCAAGACTCGTCGAAATTATGACACTGTCGTTTAGGCCATATTTCGAGGGGGAGAATAGAAAGACTAGTTAAAAACGATATTCTTCCTCCGCTAGAGTTCTCCGACATAGAGCAATGCATCGATTGCGTTAAAGGAAAGTATGTAAAGCAAATCAAAAAGGGTGCAAATCGAAGCGCCGAAACACTAGAAATTATTCACACCGATATATGTGGACCGTTTCCTGTGAAAAGTGTGGATGGTTATGACTTGTTCATAATATTCACAGATAATTACTCCCGTTATGGTTATATTTATCCAATTAAAGAAAGATCGAAAGCGCTGGATAAATTTAAGATATTCAAAGCTAAAGTTGAGAACCAACATAGTAAAACAATAAAGATAGTAAGGTCTGATCGTGGAGGGAGTTCTACGGTCGACACACCCCATATGGCCAGGTCCCTGGACCTTTTGCAAGGTTCTTACATGAGACTGGCATAGTGGCCCAGTATTCAATGCCGGGCGAGCCTCAGCAAAATAGAGTAGCTGAAAGGCGTAATCGTACCGTTATGGATATGGTTCGCAACATGATGAGTTACTCCACCTTGCCATTGGGATTGTGGATGGAGGTGTTAAAAACCGCCATTCATATTCTCAATAGAGTACCAAGCAAGTCGGTGCCCAAAACACCGTATGAGTTACGGACAGGGAGAGTTCCCTCACTACAACACCTAAGGGTGTGGGGGAGCCCAGCTGAGGCCAAAGTATTTAATCCAAATATTGCAAAGCTTGACCCTAAAACAGTTAGTTGCCATTTCGTTTGAAAAGTCAAAGGGTTTTCGTTTCTACTGTCCAGATAGATACACAAAGTTTGTAGAAGCAAGACATGTTGTCTTCTTAGAGGACGAAATGATGAGGGGGAGCATGGTAGATCGGAAAATTGATCTTGAGGAGAAGAAGGTGCATGCACCTAATCCGATGACTCAGGAGCCATTCTTCTCGCTACCCGTTGTTCCTGCATCAACAACCCCTAAGGTTGTGGTGCAAGCACCTGTTGCAACTCCACCCATGACAACAGTGAGTGAGGATCCGGAACCTGTCCGTCAGGATCCGACTGAACCCACTGTTGAGCGTGAAAGGGAGCAGCAGCAGCCAACTCAACAGGATGTGCCACACGTTGAGACACACAATGTGCCAACGAATGAGAAACCTAGAAGGGCACGAAATGTCCCAACAGATGAGGCCCCTAGAAGGTCTCAAAGAGTTAAAAGATCAGCGATTTCTACTGATTATAAAGTCTATAACACAGAAAGAGTTCAAATGGAGAATGATCCCACTTCATTTGAAGAATCCATGAGTAGCCCTCACTCATCCAAGTGGCTAGAGGCCGTGGAAGATGAGATGAGGTCAATGAGTTCCAACGAAGTTTGGGACTTAGAGGAAATTCCCAAAGGAGCCAAAATAGTAGGCTGTAAATGGGTCTGCAAAATTAAATGTGACTCTAGAGGGAATGTGGAGAAGTACAAAGCACGGCTTGTGGCTAAAGGATTTACACAAAGAGAAGGAGTAGATTACAATGAGGCTTTTTCTCCAGTCTCATGTAAGGATTCCTTCAGAATCATAATGGCACTAGTTGCACATTTTGATTTAGAGCTGCATCAAATGGATGTAAAGACGACATTTCTAAACGGGGATTTAGAAGAAAGAGTCTACATGAAACAACCTAAGGGTTTTATCATGGAGGTCAAGGAACATATGGGGTGCCGCCTAAATAAATCCATTTATGGATTAAAACAAGCTTAGCAACAGTGGTATCTAAAGTTTAATGAGACCATTAAGAAATTTGGGTTTAAAGAGAATGTTGAGGACAACTGCATTTACGCAAAGTTTAAAAGTGGGAGATATATTTTCCTAATTCTGTATGTGGATGATATCTTGCTTGCTAGCAGCGATGTCGGTCTACTACTAGAAACAAAGAAGTTCTTGTCCTCAAACTTTGACATGAAAGATCTTGGTGAAGCTTCATATGTTTTGGGCATAGAAATTCACCGAGATAGACCAAATGGGGTTCTAGGACTATCACAGAAGGCATACCTAGAGAAGATTCTAAAGAAATACAGTATGCATGCGTGCAATACCACACCTGCTCCTATAGTCAAGGGCGACAGCTTTGGGAAATTTCAATATCCCAAAAGTCAATATGAGATCGATCAAATGAAAGCAGTACCATATGCTTCGGCCGTTGGAAGCTTACAGTATGCACAAGTATGCACTCGCCCTGACTTAGCTTTTATCACCGGGGTACTCGGTAGATATTAAGAGAATCCAGACATAGAGCACTGGAAGATGGTAAAGAAAGCATTGAGTTATGCGCAAGACACAAAAGACCTCATGCTAACATATAGAATATCTGATTCCCTAGAGATAAAAGGGTATTCAGATGCTGATTTTGCGGGAGATAGAGACGATCGAAAGTCCACGACATGATACGTCTTCACTCTCGCAGGAGGGGCTATTTCGTGGAGAAGCTCCAAACAGTCAATAGTTGCATCATCCACGATGTATGCAGAATTTATAGCATGTTATGAGGCAACGGGGCAGGCGATATGGTTAAAGAAATTTATACCCGACTTGAAAGTGGTAGATTGCATTGACAAGGCACTAAAGATGTACTGTGACAACGAGCCCGCAGTATTTTATGCCCACAACAAGTCGAGTAATGCTTCCAAACCAATAGAGATAAAGTATTATGTTGTGAAAGATAAGATCTAGGATCACACTATAAGACTCGAGCATATAAGGACAAAGGATATGCTTGCGGATCCGCTAACGAAAGGCTTACCACCCAATGTGTTCAAGGAGCACTTAGCCGGCATGGGTTTAAGGGAAAGTCTATGATTCCTGGATCATAAGAGGCCCAAAAGAAACAAAATTTATTTCAAAACAAGAGGTATATTGTAGCTTCCTGATTCTATCAGCAATTGAGCTGTGACGATGAAACATGCTCTATGTACCGAACTGTGATGAAATGAGTAAAGTATAAAGTAAAAAGTAAAGTCGAGATCAAGAGGGAGAATGTTAGGTTGACTCTCTCCCGATCGATCCCAACGGATCGACCGACCCCTTATCCGCGCCCTGATCGGGGGCGCCCAACCCTCGTATGGTTGGTGGGCCCTTGTGGCAGCGCTATAAAGAGGAGGTGGGGGCCGGGGCACAAGTTACGAGATTCGACACGCCGCCACTCCCCCACCTACATCCTTATCGATCTAGGGTTCCTAGCGCGAGCCACGGGAAGCACCGCCGCCACCACCGCTTAGTCACCCTAGTCACGCCATCGCCGTCGACCTCTTCGCCACGGCAAACGCCTCTGGCTTGTCGAGCCAAAACGAAGGTACTTCCTTCCCTCTCTCTCTGTAAAGGCAGAACACTAGTACTATAGCATCTACCGAGAGCTTCTAGTCCTATCAAGACCTGAATCCGATCGGCTGCTGTTTATTCAACCAACTGCTAACAGAAAATCCTTTGCTATACATCTAACATATTCCTGCAATCCTCTCTTTCTATCGTTCTACAGCCAACTGTACAAGTGTAGGGTCCATACTGTTCGGATAGACTTTTGCGTCAGAAGCACTGCAATGAGGATAAATGACGAGCGATATGATAAGATTGCTGATCATGTTTGTTTCTGAGTGCCTGCTACTAAGACGCTCCCTAGAATCAAGGGATTATGACCTGATGATACTGACAAGGTTATAAACTACACGGGGCCTGCCCCTAGATTTGCAACCACAATTGCTGTTGCCACAGTTTTGTTTGATGGTCCTGTCATTTGTTGTACGGCTCTACGATTCAAGTCAATAAGTGAACTGGAATATAATCTGTTAAATATACGTATTTACTACTGACCGGCTGCTGTTTATTCAACCAACTGCTTTCACGAAGTCGTTACTATACCATGAAAAGGAAAAATCGGTTGCCGACTCTTTTACTGGAAATGTCTCTGGTACAAGGTTTTATTTGCCGATCACAATCAAATTATGGCTTGCGTATACTAGTCTTCACTTAGTTATCAGTTCCTTGGTTTCGTCTGGTGTACTGGGTCTAGGTGTGATGACTCATGAACCGATCATTGTGTGCGGTGGCGGTGGCGATGCCGACCGAAAGCATCGTGGTGGCATGGTGTGACGCAGACATTCACCGTGAAAATTCTTCTTGGCACCATCTCCTTCTCTCCATTTAGCTAGCAGCCTCCTGCACGCCGTACCGTCCTTGGTCTCTTGTCTCGGCCTGCCGATAATCCTTTTCTTTCTTTCTTATTATGCGCATGATAGCAGCTAGTATTCGATAGCTTCCTAAACTTCATAATCAAAATCACTTTCCTCCTACCTTGTCACCTCAGGGAATGGGTCTCTCCGTGAAAAAAAACGAGATGATGCTGGACCTGATTTGTTGGTTTGCACTGATGATCCGGCGCATCAACGATGGCTACACCTGACCTGAAACAGAAAGGGACCGGAGCCATTTGATGGAGGACTCGCTGTCTCACCGGGAGACTGGGGAGCATGCTAGCCCTCTACCTCTAGCTCCGCCACACATGGACGGACCGGGCTCGCCGACGCATGACGCCGTGCTACATTTATTTCCTTTGCTCAATACGAAGTGACTTGCCCGAAAGCGACGGCCATGGACTTTCCTCCGGAGGCCGGAGCCGGAGCTCGTCCCAACGGCTGCAAAGCCTTTGCCATCTCGTCAGGTGACACCTGCATCTGCCGGTCCTGTTTCAGTAGTAGTACGCCACATCAATAATGCAGAGGATAGCATCTCTTGGATCTTTAAGTATACCAGCGAGGAGAATCCAGCGGCAGTGTCAAGATCAAGATATGTAATGGACTCTTGTGCCATTGGCTGCCTGCTTCTCCTGAGCTTCAGGCTTCAGAACAGGCTGCTGGCTGCTTTCTTGTGGAGAACACTGCTGAGCACTAAAACGCCAAGTCAGGACTCAGGAGACAGATTTTCGTAGCTGGGCAAAGCCGGGTCTTGCGTGACGGTGCCTTTAACCTCCTACCAATTAATTTTGTTCTTGCCTAAAGGCCGTCCATGTCGGCCGAACCACGTGATGTGCCACCCACTTAAGCATAATGGTTGCTACCTTTGTGAAAAATTCGAAGCTATCAGTGGAGAGATATAGATCGTCCTATGTTATTAGATCCATTGAGTCAGAGCTCTAAAACCTGTAGGAAAATTCTAATCCTATGACATTTTTGTGGTGCAATTCTAATCCTATGTTTGCAATGAGAAATCCCACTGTTTTACGCTGCCAATCCGAAACTTCAAATGGAAGTCTAGCAGCCTTTTATTTTCGAAATTCGAAAATTATACTTTAGAGTTTCAAAATATTCTACAAAAATTTCCTCAATGCATGTAGCCAATGGAGTATATTACAAACGTGCAAAATCCCAATATGAACTACTTTGTATTTCAGATTACACAAAAATGATGAAAAATGCAGACACGAGAACACCGAATAGTGCACATTTCAAAACTATAAGATTTGTCAATTTTTGTCATTTTTGTGTAGCCTAAAATATACATAATTTTACACTGAGATTTTGCACGCTTGCAGGATACATCATTGAATACAATCAAACCCTTTTCATTTTTTTAAACTTGTAAGTATGTTTTTTGAATTTTTTAAAATAATGGGCTATATGTTGCTCGGTCTCCATTTGTTCACACTCGTAAGCCTATAGCATATGACTGCGCTGTTTTTTGCACTATCATAAGTTGAATAATTCTCCAAGTAATTTGTCATATTTTGTAATTGTTTGCTTGCAATATTAGTTTCATTTATATATTTTCTAATTTGTGTGATCTCTCTCAACTACTCGAGTCAAATAGTGTGATATTTTCACGCAGGCAAAGAAAATAAAAAGAAATCCAGTGGTAGATCTCATGACTGCAATGCTTTCGTAATACAGCATGACGTTGGCACTGTAAGTATATATTTGTAAATTGTAGTTTCCCCATATGTTAGGGGGCTTTCTGTATATTTGCACCTGTACATGTACTATATATTCTGGCATTTGGCCTTCTGGCAATACAAGCATCTATTACCCTAACATGATATCAGAGTCGTAAGGCTTTTTTTTTCTCGCAGCTACCGCCTTCGCCCGACATCCCATTGCCGTCGCCCGCTTCGGCAGTCGCCCATTGCCTCGCCCGGCCGCCGCCTCTTCGCCTGCCGCCGTGCCCGGCCGCCGCTGTTCCCGATGGGATGGTTTGTCGTCTTCGACGTTCCCTTTATGGCCTGAAACAGGCCCCTCATGCCTGGTTTGGGCGTTTTGCCTCTGTGGTGACTGCTGCTGGTTTCTCTCCTAGTTTTCATGATCTAGCGCTTTTTGTTCACACTTCTCCTCGTGGACGCACTCTTGTCCTTCTCTATGTTGATGATATGATCATTACTGCTGATGATCCTGAGTATATTGCCTTTGTCAAGGCTCGTCTTCGTGATCAGTTTCTTATGACTGATCTTGGTCCTCTTTGCCACTTTCTTGGGATTGAGGTTTCCTCCACTTCTGCTGGCTTTTCTATCTCTCAGGAAAAGTATATTCAGGATCTTCTTGCTCGGGCTGCTCTTGCGGATGAGCGCACCGTTGAGACTCCTATGGAGCTTAATGTTAAGCTTCGTCCTACTGATGGTGATCCTCTTCCCGATCCCACTCGTTATCGCCATCTTGTTGGGAGTCTTGTTTATCTTGCTGTCACTCGTCCTGATATCTCTTATCCTGTTCATATTCTGAGTCAGTTTGTCTCAGCTCCTACCACTGTTCACTACAGTCATCTCCTCCGTGTCCTTCGTTATCTTCGTGGCACGATTACTCGTCGCATTTTCTTCCCTCGTTCCAGCTCTCTCCAGCTCCAGTGCTACTCGGATGCTACGTGGGCGAATGATCCTACGGATCGTCGTTCACTTTCTGCTTACTGTGTGTTTCTTGGTGGTTCGCTTGTTGCTTGGAAGACGAAGAAACAGGTAGCGGTTTCCCGTTCGAGTGTTGAGGCTGAGCTGCGGGCTATGGCTTCGGTGACTGCTGAGGTGACCTGGTTACGGTGGTTGCTTGCAGATTTTGGGGTCTCTGTTACGACACCCACTCTACTTTTGTCAGACAGTACAGGTGCGATCAGTATTACACGTGATCCGGTCAAGAATGAGCTGACCAAGCATATTGGTGTTGATGCTTTTTATATACGTGCTCAGGTGTAGGATCAGGTTGTTGCGCTTCATTATATGCCTTCGGACTTGCAGTTGACAGATTTTTTACAAAGACAAACTCGCGCACAACATGATTTTTTACTTCCAAACTCAGTGTTGTGGATCCACCATGAGTTTAAGGGAGGGTGTTAAAGTATATATTTGTATATTATAGTTTCCCCATATATTAGGGGGCTTTCTATATATTTGCACCTGTACATGTACTATATATTCTGACCTTTGGCCCTCTCGCAATACAAGTATTTATTACCCTAAACAGGCACTACCTTTATTTTTGTTCGTCTTTTCATGGGTCGTGTACCTCTGCCAACAATTATTTACAAGAGCAGGCTTCATCATGGTCTACCGCACTATGTTTATCGCTACTATTTAAACATACTCTTTGAGATGAGAGCACGTAGTAGGTTTCCGAGCCTCTGTAAACCTAACTGAAGTGATGGTAAACGTCATAGCTAGGTGTACTACACCATGGTTATCCTCTCATGTTGAGACATGCACACCTTCGGTACTTCGCCCGTCATAAAATAAGTGACACACCGTTATCTGGATACATACTTCCTCCGTTTTAAAATATAAGATATTTTAGTTTTATAAAATAAGTGTATCTAGACTCTTTTTAGTGTGTAGGTTCATCTAGATTTAAAATAAATATACACACTAAAATGAGTCTAAATACATTTCTTTCATAAAGCTAAAACATCTTATATTTTAAAACGGAGAGTGTGCCTTTTAGCTATTTAGTGTCTAGACAAACTGTGTCACTTATTTTGGGAAGTGAGGAGTACATGAAGTCGGCTCGCATGTGCAATTCAGACACGAAACTTCGTTTTGTCAAAAGCAGGCCAAGAACTTGCCACGAGTGTGTAGGACTTTTTTTTTGTGGATCCTTAGTTTGTTGATGTGGTTGACTGTTTTTTTTTTTTTGGAATGACCCTCTGAATCTTCGTTTCTACTCCGCATCCATATGGGATAGAAATTTCTAAAGAATTGCCCCTGAGTTAATTATGAGTTGCTGCTTGTGCAAGCTAGGTGATCATCGTCCTTTGAAGAAGTTCAATATATGCTTGACTCCGGACATGTCTAACTAATTTCGTGCGGCCTTCCCATAGGCACCTCCCTCATGTATACAGATGTAAGCGGACGTTCATTATCCTACTCCCAAAGAACGAAAATGCGGATCCAAATTCAGCGGTACATGGCGCTTTGTCTGCTGAGTGTTAGCTTCAAAATTTTCTCCAAAGTTGGTACCAACTGAGTCACAAAGGTGGCACATACGGTGATTAGACCAACCCAAACAACTTTTATGCCAGGGAGGCATATCTTAGAAGGGTTGCTAGTTTTGCATGAGACTATCCATGAATTTGATAGGAAAAAATTGGATGGTATACTTCTGAAAATTGATTATAAAAAAGCATATGATAAGGTAAAATAACCCTTCTTACAACAAGTTATGTGAATGAAGGGCTTTGATCCAAAATGGTGCCAGTCGATTGAAAATTTTGTGACAAGACAAAGTGTTGGTAGTAAGGTTAATGATGACATAGGGCATTATTTTCAAACTCACAAAGGCCTGAGACAAGGCGACACAATATCACCTACTATTTTCAATTTAGTTGTTGATATGTTAGTAATTTTAATTGCGAGAGCTAAGGAAGATGGACATGCATATGGTTTAATACCTCATCTAGTTGATGGTGGCATATCTATCTTGCAATATGTCGATGATACTATCATTTTCATGGAACACGATTTACAAAAGGCACTAAATATGAAATTGATTCTTTGTATTTTCGAACAACTATCAGGTTTGAAAATTATTTTTCACAAGAGTGAAGTATTTTTCTTTGGCAACGCTAAAGATGTAGAAGATCAATATATCAATATTTTTGGATGTGCGGCAAGGTTTTTCCTTTTAGGTAGTTGGGAGTACCTATTCACTTCTAAAAATTATAGAATGGTGAATGGAAGCCAATTGAGGACCATTTTGAGAGGAAACTCTCAAGTTGGGTGGGTAAATTACTCTCTTATAGAGACAGATTGGTGCTAATTAATCCAGTTTTAACTAGTTTACCAATGTTCATGTTATCTTTCTTTGAATTACCCATAGGGGTAAGGAAAAGACTGATTTATTTTGATCATGATTTTTTTGGCAAAGTGATGGCCACAAAAAGAAGTATAGATTCGCTAGGTGGAACATCATTTACAGGCTTAAAGATCAGGCTGGTCTCGGAGTTGAAGTGTTACAATTGAAAAAAAAATGCCTACTTAGCAAGTGGCTTTTTAAACTACTTACCGAACAAGGTGTTTGGTAGGAATTAATTCAAAATAAATATCATCTCTCGCAATCTTTGTCTCAAGTGAAGTCAAAAATAATAGACTCACCATTCTGAAAAGGCCTTATGAAAATAAAAGATGATTTTTTTACTGTGGCTCTTTTAATGCTGGTAATCGCGAGATGACCAGATTTTGAGAAGATATGTGGCTAGGGAACACGCTTCTTTCCCAATAATACCCATCCTTCTACAATATAGTGCAAATAAAACAAGTTCCGGTTGCCAATGTTATGTCTACTGTGCCTCTAAACATAGGTTTTAGACAGACTCTATCGGGAAATAGGGGAGAAAGGTGGTTGCACCTTTATAACCGTTTAATAGATATGCGCCTTAATAACCAGCCGGATGTTTTTGTTTGGAGTCTAACAACATCGGGAAAGTACATGGTCAAATCTCTTTATTTGAATTTCATGAATGGACATACAATTTTTCTTAGGAGATATATTTGGAAAATGAAGGTTCCACTAAAAACAAAAAAAAATTATGTGGTTTCTTCACAAGAAAGTTTTGCTTAGAAAAGATAATTTAGCTAAAAGAAATTGGCAGGATAGCAAAAAGTGTTGCTTTTGTAACCAAGACACGATAATTCAACATCTTTTCTTTGCATGCCCGTTTGCAAAACTTGTATGTGCATTGTTCACATGGCCTTCAATATAGTCCCTCCCAAAAATGTGACTAACTTATTTGGAATTTGGCTAATGGGTGTGGCAAAGCAAGAGAAAGAACATATTCGAGTAGGAGTGTGTGCTTTATTATGGGCCATATGGAATACATGGAATTATTATATTTTTAACAATGCAATAAATCTCCTTTATGCAGGTAATACCGTTGGCCATTCATTGGATTCATACATGGTCCTTTCTACAACCAATTGAGAAGTGCAAAGATCTGGCTATTGGGTGCAGCCAGCTCGACAAGGTTGCATCGATTTTATATACCGTTGCTCGACAAGTCATGTTGTTAGTAGTGGAATTGTGTTGAGAAAGATTCAATGGTTTGATATTTAAGTTGTGGTGTATTTCTTCTAGTGGTGTCATGTGAACATCGACTACATGACACTTCACCTATATGGGCCTAGGGGAATGCATTATGTATTTGGCTACTAATCGTAGGGGTTGCGAGGATGTAAACCTGAACCCCATTAGGAAACCTTTGCACAAGGGATGTCAGGGTCTTAGAGTTTAAAGTTGTGGTTAGGTTTCTACCTTAATTACTTTCTTGTACTTGCGGATGCTTGCAAGGGGTATAATCACAAGTATGTATTAGTCCTAGGAAGGTCGGTACATTACCACAGGTTCACCCACACAACACTTAGCAAACTAAAGAAGATTAATCAACTATATGAAGCGAAAGCACTTGACGATATTTCCATGTGTCCTCGAGAACGTTTGGTCATCTTAAGTAATACAACCGGCTTGTCCTTTGCTAAAGAAAGGATTGGGCCACTTGCTGCATTTATTCTTATTGTCTTTTATTTACTCGTACTTTATTTACCTGCATTATCAAAAACCCCTAAAAATCCATTTGCTAAGTATTTACAGAGAATTCCTGGTCCAAGCCATTCGCCAACACCTTCTGCTCCTTGTTGCGTTCGACACTCTTACTTATCAAAAATATTACGATACACCCCCTATACTTGTGGGTCAGCAAGACTATTTTCTGGCGCCGTTGCCGGGGAGTGAAGCGCTATTGGAGAGTGGAACTGGTAAAGGAAACTTTTACTGTGAGTATTGTTTACTTCTGTTACTTGCTTTAATTCCAATATGTATAATTCACTGAGTTTCTTATTTCGTAATGCTACTACCACTGCTAGGGTAGTAGATGAATCACCACCTGCTGAGAATGATACTTTGAAAATACCTACACGAATTATTGATCGTGTTATGGATAACTATTATGTTGGAGATGTAACTGTCCATCCCGGTGATCATTTGCTCTTTATACACGAATTATGCGGGTTGTTCAAGTGTGCAGGTAGTACAACTGATCAAGTCAAGAAGAAGTTATTCTCATTATCACTGAAAGGAAGAGCTGAGGAATGGTATAAGCTGCCGAAGAATGGCCAAGATCTTGAATGGGAGGAAATAGTGCCTCTCTTTTATTCAAAATTTTATCCTCCTAGTTAAATTCATAAAGATCGGAGTCAAATATACAACTTTTGGCCTCTTGATGGAGAGAGTACAGCTTAAGCTTGGGGGAGATTGAAGTTACTAATGCTCAAATGTCCTATTCATGAGTAATACATTGCAAATGTATCTATAATTTTTGATGTTCCATTCTTGGTTTTATCTACTTTCTTATGTTTTGTCCACACTTTGGATTTCTGTTCATATGATTTCTTGGACTAACCTATTAACAAGAGCCACGATTGCCAATTTGCTTTTCTACTGTTTTGGTTCCAGAAAGTCGAAAATGAATATTCTCGAATTGACGGACAAAAGCCAAAATCCTATTTCACCGAAGACTCCCGGGCTGAATATGAGGCGGAGTGGGGCTGGGCCAGCCACACACCACCTGGTCAGGCCGCCAAACAGTGGTCCGCCCCCTCGGTCTCCTCTTCGCCTATAAGATGCCTTGACCTAAAAACTCAAGGGGTTTGGCGTTTTTCCAAAGGAGTTCGCTCACGCCACCACCAGATTCCACGAAACAGCACCAGAAACTCTGTTCTGGCACCCTGCCGGGATGGGGAATTGGAGGAGATCATCGCCATCATCATCATCATCACCATCGCTTCTCCATCGACCATCCATGTTTCCCCCATCTATGAGTGAGTAATCCCCCGCTGCAGGCTATGGGGATGGTAGGGATTGGATGAGATCGTTCATGTAATGGCATCAGATTGTTAGGGCATGGTGCCTAGTATCTTTTATTAGTGCTTTATGACTTTGTTGCGACTTGTTATGCTTAATGCTTGTCACTAGGGCCCGAGTGCCATGATTTCAGATCTGAACATGTTATTGATTCATTATGATAGTATTGTTTATGGTCTTATCTGCAAGTTGTATACACACGTTGTTGTCTGGAACCAATGGCCCCGAAGTGATAGAAATCGGGATAACCGGAGGGAATGGCTTTGATGTGAGGATCACATGTGTTCACGGAGTGTTAATGCTTTGCTCCGGTGCTCTATTAAAAGGAGCACCTTAATTGCCAGTAGTTCCCTAGAGGCCCCGCTGCAAACAGGCTGGCAGGACAAAAGATGTTGTGCAAGTTCTCATTGCGAGCACGTATGACTATATATGGAACACATGCCTAGGATTATCTAGTACTTGGATGCTTTATCTTATTTATCTGCAATTGCCCTATGTTCTGATTGCTATGTGAATTGTCTTGTCCATGCAACGCCCGTCCATCCATCCCTATGCCTACCGCTTTTCGAATCCTCATTTCATCGCTATTGATACTGCTGTATTTACTTTACTACTGCTGCTACTTTACTATTTCTACTACAAAACTGTTGCTACTGATAAATTGTTGTGAGCAAGATTGTTTCCAGGTGCAGCTGAATTGACAACTTAGTTGTTAAGGCTTATAAATATTCTTTGGCTCCCCTTGTGTCGAATCAATAAATTGGGTTTCACTTCCCTCAAAAATACTGCGATACACCCCGTATACTTGTGGGTCATCAAGACTAGTTTCTGGCGCCGTTGCCAGGGAGCATAGCTTTATTTATTAAGTTCACTCTGATTCTCTATTGTTTGCTGTTATCCATCCATCATGGGTAAGTCTCGTGATGGAAAGGTTCCTATTTTACCATCCACTACAAGAAGAGGTACTGTTCTGAACACCTCTATTCCTCTTGATTCACCATCTGTTATGAGTATGCTCGTTACACCACCACATACACATGCTACACACACTACTACTACTGCTGAATCTGAAAATTCTGATACTTATGATGTTGCTTCTACTGTTCTTGATAAGATTGGTTCATTAGGTCCTTTCCTAGATGCTACGATTGCTAGAACTATAGCTGGAAATACTGAAACTCCTAATGAAGACACTACTACACCTGTTAGTTCACCTGAGTCTAGTGAAAGTTCTGATATTGAAGATGGTTATGTTGAGATGACAGATGAATTTATTAAGGAATGTAAAAACACCCATGATAGGAGCACTACTAAGAGTCTCCTTGAGAGGCGTACTATTAGACCCAAATTGTCTCCTATTGCTAAGTTTGCTGCTTCTCCCATAAACATTATAGATGAAGATTATGATTTCTCTCTCGATCTATCTTACATAGCTATTGTTGAGAAAGAACCCTTTTGTGGGACTAAGAATGAAAGTGCGGTAGCACATATGAATGAACTTTCTACCATGAGTGGCTTGTTTTCTGATGATATTAAGATGCGTACTTACTTTGCTGCTTGTCCCTTTTCACTGAAAGGAGAAGCTAAAACTTGGTTTAGTAATTTACCTCCTGGATCTATTGATAGCCCTGATTGCTTGATTAGTACTTTCCTGCAGAAATATTTTCCTCCAAGTGCTAGACATGCTATTTTGCAAGAACTTTTTGATTTTAAACAGGGAGAAAAAGAGGTATTGCCCAAATCTTGGGCAAGGTTTTGAGCTTTGATTCATGCACAGGCTAGAAGTCCATTACCTAAGAATGAGCTTCTTGATATATTTTATAATGGACTAACCGAGGAATCTAGGGCATACCTAGATAGTTGTGCTGATTGTGTTTTCAGGAATAGGACTCCTAAGGAAGTTGAGGAATTAATGGCTAAAATAAGCAAGAACTATGAAGATTAGACTCCTCCTAAACAAGCTATACCTGAAGTAATTGTACCTGAACCTACTATTCCGGTGCCTATTCCAACATCAAAGAAGAGGGGAGTTATTGAATTAAATGATGAAGTGATGAAGGAAGCTAAGAAATGTCTTAAGGAGAAGGGAATTAAAGCCGCAAATGTCAAGAATTTACCTCCTATAGAAGAATTATGTAAGCCAATTCCCCACTCATCCACTATTGAGGTACACTCTCTCCAACACTTTGATGAAGGTGATATCCCTTATTCTAAACCTCCTGATCAATGCTTAGAAGAATTCGATATTTTTATTGTTAAGCAAGATAATTTTAATAAAAGGGTGCAAAATCATGTAATGGAAAACACTAGAGGTATTGTTGAGTTGAAAGATATTGTGGAAAGAACCTCTAATGATGTTAAATTGATTGTTAAACACTTTCAAATGGTTCAAACTCAAATAGATCAACTCGTTAAAGTGCAAAAAGACTTGCTAGTTAATGCTGCTAAAGAAAAACATGCTTATGAAGTTAGAACTAGAAGTGGTGCTGCTACCCAGGATCCTCTATATCCTGAGGGGCATCCCAAAAGAACTGAGAAGGATTCTCAACAAGCTGAAAATAGTGTCTCTACTCGTAAGAAAAGGAAAAAGACACATAAAACTATTGTAGAACCCTCTGAACCTGCTATAGATCCTAATAGTATATCTGTCTCTGATGCCGAAACTAAAAGTGGTAATGAAGAAAATGAAGCTCCTAATGAAGAAAAAGTTGAAGAAGAACCTGAAAAGCACACTAAGAATACTATATACACTAAGGAAGATTTTGTTGCTAAGAAACATGGTAGTGAAAGAGAGCCTTGGGTCCAAAAAGCTATGCCTTTCCCTTATAAGAAACACAAGTCAAAGAAAGATGAACACTATAATAAGTTTTCTGAGTGGATGAAACCTTTATTCTTGCAAATTCCTTTGACTGATGTTATTAAATTGCCACCTTACTCAAAATATATGAAGGATATTGTATCGAATAAAAGGAAGATCCCTAATGAAGGAATTTCTAATTTGCTTGCGAATTATTCCTTTAATGGTAAGGTTCCTAAGAAACTTGGAGACCCAGGGATTCCAACCATCCCTTGCTCTATTAAGAATAGTTATGTTAGAACTGCTTTGTGTGATTTGGGAGCTGGAGTTAGTGTTATGCCTTTCTCTCTCTATAAGAGGCTTCAACTTGAAAAACTGATACCAGCTGATATATCTTTGCAAATGGCTGATAAATCTACCACTATTCCTGTTGGTATATGTGAGGATGTACCTGTTCAAGTGGCTCATAATTGCTTGATATTAATTGATTTTGTTGTGCTTGAAATGCCTGAAGATGATAATATGTCTATTATTCTTGGGAGACCTTTTCTTAATACTGGAGGAGCTGTTATTAATTGTAATCAAGGAAAGGTGACTTTCAATGTTAATGACAAGGAACATAATGTCTATTTCCCCAAGAAGATTGAACGGACTTATGGTTTGAATTCAATTTAACATGTTGAGGGCATTCAAGTTGGAGAAATATATTGTCCCATACCAATAGAAAAATTTGAAACTATTATGATTGGGACCATTTCTATCAAGGTTGAGGTAACATAATCACTAGTGGAATACAAAGTTTTGTTTCATATAAAATTGGTTTGGTAACAAGACCTGATCAACCTTGTTAACAAAAGGATTTCATTGAACAAAACAATGTTTTCACCATGATTATCTCCGCTTACTTCTATTCTATCCAATTTAGTTTTTGCTCATGCCTAACTTAAAGGCGTTAAAGAAAAGTACTTATTGGGAGATAACCCAAAAGTTTTAGATGAGTCTTGGAAGTTACTACTTCAGTAATAACCGCTCCTTATCCTTTTTATTTTCTTTTTGTGCCAAGAGTAACCTCTAATGAGAGAGAAGTAATAGTTGGGAAAGTTGCTGTCCCGAAACAGATTTATGTGCTTCACCGCAAAAAATCGTGTAAAATCTCTGAACGTCTTTTTGAGGCGTGAAGTGTTGTGCTTCTGCCCCAGGTTGTTACCTAAGTTTAGTTAGTTCAACACTTTTTGATTTGAGCAATAGAAGGTCTTCGAAAAATTTCGTCTTTATCTCCTGGTCTGTTTTGACAGATTTCTGCCATTTTCTGCATTTGCTTCTTGTTGGTTCCTTTTTGAGTTCTTTTGGGGAATTGAGCTTTTTGAGGGAAGTACTTCAGTAGCTAGTGTTTTAATGGAAGTTTTATTGGTGTTGGAACTAAACCTAAAGACTTACTATCTTGAGTGCACTAATGTTGCTAATAAAGATTGTGTGAAGTTTTGTATGAAGGAAAAATTTCAGGTGTATTGAAGGAATGAGTAATGAGATGAAGGATGGACTAAAGCTCAAGCTTGGGGATGCCACGCATGTCACCCCAAGAAATATCCAAGAAGTACAAGCGTCAAAGCTTGGGGATGCCCAAGGCATCCCCTTCTTCATCAATAAAAATCCCAGGTTTCTTCCAAACGCTTCATTTTTATTGTTTCATGCACAATTGTTTTGTTCTTGGAGCGTCTTATTTTTCGTTTTCGTTTTGGTTTTTCGTTTGCTTGGTTTGCTTAGTTTGCTGAATAAATTGGTTGGACCCCCTCTTTCATTCACTGGTTTTCAAATAGTTTGGTTTGGATTGGAAAAGAGTAGGAAAGTTCATGCTTAAGTGGTAAAGAGAGTTTGTTTTTGACTGTGGCCTATGCTTTGTCATGCCATGCTTGATATTGTTTTGGCTTTAGGCTTAGTATTCTCTGCTGTAGCGTGACATGTTATAAACAATTGAGATTGCTTAACGTGCCTTTGAAGAATCATGCGTTGTTTTAGCATATTAAAGCATAGTATTGTGGTATTCACCTTTGATGCTTTATTTGGGTTGACTTGGCGCATGCTCACACCATGTTATGACTATCCAAAGTCACCATAAGCCTTTATGATCCTTTAGTTTTCAACTTGTAGTATCACTTTATGCTTTGATCAATGATGTTTTGTCGCTCTACATGATTATGGCCATTATTCCTCTCTTAGTTTGGCGTTCCCAGTCTTTTGCTAGCCTCCACCACCAAGTATGAGTTCCACTCATGCATACAACTCCCTAAACCAAGTTATTCCAAAGAGTCCATGATACATTGCAAATGTATCTATAATTTTTGATGTTCCATGCTTGGTTTTATCCACTTTCTTGTGTTTTGTTCCAACTTTGGAGTACATTTCATATGATTTCTTGGACTAACCTATTAACAAGAGCCACAGGACCGGTACTGCTTTCTGCTGTTTTTGGTTCCAGGAAAGTCGAAAATGAATATTCTCGAATTGGACGGGACAAAGCCAAAGTGCCTATTTTTCCTAAGTGATCAAGTGCCGAATATGAGACGGAGAAGGGCCAGGAGCCACCACACCACTGGCACATGGCCAGTGCTGCCCGTGAGAGGTGGTGTGGCCGCTCCCGACACCCCCTCGGCCTCTCCTTCCGCCTATATATTGCCCTCGGGACGAAAACCCTAAGTGTCGGATCAAAAATCCATGAAAGAGTCTATAGTCGCTGTCATCTCCATCCCTAGATCAAGAGGGATCTGAAACTCTTCCCGGCACCCTGCCGGAGAGGGGAATTCACCCTGGAGGCCTTCTTCATCACCATGCAAGCCTCCGGTGTGATGCGTGAGTAGTTCATACTTGGACTACGGATCCATGTAGTATCTAGATGGCTGGTTCTCCTCCTTTGTGCTTTCATGTCTAGATCTTGTGAGCTCCCTTCATGATCAAGGTCATCTATTTGTAATTCTGCATGTTGTGTTTGCGGGGATCCGATGGATATTGAGATGCTATTTCAGATTGATTATTGATTCTATCATGTCTTTGTTATTTGTGATCTTGCATGCTTTCCGTTGTTAGTAGCTATCTTGGCCAAGTAGATGCTAGCAACTCCAAGAGTTAGTATTTATGCTCGATAGTGGGTTCATGCCTCTAGTAATCTAGGGAAGTGACAGAAATCTCTAAGGTACTAGATGTGCTGTTGCTACTAGGGACAAAACAACAATCCTTTGTTCATAGAACAATCGTATTGTTTACTTTACATGCAGTTCGTAAAGCAATAATCTGTTGCTTGCAACTTAATACTGGAGGGGGTTCGGATGATAACCTGAAGGTGGATTATTAGTCATAGATGCAGTTGGATGGCGGTCTATGTATTATGTTGTAATGCCCAATCAAGTCTCAAAGGAGTCAAGATGATTAGTATATGCATGTATTGCTTTCTCGATGCAGTTGTTCACCCAGCATGTTATCTATTTAAGGAGAGCCACCTCTAGTGAACTATGGATCCCGGTCCTTGTCTTTTACATACAATCTATAAACTGTTTACTGCTTTGTGTTTACTTTCTGCAAACTTTTACTTCTTTCGATTCGATACGTTTAATCTTTGTTTTCCGCAAAACACGGTGAGATTGACAACCTCATCGCAAGTTGGGGACAAAGTTCTGTGGTTGTGTTGTGCAGGTCTCCACGTTGCTACTAGCACCGGTAGTGCGCCCTGCCAAGGCTCAGCTAGTAACACCTTTGGGGTGTTTCCTTGCTCCTACTGGTTCGATTAAACCTTGGTTTCATAACTGAGGGAAACTTGCTGTTGTGCTCATCATACCTTCCTCTTGGGGTTCCCAACAAGCTCTACATCAACACCGCCATCAAGCAATTTTCTAGGCGTCGTGCATTGAGCCATCAGTCCGCCATACCTACCTACTAGCATATGCTATTCCAAGTATATGCACGTTTTTTTTTACCTTCCAAATTAAATTTGTTATGATAAAACTAGTGATTGAAGCTCTCACGAACTTGATGGCACACTTTACTTTTCTTGCCCTTAATAAACTTGAAACATTGTGTCGTCTATGTTGTATATGCTTGCACTTATTTGTTGGGGATTAGCAGAACCATGCTGTCATGGGGAACGTTTTCAACATTGCACGAGTACTTTGTACCTAGTTGATATCATGCTCTTTTGTCTATGGATGTCGTCGGTGTGAAATGAAAGGGGAGCTTGTAAGTCCATGGAGTTATGTATATGTGTTAGAGAAACGCCTGGGCCGCTGGTCTAATCCATGCTGACATGGTGGAAACCTGCATCGTAACCATAATGAGATGTCTATGAAGCATTCTTCTTATAAAAAAGGAGTCCGATGTTGAGAAAAAAAAGAGATTATGAAAAGAGGAAAGAGAGAAAAACGCACCATATTCCCATGGTAAATAAGAAGATTGCTGAGATGCTCGTTGTCTGCTTGCCTTGTCATTTTGATATGGGGATTCTTCCGTATCATCGGGCAAGGGGTACCTCGTTGGCGGTTCTCTATGATACACATGTACTTACGATGACAAGAACTTACCGGTGACTAAACTTGAGTAGCATGAGGAGCGGCCCTCGTATTCAAGGGACATGAGATTTCTAACTTATACTTCGTCAAGCATGTACACCATAGTTTGTTCACTTTAACCTTAATCACTTCAAGATGCTTATGATAGGGGCAATGAGAGCTGAAAGCTATAAGTACCATAATTTTTGGAAGCTCTTTATGAAACTTGAATCTCTGCTTCCTTCTATGAAGGCCTTTCTTCCACCATTATATTGAGTCTCCACCTTCTATCTTTATGCACTTACTTTGAGAGCATAGTGGCCATTCTTAGTTCTATGTGCATTGTCCCAAGACTAGTTGATTGATGCATACCTTGATATTGCTTGTTTTAAACTATTTGTATCTAGTCACTCTTATGAACTTTGAAGGTGTCCTATGCATTTATAATTGCTACTCTATAAGGGACAAGCTGAATACTACTATGCTATGTTTTCTTTATGTGAAACAATCAAACATCTTGCAAAGCATTGTTATTCATGAATCTTTTGTTTGTGCCTTTTCATGTTGCAAGATAGTTTCTTTGTCTTATTGCTAGAACTTTGTCTTTCATGCTATGATTGAAGTACTATGGTCCCAGCTTTTAATTTTTACAAATACTTTGATCAAGTTTATGATGGTGCATGTCACCTCAAAAATTATTCTTTCTTTTTATCACTTACCTACTCGAGGATGAGCAGGAGTTAAGCTTGGGGATGTTGATACGTTGCAAATGTATCTATAATTTTTGATGTTCCATGCTTGGTTTTATCGACTTTCTTATGTTTTGTCCACACTTTGGAGTACTTTTCATATGATTTCTTGGACTAACCTATTAACAAGAGCCATAGTGCCAGCTGCCTATTTTCTGCTGTTTTTGGTTCGAGGAAAGTCAAAAAATGAATATTCTCAGAATTGGACGGGACAAAAGCCAAAAATCCTATTTCACCAGAAGACTCCCGGAGCCAGAATATGAGACGGAGTGGGGCTGGGGCCCATCCACACCACCTGGCCGCGCGGGCTGGGCCTAGCCGCGCTAGGGGGTGGTCTGGCGGCCCCAGACACCCCCTCGGTCTCCCTCTTCGCCTATAAGATGCCTTCTGACCTAAAAACTCAAGGGGGTTCGACGTTTTTCCAGAAGGAGTTCCGCTCCGCCGCCACCACCAAATTCCACGAAACAGCACCAGAAACTCCGTTCTGGCACCTTGTCGGGACGGGGAGTTGGAGGAGATCATCGCCATCATCATCACCATCGCTTCTCCATCGACCATCCATGTTCCCCCATCTATGAGTGAGTAATCCCCCGCTGTAGGCTATGGGGATGGGAGGGATTGGATGAGATCGTTCATGTAATGGTATCAGATTGTGAGGGCATGGTGCCTAGTATCTTTTATTAGTGCTTTATGACTTTGTTGCGACTTGTTATGCTTAATGCTTGTCACTAGGGCCCGAGTGCCATGATTTTAGATCTGAACATGTTATTGATTCATTATGATAGTATTGTTTATGGTCTTATCTACAAGTTGTATACACACGTTGTTGTCCGGAACCAATGGCCCGGCGATGTAAATCGGGATAACGGAGGAATGGCTTTGATGTGAGGATCACATGTGTTCTGAGTGTTAATGCTTTGGTTCGGTGCTCTATTAAAAGGAGCACCTTAATTGCCGATAGTTCCTTGAGGCCCGCTGCAAACGGGCTGGCAGGACAAAAGATGTTGTGCAAGTTCTCATTGCGAGCACGTATGACTATATATGAAACACATGCCTAGGATTATCTAGTACTTGGATGCTTTATCTTATTTATCTTCAATTGCCCTATGTTCTGATTGCTATGTGAATTGTCTTGTCCATGCAACGCCCATCCATCCATCCCTATGCCTACCACACTCGAATCCTACTGTTTACTACTATTGATACTGCTGTCTTTACTTTACTACTACTACTCCTTTACTATTCCTACTACAAAACTGTTGCTACTGATAAACTGCTGTGAGCAAGATTGTTTCCAGGTGCAGCTGAATTGACAACTCAGTTGTTAAGGCTTATAAATATTCTTTGGCTCCCCTTGTGTCGAATCAATAAATTGGGTTTCACTTCCCTCGAAAATAGTGCGATACACCCCCTATACCTGTGGGTCATCAATGAGCTCCCTCACAATATTATTATCAATAACTTTTATGCAAGGCTTTCTCTTCATGATAAGGATTTATTGGATGCCTCTTGTGCTGGATCATTCAATCGCATGGAAGAAGAAGGTAAATGAGATCTTCTAGACCATATTCAAGACAATGCTGAAGCATGGGAGAATGATAAAGGAAGAAAGTCAGGTATAAATTATGATTATGAATGCATTGAATCTTTTATGGGAACTGATGACTTTCAGAATATTAAAAATGCTTATGGTTTAGACTCTCAAGCTATTGCAGCTTATTTTAAGGCTTTTTCTTCCTATATCGAAGTTCCTAAAAAGAAGTGGAACAAGTATCATGCACCTTATAAAGACATTGTTAGTAGTGTTCCTACAAGAAATACTGAAGTTTATTCTTCTAATCATGTTTTACCTGAACCTTACATTGAGAAAATACCTTTCTCGGTTAAAGTAAAGGAACATTTTATGATAGCTAGTATGGTTAATGAAAGTACAAATAAAGTTGTTGAACCTGATAAAGAAATGGATGATGAACCTATAATAGCAAATGTGAAAGACTTTGTTACTAAATATGTAGAAGAGGGACACACTATCCTTTGTAAGGATATCCCTAATATTGTTTCACAAAGTAGTGTTATGAGAGCTAGTGTCCCTGTGTTTTCTGTTAGGATAAGTGATCATTGCTACAATGGTTCTTGTGATAGTTATATCATTAAATTTATGCATGATACTGAAAGTTATTATGAGAGAGGGAAGACTGTTCTTATGCATCTCAATAATATTAAGTTTCCTCGCTTTATGCTGAAAGTTTTTTTGTTGCACTTGTTTTGCCTTCCTATGCTAGCAGTCCCTGGTTTCAACAACTTGTTTGTTTATAAAATTCCCTTGCATAGGAAGTGGGTTAGACTCAAACCTGTGTATTTTTTCTTCTTGATGCCCTCTTTTACCTCAATTTATATTCTTATGTGAGCATCATTGAAATTATCATGCCCATCTTAATGGCTATAAAGAAAGAGCTTTTTGGGAGACAACCCAATTTATTTGTGCTTTCAGTTTGTTTTTGTTTTTGTGAGTCTTGGAAGTTATTGTTTCAGAAATAACCTCTCCTTATCCTTTTTGTTTGGTTTTTGTGTCAAGATCAACCTCTAATGAGAGAGAAGTAAGATTTGGGGAAGTTGTTGTCCCGAAACAGATTTTTGTGCTTCACCGTAAACATTCGTGAGAGATCTCTGTATGTCGGATTGAGCTGTAATTATTTGTGCTTCTGCCCCAGGTTGTTATTTAACTTTCGTTATTTTTGCACTTTTTTATTTGAGCAACAGAAGATTTTCGAAAAAAATTATCTTTACCTGGTGGTCTGTTTTGACAGATTTTGCCACTCTTGAATTTGCTTCTTAAATCAATTTCCTTTTTGAATTCTTTTTGGGTTTTCAGAAGGAGTTGCTACAGTAGATTATGTTTTGATGGATTTCAGTTGAATTTGAACCTAAAAGGTTTATTACCTCGCTTATACTAATGTTGCTAATGAGAATTGTGTGAAAGAAATTTCCAGGTTATCGGAGAAAATGGTGTAATAAGAAAGTGAAAGGTTGCATGAATCGAGAAATATGAGTATGGAGATGAAGATCTTGATGTTATTCAAGCGGTGACTCTAGAAGAATCTACTAAAGACCAAATTCAGAGACCTGCAGAGTCCGTTTTTGAATAGGTAACAGTTCTGGTAAGAAAAGTTCCGCAAAAATTCTGTCCAATTATATTTTTGGAGTTTTTATCCAACAAGGAAAGCAACGAAGCGAAAGAGGGACGGATGCGGAGCCAAGGTGGCTCACACCACCCCCAAGACGCCCCTAGCCACGCCAGGTGGTGTGGCGCCCGGACTCGCCTCCACCCGTTTTCTCCTAGTTCCTTCCTTTTGTTGTAAAAATTCGTAATATATAATCCCCCGGATCCCCCGAGGTTCATATATCGTGTTCTCGTCGTGTTTTCGTTTTGATCTGTTTCTGCCAGGAACAATTTTCTTAAAAGTTTAGAAGCACAATGGTCTTCGCCAATGATAAGGGCAAGGAGCCTATGGAGGAAGATCCCCAAGACCCCGGGCAGGAGAAGGAGATCAAGAGTAAAGATGAAGAGGAGGCAAATAAAGGCCAGCATCCGCACACCGGCACTACCATTGGAAGCATTGGAGTGTTGGCAAACCCTACCAAGATCAAAAGGACTGCACGGATGCCAACTAGAGGGAAGCCTCCGCGTCACTGTTTGGCTCCACGGTCACTTCCTCCACGCACCAAGAATCCCTTTCATACCCTTATCCATGAGCATCAATTCCAGAATATGTGCAAGAAGAAACTACCCTCGAATTGGGATATGCCTCGTTCTAACCATGCAGGAAAAGAAGACTTCAAGGAGGAAGAGTGGGGAAAGAATCGCAAGAGCTGCAATTCGCAACCCAACATGATTATGAGCCGCATTGAGCAAAACTCGGAGTTGATTCGTACTCTCACCTTCAAGATTGAGGACCTAGGGAAATTAATCAAAAAGCTCATCGAGAGAATATCACCACCACCGAAGGAGTAATTCGTCATCAGGTTTTGGCATCCCCTTGGTTTGTTCCAAGCTTGGGGGAGTGCCGCGGTATCACATCACTATCTTCTATCTTTTTACCTTTTTAGTAGAGTCATATCATGAATAGAGAAGTTATCATGTAGGATGGTTTGCATTATGGAAGTGTCCCCCCTCTCGTTAGATATCTATGTATCCCTTGGTGTGAGTTGCCGTTATGGAATATTAATGAGAAGTTCTATCATTTACTCTTTTGCATATCTTATATTATTTTTCAATTCATGTTATATGATTGATCTTGTCGTTAGTATTGGTATCACTTTGGAATCATTGAGTTAATTTATTTGGTTTTGGCAAACCTAGCTCGGTCAGTAGCAACACTATTTTGAGAATTGAATGAAAAAGATAAAAGTACTCTTAAAGAAATATAATTTCATCATCTTTCTTTCTTGATTTGCTCATAAGTTTAGTATTCTCTAGTTAATATCTTTTGTGCTTCCAAGGAAGATTGCATGTTTGTTTTTATCACTTGTATGTTTTTTTCTTTCCTTCAACTTTATGCTTGCTACCCAGCCTTGCTAGCCAAAACCCTGTACTGAGAGGGAATGCTTCTCGTGCATCCAATCCTTAAACCAAAACCCTATGCCATTTGTGTCCACCATACCTACCTACTAGCACTATTGCTATTCCAAGTAAATTCATGTTTTTATCTACCTTCTGAATTAAACTTGTTATGTGAAAATTAGTGATTAAAGCTCTCACGAACTTGATGGCACACTTTACTTTCTCGCACTTAATAAACTTGAACCATTGTGCCCATCTATGTTGCGTATATGCTTGCACTTTGTAAGTTGTGAATTAGCAGAACCATGCTATCATGGGGAACGCTTTCAACATTGCACTGGTACTTTGTACCTAGTTGATATCATGCTCTTTTGTCTATGGATGTCATCAGTGTGAAATGAAAGGGAAGCTTGTAAGTCCATGGTGTTATGTATGTGTGTTAGAGAAACGCCTGGGCCGCTGGTCTAATCCATGCCTAATCATGGTGGAAACCTGCAGAGTAACCATAATGAGCATCTATGAAGCATTCTTCTTATAAAGATTGAGAAAAAGAAAAAAAAAGATGAGAAAAGAGGAAACAGAGAAAAAAGCACCATTTTCCATGGTAAATAAGAAGATTGTTGAGATACTCGTTGTCTGCTTGCCTTGTCTTCGATATGGGGATTCTTCTGTATCATCGGGCAAGGGGTACCTCGTTGGCGGTTCTCTATGATACACATATACTTACTATGACAAGAACTTATCGGTGACTAAACTTGAGTAGCATGAGGAGCGACCCTCGTATTCAAGGGACATGGGATTTTCAACTTACAACTTGTCAAGCATATCCTCATATTTGATCACTTTAACCTTAATCACCTAAAGAGGCCTATGATAGGGGCAATGAGAGCTGAAAGCTAATAAGTATCATAATTTTTGGAAGCTCTTTATGAAACTTGAAATCCCTGCTTCCCTCTGTGAAGGGCCTTTCTTTTACTTTAGTTGAGTCAGTAAACCTATTCCCTTCTATCTCAGCAAGTATTTTGAGTTGTTGTGTTTCATTCACTCATATGATGATTTATTCAATCATGTTTCTTATGTTCCTTGTTTTGCACATTGCTCTTATCTTAGTGTTTACTGCTTTGAAAGCTATCATTGAAAACCAGTTATGTGTGAACTCCAGCAAATTGTCAACTATTCTTCGACCAAGAGCTAAGTTTGCCATTACCAATTATGATTTACTTTATGTATTTTTATTGTGTTTCCTTTACTTATTGAAAGTTAAGTTATATAATAGTGAGTTGTATTCTATTAGGATTTATGTATTGATGAAAGTGATGCTTCTTGTCCGTATTCTTTATCGACTCTTCACTCCGTAAACCTGAGGTCATGTTTATTGAGGTCAATTTTCGCTTGGGGACAAGCGAAGTCTAAGCTTGGGGGAGTTGATACGTCCATTTTGCATCACTATTCTATATCATAATTTACTGTTATTCATTAATATATTTCATATTAAGAGATGATACTTATGTTATTTCATCTGTTTTTGCATGGTTGATGACTTTTGGAGCATGGACCGCTATAGTCAGGATTCTGATGGAAAAGGTGCTGTTTGGAGGCAAAATTCGCAAAGATCAGAAAATCTGGCAAAATACATGGAAAATTCTATTTTTCCAAAAGACGAAGATTGCTAGAAGGGGAAGTGGAGATGGTCCACAGGGGGCCCACAACACTCCCTGGCGCGGGCAGCCCTAGGCCACGCCAACAGGTGGTGTGGCTGCCCTGGCCCACTCTGGGCTCTCCCCTCTAGCATATATTATCTCCACGGAACCCTAATACCTGGGGGAGCGACCACAGAAAGATTCCGCCGCCTCTGCGGGGCAGAAAACACCGAGAGAAAAAGATCTCTCCGGTAGACAGAATTCTATCGGGGGAATTCCTTCCCGGAGAGGGGAGATCGTCGCCATCAACACCACCATCAAGCTGGACTTCATTGGGATCATCATCACCACCATCATCTCCACCAGCACCATTGTCACCACTCCATACCGCTGTAACAATTGGGTTGAATCTTGCATAGTTCTTAGGGGAAACTTCCCCGGTGTTGATTACTCCTTATAGTTGATGCTATTGAGTGAACCATTGAATTATTGTTTATGTTCAGATTGTTACATATCATTATATCATCTCTAATCATGATCCATATGATGTCTTGTGAGTAGTTCGTTTTGTTCTTGAGGACATGGGAGAAGTCATGTTGTTAGTAGTGGAATTGTGTTGAGAAAGATTCAATGGTTTGATATTTAAGTTGTGGTGTATTTCTTCTAGTGGTGTCATGTGAACATCGACTACATGACACTTCACCTATATGGGCCTAGGGGAATGCATTATGTATTTGGCTACTAATCGTAGGGGTTGCCGGAGTGACAGAAACCTGAACCCCCATTAGGAAACCTTTGCACAAGGTATGTCAGGGTCTTAGAGTTTAAAGCTGTGGTTAGGTTTCTACCTTAATTACTTTCTTGTACTTGCGGATGCTTGGAAGGGGTATAATCAAAGTTATGTATTAGTCCTAGGAAGGTCGGTACATTAGCACATGTTCACCCACACAACACTTAGCAAACTAAAGAAGATTAATCAACTATATGAAGCGAAAGCACTTGACAATATTCCCGTGTGTCCTCGAGAACGTTTGGTCATCTTAAGTAATACAACCGGCTTGTCCTTTTCTAAAGAAAGGATTGGGCCACTTGCTGTATTTATTCTTATTATCTTTTATTTGCTCGTACTTTATTTACCTGCATTATCAAAAAACCCTAAAAATCCGTTTGCTAAGTATTTACAGAGAATTCCCGCTCCAAGCCATTCGCCAACACCTTCTGCTCCTCGTTGGGTTCGACACTCTTACTTATCGAAAATACTGCGATACACCCCCTATACTTGTTAAGACTAGCTTGTTGATTAATAGATGATCATGGTTTCCTGATCATGGACATTGGATGTTTTTAATAACAAGATCATATCATTAGGAGAATGATGTGATGGACATACACCCATAGTAAGCATATCATGAGATCAAGTAATTAAGTTTGTTTTTCTACAAGATTTCAAATGCATAGTAACCTAATCCTTTGACCATGAGATCGTGTTAATCACCACACCGGATGAGTGCTTTGATGACATCAAAAACCGCTTCGTAACTGGGTGGTTATAAAGGTAGCATTAGGTATTCTGAAAGTATGTGTTAAAGCGCATGGATCAAGACTAGGATTTGTCCATCCATATGATGGATAGATATGCTTGGGACCTCTCAGTGGAATGTCATCCAATTAGCTTGCAAGCATGTGACTAGGTCACAAGGGATATCATATCACGGAACGAGTAAAGAGTACTTATTGGTAACGAGGTTGAACTAGGTATGGAGATACTGATGATCGAACCTCAGATAAGTAGAGTGTCGCGTGACAAAGGGAATTGGTTTCGGTTGTAAATGGTTCTATCGATCACGATGTCATCATTGAATATGTGTGAGCCATTATGGATCTCTAGGTCCCGCTGTTGGTTATTGATCGGAGAGGTGTCTCGATCATGTCTTTATAGTTCACGAACCATAGGGTGACACACTTAAGGTTCGATGTTGTTTAGGTAGATATGGAATACGAGTTGGAGAACGAATGTTGTTCGGAGTCTCGAATTGGATCCAGGACATCACAAGGAGATCCAAAATTGTCCGAAGATTAAGATTCATCTAATGGAGATTAATTTCTGTGTTTCGGAAATGTTCCAGAGTATTCTACGGAGCTTCTAGAAGGTTTTAGATAGTTTCGGAAGGTTCTGGAAGGTTCCATGGGTTTGCTTGAAAACCAAGAAAGAAAAGGGGAAGACTTTGGGGGGAAGGAAACTCCCCCTCCCCTTGTGCGCCGGCCCTAGGAGGGAAAAGGGGCCAGCCCTAGGCCGCCTCCCGCTCTGTATAAAGGAGGGGTGGGGCGCATCCCCCTTTTCCCCTTCCACCCAAACCCTAGCCACCACTCCCTCCTCCTCCTTCCTCCTGCTATAGCCTAGGCGAAGCCCTGCAGGAACTCTTCTCCACCACCACCACCACGCCATCATGCTGCTAGGATTCTGTGGAGATCTACCACCTCCGCTGCCCGCTGGAACAGGGAGAGGATCGTCTACATCGAGCCGTACGTGTGATCGAGTGCGGAAGTGCTGTCGGAACACGGCGCCAGAAGGATCATCTACTCAATCTTGAGATCGGCAAGTGATTGTCTACATCAACCATGAGATCCGATCTCGAACAAGTCTTTGTATCTACAAGGGTTAGTACAGATCTATCTCGTTGCACTTATCTCATAGATTAGATCTTGGCTTTTCCATAGATTAGATCTTGGTTTTGTTCGTTCTTGCGGTAGAATTTTTTTATTTTCCCTGCTACGAACCCATCAGTGGTATCAGAGCCGTGTCTATGTGTAGATCTGTTGCACGAGTAGAACACAATGGTTTTGTGGGCGTTGATGCTTTTGTTGTCGTTTTCTTCACGTGTACTTTGCATCGTGCGGGATGGTGGGATGAAGCGGCTCAGGCTAACCTTACATGTCCTCGCACATGAGACTTGCTCCACGCTTGACGTGCAACTTGCATTACACAAGTGGATTTGCGGGTGTCTGTCTCTCCCACCATAGTTAAGATTCAATTTACAATTAGTATCTGACAACACTTATATCAGCACTGTGGTTCTTGTTCATAGGTAAGATCGGTTCTTATACAAAAGCCCCAAGCCACGTAAAACATGCAAAGAAAATTAGAGGCGTCTAACTTGTTTTTGCAGGGGCATGTGATGTGATATGGTCACAATGTGATTGTGAATATATTTGATGTATGCAATGATCCTTATTGTAATATGGCAACCAACAGGAGCCTAATGGTTGTCCTTAATTTTTGTTAAAGACCTGCGTGTCTATTCATCATGTAATAGCTTTATTCCAAGTAGTTGTAATAGTTGCTATTAAGTGATGGACAACCATGAAGTGGCGCCACTGACCTTTACGCCACGCTGGTGATGATGGAGATCATGTCCGTGCTTTGGAGATGGAGATCAAAGGCACAATAAGAAAGGCCATATCATGTCACATATTATGAATTGCATGTGATCTTAATCCTTTTTGCATCTTGTCTTGCTTAGATCGTGACGATAGCATTATAAGATGATCCCTCTCACTAAATATCAAGTAATAAAGTGTTCGATCTTAGTAGGCACCATTGCTAAGACTCGTCGTTTCGAAGCATCTCGTGATGATCGGGTGTGATAGATTCTACATGTGCATACAACGGGTGCAAGCCATATTTGCACATGTGAATACTAAGGTTAACCTTGATGAGCTTAGCATGTACAGACATGGTCTCAGAACACAGAATACCGAAAGGTAGAGCATGAGTCATATGAATGATATGGTGAACATGTTGATTGTTCGCCATTGAAACTAAATCTTCTCTCGTTAAGATTGGACTCGATGTAGTGGATTTGGTTCGTGTAATCACTAAGGCAACTTGAGGGATGTTGTTTTGAGTGGGAGTTCACCTAGTTAATTTAAGAATTAAATTCAAACTCAATTTGTCATAAACTTAGTTTAAACTCTTTGCAAATATGTTGTAGATCATGTCGACCCCCTCCATCAACTTTAATGCATTCCTAGAGAAAGAAAAGCTGAAAAACAATGGAAGCAACTTCACGGACTGGTTTTGTGGATTGAGGATTATCCTCAGCGCTTGTCTGTTGACCTATGTGCTTGATGCACCGCTAGGTGACCCACCTACAGAGGATGCTTCTGATGATGTGAAAAATGTTTATGTTACTTGGAAGAACCACTACTCCACAGTTCAGTGTGCCATCCTGTATGGTTTAGAATCGGAGCTTCAAAAGCGCTTTAAGCACCACGACCCTTTTGAGATTATCAATGAGCTCAAGCTGATCTTTGAGAATCATGCGGCTGTGGAGAGCTATGAGGCCTCCGAGAAGTTCTTTAACTGTAACATGGAAGAGGGCAGCTCTGTTAGCGAGCACGTGCTCAAAATGTCTGGGCACGCGAACAGGCTCCAAGAATTGGGAATAACGATTCCTAATGCGTTAGGGATTCATCGTGTCCTCCAATCACTTCCACCTAGGTATAAGAACTTCGTGATGAACTACAATATGCATTTCATGAAAAAGACGTCGCATGAATTCTTCTCCATGCTGAAAACTATTGAAGTGGAGATTAAGAAGGAGCACCAAGTGTTGATGGTCAATAAGACCACCAATTTCATGAAACAGGGCAAGCCTATGAAGAAGGGAAACTTCAAGAAGGGCGGCAAGAAAGCTGCCGCACCTGCTAAGAAGCCCAAGGCTGGTCCTAAGTCTGATACCGAGTGCTTCTATTTCAAGGGTGAAGGTCACTGGAAGCACAACTGCCCCAAGTACCTAGCAGATCTGAAGAACGGCAACATCAAGAAGAAAGGTATATTTGATATACATGTTATTGATGTGTATCTTACTAGTAATCCTAGTAGTGCCTAGGTATTTGATACTGGTTTGGTTGCTCATATTTGTAACTCGAAACAGGAGCTGCGGAATAAACGAAGAATGGCGAGAGACAAGGTGACGATGCGCGTCGGAAATGGCTCCAAGGTTGATGTGATTGCCGTCGGCACGCTCCCTCTTCATCTACCTTCGGGGTTAGTTTTGAACTTGAATAAATGTTATTTGGTGCATGCGTTAAGCATGAACATTATTTCTGGATCTTGTTTATTGCGAGACGGTTACTCGTTTAAGTCTGAAAATAATGGTTGTTAGATTTATATGAGTAATATTTATTATGGTAATGCATCTGAGATGAATGGTTTATTCTTATTGAATCTCAATAGTGGTGATACACATGTTCACAACATAGATGCTAAACGAATAAAAATGAATGATAATACCAAATACATGTGGCACTGTCTTCTTGGCCACATTGGAGTGAAACGCATGAAGAAACTCCATACCGATGGACTTCTTGAATCACTTGAAAGATGCAAAGCATGTCTAATGGGAAAAATGACTAAGAATCCATTCTCTGGGAAAATGGAGCGAGCTATAGACTTGTTGGAAATAATACATACCAATGTGTGTGGCCCAATGAGTGTAGCATCACGCGGTGGATATCGTTATGTTCTTACTTTCACGGATGACTTGAGTAGATATGGGTATGTATACTTTATGAAACATAAGTCCAAAACTTTCAAGAAGTTTAAGGAATTCCAAAGTGAAGTAGAAAATCATCGTAACAAGAAGATTAAGTTTTTGTGTTCTGACCGCGGAGGTAAATATCTAAGTTACGAGTTTGGCATGCATTTAAAGAAATGCGAAATACTTTCGGAGTTGATGCCGCCGAGAACACCACAGCGTAATGGTGTGTCCCAACGTCGTAATCGAACTCTCTTAGATATGGTTCGGTCTATGATGTCTCTTACGGATTTACCATTATTGTTTTGGGGTTATGCATTAGAGATAGCCGCATTCACTTTAAATAGGGCACCATCTAAATCCGTTGAAACAACACCGTATGAATTGTGGTTTGGTAAGAAACCTAAGTTGTCATTCCTTAAAGTTTGGGTCTGCGGAGCGTATGTAAAGAAGTTACAACCCGACAAGCTTGAACCCAAAGTGGAAAAATGCGTCTTCATAGGATACCCTAAAGAAATAATTGGGTATACCTTCTATCATAGATCCGAAGGCAAAGTTTTTGTTGCTAAGAATGGATCCTTTCTTGAAAAGGAGTTTCTCTCGAAAGAAATGACTAGAAGGAAAGTAGAACTCGACGAGGTTGTTGAACCTTCTCTCGGATTTGAGAGTAGCGCATCACCGGAAGATGTTTCTATGCCGCCTGCACCAATAAGAGAGGAATCTAATGATGATGATCATGAAACTTCGAACGAAGTTGCTACTGAACCTTGCAGGTCAACGAGGGTTCGTACCACTCCTGATTGGTATGACCCTGCATTGAATGTCATGTTGGTGGACAACATCGTTGACCTTGCAACGTATGAGGAAGCTATGATGAGCCCAGATTCCGACAAATGCCAAGAAGCCATGAAATCTGAAATGGGATCCATGTATGAAAACCAAGTATGGACTTTGGTGGACTTACCAGATGGCCACAAGGCTGTCGAGAACAAATGGATCTTTAAAAGAAAAATAGATGCTGATGGTAATGTTACTGTCTATAAAGCTTGACTTGTCGTGAAAGGGTTCCAACAAATTCAAGGAGTTGACTACAATGAGACCTTCTCACCAGTAGCGAAGCTAAAGTTTGTGAGGATTTTGTTAGCAACCGCTGCATATTTCGATTATGAGATTTGGCAGATGGATGTAAAAACGGTGTTCCTTAATGGTGACATTGAGGAAGAGTTGTATATGGTACAACCCAAAGGTTTTGTCGATCCTAAAGATGCTGACAAGGTATGCAAGCTTCAGGCAATCCATTTACGGACTAAAGCAAGCATCTCGGAGTTGGAATCAACATTTTGATAAGGTGATAAAAAACTTTGGATTTATACAAACTTATGGAGAAGCTTGTATCTACAAGAAAGTGAGTGGGAGCTCTATAGCATTCCTAATACTGTATGTGAATGACATATTGTTGACTGGGAATGATATAGAACTTCTTGAAAGTGTCAAAGCCTATTTGAATAATAGTTTTTCAATGAAGGATCTTGGCGAAGCGACATACATTTCAAGCATCAAGATTTATAGAGATAGATCAAGATGCTTAATAGTGCTTTCACAAAGTACATACCTGTACAAGGTTCTAAAGAGATTTAGAATGGAAGAATGCAAGAAAGGGTTCTTGCCCATGTTGCCAGGTAAGACCTTGAGTAAGACTCAAAGTCCAGCTACGACAGAAGATAGCGAGAAGATGAGTAAAATACCCTATGCCTCGGCCATAGGCTCTGTCATGTATGCCATCCTGTGTACAAGACCAGATATAGAACACACTGTTAGTTTGAATAGCAGATATCAAAGTGATCCTAGAATGGAACACTGGACATCAGTCAAGAATATCCTTAAGTACCTAAATATGACTAAGGATATGGTTCTTTCTTATGGAGGTGATGAACAACTTGTTGTAAATAGTTTCACCGATGCTAGTTGGAACACCGATCCGGATGACTCGAAGTCATAGTCTGGATACATATTTATTTTGAATGGTGCTAGAGTGAGCTGGAGGAGTGCCAAGCAAAGCGTTGTGGCGAAATCTTCAATTGAGTTAGAATACATAACTGCTTCAGAGGCTGCACAAGAAGCGATATGGATGAAGGAGTTCATTACTGAGATTGGTGTGGTTCCTAGTGCGTTGGACCCGATGGCCATCTATTGTGACAACATGGGTGCCATAGCCAATGCACAGGATCCAAGGTCACACAACAAGCTGAAGCACATCAAGCTACATTTCCATGCTATTCGCGAGTATGTCCAAGATGGCGACATAAAGATTTGCAAAGTACACACTGATCTGAATGTGGCAGATCCGTTGACTAAACCTCTCCCTAGAGCAAAACATGACCAACACCAGAACGCCATGGGTGTTAGGTACATTTCAATGTAATCTAGATTATTGACTCTAGTTCAAGTGGGAGACTGTTGGAGATATGCCCAAGAGGCAATAATAAAGTGGTTATTATTATATCTTTGTGTTTATGATAAATGTTTACATTCATGCTATAATTGTATTAATAGAAAACACTAATACTTGTGTGTTTTGTAAATGTAAAAGAGTCCCTAGTAAGCCTCTTGTTAAGACTAGCTTGTTGATTAATAGATGATCATGGTTTCCTGATCATGGACATTGGATGTTATTAATAACAAGATCGTATCATTAGGAGAATAATGTGATGGACATACACCCATAGTAAGCATAGCATGAGATCAAGTCATTAAGTTCGTTTTGCTACAAGCTTTGAAATGCATAGTAACCTAATCCTTCAACCATGAGATCATGTTAATCACCATCACCGGATGAGTGCTTTGATGACATCAAACACCGCTTCGTAACTGGGTGGTTATAAAGGTCGCATTAGGTATTCCAAAAGTATGTGTTGCAGCGCATGGATCAAGACTGGGATTTGTCCGTCCATATGGTGGATAGATATGCTCTGGGCCCTCTCGGTGGAATGTCATCCAATTAGCTTGCAAGCATGTGACTAGGTCACAAGGGATTTCATATCACGGAACGAGTAAAGAGTACTTATCGGTAACGAGGTTGAACTAGGTATGGAGATACCAATGAATGAAACTCAGATAAGTAGAGTGTCACGTGATAAAGGGAATTGGTTTGAGATGTAAATAGTTCTATCAATCATGATGTCATCGTTGAATATGTTGGAGCCATTATGGATCTCCAGGTCCCGCTGTTGGTTATTGATCGGAGAGGTGTCTCGATCATGTCTGCATAGTTCATGAACCGTAGGGTGACACACTTAAGGTCCGATGTTGTTTAGGTAGATATGGAATACGAGTTGGAGACTGAATGTTGTTCGGAGTCTCGGATCGGATCCAGGACATCACAAGGAGATCCTGAATTGTCCGGAGAGTAAGATTCATATAATGGAGATCAATTTCTAGGTTTCGGAAACATTTCGGAGTATTCTACGGATCTTCTAGAAGGTTTCAGATAGTTTCAGAAGGTTCTGGAAGGTTCCATGGAGTTTTCTTGAAAACCAAGAAAGAAAAGGGGAAGGCTTGGGGGGAAGGAAACTCCCCCCTCCCCTTGTGCCCCAGCTCTAGGAGGGCAAAGGGTCCAGCCCTAGGCCACCTCCCCCTCTATATAAAGGAGGGGTGGGGCGCCTCCCCCCTTTGCCCCTTCCACCTAAACCCTAGCCGCCACTCCCTCCTCCTTCCTCCTACTACGGCTTAGGCGAAGCCCTGCAGGAACTCTTCTCCACCACCACCACCACGCTATCGTGCTGCTGGGATTCTGTGGAGATCTACCACCTCCGTTATCCGTTGGAACAGGGAGAGGATCATCTGCATCGAGCCATACGTGTGACCGAGTGCGGAAGCGCTGCCAGAATGCGGCACCGGAAGGATCGTCTACTCGATCTTGAGATCGACAAGTGATCGTCTACATCAACCACGAGATCTGATCTCGAACAAGGCTTTGGATCTACAAGGGTTAGTACAGATCTATCTCATTGCACTTATCTCATAGATTAGATCTTCGCTTTTCCATAGATCAGATCTTGGTTTGTTCGTTCTTGTAGTAGATTTTTTTTGTTTTCCCTACTATGAACCCATCAGGAACGCCCCTGGAACGCGGCCCTGCTCCATCCATTTTACACCTAGTCATCTGGCAGTGTATGTATCCCGCGAACTCTATGAATGAAAAATGCGGAACCCCGAGAGATACTTGGGGGCTTCCTACCAGAAATTTGCATATGTTCTTTTCCGGTTCAGTTTTTCCAGCTCCGGCAACCCCTACCCAGGGGCTTGCCGATTGGCTCGGCCTGCTAAGTCTATAAACCGGTTGAGTAGTGTGTGACGGTGTCAGAGGCCCACTCTTCGTCTCAGCTACAGACCGCAACCTGGCTGTCCAGCTAACAAGAGAAAAAGCTCGAGGCATCCCACATGAAAAACAGCGAAAAGATGCGACAGATCGAGTGGTCCGGCTTTGTGCCTAGTTTGAGAATATATGGCTACTGAGCCTCCAGTACTGTGTGCAATGTATTGTTAGCTCTCTTCGATTCCAGCTGCAGACCACAACCCAGCTGCCCGACAAGGACGCAGTGTAAATAGCAGAGCGCATGGGAAAGCGACTAAGTGTCTAGGGAAGCACAAGCTAGTTTTCGAAAAAACTGTAGCTATTCTCCAACTAATAAGCATCACCTTAACCGACTAATATATTAACAATGAACCTATATATGTGTTTGTTTTGTATGACTACAATGAGTCGATCATCAAAAGAAGAGAACATTCGAAGTCCTTGCCTTCATCAAGCGCCTCTACGAATCTAGGGCACTGACCGGTCGCTCATGGCCCCAGTGGAATCATGTAGTTCCGACCGGCTAAAGGAGTGTAGCCTGATATTTGGGCCCAGGTGAGGGCAAGGGCAGGAAAGAAAGAAGAAGATTTGAAGCACTTGGCTTCGCCAACTACTTGATGGCTTTGAAATATAGTCATCTACGTCCATATTTAAACTTGATATTAATCATATTTTTGATGAAATATCTCTCTAAACCCTGCCACTCATGCTAATATTCATAGGTGTATGCAATCCTTTGTTCTCGTATTTTTCCTGCGCATATAATATCATTTAAAGGAGGGAATCACTACATTAAAGTCAAAGATACGAGATTTCCTTCAACCAGAAGAAACTAGGAGCCGTCCAATGAAGGCAGACGCCATAACGACCAACTATATGGCCGGAGCAAAAATTCTGACCCTATAGCTCCGATCATATAGTTGGCGCCTCCATGGTTAGGTCAAACAGAACAACTTTCGTGAAGGGACCCCTATATAAAGAAGCCTCAGGCGACAGGAAAACAACGCTCACCTCGCCCCGAAGAAGCCAGACTCCGCCAAAAAGCTGCCCCAGATCTCCAAACCCTTCTCCATCTCCATAGCCATCTTCCACCACTTGTAATAGTAGATCTCTTCTCTGATTGGCGACATTGTAAGACTATTATCGCTATAAATCTTATGATTTTCATTACAATGTTTATGATTGTTGATCTTATCTCTATGTGTGAGTAATTCTCCTTAGGCTAAGGGCTTCAGCCTAGCCATGTAGCAATTGTGCATGTGATTTATCATAGATGGGACCGTGTATTAGTTTGTATGACATGATGATTACTGTATCCTCTCTTGCCTCAATCCAACGACTTGTCAGGTACCCAAGACCCCGAGGGTTGAGCCAGGTATAGGGAGTATGAGTGATGACTGATCTGCAGGTTGGGAACCCCAGTGACACAAGGGGTAGTACGACTGTATGTGAGGGATTTTCTTGGGATTAACGGTGATATCATTATGCATATCATTAGTTCTCTTTATTCTATGGATGAGACTAGTAGGTTATTTCTATAAGCGGTTGCGGAGCAATAGCAATTATGGATGCACTGCCCACATATAATTTATCTTGCTCTAACAAGTACACGCATACTTTATTTCTATCTTTTATTTCTATCAGATGTTTTTGCACAGCTACAGGTGAAACCGAACGCCCTAGGCCCTCTCTCTCCATCATCACCAACAACAAAAAAGACGCAAGCTACTGGTCCTGTAACACAAAAGGAATTCTAAAACTCCCGAAGGTCCGTTAAAGTAACTTCACTACACATTCACTTCCCGTGGATTCGATAACCTAGGTCTACTAGGGAAAAAGAGCTACACTACATCACTAATCCGGATCGAAGGTATCAACAATAGTTTTAGCATCAGAGACAGATATACTATTAGGATCTTTAGCAGGTTCAGAGGATTCTACAATAGTTTTATGTTTCTTTTTTCTTTTCTTAGGAGTAGTACCACTATTTTCAGCTTGTTGAGAATCCTGCTCAATTCTTTTAGGATGCCCCTCAGCAGGATATAGAGGATCCTGGGTGGCAGCACCACTTCTAGTTCTAATTTCATAAGCATGTTTTTCTTTAGCAGCATTAACTAGCAAGTCTTTTTTTTACTTTAATAAGCTGATCAATTTGAGTTTGAACCAGTTGAAAATGTTTAACAAGCATTTGAACATCATTAGAGGTTCTTTCCACAATATCCTTCAACTCAACAATAGCTCTAGAGTTTTCCATTAAATGATTTTGCACCCTTTTATTAAAATTATCTTGCTTAACAATAAAAACATAAAATTCTTCTAATCATTGATCAGGAGGTTTAGAGTAAGGAATATCACCTTGATCAAAATGTTGGAGAGAGTGTACCTCAATAGTGGATGAGTGGGAGATTGACTTACATAATTCTTCTATAGGAGGTAAATTCTTCACATCTTCAACTTTAATACCCTTCTCCTTAAGACATTTCTTGGCTTCCTTCATCACTTCATCATTTAGTTCAATAACTCCCCTCTTCTTTGATGTTGGTATAGGCACATGCACAGTTAACTCAGGTGTAGTTGTCTCAGGTATAGTCGGTTCAGATGAAGTCCAGTCTTCATAATTCTTGCTTATTTTAGTCATTAATTCCTCAGCTTCTTTGGGAGTTCTATTCCTGAAAACACAATTAGCACAACTATCCAGGTATGTCCTAGATTCTTCAGTTAGTCCATTATAATATATATCAAGAAGCTCATTTTTAGGTAATGGACATCCAATCTGTGCATGAATCAAAGCACAAAACCTTGCCCATGATTCAGGCAATATCTCCTTTTCTCCCTGTTTAAAATCAAAAAGTTCCTGCAAAATAGCATGTCTAGCATTAGGAGGGAAATATTTCTGAAGGAAAGTACTAATCAAGCAATCAGGGCTATCAATAGATCCAGGAGGTAAATTATTAAACCAAGTTTTAGTTTCTCCTTTCAGTGAAAAAGGGAAAATTTTAGCAACAAAGTAGGTGAATCATCAGAAAACAGGCCACTCATGGTAGAAAGCTCAGTCATATGTGCTACATCACTTTCATTCTTAGTCCGACAAAAAGGTTCTTTCTCAACAATAGTTATGTAAGATAAATCAAGAGAGAAATCATAATCCTTATCTTTAATGTTTATGGGAGATGTAGCAAACTTAGCATTAGGAGACAATTTGGGTTTTATAGTACGCCTCTCAAGGAGACTCTTAATAGCACTCCTATCATGGGTGTTTTATAGTAGACCTCTCTATATAACCGTCTTCAATATCATAGCTCTCTCTAGACTCAGGTGAACTGACAGGTGTAGTAGTGTCTTCATTAGGAGTTTTAGTATTTTCAGCTATCGTTCTAGCAATCGTAGCATCTAGGAAAGGATCTAATGAACCACTTTTATCAAGCACGGTAGAAGCAACATCATAAGTATTAGAAGTTTCAGATTCAGTAGTAGTAGCAGTGTGTGTAGCATGTCCATGTGGTGGTCTAAGGAACTTACTCATAACAGATGGTGAATCAAGAGCAACACAGGTGTTCAAAACTGTACCTCTCCTTGTAGTGGATGGTAATATAGGGACCTTTCCATCACGTGATTTACCCATGATGAATGGAGGGCAGCGAACAATAGTGATTCCAAGTGAACTTGATAAATAGAGCTATGCTCCCCGACAACGGCGCCAGAAAATAATCTTGATGACCCACAAGTATAGGGGGTGTATCGCAGTATTTTCGAGGGAAGTGAAACCTAATTTATTGATTCGACACAAGGGGAGCCAAAGAATATTTATAAGCCTTAACAACTGAGTTGTTAATTCAGCTGCACCTGGAAACAATCTTGCTCACATCAGTTTATCAGTAGCAACAGTTCTGTAATAGCAATAGCAAAGTATTAGCAGTAGTAAAAGTAAAGATAGCAGTAACAATTGCAGTAAACAGTAGGATTAAAGCGCGGTAGGCATAGGGATGGATGGACGGGCGTTGCATGGCCAAGACAATTTATATAGCAATCAAGACACAGGGCATTTGCAGATAAATAAGATAAAGCATCCAAGTACTAGATAATCATAGGAATGTGTTCCATATATAGTCATACGTGCTCGTAATGAGAACTTGTACAACATCTTTTGTCCTCCCAGCCCGTTTGTAGTGGGGACTCAAGGGAACTACTAGCAATTGAGGTGCTCCTTTTAATAGAGCACCGGAGCAAAGCATTAACACTCCATGAACACATGTGATCCTCACATCAAAGCCATTCCCTCTGGTTATCTCGATTACTGTCACTTCGGGGCCTTTGGTTCCAGACAACAATATGTGTATACAACTTGCAGGTAAGACCATAAACAATACTACCATAATGAATCAATAACATGTTCAGATCTGAAATCATGGCACTCGGGCCCTAGTGACAAGCATTAAGTATAACAAGTTGCAACAAAGTCAAAAAGCACTAAATAATAGATACTAGGCACCATGCCCTAACAATCTGATGCCATTACATGAACGATCTCATCCAATCCCTACCATCCCCATAGCCTATAGCGGGGGATTACTCACTCATGGATGGGGGAACATGGATGGTCGATGGAGAAGCGATGGTGATGATGATGGCAATGATCTCCTCCAATTCCCTGTCCTGGCAGGGTGCTAGAATGGAGTTTCTTGTTCCGATTCGCGGAATCTGGTGGTGGCAGCGCAGCGGAACTCTTTCTGGAAAAACGTCGAAACCCCTTGGTTTTTAGGTCAAGAGGCAACTTATAGGCGAAGAGGGAGGTCGAGGGGGTGACCGAGGCGGCCACACCACCTTTTGGTGCGGCCAGGCCTGGCCCACGTGGCCAGGTGGTGTGGGCCCCTCGTGTCCCTCCTCCGTCTCGTCTTCTAGCTCCATGAATCTTCTGGTGAAATAGGATTTTTGGCATATTTTCTGGGATTTTTCCTGATAGTTGATTTTCTGCACAAAAACTAGACACCAAGGTAATTCTGCTGAAAACAGTGTCAGTCCTTGTTAGTTGTATCCGAATCACACAAGTTTAGAGAAAAAAATAGCAAAAGTGTTCGGAAAAGTAGATACGTTTTGGATGTATTAGCCTACTATTAAGATAAAGATTGGAACCAATGAGATAGCTGCACTTTGTGATCTAGGTGCAAGCGTCTCAATAATTCCAAAGAGTCTTTTTAACAAGTTAAATCTTGGCTCCTTTGAAATTACTGAATTAAAATTGCATCTAGCAGATTCTACCTACAAACAAGCTGTAGGGATTAAGGAGAACACTTTAGTTTACATCAAAGGTTGTCCCGCTCTCATTGATTTCGTTATAGTTGACACGCCTAAAGATACTTTTGCTCCTATAATACTAGGCTGTCCTTTCTTAAGAACTATAAATGCTTTAATTAACCTTCATGAAGGGAACATGAAGTTGCAATTGCCTTCACGATATCCTTTTGTTATTCATTTCTCCAGGAAGAAGAAAGCCAAACATGATGAGAACGAGGCCATCACTTTGAAGGCCAATTACTTTGGAGTGGGTGTTCCACTCATCTAGCCCAAGTGAGTATCATCAAGGTCAAGCTATTGACCATAAAAGAGCACTCCATGGGAGGCAACCCATGTTAAATTAAGGTTTGAGTTAAGTTTTTTTGTTTTAGTTTAAGTTCATGTTCAATAAAGAGTGCTAGAAAACTCCATTTGAGGAGAAGAAATTTGGTAGTACTTGAAATTCTGCATTATTCATGCTATTATTGGTCGACAATATTTTCGGTCAAAAACAAGGTATATTTCTAAGTTATAGGAAAATAAATAGTTTACGAAGAAACAATTTTTTTTGATGTATACAGACGGTTTAACGACCAACTATATAACAAGAATAAAAATTCCGGTCGTATAGTTATCTTTGCCATCGAAATTTTTTCTGCAATATGTACTGAGAGTTTAACGACCAACTATATGGCAGGAATAAAAATTTCGGTCATATAGTTCTGGCCATATAGATATCAACGCCTCCGTACAATTTCTTTTCATATATACAGATAGTTTAATGACCAACTATACGGCGGGAATAAAAATTCCGGCCGTATAGTTCCGGTCGTATAGATAGCAATGCCTCCATACAAATTATGTTTATATATACTGGGAGTTTAATGACCAACTATACGACGGGAATAAAAATTACGACCGTATAGTTCCGATCGTATAGATATCGATGCCTTTTGCAAACTTTCTTTCGCAGGGACATACAGTTTAGCGACCAACTATACGTCCGGAACATTTTGTTCCGCCTGTATAGTTGCGTCCGTATAGCTGCACCGCTAGGAGAAAGACCTAATATTTTAACAGAACGATAACTATATGGCCGGAATGCATGTTCTGCCCGTATAGTTGTGTCCGACCACAAAATCGCACGGGAAGGTACTCCCAACTCCTAAACTTCAATCCTTTTTCTTTCTTCTACCATCAAACTATCTCAAAACCACAAGGGATCTTTGTCTCTACTCAACTTCATTAGATTTTCTCGCACACGAGTGATCTACGGTATGTTTCTCCTCCGATCCTCCAATTACTTTTTGCAAATTCATCTTCGAGCTATTGTCATTATCAATCTAGAGTGAGACCTACTATGAACCAATTCCCATGATTTTATTGCCTAGATTATTATCTTGAGGAGATTCTTTAGTGTGATTAGATGAGGAATATATTATACTTACTGTTGTTGGATCAAAAAAATTTATTTTTGCCTCTCTTCAATGTTTTAGAAGATGAACACAAGGATCCAAATTCGTGCTCGTGCCACCTCTAGCGCTTCTCAGGCAATCACCCAGGAATGCATGGGGATATGTTTCAGGGATGAGGCCCATCGCGAACGCTTCAACAAGATCAAGAACCGATAAGTGAAGGCCACCAAGTGGGCTTGCTCCATTATATTGAACCAACTCGGTATTTCTAATGAATTCAATTTACTTTGCAATAGAGCTGGCCTGCAAAACTTTGTGTACAATTATGTACCTACTTATCGCCGCTTACCCATTGAATTCTTCAGGACTATGATGCACCATTAAACTGTGGCAAGGAGAGGATACTATTTCTTTCCGTCTGATCAACAAAAACTACACCTTAAAGTTAGATGAATGGTGTGCATGCTTTAATTTGCCAAACAATGATGTTCATGCTTTACACGCATCCTTTACTAGCTTAATTCCTTCCCCCGATCAATATTATAATGGAATGAGCTTCACTAGTAGAGTGAACAAGGGGAAGAATATTCAACATCCTGCAATTCACTATTTGTTCTATGTTATTGCTAACACCTTGCAGGCACATAATGAGTTCACGAGACTCAACGAGGTGCGCATCCTAGTCCTTGCCAAGGCTGCTTACATCAACTGCAACCTGTCACTCAACTTGGGTGCCATCCTTGTGTGCTACCTGGAGTAGCAAGCCTCCCAAAGCCAAGGGACAATCACAGGAGGAGGCGTCATCACCGTGCTTGCCACCGCCCTAGACATCGATCTAGGTGAGTTGCAACCCGTACTAGGTGAGACGCGTGTTGGTTTCTCCACCTTGAGGGCCTGTGGAATGCTCACTAGGAGGGGTGGTGTTTATTATCTGCATATTGCTGGAGCTGGGTGTATCTACCCCGCTCCTTTGCCTAATGGTCTTTTCTCTAACGAGGAAGGACGTTTGCTATATGATGTGCAGGTTGAGCAGCACCACCCCGAGGAGGAAACTCCTGAAGAGGATGAGGACCAAGAGGAGGAGCAAGAAGTTCCTCATCAAGAGGTGCAGCCACAAACCCAGTTCGCCACATACCAAGATTTCCAAGGACATGGAGGGACTGTGGAGAGGATGCACAACCTCTCTTTGAACCTCCGAGAATCAACAAGTAACCTCTCCACTCAATTCGCGAACTGGAGTAACGACTTTTTCCCGCCACCACAATGATTTGAAGGGCTTGCAAAAGCCTAAGCTTGGGGAAGTGTCCTCATGTATATTTACTTGGCATTTATTTTCTTTTATTTATTTCGAGGTTACCTTTTTATTTGAGTTTATAAGCACTCGTGTTGGTTTCCCCAATACTTTATCTTTAGTTCTTTCTATTTGCTTTCAAAATTTTCTAGCGGAGCTTTGCCGCCAATTTTCTATTCTTAAATTCCCTCTCTTAAAAAATCACAAAAAGATTTCTCCATTTTTCCTTATTTTCCCTCTTTCTTTTCTTTCTGCCTCGAGGTCTTCATATATTTGCAGGAGAGTGATCGACTTCGAATTTCCAAGAAACAAATAAAAAAAGGAAGAGAGAAGTGGAACCAAACATGAGAGGTATGCCTTATGACTCCCCACTTTTGAAGTTTGAGAAACCCATGCTAGTTAGTAGTAAATGTTGAGATATTATATTGGTGGAGTGAGTCTTTATATCATAGTAAGATTGTCGTTTGCATGGGTATTTAATTGGGCTCATTTTGTTCCAACTCTCGTAATTAACTAAGTCTTCCCTAAATTGCTAAACAATTGTAATAAGAAAAAGTCTCACAATTGAAGGCTTGGGTGTTGTAGTGCTTAGTCTTGAAGGCTTATTTCTAGAGACACTTGACACCACTGAAAATGTTAATTGACTTAATAGCTCTCTTCGAAAGGATTTGTTCGATTGAATTAATGTTTAGTAGTTTTTGTGAGCATTCCAAAGTTTGACTTGTTAATCATAAGAATGATATAGCTTTACGCGTGTCAAACTTCATGGGATGCCAACAACTCCGCTGGCCTACGGACGATCTTCATGGAGGAAACTCCTAGATTTAGGCTATGAGCTGATTAAACACTTGTAGCAGCAATGCTATAGTGGGTAAGATTCTTGGCACTCCCGAGTAGCTGTAATTATGATGGAATCACTTATCTGGCTATTATGAGTAATCATTATGCAAAAGGAACAAAAACCTTAGTGATGCCATGAGTGTCCATCATAGCCCGATAAACTAATAAAAATCTTTGGCATGTTCCCAATTACTTAAAAACTGAAATTCTTGAAGGACAATGAATAGAAAAGTAATGCTTGCAAAGTCTTGATTTATTGATGTGGGAGAATTGAGATATTCTAGTATATATGCTTTCATGACAACTCTCACACTCTTAATTTACCTGATTATACTTCACTGTTCAAAGGCAAGCCTATGAGTTGATTACTTAACATGGAATAAAATTTACTCATTTGAATCATCCATGTTCACAATAATTTTGCTACGCTATAAGGATGCATGAAACCCGTATGATATGCTTGCCATTACTCTATCTATGCTGAAGTTTTCCAGATTTATGAAGTGGAGGAAACATGAGACTATTAATCATGAGTAAGATCACCATCTCGTTATTTCAGTTTAAATGCTGAGTTCCTTTTTGATTTTGATTTTCTTGCTCGGGACGATCAAGTTTAAGCTTGGGGAGGTTGATGGCTTTGAAATATAGCAATCTACGTCCACATTTAAATTGGATATTAATCATATTTGTGATGAAATATCTCTCTAAACCATGCCACTAATGCTAATAATCAGAGGGGTATGCAATCCTTTGTTCTTGCTTTTTTCCTGCGTAGATAATGTCATTTAAAGGAGAGAATCAATACATTAAAGTCAAATATACGAGATTTCCTTCAACCAGAAGAAACCAGGAGCCGCCCAACAAAGGCAGACGCCGTAACGACCAACTATATGGCTGGAGCAAAAATTCTGACCGTATAGCTCCGGTCGTATAGTTGGCGCTGCCATCATTAGGTCAAACAGAACAACTTTCGTGAAGGGACCCCTATATAAAGAAGCCTCAGGCGACGGAAAACAATGCTCACCTCACCCCGAAGAAGCCAGACTCCGCCAAAAAGCCGCCTCAGATCTCCAAACCCTTCTCCATCTCTATAGCCATCTTCCACCACTTGTAATAGTAGATCGCTTCTCCGATTGGCGACATTGTAAGACTATTGCTACCAATCTGGAATGTTTATGATTGTTGATATCATCTCTATGTGTGATTAATTCTCCTTGGGCTAAGGGCTTCGGCCTAGCCATGTAGCAATTGTGCATGTGATTTATCATAGATGGGATCGTGTATTAGTTTGTATGACATGATTATTATTTTATCCTCTCTTGCCTCAGTCCAAGGACTTGTTAGGTAACCAAGACCCTAAGGGTTGAGCCAGGTATAGGGAGTATGAGTGATGACTGATCTACAGATTGGGAACCCCAGTGACAGAAGGGGTAGTATGACTGTATGTGAGGGATTTACTTGGGATTAACGGTGACATCACTATGCATATTATTAGTTTTCTTTCTTCTATGGATGAGACTAGTAGGTTATTGCTATAAGTGGTTGCGGAGGCAATAGAAATTATGGATGCACTGCCCACATATAATTTATCTCGCTCTAACAAGTACACACATACTTTATTTCTATCTTTTATTTCCATGAGATGTTTTTGCACAGCTACAGGTGAAACCGAACGCCCTAGGCCCTCTCTCTCCATCATCGCCAACAACAAAAAAGACACAAGCTACTGGTCCGTTAAAAACACAAAAGGAATTCTAAAACTCCCAAAGGTCTGTTAAAGTAACTGATACGTCCATTTTGCATCACTATTCTATGTCTTAATTCACTATTATTCATTGATATATTCTGTACTGAGAGGTGATACTTATGTTATTTCATCTGTTTTTGCATGGTTGATGACTTTTGGAGCATGGACCGCTTCAGTCAGGATTCTGATGGAAAAGGTGTTGTTTGGAGGCAAAATTCGCGAAGATCATAAAATCTGGGAAAATATATGGAAAATCCTATTTTTCCAGAAGACTAAGGATGCCAGAAGACGGAGTGGAGATGGGCCACAGGGGGCCCACACCACCCCCTGGCGCGGGCAGCCCTAGGCCGCACCCGGAGGTGGTGTGGCCACCCTGGCACACTCCAGCCTCTCCCCTCTGGCGTATCTCATCCTCCCGAAACCCTAAGACTCGGGGAGCGACCACAGAAAGATTCCGCCGCCTCTGCAGGGCGGAAAACACCGAGAGAGAAAGATCTTTCCGGCAGACAGATTTCTGCCGGGGGAATTCCTTCCCGAAGAGGGGAGATCGTCGCCATCAACACCACCATCAAGCTGGACTTCATCGGTATCATCATCATCATCATCACCACCATCATCACCACCATCATCACCATCAGCACCCTCATCACCATCTCCATATTGTTGTAACAATTGAGTTGAATCTTGCATTAGTTCATAGGGGAAACTTTCCCGGTGTTGATTACTCTTTGTATGTGATGCTATTGAGTGAACCATTGAATTATTGTTTATGTTCAGATTGTTATACATCATTATTCCATCTCTGATCATGATCCCTATGATGTCTTGTGAGTAGTTCGTTTTGTTCTTGAGGACATGGGAGAAGTCATGTTGTTAGTAGTGGAGTTGTGTTGAGAGAGATTCAATAGATTGTTATTTAAGTTGTGGTGTCATGTGAACGTCGACTACATGACACTTCACCTATATGGGCCTAGGGGAATGCATTGTGTATTTGGCTACTAATCGTAGGGGTTGCCGGAGTGACATTAACCAGAACCCCCGTTAGGAAACCATTGCACAAGGGACGTAAGGGTCTTTGAGTTTAAAGTTGTCGTTAGGTTTCTACCTTAATTACTTTCTTGTACCTACGGATGTTTGCAAGGGGTATAATCACAAGCATGTATTAGTCTTGGATGGGGCGGTACATTAGCAAAGGTTCACCCACACAACACTTAGCAAGCTAAAGAAGATTAATCAACTATATGAAGCGAAAGCACTTGACAGTCTTCCCATGTGTCCTCGAGAATGTTTGGTCATCTTAAGTAATACAACCGGCTTGTCCTTTGCTGCATAAAGGATTGGGCCACTTGCTGCATTTATTCCTACTGTCTTTTATTTACTCGTACTTTGTTTACTTGCTTTATCGAAAACCCCTAAAAATCCGTTTGCTAAGTATTTGCAGAGAATTCCTAATCCATACCACTAGCCAGCACCTTCTGCTCCTCGTTGGGTTCGACAATCTTACTTATCAAAAATACTGCGATACACCCCCTATACTTGTGGGTCATCAAGACTATTTTCTAGCGCCGTTGCCGGGGAGTGAAGCGCTATTGGAGAGTGGAACTGGTAAAGGAAACTTCTACTGTGAGTATTGTTTACTTCTACTAGTTACTTTATTTTCGTATGGATAATTCGCTGAGTTACTTATTTGGTAATGCTAATACCACTACTAAGGTAGTAGATAAGCCACCACCTGCTGAGAATGATGTTTTCAAAATACCTACAAGAATTATTGATCGTGTTATGGATAACTACTATGTTGGGTATGGAACTGTCCATCCCGGTGATCATTTGCTCTTTATACACGAATTATGCAGGTTGTTCAAGTGTGCAGGTATTACTATAGATCAAGTTAAGAAGAATTTATTCTCATTATCACTGAAAGAAAGAGCTGAGGAATGGTATAAGCTTCTGAAGAATGGTCAAGCTCTGGAATGGGAGGAAATAGTGCCTCTCTTTTATTCAAAGTTTTATCCTCCTAGTGAGATTCATAAAGATCGGAACCAAATATACAACTTTTGGCCTCTTGATGGAGAGAGTATAGCTCAAGCTTGGGGGAGATTGAAGTTACTAATGCTCAAATGTCCCATTCATGAGTTCCCCAACAATATTATTATCAACAACTTTTATGCAAGGCTTTCTCTGCATGACAAGGATTTATTGGATGCTTCTTGTGCTGGATCATTCACTCGCATGGAAGAAGAAGCTAAATGGGATCTTCTGGACCGTATTCAAGACAATGCTGAAGCTTGGGAGAATGACAAAGGTAGAGAGTCAGGTAAAAATAATGATTATGAATGCATTGAATCTTTTATGGGAACTGATGACTTTCAAAATATTAAAAATGCTTATGGTCTAGACTCTCAAGCTATTGCTTATTATTTTAAGGCCTTTGCTTCTTACATTGAAGTGCATAAAAAGAAGTGGAATAAGTATCATGCACCTTATAAAGATATTGCTAAGAGTGTTCCTATAAGAAATACTGAAGTTTATCCTACTAATCATGTCTTACCTGAACCTTATATTGAGAAAATGCCTTTCCTAGTTAAGATAAAGGAACATTCTATGATAGCTAGTATGGTTAATGAAAGTATAAGCAAAGTTGTTGAACCTGATAGACAAATGGTTGATGAACCTATAATAGCAAATGTGAAAGACTTTCTTACTAAATATGAAAAAGAGGGACACATTATCCTTTGTAAGGATACCTCTAATTTTGTTTCACATAGTAGTGTTATGAGAGCTAGTATTCCTATGTTTTCTGTTAGAATAAGTGAGCATTGCTATGATAGTACTTGTGATAGCTATATTGTTAAGTTTATGCATGATACTGAAAGTTACTATGAGAGAGGGAAAAGTGTTCCTATGCATCTCAATAATATCAAGTTTCCTCGTTTTATGCTGAAAGTTTTTGTGTTGCACTTCTTTTGCCTTCTTATGCAAGTAGCCTTTGGTTTCAACAATTTGTTTGTTTACAAAATTCCCTTGGATAGGAAGTGGGTTAGAATTAAATGTGTGTATTTTTCCTTCTTAATGCTCTCTTTCACCTCAATTCATATTCCTACGTGAGCATCTTCAAAATTATCGTGCCCATCTTAATGGCTATAAAGAAAGAGCTTTCTGGGAGACAACCCAGTTTACTTTTCCTTTCAGTTTATTTTTGTTTCTTTGAGTCTTGGAAGTTATTAATTCGGTAATAACCGCTCCTTATCCGTTTTGTTTGGTTTTTGTGTCAAGATCAACCTCTAATGAGAGAGAAGTAAGATTTGGGGAAGTTGCTGTCCCGAAACAGATTTTTGTGCTTCACCGTAAAAATTCACCGTAAGAACAGATTTGGGGAAGTTGCTGTCGGATTGAGCTGTAATTTTTTGTGCTTCTGCCCCAGGTTGTTATTTAACTTTCGTTAGTTTTGCACTTTTTGATTTGAGCAAAAGAAGATTTTCGAAAAAATTGATCTTTACCTGCTGGTCTGTTTTGACATATTTTGCCACTCTTGCATTTGCTTCTTTATTCGATTTCCTTTTTGAATTCTTTTTGGGTTTTCGGAAGGAGTTGCTTAAGTGGTTTATGTTTTGATGGCTTTCAGTTGAAGTTGAACTCAAAAGGTTTTATCACTTCATATATACTAATGTTGCTAATGAGAACTGTGTGAAGTTTTGTGTGAAAGAAATTTCCAGGAAGTGGAGTTAATGGTGTAATAAGGAAGAGAAAGGTTTTATGAATCAAGTAATAAGTGTATGAAGATGAAGATATCGATGATATTCAAGTGATGACTCTGGAAGAATCTACTAGATACCAAATTTAGAGACCTGCAGAGTCCGTTTTCAAATAGGTAACAGCTCTGGTAAGAAAAGTTCCACGAAAATACTATCCAACTATATTTTTGTAGTTTTCAGTCAATAAGGAAAGCTACGAAGCGAAAGAGGGACGGAAACGGAGCCAGGGTGCCTCACACCACCCTGTGGCGTGGGCCCACCCCTGGTCGTGCCACGAGGTGGTGAGTCCACCCCGGACTCCGCCTCCGACTCGTTTTCTCCCAGTACCTTCCTTTTGATATGAAACTTCATAATATATAATCCCCCGGATCTCCCGAGGTTCGTATATCGTGTTTTCGTTTCGATCTGTTTCTGCCAGGACATACTCTTTGAAGGTTTAGAAGCACAATGGTGTCCACCAAGGATAAAGGGAAGGAGCCCATGGAGGAAGACCTCCAAGACCCCGTGAAGGAGAAGGAGATAAAGAGTGAAGGTGAAGAGGTGCAAGGCCAACATCCGCACACCGGCACTACCATTGCAAGCATTGGAGTGGTGGCAAATCCAGCCATTGGAGGGAAGCCTCCTCATCACCGTTCAGATCCACGGTCACTTCCTCCACACACCAAGAATCCTTTCCATACCTTTATCCATAACCATGCAGGAAAAGAAGACTCCAAGAGGGAAGAATGGAAAAAGAATCACAAGAGCTGGGATCCACAAACTGAAATGATTATGAGCCGTATTGAGCAAAACTCGGAGTTGATTCGTAATCTCACTTTCGAGATTGAGGACTTGGGGAAACTGATCAGAGAGCTCATCGAGAGGATACCACCACCACCAAAGGAGTAATTCGTCATCAGGTTTGGCATCCCCTTGGTTTGTTCCAAGCTTGGGGGAGTGCCGCGGTATCACATCACTGTCTTCTATATTTTTACCTTTTTAGTAGAGTCATATCATGAATAGAGAAGTTATTATGTAGTATGGTTTGCATTATGGAAGTGTCCCCTCTCTCGTTAGATATGTATCCCTTGGTGTGAGTTGCCGTTATGAAATATTAATGAGAAGTTCTATCGTTTACTCTTTTGCATAGCTTATATTAGTTTTCGATTCGTGGTTATATGATTGATCTTGTTGTTAGTATTGGTATCACTTTGGGATCATTGAGTTAATTTAGTTGGTTTTGGCAAACGTGGCTCGGTCAGTAGCAACACTATTTTTGAGAGTTGAATGAAAAAGATAGAAGTACTCTAGAGAAAAAATAATTTCATCATCCTTCTTTCTTGATTTTCTCATAAGTCTAGTATTCTCTAGTTAAGATCTGTTGTGCTTCCAAGAAAGATTGCATGTTTGTCTTTATCACTTGTATGTTTGTTTGTTTCCTTCAACTCTTATACTTGCTACCCAGCCTTGCTAGCCAAAAACCTGTACTGAGAGGGAATTCTTCTCGTGCATCCACCTCCTTAAAACCAAAACCTTTGCCATTTGTGTCCACCATACCTACCTAGTAGCATTATTGCTATTCCAAGTAAATTCTTGTTTTATCTACCTCCCAAATTAAACTTGTTATGTGAAAATTAGTGATTAAAGCTCTCACGAACTTGATGGCACACTTTACCTTCTTGCATTTAATAAACTTGAACCATTGGGTCCTTCTTTGTTGCGTATATGCTTACGCTTTATGAGTTGAAGTTAGCAGAACCATGCATCATGGGGACCGATTTCAACACTTCATTGGTACTTGTACCTAGTTGATATCATGTTCTTTTGCTTATGGATCCTGACGGTGTGAAATAAAAGTGGAACTTGTAAGATCATGGAGTTTATATGTGTGTTAGAGAAACGCCTGGGCCGCTAACCTAAGCCATGCCTAATCATGGTGGAAACTTGCAGCATAACTATAATGAGCATTCCATGAAGCATCCTCAATAAAAACCTATGCAAATAGCAAATAAAAAGATCGCTAAGATGCTCACTGTCTGCTTGCCTTGTCATTTTGATTATGGGATAGCTCCTGTGTCATGTGCAAGGGGTACCCCGTTGGCGGTTCTTAATGATACACATGTATTTACAATGACAAGAGCTTGCTCGTGACTGAAGTTGAGTAGCATGAGGTTCGGTACTCATAAGTAAGGGGCATGGAACTTCAATTTATAACTTGTCAAGCATATCCTCTTAGTTGTGTCACTTTAACCTTAACCACCAAAAGATGCCTATGATAGGGGCAATGAGAGCTGAAAGCTAGTAAGTATCATAATTTCTGGGAGCTCTTTATGAGACTTGCAATCCCTGCTTCCCTCTGCGAAGGGCCCTTTCTTTCACTTTGTAGTTGAGTCAGTAAACCTATTCCCTTCTATCTCGGCAAGTATTTTGAGTTGTTGTGTTTCATTCATTCATATGTTGATTTATTCAATCATGTTTCTTATGTTCCTTGTTTTGCACATTGCTCTTATCTTGATGTTTACTGCTTTGAAAGCTATCATTGAAAAACCAGCTATTTGTGAACTCCAACAAATTATCAACTATTCTTCGACCAAGAGCTAAGTTTGCCATTACCAATTATGATTCACTTTATGTATCTTTATTGTGTTTCCTTTACCTATTACAAGTTGAGTTATATAATAGTGAGTTGTCTTCTATTATGATCTATGTATTGATGAATGTGATGCTTCTTGTCCATATTCTTTTATTGACTCTTCACTCCATAAACCTGAGGCCATGTTTATTGAGCTCAGTTTCACTTGGGGACAAGCGAAGTCTAAGCTTGGGGGGAGTTGATACGTCCATTTTGCATCACTATTCTATGTCTTAATTCACTATTATTCATTGATATATTCCGTATTGAGAGGTGATACTTATGGTATTTCATCTGTTTTTGCATGGTTGATGACTTTTGGAGCATGGACCGCTATAGTCAGGATTCTGATGGAAAAGGTGCTGTTTGGAGACAAAATTCGCGAAGATCAGAAAATCCGGGAAAATATATGGAAAATCCTATTTTTCCAAAAGACTAAGGATGCCAGAAGACGGAGTGGAGATGGGCCACAGGGGGCCCACACCACTCCCTGGCGCCGGCAGCCCTAGGCCATGCCAGGAGGTGGTGTGGCCACCCTGGCCCACTCCAGCCTCTCCCGTCTGACGTATATCATCCTCCCGAAACCCTAAGACTCGGGGAGCATCCACAGAAAGATTCCCCCGCCTCTGCGGGGCGGAAAACACTGAGAGAGAAAGATCTCTCCGGCAGACAGATTTCTAGGGGGGAATTCCTTCCCGGAGAGGGGAGATCGTCGCCATCAACACCACCATCAAGCTAGACTTCATCGGGATCATCATCATCATCACCACCATCATCACCATCAGAACCCTCATCACCATCTCTATATTGCTGTAACAATTGAGTTGAATCTTGCATTAGTTCATAGGGGAAACTTTCCCGGTGTTGATTACTCTTTGTAGTTGATGCTATTGAGTGAACCATTGAATTATTGTTTATTTTCAGATTGTTATACATCATTATTCCATCTCTGATCATGATCCATATGATGTCTTGTGAGTAGTTCGTTTTGTTCTTGAGGACATGGGAGAAGTCATGTTGTTAGTAGTGGAGTTGTGTTGAGAGAGATTCAATAGATTGTTATTTATGTTGTGGTGTACTTCTTCTAGTGGTGTCATGTGAACGTCGACTACATGACACTTCACCTATATGGGCCTAGGGGAATTCATTATGTATTTGTCTACTAATCGTAGGGGTTGCCGGAGTGACAGAAACCTGAACCCGCGTTAGGAAACCATTGCACAAGGGACGTAAGGGTCTTAGAGTTTAAAGCTGTGGTTAGGTTTCTACCTTAATTACTTTCTTGTACCTATGGATGTTTGCAAGGGGTATAATCACAAGTATGTATTAGTCTTGGATGGGGCGGTACATTAGCACAGGTTCACCCACACAACACTTAGCAAGCTAAATAAGATTAATCAACTATATGAAGCGAAAGCACTTGACAGTCTTCCCATGTGTCCTCGAGAACATTTGGTCATCTTAAGTAATACAACCGGCTTGTCCTTTGCTTCATAAAGGATTGGGCCACTTGTTGCATTTATTCCTACTGTCTTTTATTTACTCGTACTTTGTTTACTTGCTTTATCGAAAACCCCTAAAAATCCGTTTGCTAAGTATTTGCAGAGAATTCCTGATCCATACCACTAGCCAGCACCTTCTGCTCCTCGTTGGGTTCGACAGTCTTACTTACCGAAAATATTGCGATACACCCCCTATACTTGTGGGTCATCAGTAACTTCACTACGCATTCGCTTCCCGTGGATTCGATAACCTAGGTCTACTAGAGAAAAAGAGCTATACTACATCTGTAATCCGGATCGAAGGTATCACTACTCTGAATCTCGGGGGCTACACCTAGTGGGGGCATGCTAGTTGGTTGTGGTTGACCGGTTGGTCCAGGGAAGGTCAGGCTAGCCGGCTAGAGGCGTCTAGCCAGAATAAACTAAGAGTTTGAAGGAAATAAAGAAGAAGATTCGAAGCACTTGGCTTCACCAACTACTCCGAATCTCTGGGGCTACACCCAGTGGGTGCGCCGGCGCGCTCTCACTGGAGTTGGAAGTTATACGGCTAAAGGAGTCTAGCTGGACAAGGATAGTCAGATGATTGTAACCAGCAAAAGAGAAAAACTACAAAACACACAAGATCACAAGAAAAAACGGGAACAAGCAAACAACATATTAAGATAAGGAGAGTCGAAGCTCCTAGAGGTTCAACCGACATCAACAACAGTTGGCATAGACAACAATTTCAGCAAAAAGAAATTATTACAAGTCCACCCGGCATTCCGGGGATCAAATCTAAACGGTGGGGACCTTGCCGTGCGGCTGATCCTGGCCAGCCGAGGCTTCAGGAGGCGGTGGAGGCGCGCTGGATGTTCCGGCTCCGACATCGCCACCCGTCGGCCATGATGTCGCCTTGGCTTCCGTCTCCAGCGTCCCAGCGGACTCTGGATTGGTGAGGACTTCGTCAACATCGGTGTAGCTAGCAATCTTGATGGTGAGGCACGGAGTTCAGGATGGGCTTGGCGGATGGCAGCAAGGTCGGCACTGGTGCAGAAGCCCCCGTATATCTTCTCGATGTGCACGTCCTTGTACCAGGACAGCATCAGCACCATGGCCATCTCCGCTCCGGATCGCGCCGCCAGGTCCCTCAGCCGGTCGATGGCAGCCGACACCTCCGCAACCTTGGTAGCCAGCTGGGCGATTGTCTCCGGCACGGCCGCATCCGGCCACAGGAAGTCGAAGACCGCGTGAGCCGCTTTTCGTAGCTCAGCGGCCTCCTCGCCGAGAAGGGCAACCAGCTCCTGGGAAGTTGACTGCTCCCCCGGCCAATTTTCCTAAAGCCGGTTGTAGGCCAGCAGGTCTACGCCCGGATAAAAGGCTGCCAGAAAAGGAAAGTCTAGTCCGGCTACCGGATCTAGATAGAAAAAGATAGTCAGAAGGAAGACTTACCCTTGGCGGTGTGGCCGATCTGCATCAACTCCTCCAGGAGGGCCTTCTCCCGCTCCCCCAACCGCTTGATCTCCTTCTCCTGATCCTTACTCTGAGTGTCAAGGAGATCAAAGGCCTAGACCCGGCTGGTGAGGGCGGAGTCACGCTCCTTGATGATGGCCTCTAGCCGGACCATCTTGGAGTGCCAATCCTTGTTTTGGAGCCGGAGGAAGGAGTTGGACTTCGTTAGCCGGTCGTTCGCCTTCATCAGACGATCGATCTCCCACTAAGCGCAGACCATGATGGCTACAAGAAACCGGCTATCATCAAAAAAAAGATAGAAGGAGAAGAAAAAACAGAGTAAAATGACTTACTCTGGGAGGTGTCGTTCGCAGCGCTTAGCTTCTGCTCTAGCGACTGGTTGCTCCTAGCCAATGCTTCGAGCAGACGGATCTTCTTCATCGCTAGCTCCAGGGTGGTAGCCAGATCCGCCAGCGAGGCGGCAGGGGAGGCATCGTCGTCGACGGTGTTGAGGGTCAGCGACTCCTTCGCCTTGCGGACCGCCACCCTCCATTCCTCCCCCAGCTCACTGTCGCAGTTGTCGTCCTGGACCACAACTAGCTCCTTGCCGGTGGCAGCCCTCCTCGTCCCCGTGGAGGAACCACCTCCGCTTTGCGAGCTCGACGTGGCGGCATCCGGCTGCACCACCGTAGTCGGCGGGGCGTCCCCGGTCCCGGCTACCGTAGCAGGATCCGCGCAAGGCGGCAGCAACGGCAGAGCCCTGGATGTCAGAGTGGGGGCAGCAGTGACAGCAGGAGGCGGGGCGGTAGGCGACGTGCGGGGCGGCGAGCCAGTCGGCGCCCGCGCCAGGCTGGCAGCACCGAAGGAGACAAGCGAGCTGCAAAAATAAAGGAAAACCAATAAGCAAACAAGAAGAAGAAAGATCACGCAAGAAGAATAAGAAGAAGCGCAAGACAGAAGGAGCACATGAAAGCCTTACCCCTGGACCACTGGTGGCGGCACCTTTTTGCGGCCCAGCCGGCTCAGGGGCAGGGCACCGGTCCGGCTCCTCTTTGCTGTCGGCTCCTCCATCGAAGGCCGACTGGATCCGCTTTCCCCTGCACCAGACCGGCTGGAGTCACCGTCTGTTGCTCAGCGCTGGGTTGGTTCGGGAGCCGGGGCGGCCTCCTCCTCCCCGTCGACTGGAGCGTGGGGGTCATGCGCTGGCTCGTCATTCCGGTTAGGGAAGACGTCGGTGTCGCCATCCGACTCCTTGCCAGACTGGCATGCACGCGGCTCAGGGAGGTCGGGTGCGATCCTGGAGGGCGGTCTCGCCCTCCTCCCAAATGATGCAGGGGAAGTTCTGACGGAAGAAAAGAAGAAAAGGAGTCAGCTGGATGAAAAGAGTAGAACAGAAAACGGAAAGCACCGGCTGGATAAGGGAACCTACCCGAGGCACGCGGTTGTTGCGCATGTACATGGCCTGCCCGAACTTACAGCCCTCCAGCAGCCGCTCATTGGTGATCGTCCACACCCACTCCTTGAGGGTGTGGTAGCGGGGATCACTGCAAGACAGCCGGGTGGGGTCCAGCTGGCCAGAGTAGAAGCACATTTTGTGGGCGCGCTGCTATAGTGGCATCATTAGGCGGGACATCCAGCTGAGCGTGATGTCCAGGCCGGTTAAGCCGGCAGTGACAAGGAAGTGCATCCGGTTCAGCATCACATCCGTCTCTGCCTTCTCGCCATAAATCTTCAAGTCCTAGTGCTGCCGACTCATCTCCACGTCCTGGAAAGTCGGCAGGTTGATCCAGTCGACCTTGATGACGTTGCTGATGTAAAAATACGACTGCTGCCATAGTCAGACCATATACTGGAGCTTGAATATCGGGTAGCCGGTCTGCGAGCGGGAGTAGATCGACGCTCCGCCGCTGGCGACCAACGGGCCCTGCGTGAACTGTACCTATGGCCGGATGCAGAAGAGCCAGCAGAAGAGCCCGAGATCTGGCTGGATCCCGAGGTAGCACTCGCAGAAAGTTGCGAAGTGCGCGAGGGTGCCGATGGCGTTGGCACCGACGTGGTGGAGGCGTAGATCGAAGAAAGCCAGAAAGGTGAGGAAGAAGGTGTGCACAGGCAAGGCGGAGCCGCACGCGAGGTGGGAGAGGAAGATCACCCGCTCCCCCTCCTTCGGGTGCAGTGATTCTTCCTCCGGTGGCGTGAGCCGCACCTTCACCTCCGTCTCCGGCGGCAGCACCCGGGTGGCACGATACTTGGCGATGTGGTCCTCCGTGATAGAGGACCCGCACCAGGCACCACACTCCGAGGCCATCACGACTTCGTCCACCATGGTGATGGGTTCCGAGAAGCGGTGGCCAGTGTCACCGACGATGCTAAGAGGGCGGCATGGCTAAGTTCAGCAGCTGGCGCACAGAAGCAGCGGCGAGGCAGCAATGGCACAAGGGAGAAGCAAGGAGGCAGTGAGAGGAAGTGGGGAACGGCTCTCCCGGGCGGCCTTTTAAAGCCTAGGGAGAGCAACCGTCTACCGTGTCGCGTGGCAGCCACCGGACCGCGCCACACCCCCACCACCACTCCTGATCCTCTGCGCTGGCGCCAAATGCGCAAGAGATCCCAGACTAGAAACCGAAACGACACACGGCTGTTCCCGAGGCGACATGCGCAACGTGCGACGTGACATAATGCTGCATGTGTGCACGCGTGGCCAGTGTCAGCACTGACGTCACGGGTAGCGCAACCGTCAGGCGCCCGTCGGACACAAATTTCAAACACAGGAGGGAGCGTGCGCACATTTTACCTAAGGGTGAAATCCACACGTGCTCGGGGGCTAGTGTAGGGGGGATGACCCTCGGATACCCCAACCAGACAAGAACTAAGGCAGGTGGCTCACGTCCGGCTAGCAGATCGTTGCTGGACACAGGCACTTCGTACCAGCTACTAGCCGGTAGCCAGAACTAGGAAGGGCAGCAAGATACGAGGCCGGCTACACAGACGTAGCCGGGCGTAATCAAGAGGATAGGGCGACGTGTGGCACAATGCACGGTATGCCTAGGTACAGCGACAAGGGCCGGAACTACGGGGCCATACCAAAGACTTTGCTGGTGACGCGGGCATAGTGGCCGGATGTTGACGACAGGCTCGCACGACATTCACTATACCCATGAAGACCCGCATGACTTTTACTTCGACATGACATACCCTACCGAGTACTGTAGATGACCAGCCGGATGGGGCCCACCTATGGGACCCGCCAGCCGGACTGGTTAGTGAGACCGTTGCCCCTTTGCCTATTTAAGGAGGGGCAAGGCTCTTGTAGCAAGGGCTTAGCATTTAAGAGGTAGCTAGTTCATACAGCTCGAGGAGCGATTGTACCCCGTATTCTACCCATAGCCAGATCGGCGGGAGTAAGAGTTTTACCTCACCACGAGGGCTCTGAACCTGGGTACTTCCTATGTCCCATTACACTTTCTCGTATCCAATCCTACCTACGGACGACGTCAAGAGCTTCCCTGCTAGTCCCCACACCTCTATCTAACCTTCTCAGGTACTGCCATTCCCAATACAACAACATCTGCGCATCTCATCTCGCTAGAGTTATGGAGCGACTAATGCACCCATACCAATTTGCCTTCCTTAAAGGTCGGTACATCCATGATGGAATTCTGGCACTTCATGAAATTGTTCATGAGGTCAAGATTAGACGCCGGGGGGAGTCTTCCTTAAGCTATACTTCCAAAAGGCATATGACTGTTTGGACTAGGCCTTTCTTCGCCAGGTTCTTATAAGGAGGGGGTAGATGACTAGATGATTCAGTAGATCATGCAGATTGTTACTACTGGGAACACCACCATTAACATTAATGGGGTGGTGGGACCCTACTTTAGGCCCTCTTGTGGTGTCAGGCAGAGCGATCATTTCTCCCCCTACTCTTCAACTCGGTCATTGATGCCCTTGCAGATATGTTAGAGAAAGCTAAGACTTCCGGGCATATTCGGGGTGTGGTAGGGCATCTCATCCCCGGGGGAGGGATTACACATCTCTAGTATGCATACGATACTATGATCATGGGTGAAGGGTCAGAGCTTGATATTGTTAATCTCAAGTTTCTCCGCCTATGCTTTGAGGCTATGTTGGGACTGAAAAATAAACTTTGATAACAGTCAAGCCATGGTTATGGGCTATTAGCCTTAGGACCAACATCGAATTGCGGATAATCAAAATTGTAGGTTGTTAGAGTTCCTTGTGAATTACATGGGGTGCCGGCCTGGGATACAAGGATCCTCACTAAGGACTTAGAGCCTCTGATGGGCAGAGTTAAGACGAGGTTTGAGCCATGGCAGGGGAGGTTTACTTCCAAGGGAAGCAAGACTATCCTGATTGACTCGTGCTTGTCCAGTCTTCTAATGTACACTGATGGTCGCCAAAAGTACCATAAGATACGGTGGGCCTAGATTTGTGCCCCCAAGGAGTTTGGGGGCATATGAATCCTTTCGTGCCATCGTATGAATGTGGCTCGGATGCTGCGTTGGTTCTGGCGTATCCTCACAAGTGATGGGGGTCTCTGGTTACAGCTTATTCGTGCTAAGTACTTACGAGGCCGCCCATTATTGGCATGTGAGCATCCAGAGGGATCTTAGTTTTGGAGATCCATCCATGAAATTAAATAGGAGGTCAGTCTGGGGGTGACCATCTACTTATGGGATGGGGAGGGTATCCATTTCTAGATAGACTCCTGACCTGGTGGTCATCCCATCAGGTTTTAGTATTCCTCATTATTTGCGATTTGCTCTGACCCGATGTTGTTGGTTGTTGCGCTAACCGTGAGGGGAAGAGGGACATCCAATTCCGATGGACCCTGGATCTGCAAGAGACAATGGAATGGGGAGAGATGCGGGCCTCTCTACCGATGCACTCTCCAATGCCCTAGACTCGGTGTCATGGCACCTGGCCCCTTCGGCGACATTACAGTTAGATCTGTGTATAGGGCCTTTTTAGAAGGCCAGTCTTGGCATGGACCTCCCTGCTATGGAAGGCCCCTCTGCCACTAAAAAATAATATTTCCGCCTGGTAGTTGCCCTTGGGTCGTCTACCCTCGGGCGTTGAGGTAGCAAAACACCACAACCTGAGGAATGGTCTTTGCCCCTTTTGTGTGGTCCCTGAGTCCAGGACCCATATCTTGTTTACGTGTCCCACTGCCCACTTCTTATGGAGCTTCGTATGTGAGGCACTAGGACCTGAGTGGCAGGCTCTGGACCACACGAAGTTCTTGGAAGCTAACACAAAGCACAACGTGAGGAGGAGGCGCCTCTTCTGGTTGGTGTTTGTGGCTATGACCTAGACCTTGTGAAATATCCGCAATAGCATAATCATAGAGCATGTTTTCATGCGGCATGCTTCTGACTCGGTGTTCAAATTTCTAGCTTTCTTACAGCAGTGGTACCCGCTATGTAGGCAACATGATAGGGATCGGTTGGATGACATGCTCGAGAATCTACTAGTGGTAGCACGCCTCTTGTCGTCGTCTGGCTGATCAGTCTCACTCCTGAGGGGAGTTGTATCCTTTCTTTTTTTATTTCGTTTTGGGCATGCTTGCCCTTCTTCTCCAGCAATGTTCTTTTTTTGCCTCCATGCCGCACTTGTTTGTGGATGTTGTATGGTCGTGGTTGTTTTATTTATAAAGCTAGACAAAAGGCTGTTTCGAGGAGGGTAGGTGATAGACGAGACCAGATTGCATTTCTTTGTCTAGGGTCATCTCTTCCTTAAGTTTCAAGGACCGGGCTTCAAGAGACAAAGGTCATTGCTTCGTCTACCTTCACGTACAGGGGAAATTTGGGGCCGTGTGACTCCCAGATTATTTGTTCAAGGTCTTCGACAACGTGCGGGTCACGTAGTTAGCCTCCACAATCAAGATAGAGGACGGGTCATGTCAAAAAAAAGAGGACGGGTTATGGGCGAAGGTGGGGTCTATGGGTCTCGAGACCTACTTCCTGTTCTCCTCTAGTACTGGTGGAAAAATGGCCTCTAGTCCCGGTTCATAAGGGCCATTGGTCCCGGTTCCCGAACCGGGACCAATCACTTGGGACTAATGCTGGTCTCGGTTCGCGCACGAATCAGGACCAATGGGTCTCCACGTGGGCGGGCGCGCGACGAGGGGGGTGGATCATTGGTCCCGGTTCGTGGAACAAACCGGGACCAATGGGTCTCCACATGGCAGCGCCAGAGACGGGCAGGGGTGGATCATTGGTCCCGGTTCTTGGCACGAACCGGGATCGTTGGTCTCTGTGCCGCGGCAGGGTTTTGTGCCGCGGCAGGATTTTCGGGCTATTTTTCTGCCGCGGCGGGGTTTTGTGCCGCGGCAGGATTTTCGGGCTATTTTTTGTGGCGGTAGGATTTTTTTATCGATTTAATGGTACTACATATATACAGCAATAATGAAACCACGATATATATATTACACATCATGCATGATCACAAATATATACACCGTCTCATCCGTCTTCTTGGTCGAAACATATTATAATTACAAACGATACTCTCACACGAATTTGATCTAATTTACATCTTCTTTTTTACACTTCACCCTTCCAAATGAAGCGGGTAATAGTATTCTCCTTTCGGATCTATAACTTGTTCTAACAAGAATCTGGCAATTTCCTCTTGAATTGCTTGCACGCGTTCTTGTGATAGAAGACCGTCCCGCATCCGTTCGATCTAATATAAAGAAGGGGATCAATATATATGAATGAAACTAAACACAATTGGTGGTAATAAAATAAAGTTGTGATTATTGTTTATCGTACTTCAATTTTTTTGATGTTCCGGTCTGCGCCCTTCTCTTTGGTCGTTTGGCGAATGAACTCGCAGACATAGTATCCACATAAGTTATTCCTGGCTTCCTACCTCAAGCACTTTACGATAACGGAGTTCAATCAAAATAATAATCAAGTATGATAATGGTGGTATTGAAACTAGAATCAAAGAGATGCGTGGATCTAGCAAGTAGTACTTACAGTCGATGGTTGAAATGTAAGCTCTGACTTCCAAACACCCCTAGTTTTGGCGGTGAATCGTTTCCAAGCCTTCTGGAGGCATTCCTGCATGTCCGCCCATTTTTCTAACGGTGTGCGTTTCGAGTCCAAGACTTTTACTACTCCGGTGTCAACAACAATGATTAACAGAATATAGTGGAAGTTGGACACACTCACAAAATATAACACGAGTCAATTATACGCTTAACATAGAGTAAGCGAAAATAGAATGTATACAAGACAGTAACACTCACCCAACATTGTAAGGAAATAGTATTTCCCTTCTGTTGCTGAAATGCTTAAATGCTTGGAACAAGTTATTCTCTGTCTCTTTGGGTTTTGTTTTTAGAGTAACTTCATGAACAAAATTACAGTCAACAAACCCAAGGTCATAGATTTGTCCTTTGTTGCATTCTTGAATCTTCATTCTGCATATATAATTAGTATAGTGATTAGTAAGATTATACAAGCAACAAATGAGCTGAGCTAGAAAGACTTAATTACAGAAATTAATAATAGTTACAAACAATAGGCACTGACGATAGTTTTGTCGAGGGCGTCTTGTTGGTAAAACTGAAATAATTCTGAAAATTCGATCAGTAGGAAGCCATCTCCATGACCGTAATGGTGGTGTTTATACGCAGCATAGATCCAGTTTTTGGAATCAGCACAGGCTTGGATGTACCAGTTATGCAATCTTCGCATTTTTGTTGGTAGATCTTTGACTAACTCGGGTTTGATGAGAGGACCCCGTACTGGTACACGTATGCTGTTTCTTGGTACCCCTCAAACTCATCCATACGGCTCATGTACTCAGTAATAGACAGTCCATATAATTGGGCCTTTTCTCCATACAGTCAAACAAACTCCGGATCAATGTTCGGATCATGCCGCTCCTGGGCTCTCCACTCATTGGTATCATACACTTTGAGCGGTTCGATCGATTGCTTTTTCTGTTGTCCGAGCTGGGCAACTTCTTTCCCCACTCTCCGCTCTTTTGCCTCAGCCGACTTGGTAATAGAGCGATTATAGTCTGATGTGAGCACTATAGGTTGGTGAAGCTGAATCTTAAGCGCGGTTGCTTTGGCTTTATCTTCTGCGGTGACCGGGAAATATGCCTCTATCGGCCTTTTCTTGTTAGCCATGTCAATCTTCCACTTTTCACAATGGGCAGCTGCGGCCGCATCAGTTTCCTCATCTGTCTTCCCGCAAGGTAGCTTCTTCATATTCTGATGAGGTACTTTTGGGAGGGGTGATAACTTACGTTTCGTTGATCGGAACGTGCTCTTGCTGCTGCTGATGGTGCTGCCCCCCTTAGTATACTTCCGCTTTTGTCTCTGAGGCTCGGGGGCGGAGGCAGGTGGCAGCGGCGGAGAACCGAGGCGGCGATTGATACTGATTGCGTTGAGTGGTGAGGTGGCGAAAGCAGTTCTTGTGGAGAATGGTGAGGTGGCGGCGAAGGTGGATTGCTGCTCTGAGGAGTGGGTGGCCTTGGCGGCACATAATTTGGAAGCATGGTGTGCTCCTTTGGCCATAGAATAGTCCCCCCTTTGGCTTCTCCTAGTTGAGTCAGCTCCATATCTTCCCATGCAGGGTGGTCTAGCTTCAGCTCCTCAAAATCTTCCTTCACCTCATCCACCGTGACGACAGCATACCCTTTTGGAACCGATCTGCAATGCCAAGTTGGGTTAGGCGCAATTGGTACCGCCATGCCGACCATTGCCGTCACCCTTAAGTTCATAAACTGCACCTTTAGCTCACAAGCTGTGGTCTCCGTGATATCATCCACTTGGTAGTGTTTAGGAGGAGATGTCGTCGGTGCATCATCATCAAAATCATGGAGCTACGTGGAAGCGACGCTGCTTTTCTTATTCGATAGGGCGTCGGTACCCTCGAATGCAGCTTCTACCACGTGCCGCTGAGATTGGCCGCTAGTACCTTGCTGGCTAAGTCTGTCGAGTTGATCCTGGTGCCGCTTTAATGCTTCTTCTACATTACGCAGCCGGTCTGCAGCGGCCGCTTTCTCAGTTATCTCCCTTTCCTTTCTCCTCTGATGGCTTTTATCGGGATATCTCTTCATTTCCGAGGGGAAGGCAACCTTCCATGGCTTGGAGCCAGGTGTGCCTTGTGCTCGTCCGTCGTGTTCAGGATTTTTAAGGGCACGTGTGAGATCGTCGTTCTCTCTATCAGGAATGAACCGTCCCGCTGCAACATCATCTACTACATTTCTAATATCATGGATGGGCAGTAGGGGATCATCTTTGTGTTTCTAATTATATATTGCCCTCCCTTCTTTGTCCAACGTGCCCCCATGGCCGTAAATACGGTTTCTCGCCCATGGTGTCCATGTTGCGGGCTCTGGTTTGATCCCGGCAGCTATGTAATTGACCTCAAGTGCATCCCACTTAGGCATGCAACCGGCATAGCCAGCAGGCCCCATGTTATGATGGTACAGTTTCTGAGTAGCGTTCTCCGTATTTATTCTAGACCTTTCCTTAGCTTTCTCCGATGTCTTGTACTTCACAAAATCCTCCCACTGGTGTCTTAACTTAGCATAGCCTCCTTGAGTGAAATCCGGAGTCTTCTCTACCTTGACAAATGTATTGTACAGTTTCTTCTTCCAGTTCTTGAATGCATCGGCCATCTTGCTGAGAGCAAACTTCTTGACTCTTTGCACAAGCTCCATTCTTGCTCTCTCCTCCTCATCTGGATTCACATCTGGCATCGGCACGAAGAAATTAGTCATGAGCTTGTGAAAAAGCTTATCTTTGGCAGCATCGCCGACATACGGGACTCCACCGCTGCTTGGCCGATTCCATTCTTGAACGGTGATCGGGATGTAGTCCCTCGCAAGAATTCCGCATTGCTTGACAAATTTTCTTGCGACATCGACGGGAGCTTGCGGTTCGCCATCTACACCGACCACGTCGATCCTATACCTCACAGTGTCATCCAACTTTTTTCTTGGGCCTCGTTTCGTTCTTATAGAAGAAGTTCTCGATCGGGAGGGCTAAAAGAAGAAAGAGTGTTAATATATGCATGTATATATAGACAACAGCATTTTAATTACAAAAATACATATATACACCTTGTCGGTGTTTGCGAGATTTAAGGTTTCGCCGGAGCCGTTGCCTTCTTCCTCATTGGCTTCTCCCCTGTCCCAGGCTTCGGCTTCTACCTCACCGGAGCCATCTCCTCGGTTGAGAGACTCATCTCCCTGACTGGAATCATTCATAAACTCATTGGTGAGATCGATATCGATATCTTCATTTTCGCAGATCATTCCTTGGAGGATGTTTTCCTGATGTGTTGGATCCATAGTATCTACAAAGATGATATCCTGGAATTACATATTAAGTTTATGACAAGAAAGGGGAAACAACAATCAACACATGGCATCGATGATGATATGACAAGTTAAACAGAGTTGAAATTTAACCCTAAGACATGCTTGGCACTTTAAGTAGGATCCAAAGGGTCCAAACCCTAGTACAGGAGAGACCCCGAAATCACCTACGGGGGGTTGATTCCATTCTCTTATTAAACTTTTATTTAAGGTTGTTGAACAATGCATGATTATGAGTCTATTGTGTAGATCACATTTTTCTGAACATTTCGATATATTATACATATTTTTCTGACTTAGAAATAATTAGTTATTGAATTTATAAGATTAAACTCTTTTCTAAAATTATTTAAACAAGTATTAAACTTTTACTGTGTCATTATGTCGTCAGCTTGGGGTGGGTTTTTTTTCTCCAAGGCTAAACTAGCCACAGAGACTGACGCGAGGGGCCCAAGCCACCTCAGATGCCACGTTGGCGGGGCTTGGTCAGCGCCCACGTCAGGCACACGCGATGCCACGTCGACGCCACAATTGCGCCACGTAGGCTCGCCGGCGAACTGCCAGGCGGTGGTGGAAGACGGCAGAGAGAAGCGCGCGAGGTGACGCGACTAGGACGGTTCGAACTAGCACGATGCGGGCTACCTAAAACGGGCGGCGCCGCTATGGGAGGTGCCCGGAGCAAGGTGTTTGACGGTGGCCGACGGCCGGTGGCGGCAGGTGCTCGTGGGGAGGACGATACAGTGAGGGAGGGAGATATAGGAGTGGTGCTGGAGCACCAGTGGCTCACCAGGAGGCCGATGGAGGGTGCGGCGAGGCCGGAGGATGCTCGGCGCTGCCGGAATCAGTGGAGAACGCGGCGGCCGGAGTCGGGGACGGTGGGGTCGATTGCAGCGAAGTAGAGCTTCCTTGCTTGCTCGCGGCGGCAGACAGTGGCGCTCGGCGACTGGTGTCGACGACGTGAAGCGGCCACTCTGGATTTGGGCAGCCTGTCGGCGTGATTTTGCTCCGCCGCAAATTTTTCTTAGCCGCGCGTCGATGTGCTCTATGAATTGGGGGAGTTGGGGAGGAGGAAGGGCCGGGGCTGTTAATCGTCGACCTTTGGTCCCGGTTCGTCCCTGCCAACCGGGACCAAAGGCCTGATGATCAATGGCGCACCAGAGATCATTGGTCCGGTTGGTGGACCGGGATCGTTGACCCGTTTTTCAGATTTTGGCAAACCTTTTGGTCTTCCCGCCATTTTCAAATTTGTTTCTTCTTTAATTAATAAGATGTTTCAATTTAAGATGATTATTTATTTGGAATTTCAAAAAACTTTTAACAGGATAAGTGCTTCAATTTAAATAACTAATCAAAAACCATTTTCTCTTTTCAAATATTTTTATTTGAACTATACAATTTTACTATTTTCAATTAAAATTGCATTAACAAATATTTATTACATAATTTGGAATTTCAAAAAACTTTTAACAGGAAAAGTGCTTCAATTTAAATAACTAATCAAAAATCATTTTCTGTTTTCAAATATTTTATTTGAACTATACAATTTTACTATTTTCAATTAAAATTGTATTACAAAATATTTATTGCATAATTTGGAATTTCAAAAAACTTTCAACAGGAAAAGTTCTTCAATTTAAATAACTAATCAAAAACCATTTTCTATTTTCAAATATTTTTATTTGAACTATACAATTTTACTATTTTAAATTAAAATTGCATTAACAAATATTTATTACATAATTTTGAATTTCAAAAAACTTTTAACAAGCAAAGTGCTTCAATTTAAATAACTAATCAAAAACATTTTGTGTTTTCAAATATTTTTATTTGAACTATACAATTTTGAACAGGAAAAGTGCTTCATGCCGCCATTTTGAATATAGTTTGAAACGGGCATAAGAAATTCAAAAATGATCCAAACAATGTGAAACCTTCACGTGGTGTCATATTATGTGTCACAGTTGCAAGGAAAAATATTGCAAACATCATAAAAAATCCTTCACCAAATGACCTATCATGTTCGAGGTTTCATGGCATTTAGGTCAAACCACCAATATCATGGCTAGAATCAGGGCATAGTTTGTGATAATGTGCCCATATTGTGCACACAAGTGCATCTTGGGATGGCTTATGATGTTGCAGGAGGAAGTTTTCCTTTTCGACACACGAAAAAGCCAATTTCCATTTTTGAGGTGCCGAAATCGGGGTGTTCTGTGAAGCAACCACCAAATTAAAGTTTGGCATTGGTACCAACCCATTTTTCAAAAATACTAGACCACCTTATATGGACAATTTCCCAACCGTATATGTAAAACCTTTCATCCATCCCTCATGAAAAAGACAAATTCCTGCTGAATCGGTAGGAGGTTGCCAAGATTTGAACTACAAGTACATGATATAATGCTTGTGAATTTTTAAAAAAATCATTTATAGGTTCACAACATGCTATTTCATCAGAGATCCACTTCAAGTTCAGCGAGGCTCAACCCCGGGCCAAGAAGCTTCATGCCCGTCGTTTTGAATATAGTTTAAAACGGGCATAAGAAATTCAAAAATGATCCAAACAATGTGAAACCTTCGCGTGGTGTCATATTATGTGTCACAGTTGCAAGGAAAAATATTGATCTCGAAAAATTGCAAACATCATAAAAAATCCTTCACAAAATGACCTATCATGTTCGAGGTTTCATGGCATTTAGGTCAAACCACCAATGTTATGGCTAGAATCAGGGCATAGTTTGTGATAATGTGCCCATATTGTGCACACATGTGCATCTTGGGATGGCTTAAGATGTTGCAGGAGGAAGTTTTCCTTTTAAACCATTGCGAAAAAGCCAATTTCCATTTTTGAGGTGCCGAAATCGGGGTGTTCTATGAAGCAACCACCAAATTAAAGTTTGGCATTGGTACCAACCCATTTTTAGAAAATACTAGACCACCTTATATGGACAATTTCCCAACCGGTGTATCTGAAACCTTTCTGTCCATCCCTCATGAAAAAGACAAATTCCTGCCGAATCGGTAGGAGGTTGCCAAGATTTGAACTACAAGTACATGATATAATGCTTGTGAATTTAAAAAAAATCATTTATAGGTTCACAACATGCTATTTCATCAGAGATCCACTTCAAGTTCATGAGGCTCGGCCCCGCCAAGAAGCTTCATGCCCGCTGCTTTGAATATAGTTTAAAACGGCATAAGAAATTCAAAATGATCCAAACAATGTGAAACCTTCGCGTGGTGTCATATTATGTGTCACAGTTGCAAGGAAAAATATTGAACTCGAAAAATTGCAAACATCATAAAAAATCCTTCACAAAATGACCTATCATGTTCGAGGTTTCATGGCATTTAGGTCAAACCACCAATGTTATGGCTAGAATCAGGGCATAGTTTGTGATAATGTGCCCATATTGTGCACACATGTGCATCTTGGGATGGCTTACGATGTTGCAGGAGGAAGTTTTCCTTTTTGACGCACGAAAAAGCCAATTTCCATTTTTGAGGTGCCGAAATCGGGGTGTTCTGTGAAGCAACCACCAAATTAAAGTTTGGTATTGGTACCAACCCATTTTTCAAAAATACTAGACCACCTTATATGGACAATTTCCCGACCGGTGTATCTGGAACCTTTCTGTCCATCCCTCATGAAAAAGACAAATTCCTGCCAAATCGGTAGGAGGTTGCCAAGATTTGAACTACAAGTACATGATATAATGTTTGTAAATTTTAAAAAAAATCATTTATAGGTTCACAACATGCTATTTCATCAGAGATCCACTTCAAGTTCAGCGAGGCTCAGCCCCGGGCCAAGAAGCTTCATGCCCGTCGTTTTGAATATAGTTTAAAACGGCCATAAGAAATTCAAAAATGATCCAAACAATGTGAAACCTTCGCGTGGTGTCATATTATGTGTCACAGTTGCAAGGAAAAATATTGATCTCGAAAAATTGCAAACATCATAAAAAATCCTTCACAAAATGACCTATCATGTTCGAGGTTTCATGGCATTTAGGTCAAACCACCAATGTTATGGCTAGAATCAGGGCATAGTTTGTGATAATGTGCCCATATTGTGCACACATGTGCATCTTGGGATGGCTTAAGATGTTGCAGGAGGAAGTTTTCCTTTTCGACGCACGAAAAAGCCAATTTCCATTTTTGAGGTGCCGAAATCGGGGTGTTCTATGAAGCAACCACCAAATTAAAGTTTGGCATTGGTACCAACCCATTTTTAGAAAATACTAGACCACCTTATATGGACAATTTCCCAACCGGTGTATCTGAAACCTTTCTGTCCATCCCTCATGAAAAAGACAAATTCCTGCCAAATCGGTAGGAGGTTGCCAAGATTTGAACTACAAGTACATGATATAATGCTTGTGAATTAAAAAAAAAATCATTTCTAGGTTCACAACATGCTATTTCATCAGAGATCCACTTCAAGTTCAGCGAGGCTCGGCCCCGGGCCAAGAAGCTTCATGCCCGTCGTTTTGAATATAGTTTAAAACGGGCATAAGAAATTCAAAAATGATCCAAACAATGTGAAACCTTCGCGTGGTGTCATATTATGTGTCACAGTTGCAAGGAAAAATATTGAACTCGAAAAATTGCAAACATCATAAAAAATCCTTCACAAAATGACCTATCATGTTCGAGGTTTCATGGCATTTAGGTCAAACCACCAATGTTATGGCTAGAATCAGGGCATAGTTTGTGATAATGTGCCCATATTGTGCACACATGTGCATCTTGGGATGGCTTACGATGTTGCAGGAGGAAGTTTTCCTTTTCGAAGCACGAAAAAGCCAATTTCCATTTTTGAGGTGCCGAAATCGGGGTGTTCTATGAAGCAACCACCAAATTAAAGTTTGGCATTGGTACCAACCCATTTTTAAAAAATACTAGACCACCTTATATGGGCAATTTCCCAACCGGTGTATCTGAAACCTTCTCCATCCCTCATGAAAAAGACAAATTCCTGCCGAATCGGTAGGAGGTTGCCAAGATTTGAACTACAAGTACATGATATAATGCTTGTGAATTTTTAAAAAAATCATTTATAGGTTCACAACATGCTATTTCATCAGAGATCCACTTCAAGTTCAGCGAGGCTCAAACCCGGGCCAAGAAGCTTCATGCCCGTCGTTTTGAATATAGTTTAAAACGGGCATAAGAAATTCAAAAATGATCCAAACAATGTGAAACCTTCGCGTGGTGTCATATTATGTGTCACAGTTGCAAGGAAAAATATTGATCTCGAAAAATTGCAAACATCATAAAAAATCCTTCACAAAATGACCTATCATGTTCGAGGTTTCATGGCATTTAGGTCAAACCACCAATGTTATGGCTAGAATCAGGGCATAGTTTGTGATAATGTGCCCATATTGTGCACACATGTGCATCTTGGGATGGCTTAAGATGTTGCAGGAGGAAGTTTTCCTTTTCGACGCACGAAAAAGCCAATTTCCATTTTTGAGGTGCCGAAATCGGGGTGTTCTATGAAGCAACCACCAAATTAAAGTTTGGCATTGGTACCAACCCATTTTTAGAAAATACTAGACCACCTTATATGGACAATTTCCCAACCGGTGTATCTGAAACCTTTCATCCATCCTCATGAAAAAGACAAATTCCTGCCGAATCGGTAGGAGGTTGCCAAGATTTGAACTACAAGTACATGATATAATGCTTGTGAATTTAAAAAAAATCATTTATAGGTTCACAACATGCTATTTCATCAGAGATCCACTTCAAGTTCAGTGAGGCTCGGCCCCGGGCCAAGAAGCTTCATGCCCGTCGTTTTGAATATAGTTTAAAACGGGCATAAGAAATTCAAAAATGATCCAAACAATGTGAAACCTTCGCGTGGTGTCATATTATGTGTCACAGTTGCAAGGAAAAATATTGAACTCGAAAAATTGCAAACATCATAAAAAATCCTTCACAAAATGACCTATCATGTTCGAGGTTTCATGGCATTTAGGTCAAACCACCAATGTTATGGCTAGAATCAGGGCATAGTTTGTGATAATGTGCCCATATTGTGCACACATGTGCATCTTGGGATGGCTTACGATGTTGCAGGAGGAAGTTTTCCTTTTTGACGCACGAAAAAGCCAATTTCCATTTTTGAGGTGCCGAAATCGGGGTGTTCTGTGAAGCAACCACCAAATTAAAGTTTGGTATTGGTACCAACCCATTTTTCAAAAATACTAGACCACCTTATATGGACAATTTCCCGACCGGTGTATCTGGAACCTTTCTGTCCATCCCTCATGAAAAAGACAAATTCCTGCCAAATCGGTAGGAGGTTGCCAAGATTTGAACTACAAGTACATGATATAATGTTTGTAAATTTTAAAAAAAATCATTTATAGGTTCACAACATGCTATTTCATCAGAGATCCACTTCAAGTTCAGCGAGGCTCAGCCCCGGGCCAAGAAGCTTCATGCCCGTCGTTTTGAATATAGTTTAAAACGGCCATAAGAAATTCAAAAATGATCCAAACAATGTGAAACCTTCGCGTGGTGTCATATTATGTGTCACAGTTGCAAGGAAAAATATTGATCTCGAAAAATTGCAAACATCATAAAAAATCCTTCACAAAATGACCTATCATGTTCGAGGTTTCATGGCATTTAGGTCAAACCACCAATGTTATGGCTAGAATCAGGGCATAGTTTGTGATAATGTGCCCATATTGTGCACACATGTGCATCTTGGGATGGCTTAAGATGTTGCAGGAGGAAGTTTTCCTTTTCGACGCACGAAAAAGCCAATTTCCATTTTTGAGGTGCCGAAATCGGGGTGTTCTATGAAGCAACCACCAAATTAAAGTTTGTCATTGGTACCAACCCATTTTTAGAAAATACTAGACCACCTTATATGGACAATTTCCCAACCGGTGTATCTGAAACCTTTCTGTCCATCCCTCATGAAAAAGACAAATTCCTGCCAAATCGGTAGGAGGTTGCCAAGATTTGAACTACAAGTACATGATATAATGCTTGTGAATTAAAAAAAAAATCATTTATAGGTTCACAACATGCTATTTCATCAGAGATCCACTTCAAGTTCAGCGAGGCTCGGCCCCGGGCCAAGAAGCTTCATGCCCGTCGTTTTGAATATAGTTTAAAACGGGCATAAGAAATTCAAAAATGATCCAAACAATGTGAAACCTTCGCGTGGTGTCATATTATGTGTCACAGTTGCAAGGAAAAATATTGAACTCGAAAAATTGCAAACATCATAAAAAATCCTTCACAAAATGACCTATCATGTTCGAGGTTTCATGGCATTTAGGTCAAACCACCAATGTTATGGCTAGAATCAGGGCATAGTTTGTGATAATGTGCCCATATTGTGCACACATGTGCATCTTGGGATGGCTTACGATGTTGCAGGAGGAAGTTTTCCTTTTCGAAGCACGAAAAAGCCAATTTCCATTTTTGAGGTGCCGAAATCGGGGTGTTCTATGAAGCAACCACCAAATTAAAGTTTGGCATTGGTACCAACCCATTTTTAAAAAATACTAGACCACCTTATATGGGCAATTTCCCAACCGGTGTATCTGAAACCTTTCTGTCCATCCCTCATGAAAAAGACAAATTCCTGCCGAATCGGTAGGAGGTTGCCAAGATTTGAACTACAAGTACATGATATAATGCTTGTGAATTTTAAAAAAAATCATTTATAGGTTCACAACATGCTATTTCATCAGAGATCCACTTCAAGTTCAGCGAGGCTCGGCCTCGGGCCAAGAAGCTTCATGCCCACCTTTTTGAATATAGTTTAAACGGGCATAAGAAATTCAAAAATGATCCAAACAATGTGAAACCTTCGCGTGGTGTCATATTATGTGTCACAGTTGCAAGGAAAAATATTAATCTTGAAAAATTGCAAACATCATAAAAAATCTTTCACAAAATGACCTATCATGTTCGAGGTTTCATGGCATTTAGGTCAAACCACCAATGTTATGGCTAGAATCAGGGCATAGTTTGTGATAATGTTCCCATATTGTGCACACATGTGCATCTTGGGATGGCTTACGATGTTGCAGGAGGAAGTTTTCCTTTCGACGCATTTAAAAGCCAATTTCCATTTTTGAGGTGCCGAAATCGGGGTGTTCTGTGAAGCAACCACCAAATTAAAGTTTGGCATTGGTACCAACCCATTTTTCAAAAATACTAGACCACCTTATATGGACAATTTCCCGACCGGTGTATCTGGAACCTTTCTGTCCATCCCTCATGAAAAAGACAAATTCCTGCTGAATCGGTAAGAGGTTGCCAAGATTTGAACTACAAGTACATGATATAATGCTTGTAAATTTAAAAAAAAATCATTTATAGGTTCAAAACATGCTATTTCATCAAAGATCCACTTCAAGTTCAGCGAGGCTCAGCCCTGGGCCAAGAAGCTTCATGCCCGTCGTTTTGAATATAGTTTAAAACGGGCATAAGAAATTCAAAAATGATCCAAACAATGTGAAACCTTCGCGTGGTGTCATATTATGTGTCACAGTTGCAAGGAAAAATATTGAACTCGAAAAATTGCAAACATCATAAAAAATCCTTCACAAAATGACCTATCATGTTCGAGGTTTCATGGCATTTAGGTCAAACCACCAATGTTATGGCTAGAATCAGGGCATAGTTTGTGATAATGTGCCCATATTGTGCACACATGTGCATCTTGGGATGGCTTAAGATGTTGCAGGAGGAAGTTTTCCTTTTCGATGCACGAAAAAGCCAATTTCCATTTTTGAGGTGCCGAAATCGGGGTGTTCTATGAAGCAACCACCAAATTAAAGTTTGGCATTGTTACCAACCCATTTTTAGAAAATACTAGACCACCTTATATGGACAATTTCCCAACCGGTGTATCTGAAACATTTCTGTCCATCCCTCATGAAAAAGACAAATTCCTGCCGAATCGGTAGGAGGTTGCCAAGATTTGAACTACAAGTACATGATATAATGCTTGTGAATTTTAAAAAAATCATTTATAGGTTCACAACATGCTATTTCATCAGAGATCCACTTCAAGTTCAGCGAGGCTCGGCCCCGGGCCAAGAAGCTTCATGCCCGTCGTTTTGAATATAGTTTAAAACGGGCATAAGAAATTCAAAAATGATCCAAACAATGTGAAACCTTCGCGTGGTGTCATATTATGTGTCACAGTTGCAAGGAAAAATATTGAACTCGAAAAATTGCAAACATCATAAAAAATCCTTCACAAAATGACCTATCATGTTCGAGGTTTCATGGCATTTAGGTCAAACCACCAATGTTATGGCTAGAATCAGGGCATAGTTTGTGATAATGTGCCCATATTGTGCACACATGTGCATCTTGGGATGGCTTACGATGTTGCAGGAGGAAGTTTTCCTTTTTGAAGCACGAAAAAGCCAATTTCCATTTTTGAGGTGCCGAAATCGGGGTGTTCTATGAAGCAACCACCAAATTAAAGTTTGGCATTGGTACCAACCCATTTTTAAAAAATACTAGACCACCTTATATGGACAATTTCCCAACCGGTGTATCTGAAACCTTTCTGTCCATCCCTCATGAAAAAGACAAATTCCTGCCGAATCGGTAGGAGGTTGCCAAGATTTGAACTACAAGTACATGATATAATGCTTGTGAATTTAAAAAAAAATCATTTATAGGTTCACAACATGCTATTTCATCAGAGATCCACTTCAAGTTCAGCGAGGCTCGGCCCCGGGCCAAGAAGCTTCATGCCCACCGTTTTGAATATAGTTTAAACGGGCATAAGAAATTCAAAAATGATCCAAATAATGTAAAACCTTCGCGTGGTGTCATATTATGTGTCACAGTTGCAAGGAAAAATATTAATCTTGAAAAATTGCAAACATCATAAAAAATCTTTCACAAAATGACCTATCATGTTCGAGATTTCATGGCATTTAGGTCAAACCACCAATGTTATGGCTAGAATCAGGGCATAGTTTGTGATAATGTGCCCATATTGTGCACACATGTGCATCTTGGGATGGCTTACGATGTTGCAGCAGGAAGTTTTCCTTTTCGACGCACGAAAAAGCCAATTTCCATTTTTGAGGTGCCGAAATCGGGGTGTTCTGTGAAGCAACCACCAAATTAAAGTTTGGCATTGGTACCAACCCATTTTTCAAAAATACTAGACCACCTTATATGGACAATTTCCCGACCGGTGTATCTGGAACCTTGCTGTCCATCCCTCATGAAAAAGACAAATTCCTGCCGAATCGGTAAGAGGTTCCCAAGATTTGAACTACAAGTACATGATATAATGCTTGTAAATTTTAAAAAAAATCATTTATAGGTTCAAAACATGCTATTTCATCAAAGATCCACTTCAAGTTCAGCGAGGCTCAGCCCCGGGCCAAGAAGCTTCATGCCGTCGTTTTGAATATAGTTTGAAACGGGCATAAGAAATTCAAAAATGATCCAAACAATGTGAAACCTTCGCGTGGTGTCATATTATGTGTCACAGTTGCAAGGAAAAATATTGAACTCGAAAAATTGCAAACATCATAAAAAAATCCTTCACAAAATGACCTATCATGTTCGAGGTTTCATGGCATTTAGGTCAAACCACCAATGTTATGGCTAGAATCAGGGCATAGTTTGTGATAATGTGCCCATATTGTGCACACATGTGCATCTTGGGATGGCTTAAGATGTTGCAGGAGGAAGTTTTCCTTTTCGACGCACGAAAAAGCCAATTTCCATTTTTGAGGTGCCGAAATCGGGGTGTTCTATGAAGCAACCACCAAATTAAAGTTTGGCATTGGTACCAACCCATTTTTAGAAAATACTAGACCACCTTATATGGACTATTTCCCAACCGGTGTATCTGAAACCTTTCTGTCCATCCCTCATGAAAAAGACAAATTCCTGCCGAATCGGTAGGAGGTTGCCAAGATTTGAACTACAAGTACATGATATAATGCTTGTGAATTTAAAAAAAAATCATTTATAGGTTCACAACATGCTATTTCATCAGAGATCCACTTCAAGTTCAGCGAGGCTCGGCCCCGGGCCAAGAAGCTTCATGCCCGTCGTTTTGAATATAGTTTAAAACGGGCATAAGAAATTCAAAAATGATCCAAACAATGTGAAACCTTCGCGTGGTGTCATATTATGTGTCACAGTTGCAAGGAAAAATATTGAACTCGAAAAATTACAAACATCATAAAAAATCCTTCACAAAATGACCTATCATGTTCGAGGTTTCATGGCATTTAGGTCAAACCACCAATGTTATGGCTAGAATCAGGGCATAGTTTGTGATAATGTGCCCATATTGTGCACACATGTGCATCTTGGGATGGCTTACGATGTTGCAGGAGGAAGTTTTCCTTTTCGAAGCACGAAAAAGCCAATTTCCATTTTTGAGGTGCCGAAATCGGGGTGTTCTATGAAGCAACCACCAAATTAAAGTTTGGCATCGGTACCAACCCATTTTTAAAAAATACAAGACCACCTTATATGGACAATTTCCCAACCGGTGTATCTGAAACCTTTCTGTCCATCCCTCATGAAAAAGACAAATTCCTGCCGAATCGGTAGGAGGTTGCCAAGATTTGAACTACAAGTACATGATATAATGCTTGTGAATTTTAAAAAAAAATCATTTATAGGTTCACAACATGCTATTTCATCAGAGATCCACTTCAAGTTCAGCGAGGCTCGGCCCCGGGCCAAGAAGCTTCATGCCCACCGTTTTGAATATAGTTTAAACGGGCATAAGAAATTCAAAAATGATCCAAACAATGTGAAACCTTCGCGTGGTGTCATATTATGTGTCACAGTTGCAAGGAAAAATATTAATCTTGAAAAATTGCAAACATCATAAAAAATCTTTCACAAAATGACCTATCATGTTCGAGATTTCATGGCATTTAGGTCAAACCACCAATGTTATGGCTAGAATCAGGGCATAGTTTGTGATAATGTGCCCATATTGTGCACACATGTGCATCTTGGGATGGCTTACGATGTTGCAGGAGGAAGTTTTCCTTTTCGACGCACGAAAAAGCCAATTTCCATTTTTGAGGTGCCGAAATCGGGGTGTTCTGTGAAGCAACCACCAAATTAAAGTTTGGCATTGGTACCAACCCATTTTTCAAAAATACTAGACCACCTTATATGGACAATTTCTCGACCGGTGTATGTGGAACCTTTCTGTCCATCCCTCATGAAAAAGATAAATTCCTGCCGAATCGGTAAGAGGTTGCCAAGATTTGAACTACAAGTACATGATATAATGCTTGTAAATTTTTAAAAAAATCATTTATAGGTTCAAAACATGCTATTTCATCAAAGATCCACTTCAAGTTCAGCGAGGCTCAGCCCCGGGCCAAGAAGCTTCATGTCATTGCTTTGAATATAGTTTGAAACGGGCATAAGAAATTCAAAAATGATCCAAACAATGTGAAACCTTCGCGTGGTGTCATATTATGTGTCACAGTTGCAAGGAAAAGTATTGAACTCGAAAAATTGCAAACATCATAAAAAATCCTTCACAAAATGACCTATCATGTTCAAGGTTTCATGGCATTTAGGTCAAACCACCAATGTTATGGCTAGAATCAGGGCATAGTTTGTGATAATGTGCCCATATTGTGCACACATGTGCATCTTGGGATGGCTTACGATGTTGCAGCAGGAAGTTTTCCTTTTCGACGCACGAAAAAGCCAATTTCCATTTTTGAGGTGCCGAAATCGGGGTGTTCTGTGAAGCAACCACCAAATTAAAGTTTGGCATTGGTACCAACCCATTTTTCAAAAATACTAGACCACCTTATATGGACAATTTCCCGACCGGTGTATCTGGAACCTTTCTGTCCATCCCTCATGAAAAAGACAAATTCCTGCCGAATCGGTAAGAGGTTCCCAAGATTTGAACTACAAGTACATGATATAATGCTTGTAAATTTTAAAAAAAATCATTTATAGGTTCAAAACATGCTATTTCATCAAAGATCCACTTCAAGTTCAGCGAGGCTCATCCCCGGGCCAAGAAGCTTCATGCCCGTCGTTTTGAATATAGTTTAAAACGGGCATAAGAAATTCAAAAATGATCCAAACAATGTGAAACCTTCGCGTGGTGTCATATTATGTGTCACAGTTGCAAGGAAAAATATTGAACTCGAAAAATTGCAAACATCATAAAAAAATCCTTCACAAAATGACCTATCATGTTCGAGGTTTCATGGCATTTAGGTCAAACCACCAATGTTATGGCTAGAATCAGGGCATAGTTTGTGATAATGTGCCCATATTGTGCACACATGTGCATCTTGGGATGGCTTAAGATGTTGCAGGAGGAAGTTTTCCTTTTCGACGCACGAAAAAGCCAATTTCCATTTTTGAGGTGCCGAAATCGGGGTGTTCTATGAAGCAACCACCAAATTAAAGTTTGGCATTGGTACCAACCCATTTTTAGAAAATACTAGACCACCTTATATGGACAATTTCCCAACCGGTGTATCTGAAACCTTTCTGTCCATCCCTCATGAAAAAGACAAATTCCTGCCGAATCGGTAGGAGGTTGCCAAGATTTGAACTACAAGTACATGATATAATGCTTGTGAATTTTTTAAAAAAATCATTTATAGGTTCACAACATGCTATTTCATCAGATCCACTTCAAGTTCAATGAGGCTCGCCCGGGCCAAGAAGCTTCATGCCCGTCGTTTTGAATATAGTTTAAAACGGGCATAAGAAATTCAAAAATGATCCAAACAATGTGAAACCTTCGCGTGGTGTCATATTATGTGTCACAGTTGCAAGGAAAAATATTGAACTCGAAAAATTACAAACATCATAAAAAATCCTTCACAAAATGACCTATCATGTTCGAGGTTTCATGGCATTTAGGTCAAACCACCAATGTTATGGCTAGAATCAGGGCATAGTTTGTGATAATGTGCCCATATTGTGCACACATGTGCATCTTGGGATGGCTTACGATGTTGCAGGAGGAAGTTTTCCTTTCTTTTCACGAAAAAGCCAATTTCCATTTTTGAGGTGCCGAAATCGGGGTGTTCTATGAAGCAACCACCAAATTAAAGTTTGGCATCGGTACCAACCCATTTTTAAAAAATACAAGACCACCTTATATGGACAATTTCCCAACCGGTGTATCTGAAACCTTTCATCCATCCTCATGAAAAAGACAAATTCTGCGAATCGGTAGGAGGTTGCCAAGATTTGAACTACAAGTACATGATATAATGCTTGTGAATTTTAAAAAAAATCATTTATAGGTTCACAACATGCTATTTCATCAGAGATCCACTTCAAGTTCAGCGAGGCTCGGCCCCGGGCCAAGAAGCTTCATGCCCACCGTTTTGAATATAGTTTAAACGGGCATAAGAAATTCAAAAATGATCCAAACAATGTGAAACCTTCGCGTGGTGTCATATTATGTGTCACAGTTGCAAGGAAAAATATTAATCTTGAAAAATTGCAAACATCATAAAAAATCTTTCACAAAATGACCTATCATGTTCGAGATTTCATGGCATTTAGGTCAAACCACCAATGTTATGGCTAGAATCAGGGCATAGTTTGTGATAATGTGCCCATATTGTGCACACATGTGCATCTTGGGATGGCTTACGATGTTGCAGGAGGAAGTTTTCCTTTTCGACGCACGAAAAAGCCAATTTCCATTTTTGAGGTGCCGAAATCGGGGTGTTCTGTGAAGCAACCACCAAATTAAAGTTTGGCATTGGTACCAACCCATTTTTCAAAAATACTAGACCACCTTATATGGACAATTTCTCGACCGGTGTATGTGGAACCTTTCTGTCCATCCCTCATGAAAAAGACAAATTCCTGCCGAATCGGTAAGAGGTTGCCAAGATTTGAACTACAAGTACATGATATAGTGCTTGTAAATTTTTAAAAAAATCATTTATAGGTTCAAAACATGCTATTTCATCAAAGATCCACTTCAAGTTCAGCGAGGCTCAGCCCCGGGCCAAGAAGCTTCATGCCGTCGTTTTGAATATAGTTTGAAACGGGCATAAGAAATTCAAAAATGATCCAAACAATGTGAAACCTTCGCGTGGTGTCATATTATGTGTCACAGTTGCAAGGAAAAGTATTGAACTCGAAAAATTGCAAACATCATAAAAAATCCTTCACAAAATGACCTATCATGTTCGAGGTTTCATGGCATTTAGGTCAAACCACCAATGTTATGGCTAGAATCAGGGCATAGTTTGTGATAATGTGCCCATATTGTGCACACATGTGCATCTTGGGATGGATTATGATGTTGCAGGAGGAAGTTTTCCTTTCGACGCATTTAAAAGCCAATTTCCATTTTGAGGTGTCAAATCGGGGTGTTCTGTGAAGCAACCACCAAATTCAAGTTTGGCATTGGTACCAACCCATTTTTCAAAAATACTAGACCACCTTATATGGACAATTTCCCGACCGGTGTATCTGGAACCTTTATGTCCATCCCTCATGAAAAAGACAAATTCCTGCCGAATCGGTAGGAGGTTGCCAAGATTTGAACTACAAGTACATGATATAATGCTTGTAAATTTTTAAAAAAACATTTATAGGTTCACAACATGCTATTTCATCAGAGATCCACTTCAAGTTCAGAGAGGCTCAGCCCCGGGCCAAGAAGCTTCATGCCCGTCGTTTTGAATATAGTTTAAAACGGGCATAAGAAATTCAAAAATGATCCAAACAATGTGAAACCTTCGCGTGGTGTCATATTATGTGTCACAGTTGCAAGGAAAAATATTGAACTCGAAAAATTGCAAACATCATAAAAAATCCTTCACAAAATGACCTATCATGTTCGAGGTTTCATGGCATTTAGGTCAAACCACCAATGTTATGGCTAGAATCAGGGAATAGTTTGTGATAATGTGCCCATATTGTGCACACAGGTGCATCTTGGGATGGCTTATGATGTTGCAGGAGGAAGTTTTCCTTTTCGACGCACGAAAAAGCCAATTTCCATTTTTGAGGTGCCGAAATCGGGGTGTTCTGTGAAGCAACCACCAAATTAAAGTTTGGCATTGGTACCAACCCATTTTTCAAAAATTCTAGACCACCCTATATGGACAATTTCCCGACCGGTGTATCTGGAACCTTTCTGCCCATCCCTCATGAAAAAGACAAATTCCTGCCGAATCGGTAGGAGGTTGCCAAGATTTGAACTACAAGTACATGATATAATGCTTGTAAATTTTTAAAAAAAATCATTTATAGGTTCACAACATGCTATTTCATCAGAGATCCACTTCAAGTTCCGAGAGGCTCAGCCCCGGGCCAAGAAGCTTCATGCCCGTCGTTTTGAATATAGTTTGAAACGGGCATAAGAAATTCAAAAATGATCCAAACAATGTGAAACCTTCTTGTGGTGTCATATTATGTGTCACAGTTGCAAGGAAAAATATTGAACTCGAAAAATTGAAAACATCACAAAAAATCCTTCACAAAATGACCTATCATGTTCGAGGTTTCATGGCATTTAGGTCAAACCACCAATGTTATGGCTAGAATCAGGGCATAGTTTGTGATAATGTGCCCATATTGTGCACACATGTGCATCTTGGGATGCCTTACGATGTTGCAGGAGGAAGTTTTCCTTTTCAACGCACGAAAAAGCCAATTTCCATTTTTGAGGTGTCGAAATCGGGGTGTTCTGTGAAGCAACCAGCAAATTAAAGTTTGGCATTGGTACCAACCCATTTTAAAAAAATACTAGACCACCTTATATGGACAATTTCCCGACCGGTGTATCTGGAACCTTTCTGTCCATCCCTCATGAAAAAGACAAATTCCTGCCGAATCGGTAGGAGGTTGCCAAGATTTGAACTACAAGTACATGATATAATGCTTGTAAATTTAAAAAAAAAACATTTATAGGTTCACAACATGCTATTTCATCAGAGATCCACTTCAAGTTCAGAGAGGCTCAGCCCCGGGCCAAGAAGCTTCATGCCCGTCGTTTTGAATATAGTTTAAAACGGGCATAAGAAATTCAAAAATGATCCAAACAATGTGAAACTTTCGCGTGGTGTCATATTATGTGTCACAGTTGCAAGGAAAAATATTGAACTCGAAAAATTGCAAACATCATAAAAAATCCTTCACAAAATGACCTATCATGTTCGAGGTTTCATGGCATTTAGGTCAAACCACCAATGTTATGGCTAGAATCAGGGAATAGTTTGTGATAATGTGCCCATATTGTGCACACATGTGCATCTTGGGATGGCTTACGATGTTGCAGGAGGAAGTTTTCCTTTTCGACGCACGAAAAAGCCAATTTCCATTTTTGAGGTGTCGAAATCGGGGTGTTCTGTGAAGCAACCAGCAAATTAAAGTTTGGCATTGGTACCAACCCATTTTTAAAAAATACTAGACCACCTTATATGGACAATTTCCCGACCGGTGTATCTGGAACCTTTCTGTCCATCCCTCATGAAAAAGACAAATTCCTACCGAATCGGTAGGAGGTTGCCAAGATTTGAACTACAAGTACATGATATAATGCTTGTAAATTTAAAAAAAAACATTTATAGGTTCACAACATGCTATTTCATCAGAGATCCACTTCAAGTTCAGAGAGGCTCAGCCCCGGGCCAAGAAGCTTCATGCCCGTCGTTTTGAATATAGTTTAAAACGAGCATAAGAAATTCAAAAATGATCCAAACAATGTGAAACCTTCGCGTGGTGTCATATTATGTGTCACAGTTGCAAGGAAAAATATTGAACTCGAAAAATTGCAAACATCATAAAAAATCCTTCACAAAATGACCTATCATGTTCGAGGTTTCATGGCATTTAGGTCAAACCACCAATGTTATGGCTAGAATCAGGGAATAGTTTGTGATAATGTGCCCATATTGTGCACACATGTGCATCTTGGGATGGCTTACGATGTTGCAGGAGGAAGTTTTCCTTTTCGACGCACGAAAAAGCCAATTTCCATTTTTGAGGTGCCGAAATCGGGGTGTTCTGTGAAGCAACCACCAAATTAAAGTTTGGCATTGGTACCAACCCATTTTTCAAAAATACTAGACCACCCTATATGGACAATTTCCCGACCGGTGTATCTGGAACCTTTCTGCCCATCCCTCATGAAAAAGACAAATTCCTGCCGAATCGGTAGGAGGTTGCCAAGATTTGAACTACAAGTACATGATATAATGCTTGTAATTTTTTAAAAAAAATCTTTTATAGGTTCACAACATGCTATTTCATCAGAGATCCACTTCAAGTTCCGCGAGGCTCAGCCCCGGGCCAAGAAGCTTCATGCCCGTCGTTTTGAATATAGTTTGAAACGGGCATAAGAAATTCAAAAATGATCCAAACAATGTGAAACCTTCTTGTGGTGTCATATTATGTGTCACAGTTGCAAGGAAAAATATTGAACTCGAAAAATTGAAAACATCACAAAAAATCCTTCACAAAATGACCTAGCATGTTCGAGGTTTCATGGCATTTAGGTCAAACCACCAATGTTATGGCTAGAATCAGGGCATAGTTTGTGATAATGTGCCCATATTGTGCACACATGTGCATCTTGGGATGCCTTACGATGTTGCAGGAGGAAGTTTTCCTTTTCAACGCACGAAAAAGCCAATTTCCATTTTTGAGGTGTCGAAATCGGGGTGTTCTATGAAGCAACCAGCAAATTAAAGTTTGGCATTGGTACCAACCCATTTTTAAAAAATACTAGACCACCTTATATGGACAATTTCCCGACCGGTGTATCTGGAACCTTTCTGTCCATCCCTCATGAAAAAGACAAATTCCTGCCGAATCGGTAGGAGGTTGCCAAGATTTGAACTACAAGTACATGATATAATGCTTGTAAATTTTAAAAAAAACATTTATAGGTTCACAACATGCTATTTCATCAGAGATCCACTTCAAGTTCAGCAAGGCTCAGCCCCGGGCCAAGAAGCTTCATGCCCGCCGTTTTGAATATAGTTTGAAACGGGCATAAGAAATTCAAAAATGATCCAAACAATGTGAAACCTTCGGGTGGTATCATATTATGTGTCACAGTTGCAAGGAAAAATATTGAACTTGAAAAATTGCAAACATCATAAAAAATCCTTCACAAAATGACCTATCATGTTCGAGGTTTCATGGCATTTAGGTCAAACCACCAATGTTATGGCTAGAATCAGGGCATAGTTTGTGATAATGTGCCCATATTGTGCACACATGTGCATCTTGGCATGGCTTACGATGTTGCAGGTGGAAGTTTTCCTTTTCGACGCATGAAAAAGCCAATTTCCATTTTTGAGGTGCCGAAATCGGGGTGTTCTGTGAAGCAACCACCAAATTAAAGTTTGGCATTGGTACCAACCGATTTTTCAAAAATACTAGACCACCTTATATGGACAATTTCCCGACCGGTGTATCTGGAACCTTTCTGTCCATCCCTCATGAAAAAGACAAATTCCTGCCGAATCGGTAGGAGGTTGCCAAGATTTGAACTACAAGTACATGATATAATGCTTGTAAATTTGAAAAAAAATCATTTATAGGTTCACAACATGCTATTTCATCAGAGATCCACTTCAAGTTCAGCGAGGCTCAGCCCCAGGCCAAGAAGCTTCATGCCCGTTGTTTTGAATATAGTTTGAAACGGGCATAAGAAATTCAAAAATGATCCAAACAATGTGAAACCTTCGCATGGTGTCATATTATGTGTCACAGTTGCAAGGAAAAATATTGAACTCGAAAAATTGCAAACATCATAAAAAATCCTTCACAAAATGACCTATCATGTTCGAGGTTTCATGGCATTTAGGTCAAACCACCAATGTTATGGCTAGAATCAGGGCATAGTTTGTGATAATGTGCCCATATTGTGCACACATGTGCATCTTGGGATGGCTTACGATGTTGCAGGAGGAAGTTTTCCTTTTCGACGCACGAAAAAGCCAATTTCCATTTTTGAGGTGCCGAAGTCGGGGTGTTCTGTGAAGCAACCACCAAATTAAAGTTTGGCATTGGTACCAACCCATTTTTCAAAAATACTAGACCACCTTATATGGACAATTCCCGACCGGTGTATCTGGAACCTTTTTGTCCATCCCTCATGAAAAAGACAAATTCCTGCCGAATCGGTAGGAGGTTGCCAAGATTTGAACTACAACTACATGATATAATGCTTGTAAATTTTAAAAAAAATCATTTATAGGTGCACAACATTCTATTTCATCAGAGATCCACTTCAAGTTCAGCGAGGCTCGGCCTCAGGCCAAGAAGCTTCATGCCCGTCGTTTTGAATATAGTTTAAAACGGGCATAAGAAATTCAAAAATGATCCAAACAAAGTGAAACCTTCGCGTGGTGTCATATTATGTGTCACAGTTGCAAGGAAAAATATTGAACTCAAAAAATTGCAAACATCATAAAAAGTCCTTCACAAAATGACCTATCATGTTCGAGGTTTCAAGGCATTTAGGTCAAACCACCAATGTTATGGCTAGAATCAGAGCATAGTTTGTGATAATGTGCCCATATTGTGCACACATGGGCATCTTGGGATGGCTTACGATGTTGCAGGAGGAAGTTTTCCTTTTCGACGCACGAAAAAGCCAATTTCCATTTTTGAGGTACCGAAATCGGGGTGTTCTGTGAAGCAACCACCAAATTAAAGTTTGGCATTGGTACCAACCCATTTTTCAAAAATACTAGACCACCTTATATGGACAATTTCCCGACCGGTGTATTTGGAACCTTTCTGTCCATCCCTCATGAAAAAGACAAATTCCTGCCGAATCGGTAGGAGGTTGCCAAGATTTGGACTACAAGTACATGATATAATGCTTGTGAATTTTTAAAAAAATCATTTATAGGTTCACAACATGCTATTTCATCAGAGATCCTCTTCAAGTTCAGCGAGGCTCAGCCCCGGGCCAAGAAGCTTCATGCCCGCCGTTTTGAATATAGTTTGAAACAGGCATAAGAAATTCAAAAATGATCCAAACAATGTGAAACCTTCGGGTGGTGTCATATTATGTGTCACAGTTGCAAGGAAAAATATTGAAATTGAAAAATTGCAAACATCATAAAAAAATCCTTCACAAAATGACCTATCATGTTCGAGGTTTCATGGCATTTAGGTCAAACCGCCAATGTTATGGCTAGAATCAAGGCATAGTTTGTGATAATGTGCCCATATTGTGCACACATGTGCATCTTGGGATGGATTACGATGTTGTAGGAGGAAGTTTTCCCTTTCCATGCACGAAAAAGCCAATTTTGATTTTTCGTGCGTGGGTGCAACCGAGACTAAAGCTTTAGTCCCGGTTGGTGGGTGCAACCGAGACTAAAGCTGCCAGTGGGATAAGGACGTGTGGGTAACCTTTAGTCCCGGATGGTGGGTGCACCCGAGACTAAAGCTGTCGGTGGGATAAGGACGCGTGGGTAACCTTTAGTCCCGGCTGGTGGGTGCAACCGAGACTAAAGCTATCGGTGGGACAAGGACGCGTGGGTAACCTTTAGTCCCGGCTAGTGGGTGCAACCGAGACTAAAGCTGTCGGCGGGATAAGGACGTGTGGGTGGACGCACTGCTCGATGAGATAAAGCATGTAGCGCACGACGCCCTATTGGAGGAACAAGACAAAGTAGAAGCGGTGTCATGCCTATAGAAGGACCATCGATACGCCATGGCAAGCAGCTCAACAAGCCAACATAGGTAGAGAGAGTTCCATCCCCATGGATGGAGGGTTGGGAAATCTCCCATGGCAGATCTTCTCGAAGATGTGGTTGGTGCACACGCCCTATGGCATCTTCGGAAGCTCCGCCTCGAAAAAATTTCCCTGCAAGCCCGTGAAAGACTCCATCTCCTCTAACAGTGTTGGGGAAAGAGTTGAGAAATCTCCCGTGGCGGAGCTTCTCGAAGATGTCGTTGGTGCACACGCCCTATGGCATCTTCGGAAGCTCCGCTTTGGAAAAATTTCCCTACAAGCCCGTGAAAGACTCCATCTCCTCTAACAGTGCTGGGGAAAGGGTTGGGAAATCTCCCATGGCGGAGCTTCTCGAAGATGTCGTTAGTGCACACGCCCTACGGCATCTTCGGAAGCTCCACCTCGGAAAATTTTCCCTCCAAGCCCGTGAAAGACTCCATTACATAAAGTTTCGATACATCACATAAAGTTTCCGTACATCACATAAAGTTTCCATACATTACATAGATTTACATAGGGTTTAGGGTTTAGGATATGAATCCTTCGTCGCATATGTCGATCCCTTGCCTATGATCGCTTCTTAGGCCGTAACCATGGAGCATCTTCTTTGCTTAACGGGATGCTTGGGTCAGTTTTCATGGTGAAGGGCGGAATTTCATCAAACTTATCATAATCTACTGACATGCCTATCTTGTCCTCGACTCCCGCGATGTTTCTTTTCCCTGAAAGAACTATGTGACGCCTGGGCTCATCGTCTAATGTATTCGTTTCCTTATTTTTTCGGTCTAGAGGACATGTCCTTCACATAAAAAACCTGAGCCACATCATTGGCTAGGACGAATGGTTCGTCTCTGTAACCAAGATTCTTGAGATCTACTGTTGTCATTCCGTATAGCTGGTCTACCTTTACCCCTTCTCCATTCATGTTGACCCAACTGCACTGAAACAAAGGGACCTTAAAAGTAGGTCCATAGTCAAGTTCCCATATCTCCTCTATGTAACCATAGTATGTGTCCTTTTTCCCATTCTCGCATGTTGCATCAAAGCGGACACCACTATTTTGGTTGGTGCTCTTTTTATCTTGGGCAATCGTGTAAAATGTATTTCCATTTATCTCATACCCTTGGAAAGTCAATACAGCCGCAGATGGTGTCGCGGCCAACAAGTAGAGCTGATCTCCAATAGTGGTGTCATTCATGAGATGTAATTGCAACCAAGTGCCGAAAGTCTCCATGTGATTTTCTTTAATCCAGTAGTCATCCTTCCCCGGGAACTTGGAGAGTACAACATTCATGTGTTCCTCGATATACGGAGCCACGAAGGTAGAACTTTGGAGAACTATGTAGTGTGCTTGATTCAAAGAATGTCCGTCCCTAAATATCATTGCTTTCTTTCCTATCATGCCTTTTCCACTCAGTCTCTCCTCATACCGTGATTCAGGAACACCAATCGGCTTAAGGTCTGGAAGAAAGTCTACACAGAACCCAATGACCTCCTCTGTTCCATAGCCCTTGGAGATGCTTCCTTTTGGCCTAGCACGGTTACAAACATATTTCTTTAAGACTCCCATGAACCTCTCGAAGGGGAACATATTGTGCAGAAAGACAGGACTAAGAATGGAAATCTCTTCGACTAGGTGAACTAAGAGATACGCCATAATATTGAAGAAGGACGGGGGGAACACCAACTCAAAACTGACAAGACATTGGACCACATCCTTCTATAGCCTTTCCAGACTTTCTTGATCGATTACCTTCTGAGATATTGCATTGAGGAATGCACATAGCTTCACAATGGCTAATCGAACATTTTCCGGTAGAAGCCCCCTCAATGCAACCGGAAGCAACTGTGTCATAATCACGTGTCAATCATGAGACTTCGGGTTCTGAAATTTTTTCTTTGCCATATTTATTATTCCCTTTATATTTGACGAGAAGTCAGCCGGGACCTTGATACTGTAAAGGACTTCAAAAAAGATTTCCTTCTCTTCTTTGGTAAGAGCATAGCTGCTTAAGTATCCACATCCTTTATCAGTATGCTTGTTGTATGGGTCTTTGATACGTTGCTAGTCCTCCCGTGCTTCTGGTGTATCTTTTGTCTTCCCATACACGCCCAAGAAGCCTAGCAGGTTCACGCAAAGATTTTTCGTCACATGCATCACGTCGATTGAAGAACGGACCTCTAGGTCTTTCCAATACTCAAGCTCCCAAAATATAGATTTCTTTTTCCACATGGCCGTATGTCCGGTAATGGGGTCTTTCGGAACAGATTGACCGCCAGGACCCTTTCCAAAGATTACTTCTAGGTCCTTCACCATACCAAATACATCAGCACCTTTAGGGAGCTTAGGCTTCTTCCGGTAATCTGCCTCACCGTTGAAATGCTTGCCTTTCTTTCTTACTTGATGATTGGTCGGAAGAAATTTACGACATCCCAGGTACACAACCTTCTTACATTTATCACAATATGTACCTTTAGTCTTATCTAAAAAGTGTGTGCATGCATTGTATCCCTTGTTTGACTGTCCTAAAATGTTACTAAGAGCAGGCCAATCATTGATGGTTACGAACAACAATGCTCGTAGGTCAAATGGCTCCTATTTGTGCTCATCCCACACCTTTACACCTGGTTCTGCCCACAACTGCAAAAGTTCATCGACTAATGGCCTTAGGTACACATCAATGTCGTTGCCGGGTTGCTTCGGTCCTTGGATGAGCACTGGCATCATAATGAACTTCCGCTTCATGCACAACCAAGGAGGAAGCTTGTAGATACAGAGAGTTGCTGACCAGGTGCTATGACTACAGCTCTGCTCCCCAAAATGATTCATGCCATCTGTACTTAGACCAAACCATAAGTTCCTCGCGTCACCTGCAAAGTTCGAGTACTTTCTCTCGATGTTTCTCCACTGCGACCCATCGGCGGGTGTCTCGCTTCCGCCTTTCTTACGCTCTTCTTTGTGCCATCGCAACAACCTAGCATGCTCTTTATTTCTAACAGACGTTTCAACCGTGGTATTATAGGAGCATACCACATAACCTTAGCAGAACCCTCTTCTGGAGGGCTCGCCATCGCCTCAACATCACCAGGTCATCTTGTCCGATCTTGTATCGACATGCAAAGGCATATCGGCATTTATCCATATTCTCGCATTTATCACATGTATAGGATGCAGTCATTAATGCATGCATGTATCTTCTCCACATCTAATCCTAGAGGGCAGATAGTCTTCTTTGCTTCGTATGTTGTCTCGGGCAGCTCGTTATCCTTTGGAAGCTTCGGCTCCAACTTAAGCTTCTCCCTTTGCTCGTTATCCTTTGGAAGCTTCGGCTCCAACTTAAGCTTCTCCTTTTGCATGGCCTCCAACTTAAGCTTCTCCCTTTCTGTATCACATTGTTTCTTTGCATCAGAAATGACCCGACCAAGACCATCAGCAGGCTCATCTGATGCCTGTTGTTCTTCTTCATTGCCGCCTCCCTCTTCTTCATTGTCTTCCATTGAAGTAGCACCGTATTCTTCAGGGGACATAGGATAGTTGTCATCATCCTCCTCTTCTTCATTTTCTTCTAGCCTAACCCCTCTTTCTCCGTGCATGGCCCAACAATAATATCCGGGCATGAAACCTCTCCGGGCGATGGCTTTGAAGGATTCTCGGGGCAGAGTGCTCCGCCACGTTCCGACAGTCGACGCAGGGACAAGGCATAAAATTATCCACTTTGTTTGCCTTAGCCAAATCGATAAATTTATGCAGGCCTGCAATAAAATCGGAATGGCGTCGGTCGTCATACATCCATCGCATATGTGCATCGATCTGCATCATAATAATTAACCATTACAATAACATCGTGAATAGTAAAATGACCACCCTACATGGACACATGCAATATTTTTGTATCAGTTACAGATAAAGAAGATAAGGTTGCTAACCTCAGCCGAGGATATTGTGTTGTGCAAACTAAAGTGTGGCTCGGACATTTCGTCGAACACCTTGTGTGCAATCAAAGAAAAAAAAAGCTAGCACCCACACCTCACACACAATCTAGCAAAATTTGGTGGGCAAAGGGCTGGGCTTATATATAGCCAGGGGAGGGTTTTTGGTCCCGGTTATTGCCTGACCAGGACCAAATCCGGCTGACTCGCACCACCTAGGTCATTGGTCCTGGTTAATGGCACGACCCGGGACCAATGACCTGGGTGGGGGGGCGCTGCTAGGCCGCCACGTGTTGCGCGGGAGGGGCTTTGGTCCCGGTTCATGGCAATAACCGGGACCAATGCCCACCGTCGCTTCGTCGTCCCGTGTATAAATATGAGGCCACAGCGCTCGCTTTCACCATCACCTCGGCCTCTCTGTAGTCCATCTCCACGCCCCACCCCTTTAGCCATCGCCTCTCCACCGTGCCGTCATCTTGCCTCCCCTCCCTCTCCAATCTCCACCGCGCCGCCATGGAGGTGCCCACGCTCAACCACTACGAGGCGGCGATGTTTGTGTACTACGGCATCCTCGCGCCGCCGCGCGTGATCGTGCCTGCCGGATTTCGCATCAGCGAGACAGGTGTGCTGGTGGCTCTGCTCCTCAATCCCCGCGGATACGAGATGGAGTGCGTCATCGCAGAGCGTCACCGCCAGCTTCCCGCGTGGATGAGGGCGTTGCCCCGGTACGCGGCTGAAGGAAATATGCCCTGAGAGGCAATAATAAAGTTGTTATTATGTATTCCTTGTATATGATAGATGTTTATTTTGCATGCTATAATTGTATTGATAGGAAACATCAATACATGTGTGTTTAATAAACAAAAAGGGTTCCTAGTTATGCCTCTCTTATAGACTAGCTTGTTGATTAACAAGATGATCAAGGTTTCCTGATCATGGACATTGGATGTTGTTAATAACAAGGTCACAGCATTTGTGAAATGATGTGATGAACATTCATCCGAAATATAGCATTACGATCAAGTCATTATGTTTATATTGCTATAACATCATACGAAGTAATCTTTATCCTTAGACCATGAGATCATGTTAATTGCTAACACCGGAAGAGTATCTTGATAACATCAAACGTCACACCGTAACAGGGTGACTATAAAGATGGGTTCAGTACTACGAAGGTGTTATGTTGAGGCTCATGGATCAAGAGTGGAATTTGTGAATCCAGATGACGGATAGATATACTCTGGGCCCTCTCGGTGATATCACATTAGGATAGCTTGCAAGCAAGTGATGTGATCACTGGAATGTTATATCACGGGAACGAGAAAAGAGTGCATGTTGGTAACGAGATCAAACTAGGTATGGAGATACCGATGATCGAATATCGGACATGCAATATATCGAGAGACAAAGGGATTTAGTTACAAGCGTTAAATGTTCTCACGATCACAGGAGTCATCGTTGAATGTGTAGGAGTCAGTACGGATCTCTAGGTCCCGCTGCTGATTATTGATCGGAGAAGGGTCTCGATCATGTATGCATTATTCGCGAACCGTAGGGTGGCACACTTAAGAGTTACCGGACACCATTTTGGAGCACATATGTTTCAGCCGAAAGAATTGCAAAGCGCAGGAATTGTTTCAATAGAAACCGGAAATTGTTTTGGGTGAAATTGCAGAAAGTGGTTCTGCATGTGATATTGAAATATTGCAAGGGGCTATATGTGAATGTTTGTTAATTAAAGTAATTAACAAAATTCTGAATAAATTTAATAAAAAGAGTTTTATTAAATGAGAGAGCATTAAATTTGGAGAAATTTAATGCATTTAAAGTGGAGACTTTAAAAGGGAATGTGAAGAGGCATTTTAATGTGGAGAGGTTACCACCACATGAATGGGGGAGGTGAGCGGTCACCCCCCCATGCACCGGCCATGGAGAGAGGAGGCACCCCCCTCCTCCTATAAAAGGCCACCCATTCCCTCCTTCATCCTCACACCTCCTTGTGAAGGATCTCTCCCCCTCTAGAATTATTCCCCCATGGTCTCGGATTAGCGAGATACATGTTCCCGGTGGCATTTCGTCTGGAAGGAGTTGCTGCTTCCGCTGGATCGCTGGAGCAAGGAGGTGGAGGTTTTCCGGAGGCTTGAACGTGTGTGCGAGTGTGGATGCGCTGCTGAGTTGCGGCGCTCGGACTTCCTCACGATCTTGAGATCGGCAAGTGTACGACTACATCAACCACGAGTTCCTACTCGTTAACAAAGCTCGTTGTCTTCGAGGGTAAGTTCTCCATGGATGTATGTCCACCCGTTGCTCTGTATCTAGTAGATAGATCTTGGCGTATAGTTCTCATCATAGGAATTTTTTTGTTTTCTATGTCATGACCCAACAAAGGGTATCGAGCTGATCTATGCGTAGGTGCTTTGCACGGGTAGTACACATATGTTTATATGTGGGCGATGATGATCATGTTATTGCATCTTCTATGTACTTTGTATATTTGTGGCATAGTGGGATGAAGCGGCCCGGACCAACCTTACATGTCATCGTACATGAGACCGGTTCCACGACTGACATGCAACTAGTTTTGCATAAGTTGTTAGCGGGTGTCTGTCTCTCCTACTATAGTCAATATCTGATTTACAACGAGTTGCTAATAACTTGGTTATCCTCGTTGTGGTTCATGTTCGTAGGTTAGACCGGTTCTATCTCCGAAAGCCCTAAGCCACGTAAAACTTGCAATTGATAAATTAGAGGCGTCTAGTTTTAGATCGTTGCTGGGCTAGTGTTTTGATATGGTATTGTTGTAAGTAGATGTATGATAGATACTCTTACAACTCACTTAACGTGTAAGTTCCATAGACCTTGGCCTTACACACAAAGGAATGATAGAGATCATACCACGATGCAAATGATAGTGATCAAATGCATGGACCATATCACCTCACTTCACACATTAGCATCTTATATTGCTAGTTTGGCGCTTTTGGTAGCATTATAAGATGATCCCTCATTTAGATATCAAGATAAAATGTGTTCTTCCTTAAGGATGCACCGTTTTGTGGATCATGTTTTGAGGCATCATGTGATGATCGGGTGTTCTCGACTCTATGCTTTCATACAATGGGTGTAAGACAGTTTTACACACGCAAATACTAAGGTTCTTACTTGACGAGCCTAGCATGTACAGACATGGCCTCGGAACACGGACCGAAAGGTTAAGCATGAGTCATATAGTTGATATGATGCCCATATAGATGCTCGCCTTTGAAGCTACACCGACTCACGTGATGATCGGACTTGGTGTAGTGGATTTGGTTCATGTAATCACCAAAAGGACACGAGGGATGTCGTTTTTGAGTGGGAGTTCATTAGTAATTTGGATTAGTTGAACTCAATCTATCATAAACTTAGTCTAAATATACTTTACAAATTCTGTTGTAGATGGCACCACCTGCTTTTAATTTCAATGTGTTCATGGAGAAAGAGAAACTTGCTGCGAATGGTAGCAACTTCACCAACTGGGCTATGAATTTGAGGATTCTCCTCACTGCTGCACAAAAGCAATATGTGCTAGATGCGCCACTAGGCCCCCCACCAGCTCCTGATTCCCCTGAAGAGGAAAAGAATGTCTATGTGACTCGTCAGGAGGACCACAACTTAGTTCATTGCGGCATATTGTATGGGCTAGAGCCAGAACTTCGAAAACGTTTCAAAAATGGCAATGCCTTTGATACCATGGGAGAATGGAAAATGATTTTCGATACCCATGCTGCCGTAGAGAGTTATAATGCTACAGAAAAGTTCTTTAGCTGCATGATGGAGGAAAACAGCTCCGTTAGTGAGCACGTACTCAAAATGTCTAGGTACACCGATAAGCTTGTGTCCTTGGGAATAACGATTCCCATTGACTTAGGCATACATCATGTTCTCCAATCTCTGCTACCTAGCCACAAGAGCTTCGTGATGAACTATAATATGCAGGGCATGAAGAAGTCTCTTCCCGAGCTTCTCTCAATGCTTAAGACTGCAGAAGTGGAGATTAGGAAAGAACATCAAGTGTTGATGATCAATAAGACCACCGGTTTCAAGAAGGACAAGAAAGGCAAGGAAAAGAAGTGACAAATCTGCGGCTACTGAAAAGAAACCCCGAGCTGGCCCTAAGTCTGACACCGAGTGCTACTATTGCAAGGGGACTGGCCATTGGAAGCGCAACTTCCCCACGTATTTGGCGGACAAGAAGGCCGGCAAGGCAAACAAAGGTATATGTGATATACATGTTATTTATGTGTACTTGACTAGTACTCGCAGTAGCACCTGGGTATTTGATACGGGATCGGTTGCTAATATATGTAACTCGGTTCGGGGCTGCGAACAAGCGACAACTAGCTAGGGATGAGGTCAAGATGCGTGTTGTAAATGGATAAAGATTTTATGTGATCGCAGTAGTAATGCTGCATCTCCATATGCCGTCGGGATTAGTTATAAACCTGAATAATTGTTATTTGGTGCCTGCACTGAGCATGAACATTGTATCCGGATCGTGTTTGATGCAAAGTGGTTATTCGTTTAAGTCTGAAAACAATGGTTGTTCGATTTATATGAATAATATCTTTTATGGTCATGCACCTGTGTTGAATGGTTTATTTCTGTTGGATCTCGATAGTAATATTACGCATATTCATAATGTTGATGCTAAAAGGATTAAACTTGATAATGATATATCTACATATATGTGGCAATCGCTTGCCTCAGGTCATATTGGCGTTAAACGCATGAAGAAACTCCATTCGATGGACTTTTGGAATCACTTGATTTTGAATCATTTGATACATGAGCCATGCCTTATGGGCAAGATGACTAGAACGCCGTTTTCGGTTCAATGGAACGGCGATTTATTGGAAATCATACATACTGATGTGTGTGGACCAATGAGTGTGTTTGCGAGGTGGATATCGTTATTTTGTTACTTTCACGGATGATTTGAGTAGATACGGGTATATCTATTTGATGAAACATAAGTCTGAAACCTTTGAAAGGTTCAAAGAATTTCAGAATGAAGTGGAAAATCATCGTAATAGAAAGATCAAATTTCTGCAGTCCGATCGTGGAGGAGAGTATCTTAGTTACGAGTTTAGCACACATATGAGAGACTGTGGAATAGTTTCACAACTCACGCCTGCCGGAACACCACAACGTAATGGTGTGTCAGAACGTCGTAATCGTACTTTATTGGATACGGTTCGATCTATGATGTCTCTGACTGACAAGCCACTGTCATTTTGGGGTTATGCACTGGAAACCGCTGCATTCACTTTAAATAGGGCACCATGAAATCTGTTGAAAAGACACCGTATGAATTATGGTTTGGAAACAAACCTAAGCTGTCATTTCTTAAAGTTTGGAGATGCGATATTTATGTGAAGAAACTTCAACCGGATAAACTCGAACCCAAAGCGGAAAAATGCGTCTTCATAGGATACCCTAAGGAAACGATTGGGTATACCTTCTATCACAGATCCGAGGGCATGGTCTTTGTTGCCAAGAATGGATCCTTTCTTGAGAAGGAGTTTCTTGCGAAAGGTGTGAGTAGTCGGAAGGTAGAACTCGAAGAGGTTATTAAACCTTCTCTTCATGAAATGGCGAGTAGCGCAGCTCTAGAAGTTGTTTCGGAGTTGACTTCACCTAATGAAGAGAGAGCTAATGATATTGATCATGAAACTCCGAAAGAGGACACTACCGAACCTCGCAGTCAAGCGGTGACACGTCTGGCTCACGGCAATCCTGTTATGAATTTCATGATTGATGAAATGGATGACCCTGCGACATATGAAGAAGCGATGATGAGCCCGGATTCCAACAAATGGCTAGAAGCCATGAAATCCGAGATGGAATCCATGTACGAGAACCAAGTTTGGAACTTGGTGGACTTACCTCACGACCGAAAGGCCGTTGAGAATAAATGGATTTTCAAAAGAAAACTGATCTTGATGGTAATGTGACCATCTATAAGGCTCGACTTGTCGAAAGGGGTTTCGACAAATTCAAGGAGTTGACTACGATGAGACATTCTCTCCGTAGCGATGCTTAAGTCGGTTAGGATTATGTTAGCAATTGCTGCATATTTCGATTATGAAATATGGCGATGGATGTCAAAACCTGTTCCTCAATGGTAAGATTGAAGAAGAGTTGTATATGATACAATCTAAGGGTTTTATCGATCCTAAGGATGCTAATAAGGTGTGCAAACTTCAGCGATCCATCTATGGATGAAGCAAGCATCACGGTTGGAATCTCCGCTTTGATGAGGTGATCAAAGAGTTTGGATTTGTCCAAACTTATGGAGAGGCTTGTATTTACAAGAAAGTGAGTGGGAGCAATGTGGCATTTCTGATATTATATGTGGATGACATATTATTGATTGGAAATGATTTAGATCTTTAAACAAATGTTAAAAGTTATCTAAACAACAAATTTTCGATGAAGGACCTTGGTGAAGCTTCATATTAGGCATTAAAATCTATAGAGATAGATCAAGATGCCTAATTGGGCTATCGCAGACATACCTTGATAAGATATTAAAGAAGTTTAATATGGACGGAAGTAAGAAGGGTTCTTACCTATGTTGCAAGGCAAGACATTGAGTAAGACTCAAAGTCCGCCACTGGAAGAAAGAGAGATAATGGATAAGATCCCCTATGCCTCAGCCATAGGCTCTATAATGTATGCCATGCTATGTACAAGACCGGATGTGGCACATGCTATTAGTTTGACTAGTAGGTACCGATCTCATCCAGTTCTAACATCGATAGCGGTCAAGAATATCCTTAAGTACTTGAGAAGAACTAAGGATATGTTTCTTGTATATGGAGGTGAAGAAGAGCTAGTCGCTAAGTGTTATGTCGATGCTAGCTTTGACACTGATCTGGATGACTCTAAGTCTCAATCCGGATACGTATTTCTCTTGAACGGAGCAGCAGTTAGTTGGAGGAGCTCCAAACAACCTGTGGTGGCTGGATCAACAACGGAGGCGGAATATGTTGCTGCTTCAGAAGCAGCGCAGGAAGCGGTTTGGATGAAGGGGTTCATAACGGAACTGGGTGTGGTTCCCCCAGTGCATTGGACCCAATGGTGATCTATTTTGACAACAATGGAGCCATAGCCAACGCCAAGGAACCAAGGTCTCACAAGAATTCCAAGCATATTAAGCGCCAGTTTCACTCCATCCGCGAGCATGTCAAGGATGGAGATATAAAGATTTGTAAAGTGCACACGGATCTGAATGTAGCAGATCCGTTGACTAAAGTACTCCCTAGGGCAAAAACATGATCAACACCAGAACTCCATGGGTGTTAGATTTATCACTATGTGAACTAGATTATCGCCTCTAGTGCAAGTGGGAGACTGAAGGAAATATGCCCTGAGAGGCAATAATAAAGTTGTTATTATGTATTCTTTGTATATGATAGATGTTTATTTTACATGCTATAATTGTATTGATAGGAAACATCAATACATGTGTGTTTAATAAACAAAAAGGGTTCCTAGTCATGCCTCTCTTATAGACTAGCTTGTTGATTAACAAGATGATCAAGGTTTCCTGATCATGGACATTGGATGTTGTTAATAACAAGGTCACACCATTGGTGGAATGATGTGATGAAAATTCATCCGAAGTATAGCATTACGATCAAGTCATTGTGTTTATATTGCTATAACATCATACGAAGTAATCTTTATCCTTAGACCATGAGATCATGTTAATTGCTAACACCGGAAGAGTATCTTGATAACATCAAACGTCACACCGTAACAGGGTGACTATAAAGATGGGTTCAGTGCTACGAAGGTGTTATGTTGAGGCTCATGGATCAAGAGTGGAATTTGTCAATCCAGATGACGGATAGATATACTCGGCCCTCTCGGTGATATCACATTAGGATAGCTTGCAAGCAAGTGATGTGATCACTAGAATGTTATATCACGGAACGAGAAAAGAGTGCATGTCGAATGAGATCAAACTAGGTATGGAGATACCGATGATCGAATCTCGTACATGTAATATATCGAGAGACAAAGGGATTTAGTTACAAGCGTTAAAGGTTCTCACGATCACAGGAGTCATCGTTGAATGTGTAGGAGTCAGTACGGATCTCCAGGTCCCGCTGCTGATTATTGATCGGAGAAGGGTCTCGATCATGTCTGCATTATTCGTGAACCGTAGGGTGGCACACTTAAGAGTTACCGGACACCATTTTGGAGCACATATGTTTCGATTTAAAGAATTGCAAAGCGCAGGAATTGTTTCAATAGAAACCGGAAATTGTTTCGGTGAAATTGAAGGTGGTTCTGCATGTGATATTGAAATATTGCAAGGGGCTATATGTGAATGTTTGTTAATTAAAGTAATTAACAAAATTCTGAATAAATTTAATAAAAGAGTTTTATTAAATGAGAGAGCATTAAATTTGGAGAAACTTAATGCATTTAAAGTGGAGACTTTAAAAGGGAATGTGAAGAGGCATTTTAATGTGGAGGGATTACCACCACATGAATGGGGGAGGTGAGGGGTCACCCCCCCATGCGCCGGCCATGGAGAGAGGGGGCACCCCCCCTCCTCCTATAAAAGGCCACCCATTCCCTCCTTCATCCACACACGTCCTTGTGAAGGATCTCTCTCTCCCTCTAGAATTATACCCCCATGGTCTCGGATTAGCGCGATACATGTTCCCGGTGGCATTTCATCTGGAAGGAGTTGCTGCTTCCGCTGGATCGCTGGAGCGAGGAGGTGGAGGTTGTCCGGTGGCTTGAACGTGTGTGAAAAGCGGATCTTGCTGCTGAGTTACGGCGCTCGGACTTCCTCACGATCTTGAGATCGGCAAGTGTATGACTATATCAACCACGAGTTCCTACTCGTTAACAAAGCTCGTTGTCTTCGAGGGTAAGTTCTCTATGGATGTATGTCCACCCGTTTGCTTTGTACCTAGTAGATAGATCTTGGCGTGTAGTTCACACCGTAGGAATTTTTTTGTTTTCTATGTTGCGGACCCAACAAGTGCCTACCCTATGAGTATTTTCCCCTCAACACCGGGACGCCCTATATAGTTCCCAAGCCAACCAGAGCACTTTTTCCACTTCACAAAGTGTGCGCTTTCAATGAGGGGTTCATAGTAACGCGTGGAGGCCCGTAGACCCTTCGTTCCTTCTCTAGGTCGATGTCTCACATGGACCTTTACAGGAGAAGGCCCACCCTCCAGGATTTTTAAATCCCCTGTAGTAGTTGTAGGCAGTTGTTACCAGAGTAAACAAACATCAAGCCTAGCCCTGTCCCATTCCAGAGTAATGTGGTTGCACGGGTTAATTGTTCTGGAAACCTACAAAGAACCGGGTGCGTTTTTGTAAACCTTTTTCCTCCATCTTTCCTTCATCATTTTGTCAAACAAAAATCCTTTTTATTTCCTCAAACATCTCTTGGTAGGTCAAATCTCACCAAGGTTTTGCCATAAACATTTTGTGAAACTTTTTCGGGGGTCTTCCCATCCTCTCGTTTTGCTTCGGCTAAAACGGGGTCTCCAAAGGGGTATGGTGTTATACACCATCTACCATACTAGGGGGAAATTGGTGTCATCAAGGGGGTTGTACTTATCAGTACAAGGGTGTAATGGTATTGGAGGAGCCAAGCCACTACCAGATATACATCATCATAGTATAAAAGAATGCAGTTTCATAAAAAGTAGGTAAAACATGCATAAGTAAAACAGTAAGACAAGGCTTATGAGCAAGAAGGTGGCTTGCCTGCGATCAGAAATATGGCAATATGTTCCTGGACTTATTCTTAGAACACCCGAGAGTACCAAATCCAACAATAATAAAAGACTTCTTCTTGTCGTCAGTACAACCGCAACTATCGCCGTCATCGAGTATACATGCAAACAAGTAATGCCACAATCAAAAAGAAATGAACAATACATACAGAAAGAAATGAACAATACAAGTTTATAATTCAGTAGGTTTTGAGTAGTTGGATATTTAAGCAAGTGGGAATGCTTGAAGAGCAAATGTGGGTTTTCTTTAATGAATTTTGGAGGCCAAATATACTTGCTTAAGGGTTTTTAAACCAAGGTCATGTTCTGTATGATTTCAATCTGCAAAGACGATATCACTAGATAGTTATTGATCAAATGAAACCAACAAAAGTGGTTTCACTAATTTATCAATTTCTAGTGATTTATAATGATTTTTCTAGTGATAGAAACTCTAGTTTTAGGAAATAATTCATCAGAAAGGTTCTGGAGCTCCAAATATTATTTCCTTGGATGGTTAAGTAGAGTTTGATGGATTTATCCACTCAGAGTTGGAATCACTTCAAAAACATTAACAGAATGCCCTCAGGAAATTTCCAAAGTCAATTCTGTACCTATATTGTCTTTTTCACCAGATAAAATCTATAGAAGATTTTGATATGATTCCAAGTACACATGATAGGTACTATAAGTGCCTTTCTGTAGAAATTTGAACCACTAATTTGGGAATTGTAAAACTACTGCTAGGATTTATCTACTGAAATAACCCTAGATAGAAGGGTTTAAATCATTAAAATTCGTCACGAGGTCAATAATTCTTTAACTCCTGGGTATTGATAGATCTTGATTTACCACATTACTGATAGTTGTAAAGAACTCAATAGATAGTGTATATTGACCTAGGGATTTTTCTAAATGCAGTTTGGGACTGTTTTTATCATTTTTACTACAGTAAAAATATAGCTCAACTTGTCAAGGGACTAAGGTCCATGAATAGGTATAATGAATATATACCAGATGAAACTTGTTTCACTCCATTTGGATTTATGGAAAAACCTGAGGAATTTATTTATGCAAATGGACATTATTTGGTGTATTAATTCTCAGAAAATACTAGTATTTAATTTTGGCAAGGGAGTGGTTCCGAATGGTTTACAAAACATATGAGAACCTGTAGAAATTTAGATCTGGGATAAATATGGTGATTTCCATTTTTGTTTGGATTTAATCCTAGCAGTCCCATTTAATCAGAAGTAGTAATTGGAAAAAGATTGAATTAATGGAGAAAAGACACGGGCCGAAACTGAAGCTGACCAACCCACGGTGCACTGGGCCGGCCTAGCAGGCAAAGCGCTGAGCGGGAAGGGGAATTGAAGGCCATCAAGGCCACTGTCGGGCCAGGCGAGAGCGAAGGGGTAAGGAGGCGCCTGGGCCATCCGATTTAGTGGGAATCGACGGCCCTCGTCCCATCTTCTTCCTCCGGTCGGGGTGGAAATAGGGGCAAACCCTAGCAACGACAGGGACGAGCAGGGAGGCTCACCGGGGGCTCGGCGGCGGCCATGGATCTACGGAGAAGAGGCGGCATGCAACGGCGAGTCCAGAGATGGTCGGCACGAGGGGGTTCATCGCCTGGAGCGGTCGTGCGCGAAGACGTCCAAAGTGAGCTTCGCTGAAGCTCGACAGTGTCGCCCGTGGGGCTATTACTAGGAAGGAGGGAGAGGTGGATTAGAGGGAGAGGAGTGTGGGGATCTCATAACTGCAGAGGAGAAGGGGAGTAGTGGTCGGGGTGGCCTACAAACTTGCCTGCATGCTTGGAACCCGAGAAGGTGTCTTCTCCTTCTCCATGGCTATGGAAGGCTAGGGGAGGGGATCTGGAGCTATGGGGAGATAAGAGGGAGATGGTGGACTGTACTGGGAGCAAGTAGAGTGGCTGGGGTGGCCTCTGCCCTTTTGTTTCTAGAGGTAGGGCTCACGGTGGGCTTAGTTCATGGGAGGGCATGGAGAGGGAGTGCCGGCCGGAGATAGGGCGATGGGGGCGGTGGAGAGATGATGTGGGACACTAGTGGTCGAGACCTGAGTGGGGAGGGAGGGTGGTGCTACTGCTGCTTTAAATGCAAGATTTAATAAAGAGTGTTCTTTCTCTCTTCATCTAAGGGACCTAGGGCAGGGTAGGCCACATGCTACAGTGTAATTCGACCAGAGAGAGTGAGAGGTGCTGTGTTTGTCAAATAGATGGGGGAGGATGGTTGCGAAGGGATTTGGAGTTGAATAAAGGGTTAAACTCCATTTTGGCCATATTGATACCCATGAAGAAATCCTTCAATAATTGATCTTGCAAAGATGGGGTGATGGTGGTGGTAGCTTGGTAAGGTCAAGATATAACTCCATGAATTAATTGGGATTTTTTAGAATATTCTAGATCATTTTTATATCAAATAATCAAATAGTGTTGAAATGATTTTTAGAAGATGGTTTGATATTTTTGAATGGGACAAGGGTGGTTTTTGATGTGATATAGTTCTAAAAAGGAATCCATACTTTGAGGAATTTTCCCATGATTTATTAGGGATTAAAAGTATTTAAAACAATTATTATTCCATTTCTGCCATTTAAGTAAAAGGGCAAAAATAAATAATAAAGCTCTTCAAAACTATTTACCTTTGAAGTTGGAAGATGGGATATGATAATTAGACTTCAGATGAGCCTAAATATGGGGATGTGTTTTGGAGAAAATCAAACTTTCTTTTATAGATTAAGTTTTGGAGTTTTTGCCAATTTAAGAGATTAATAGGTTTTGGCCCATAATAGTCATGAGATCCATAAGGTGTATATAGCATTTTCAACCTTGTGATTTGAGAACCCAAGTTTATTTTGGTAAGAAACAAGGAAGAAAGGATCTAGGGTGATGTTACTTTCATACCATCAAAACCTTGATGGATCTTGGAGCTCAGAGCTCCCCTTGGAACATGGGATATATGGATGGATAGACCAAGTGATGTAGATTACGAAGGTACAAGAATTTGAGCTTTATCATGCTTGAGTTCTTCAAGAATTGATTTCAATCTTTGAATAAAATAAGGGTGCCATAACATATTGTTAGATAGCCTTCAAAACCTTGTGGGTTTTTTAATCACAAGTATCCATTTGGAACAAGTGAAGTAGTTATTGGTAGACCTTTATGATTAGAACACAATCATGAAAATAGTTGGTCCAAAGAAGGTAGGATGAAGGTGTGAGCTTCTGGCCAAGTAGGCTAGTTGATAAGATTTGCAGAAAATGTTATTTTCTTGCCTGCAAAACCATCAAGAACAAGTGGGTAAAAGGTGATATAGCCAAAGGCAAGAGTGGGCCTTGGTAGTCCTTATGATGGTATATAATATTGTGCAAGTGCATTTCCAAAAATGCACAAGGGTTGAGAAAGGGAGACATTCAAAGAAGTGATGTTGAAACAGTTTCCAGACTTAGTCAAATTTGGCAGTTTTCAGGATTTTGACTAGAGTACAAAGGGGGGATGCTTTTGAGAGGATACAAGGTTCCAAATCATCATAAAGTAGATGGTGATGAAGGGTATATTGAGTATGATAGATCCATGCTTGATATTGGTCTTCAATGATTTGGAAACTTCTAGAATGGATCACTTTAGATTTGATCTGGTTAAGGGTTTTGGATGATCACCTAGTGGATAGAGATTAGATCTAGCTTTCTATTCTTTCTTAGGGTGTTGTGATCTTAAAACATCTTGATCCTAGTGGATGAGCTCCTAGATTATCTCAAACTACCGCCTAAGCAAACAAATCAGACAGCAGATCAAGGCAATTTATCTTCCGGACAAAACACTCTACTTCTATGGATACCATCAAGCCTAGCTTGAGGTAGAGATGGGTATTTTGAAGAGTTGGAGTTGAGTAAGGCGAGAGTCCTTGGTATTTCTACCAAGAGTAGGATTCAAAGGCTTCATAAAAAGGTTTTGGAAAACCTAAAGATAAGAGTAGTTGAAAGTCCTATCTAGAAAACATAAGGAGGTTCTATTATGTAGCTCTCCATAGTTTGGTCAATAGAAGCTACTAAAATAGTTTTGGTTTGCAAAGGCATCTTGGCTCAGGTTTTGAAATGCCAGAACATTTGAGAAGATGTAAACTGAGCCAGGACAAATTTGTCAAATAACTTTTGTCAACTGATGTTGAGGTAAGAAGTATGTCCTATGCTATACATTCAGATGCATAAGCACAGACAAACAACAAGCAAGCACTGCCTCAATACACAAGAAAAAGTTTTTGTTCCCCCTAATTTTTGTATTCTGGACAACTAATCAGGATTGCTGAAATTGAGATGTTACAAGTCTGGGCAGCAGTGTCGTCATCGTCACTCCTCTTCTTGGAGGAGCTGCTTTGGTACGCTGCGCTTTGGATTGCTAGCGGTGTGGTGGTACTTCTCCGGTGGGCGCAACGGTTGCGAATCTTCTCTGTGTTCGTCGCTCCACCGATGTCGGCTTTGTTTTTTTTTCTTTCCTCTTGTTTTTCATTTGGACTTACCTGTTCGGTCCCTATATCGTGTTGGTCCTTTGGGCGTTGTGCTGTCTGACCCAGCAACGGTCTCACTTGTGTGTTTTATTTATAAAACGGGGCGAAAGTCTATTTTAAGAGAGAGTGCAAAAATGCTTTGAAAAGTCGCACGAGCCTGGAAACCTCGTGGGGACTTAAGATCTTTGAACGCACTACGGCTGGAATCCTGGAACCAATCCCTTTGCAGGAGAGGGTGTCGAACTGTTGCTGCAATGTCATACTATCACTGGAAACATGGAATTTTTCTCCAACAAATACTTTACGAACGGGATTTTTTATGAACAATATTGTCATAATTTAATTTTTTATCGCATGAAACAATTAATGCATTAGGGTGCACAAAAAATACACCGAGTCATCCGGATAAACAAACTCAGGCACATTCACAGTTTATCGACAATCAAATAAGTCCTATAAAAAAATCTAAAATTGATTACTTTGCCAATCTCTCTAAAACAAAATACTCCCTCTATCTCAAAATAGATATCAAAAGTTTGCCTAAATTTAAATGAATCTAGATATTAAATAATGTCTAGATATATTTAAATTTAGAAAAGTTTGCGACATCTATTTTAAAACAGATGGAAGTATAAGAAAAACAAATGTTATATATTTCTCTCACCTTCACACAATGGAGGGTGTATTGTGCCACAGCATGGGGGCAGAGGGTGGTTAGCTCGACATACTATCTTGGTGGTTCTGGTGGAGGCATGGCTGGCGAGTCATTCAATTTGCTCTAACCCATCTCCTAAAGTTTAGAAAGTAAACGGATGAATAAAACTTAGAGGAGTAAAAATACTCCTCTAAAGAGAGGAGTAAAAATAATTTATCCGATTTCTTTCTAGCGCTCCACATATTCATCCATACATCTCAAATTAGAGTTCATACAAGCAATTCAAACGTATAGATAATTCGAAATAAAACATGCATAGAGTTCACTTGATCAACACAACCGGACCAACGGTTGCATTGCTATAGAATGGCGCCCCACCAGTGGCCGAGAGAGCATTGTGTGCGAGTGATTGGAATGGTGACGGTGTTGTTGTAGTAGTTCTCGATACGAGCACAAAACTTTTCTTTGGATTGGTCGGTGCCAACCGATGCATCGAGTGACACATTCATCCAACCATAGCACAATGCGACGTCCTGCTTCTCGCAATAGTTGGTGGATCTTGTCTTCTTTGTGCTCATTTGTGTCTCCTCCACCTGTTGTTGCTCGGTGACCTCGACCTCAACCTCTTCCTCGTCCACCACTTGTTGTCGCTGGCCTCAACCTCTTCATCGTCGAAGTGGAGGTCGTTGATCCCGGCGGCATGGCTACCCTCCAATTGTATCATGTAGTCGCCCACCTCCTCCTCCTCCACACTACGAACCATCACAAAAAAATCACCGTGTATCTAAAAACATCACCGAATCCACCTCCGAGGAGAAAAAAAATCGTACCTTGTCGGCGTTCCATCGAACACCTCGCGGTCATCAATGTTGACGAAAGTCGGACGGGCGGTTTGGCCTCAGGGAGGGTTCGCGGGCGATGCATTGCAAGACAGAGGGGTTGGTGTAGCCTTCGGAAGCGTTGTATTCTCCTTCTTCCTCTTCTTGTTGTCCGCCGCCTCGGCGGAAGCCACTTTTACCCGAGTTGGCTTGCTCTGTCGCCGGCCGGCCATCAGAGCTAGAGGAGGACGAGGCGCCGCCTCTAGAGCCTCCACGCGCTTTCCTCCTGCCTTTCCAGAGGGATTCACGGCCGACCGGACCACATTGTTAGCCCCCAACCTCTTCCTCCCCGCGGTCGGGGCGAAGATGTTCGATTGCGGCAGCGGCGGGCGGCAGAGATGCCGAGGACGACCGTCGAAGGTCGGCACGGGCTTTACAGAGCATATGGGGACAAACTTTGGGAAGCAAAACGAAGTAGGGGGATGAAGGGAAGATGTTGCTCTCTTTGGTTCATCCTTATATAGGCTGTGGAGGGAGATCGGCATACGAATGCCATCCGGCAGCATTTAGTTCACGGCGTCGTTTCGAATAAATTAAGTCAGCGAAGTGGGAAGTTAATTGCCTGAACGGATTGTCCATTGAATTACCAACAAGTTTCGTGTTTATCGTGAGTGAAGAGATCCACTAGAATTGATGGGAGAGGGAGGAAAAGAGGTACAACCATGGATGTTTTGAGTTCCTATACGTGTAGGTGAACAAGGAGGAAGAAGATCGATGGTTTGGTTCGGCTCCGCTGAGTTGCGCTGGACCAGATGGGCCAAGAAAGTCGGCCCAATAGAGGTAGGAAAAACAAATAGAGAAAGGAGAGAGAGCTGGCCATGGTTGGGCTATCCAATATTGATTGTTTAACGTTTTTTATTGGTTGTAGCCCTATTTATATAGGCTTAAATTTAATCGAACAATATTCATAAGAATTGAGCAAATCAAAATAGCTATACTGGAATTTGTATCTCATGTCCAAAAATCATTTTATTAAAATCCTTTATAGGAATTATGAATTCTCTAAATTGATTTTAGGGTTCCCATAAAATTAGTACAGATCCAAAATGTATAAAAAAATATATCTAAATTATTTCCAAAACAATATATTGAGGAAGTCATTTTATCCTCCTCCTTTATTTTATTTCATATATGGAAATGAACTTATATATATTAAAACCCAAAAAATGCACAAGACTCAATAAATCCCAAAGTGAAATATTTTTCCAACATGTTTATTATTATTGGGAAAGACATATTATTCCCTCTCTTAAATACGTATACATGGTTTGGTCAAATATTCAAAGGCATTACCAAAGTTGGATTTGTTTAAACTCTTTCAGACCAAGATTTATAATATGGATAGTCATATTTATCCGCTCTTGAATTTTTGAATCAAGGTTTGAGAGAAGTTTAAACTAGTTCACAAAAGTTTAAATCCTTTAGAAATTCATCCAAGTAAAAGTGAAACACACGATATTTATTTCATAATTTATTTTATTTAATATTCCAAAATTTAGAAATTTTTGGGACGTTAGAGACTACCACCCTTAAAGGAATCCCGTCCTCGAGATTCGAGAAGGCTAGAAAGAAATGGGTTTGGATTCGCGATCTCACTAAAAACTTATCTTCATTATTGATGGCTTTCCAAGCACCTTTGGTGAAGTATCATGTTGGCATGCCTCAGTGTGTTTCATGTCCGATGCCTTCGGCTTACTTTATCCTAACTCAACTTTGGTTGTCATATTTTTTCCATCAACTATCCAAGTTCTAGGGTACTACCACCCTTAAAAATATTCTTTGTAAGCTTTCGAATTCATGGTAGAAAGTTTCCACCTAAACACCTAATGAACTATGGAAACTCTCATGGTGGACAAGGAATGATATCTGAATCAGACCCCTGAAAGAAGATTAAGGTTCATCCTCACCGTATATCCTGCGGTAGGCAACAAATGCCACTTCTAAAAGTAGATTGCTATACCATTCTATGGTTCAGGTTTGTTCACGCTGAAACTCGGCTAAGTTTTAAGGCACTCAAGATTCACAAATCCAGCAATACAAAAGCGAATAATAAGAGTAGTCACTATGGGGGCTAATCCATCCCGCACCCCTTACTTTTGCAGAATGTCTTCATGTGCATGAACCAAGGTTCAGTGTTGACCCCATTAATCCAATCTGCAAAGACACTATAAAATCTAATCTATTGATCCTTCAAAATCTATGGCTTGTGTATACTTCTACATAGGCGCCTTTGTGAGATACCTCCTATGTATCCTCTTGCCGCATTGGATCAGCTCTTCTTTGGATTCGTGGCATGACACCTTAACTTACCTAACCTTAAATCCTCTTGATAACCAGACATTTGTTATTCATCTGGGAGTCTAATGCTCTTTCTTGTCTTCCATATGCTACCATCTTTAAAAATGAGGTCTTCTTGGATCAGACAAAATCTTCTGGGTGTCTCCAACTTTGCCATTAATCGGTTCATCTCCATCTTCTTGGTCTCGAGGGCTTAGGAAGGGGAAGAATAGACTATATGGGAGAACTACAAATATACCCTTACAAACAGCTTTATAAAAAATAGATTTCATTTGCAACTATCAAGAAAACCAGAAAAATGACAGTTGACAAATCACACAAATAGTCGCACTTATCACTAGCGAATTAGGTTTTAGGTTCCTACGAGCATCTCCACTCAGGGGCCTCGAAGGCCCCCCATAGCGTTTTGGGGGGCGCCGGCGCAAAATTTCAACCCAGCCGCGCGCCCCTTTTTTTTGGCGCCGGCGCGGTCCACTTATTTACCCGGCGGCCCCAGGCCAAACCAAATGTACAGGGAGGCGAGCGGGGGCGCCGGATGGACGCGTGGCAGTGCGGGTGGCGGGAAGATTAGGCGGGAGCGTGCGCGCCAAACCGTCCCGGTCAAAGCTGGCCCGCGTGGCAGCCGCGTAGAGCCGTTCTTCCTCGCCATCAGCGCCGAGTAATGGCGCTGCTCGCCGCAGCCTTCCCAGCAAACGGCAGCGGGCGGTGCAGCCGACGCATCCCGTCAAAGGGGCAGGGCGGCGTTAATAACCACCGCTCGCCTCCCTCTCCCCCCCAGTATAAAAACCGCGGCGGTTTCCATTGCCGTCGCACGCGCATTACCTCGGCGGCGAGCTCCACCATCTCCCTCAAACATCGTCCTCTTCTCCCTCTCTCTCTGCGATGGCGCTGCGCTTACGGCAGCGCTGGCGTTAACGGGTTTGGCCGCCTTTGGCTCCACGTCGACGAGGCGCAGGCGCTGTGGAGCACCGGCTACCCCGTCCCGCCGGATTTCCGGCTCCCGACGGGGCGGGCGTTGAGCCGCGGCGGCCTCGCTGTGCCGCCCATCCCCACCGGCGCGGCCCGTAGGGCCGCCATCTACGAGCACTACTGGGGGGTGCTCACCGACGCGGAGCGCAATGACCCCCAGTGGGATCCCGACAACCTCCAGTCGTGTGCGGCGTTCTTCGCGCGGCAGCGCGAGGAACGCATCGAGGTCTACGCCGGTGTTGGCCCTCCGCCAGCCAACTACAACAGCGAAGGCCGGAAGCGGTGGTGGACCGCTCTGGGATGGACCCTCTCCTGGGTCCTGGCCCACATCGCCAACGGCAAAAACCGCCATTGGTGATGCCGCCGCACATCCCGCGATCGCCAAGAATCACTGGCGTTCGCCCGCCAAGCCGACGCCCTCCTCCTCGCGTCGCCGACGCCCCCGACGGTATTGCCGTACTTCGTCGTCGCCGCGCTACCTCGCGCTCCCGCCGGTGAAGGACGAGCTGGCGAGCCCACCGCGCAGGCGCCGCGCGCCTCCCTCGCCGCCTCCGCTTGGACAAGCCCAAGCCCGAGCCGAAGAAGGAGTGGACGCCACCGCCGGAGTACAAGGCGGGAGCGCTCTAGCTAGCGGACGACAAGGACCCGGAAGAATTTTTGGGTCAGAGGATGCTGGAGCAGGCATCCTTCAACGACGTCCTGCCGGCCACCGACGAGTTCGCCGCCAGTTGGTCCGTGCAGGACTGGCGGCGGGAGCAGGCCGAGTGCGCCGGGCGCCACGTCATCGTCGTCGACAGCGACGACGATGAGTGGGCGACTGGTCCTTCCACGCGGCCAGTGGCGAGGGGTGCAGCCGCCTGCCACCGCCGAAGGACGAGCCGTCCAGCGACAACGACGATAAGGACGCCATGTTCGACTACGCCGCGGCGATGTAATTAAATTTTCTTAGCTGTCCCCCCCATTTGGCAACATCGCGTCGGCGCCCCTCAATACGGGCAGAAAACGGGCCGCGCCGGAGTCCGTATTGGGGTTACGAGTGGAGATGCTCTAATGGGTCATCTTGAAAATATTCATAGTCTTTGGTCATGAAAGTTTGTTGTACTTGTACATTCGCCATTCTGAAGATTTGTGATGCAGTCCTTTCTGATCAGGTCATCGTCTTCGAGCTGCATCCCTTGAAGAATTTTTTTAATGGAGAAGAGTTTTAAAATCAAATAGGACAAGAATAGCTAAGATTATGAGAATCTTTCACAAATAACATTATCCTTTCGAAATAGGTAGTTTTGACAAAAAAAAAGAGACTTCGGAGGTTGGAAAGGGTGGTGTCCAACTACCTTCTTTGAAAAGAGAAGAGATTGGAAATCATTTAGAACTTGAGAAAGATTTCTTTCTTTCTAGGGGACTCGGTCTTGTTTTTTCTTGGAGGGTTGTTGGGAACTAGGGAAGAAGATTAGGGTGGGCAAGAGGCCCAGATTAAAGGGTATGTGAGGAGATTAGAGACGATTAGTGGTACAAGAGTATTTTTGAAATAACTTTGGGGAAATAGTTAACCCTATGGTTTCCATTTACTAGGGTGACAACCTACAGTCAACATATGCTCTGATACTATTTTGTAACGACCCGAATCAGTAGGATTCGAAGTCTCTGTGTTTATAGTGCTATCCCTGGATCGAAGCTAGCACACACAATAACAAAATGAAATACCAAGATAAACATACGTCATTTTATTACGCATCGGTAGATCCAGAGTTTACATAATACAAATTGCACAACACATAGTGGTTGGCTCACTTTACAGCGGAAACATAATCGATAATCTTGGACACCATCACCACCATAGGGATTGTTGAGTATAGGCCCGCGATCCTAGTCGCCCTCACTCGTCATCAGATCACCCTGCAACATGACACGTTGCAGCCAACAAAGTTGGTCAATACATTGAATGTATTGGCAAGTTACACCACCTATGCCTATTTCTACATGCATAAGGCTTTATGTGGAGGCCATATGATTTATTTGCGTAAAGCCAATTTTGTAAAAAGTTGGTAAAACTTTCTTTATCCTACTTTAAAAATCTTTGATAAAATAATATAGGGTCAAGTGGCAAATGAGGAATCCACCAAGTTGCCATCCCTCAACCTAACACCTAGCACCCTACCAAGTGTCCCAAAATCCCACCTATGAACAATTTCCCATGATCATAGGGTTTGAAAACACCACCTATACCGCATCCACGGCTATAGGGGTTCACCTATGCCGAATCTCACGGACATAGGGTTTTGAAATCTCACGTACGCCGAATCTCACATACATAGGGTTTTAAAAATAGAGGAGATCCTTCGGAGGTTTCAATCTTCAGTTGCTCAAATTGCTCATATCCGGGAGCACGGCTAATCAATTAGATCATACACTCTGCAGAGGTTGTACACTTCCCCACATGTCACAATCCAATCTCTTTATTGAGACTATGTTCATGGATTGTGATGAAGTCTTCCATAGAAGCCTCCTATGCATGTACACGATCCACATGCTACTATGATCTGAAGACCCCTCTCCAATGGCGGTACCGATACAAGGGTTTCCCTCCATGATCAACTAAGCCAGAGTCTATATAGCATGTGGTTGTACTAGAAGCTCCTTCGACTGAAACATGGAAGATCTCTTTGAACCTGGGCGGCGATCCCCACTAACTCCCGGGTCTGCAGAGCCATTCCTTGGATGCAACCCTTGTAGACGCTCTCATCATACCACTCTGCCCAGATAAAATAGTTTTATTTTCGTTTTTCTTTGTAAACATTTTGTAAAACACTTGCTCTTAACTCGAGCTCAAATATTTAGAAAACTATTTTGCTTTAAACCCTGCATCAAATCATATTAGCATAGCAATAATATTTTACACAAAACAATAATAATTTACCTAGGATATCAATCGATATTTGTGTGGGGGGTAAACCTAAGTTTATAACTATTCTGGATCATAACTATAAGTTTGCAAAGCGTGTAGTTTGCAAATATATTTGTGTTAAAATAATACTACAACCTACACATGCATACTACCATTTGATAAATAAAAGCATGCATTGTTGAAAACATAGGTGATGGACATGAAGGATGGTATAACTTGCCTAATCAGCCTTCGGTATATTTGGTCATTCACTTCCATAAAAGAGTACAATCCGGGTGGCGCCAAAGTAATCGTGGCACTCAGGTGTGAATTGGGGGTCCCTTCTTTGTTGGTCTCGACTCACCCTAAAGGGATTCGTCTCATACATTCTTATCGAGTCACTCTTTTGAGTTCCTCTTGCTGATTCGGCATCGAGTCACTCTTTTAAGTTCAACTCTCTGCCTGCTTCTGGCTCGAGCTCCCCTTCGGGTCCTCTTCCCAATTCAGTTGTGGAACTGGACTTCCTTATTATTCCCTCTTTTTGGATAGAAGAAACCCAATATTAACTCCTTAATATTTTATCCTCGATGATTTATATATCCTTAACGATTTATCCTCACTTATATATATATATATATCTTTGATAATATATATCATCGTCACTCTTCGTGAAATCTATCATAAATAAAACAATACTATATAAAAACATTCACACAAGCGTAGCATTCAAAAAAATGCAAAATTCAGCAACTATGAAATCATGTCAAATGCACAGAACTCCAAATAAAATCCAAATCATTATTTTTAGTATTGAATTTATAAAATTCTATATCGAATAAGAATAAACCTTCGCTGTGTTTGGATGTCAGAATTGGGGTTCAGAATTGAGCTTTTGGAAATGGTTGGGCCAAATTCACTTATTTGGGTGGCTATAGAATTGGGGCTTGCAAAGTGTAGCCAATTCCGTGCCCGCCCGCGCTCCGTGTAATCTCGCCTCGCGAGTATGCTCGGAAACAACCCTGCTTACCGGTTCGTTTCTACTCGAACAGAAGAGGAGCTCGCGTCAGGTGAGTGCACTGCACAGGGCGCGCGCGTGACCTGCAGCAAGGCGGCGGCGGTCCCAGCTCCGGTGAGTCTTCCTCGCCCTCAACTCCCGCCCCTCTCTCCATTCCCGTCCCTTCATAGCAAGCCGGCTGCAGCTACAACGTATGTCCCCTCCAGTGTCCCACCCCAAACCCTAATCAGCTGCAGGCGACGGAGGCAGGTGGGGAACGGCGGCCGGAGGGGAACGACGATAGGAGGAAACCGGCGGCCGAATAGGAACATCGACCATTCCCGAATAGGAACAGCGACCATTCCCTGGTCTCTACCCAAGCCAGGCCTGTCCCAGCCGTCTTCTATTTCTTCCTTTCCCTTTCTAATTTATTTGATATTCATGTGTTTGATTTGTTGAAATTGCAGACAATTGGGGATTGATTGTTGCAGCTCGCGTCTTTACGCGGTGTAGACGAGTTCCCGCTGCATGATTTTTAATCGACACATGCATCTCAAAATCTGGGATTGATTGCCGCAGGTTTGTGAGGAAGCACTACACTGAATCAATTTATGGTTGAAAGTACAACGAGTTAAGAAAAACACACAAGAGGATGACTCTTTCACTGGCGCTGGTCGAGCTCAGATCAATACATGATTGGCGTTGGACTTTATTTGAATTTTTTTAATATTATTATATTTGAAAAATACTATATAAATATCTAATACACACATACTATTTGTATACATATAAATAGGTTTATATTATCAAAACTCAACAAAACATTCAATTCTATCTTTTGCACATCCAAACAGCATTTGGAATTTAATGCTACTCTTTCATTTCATCAGTAAATTCTATGCACATCCAAACAATGGAATTGGAAATGGAGTCATTTCCTTTTCATCTAGGATTTGAAATTTCTAGTCCAATTCAATTCCGAGCAAAATTTCCTACATCCAAACAGTGTTAGTTAAATTTGGATAGCTTTTCAATTTAGAAATATGAGTAAACGAGTCTTAAATTCTACACATGGTCTTAGACGTGGAATAGATCATATGGTTTTAATTCAACGGTTAATACTACTCCCTCCGACTCAATTAGTTGACTTGGTTTTGTCTAGATTCGGATGTAATCTAGCACTAAAACAAGTCTACATGCATTCGAATTTAGACAAATCTGTGTCAACTAATATGGATCGGAGGGAGTAGTATAAATAGATCATATGGTTTAGACATAAATCACGTTGTCTATTCTTACTTTTTTTTTACGAAATTCCACCGATCTATTAATAATCATCAACAGCAGTACAAAAAGTTATAAAAATAATAAAAATTACAAGTAGGTCATTGGACCACCTACCGACGACAACATACACTAGCATGAGCAGAAGGCGCGCCGCCCTCTACTTGATATTTAGCTTCAAATTGATGCAAATGAATTTTTTGTCTCCCGTACGAAGAGGCAAAACGCTCAGCCTATAGACCTTCTTTTTTTCCTTTGCAAGGAAGTGCTTCCGTTATATCTTTATAACGTGTATATATATATATATAGAGAGAGAGGAAAAATACTTCTTACTCCCGGGTGTAACTACACCCACCTCTCATATACTACTTTACGAAAGTATTTGTAATACTTTATCTATTTGAGTATGTTCATATACTATATCTAAGATACTTACAAGCAAGTTAGGTGAAAAAATTGTAAGTGCACCCATAGTTTGAACTATATATGTAAAATACCGTCATATTTGTACGTACAAAAGGAGTATGTGAATAAAAATTACATACTATCAAAAAAATAGTATATATACTGTCCAAATATTTTTATATACTTCATACTACGCGTACATACCTTCTGGTATGGTAGATACCGTCTATATAGTGTGAAACACGTGTGGATATAGTTACACCCGGGTGTAGTATGAATATGTCCTGTATATATATATATATATATATATATATATATATATATATATGAATCCTCCATATTCTTGGATTAGCTATATGCATATTTTCCAATTTCGTTAGTTCCAGCTTTCATATACTTTCTGTACGTTATGAAATATTATTAAAAATAATAATATAATAATTAGATGATAAAGGTTTATGACGATGATTAGTGTTCAGTGTATAGCAAACTGAAAGTCTGTAAAATGACGTGCCCACTACAAGAATCGAGAGCTACCCTGAGGGCAGATAGCCGTCGGCGTAGCCTGCTAAACCCTCGGCGTAGGCTACGCCGACGGCAACCCTCGGCGTAGCTCCTCGGTGATGCGCCTCCTCGGCGGAGACGACGCGGCCCTCGGCGTAGCTTAAAAGCCCTCGTCATAGCGTACGCCGACAGCCTCGCCACAACCGTCGGCGGAGAGCTCCCAATGTCGTCGCATGACGAGGTAACGGCGCGCCGCTACGCCAACGGCTAGGCCGTCGACGTAGCTGGACACGTGTCAGCTCCGAGCCGCCCAGCCGCGGATCTACGCCGACGACATCCCCCTCGGCGTACGCGTGCCACGCGTACAGCCCACAAAGCGTCTAGGCCTGGAGCTACGCCGACGGTCTGGCCCTCGGCGTAGCCTGACCATTTGGTCACACGCATGGAGCTGGCCGTCGGCGTAGTTCTAGCCCAGATTTTTTTATTTTCTGTTTAATTTCATGGCAATATTATTTGATAGCAGTAATTAACTCATCCAAAGTATCAATATTTCACAGCAATAATTATTAACATCATTCAAGCATGATCACATCATTCAAGTATCATCATATCATTCATACATCATTCAAACATCATCATATCCTTGATGTATACAAGCCGACATCCATAGACATCATCCCTAGTACTTTGGAGGAGACGGGTACTGTGGAGGAGACGGGTACTGTGGAGGAGACGAGGTGAACCCCTGATCTCCCCTGGTGAGAATAGGCGACACCCGACGAGGTTGCCGTGCAATACAAGCAGCAGAAGAACCACCAGGCGAGGGAGTTGTCGGAGAAGCACCACCAGCAGAACGACCAGGCGAAGGACCATCGGGGTGGGTGGGTGTGATCATCCGATGGCTACCCGGCGAGGCATGACGAAAGTGCTCGTTCTCGAAATATCCCACCCCCTACATGTTCCCTACATGTTAGCAATTTGCGAGGCAAATTAAAGGGGTAACCAGTGGTTTGGCAAAGAACTTACCGGTGATGATCCGTAGTATGTTCGATGGAAACTTTCCCTCGATGGCAGGAATGGCCCCGGCCCCGACATGGGAGGTATGGGCCCTAAATTAACACTCTGTCCCGCTTGCATAGCCACAATCACCGCCTACAAGATAGTTTAGATATCAGGCCCTAAAGCACCAAACTAGAGAAATTGGGACTTGTATATTTTGCAAAAGTAAAGGTTCAAATTTACATTTACGTACTGTGTGTAGACCATACTCGCCGCCTGATGCTGCTGAAAGATCACCTCATATTCGTCATGAGCGGCATCGTAGGCTGCCTCAAATTCAGACTACAATTTCAAATACAATGAATCTCATCAACACTTAACCATGCATGAACAAAAGTCGTAAAGATGGGGAAAATAAGGAAACTTACATCATCTCTGGAGGTGGAGCGACGAGGGTGGCCACGAGGCGGGATAGGCGGGCCATCGGCGGGGTGGGTAGCCTTGAGACGCGTGAAGCTCGTGGTGAGGGTAGGCTTGACCTTTTTATTAAGAATCTTGAGACGTCCATGCTCCAATCCGTGCGACGACAAGAGCAACGACTCCTCATCGGTCTCCGTGTTAATGGGGTCATCCACATGCGGGTGACGAGCCTTCACCATCGTGCTGTAGTTCTGCAAGTCTTCCTGGGCATTGCCAAAGAACACGGGGAGCGAGGGCTGAGGCTTCGAGAGATCGGGCTTCTTGACCGCATCTTCTCATAGACGGCGACGTCATGAATCACCTCCCCGGGTAGTGTCTCGGCCACCTGCATCACGAAAAGAAATGGTATGCGTATCAAGTAGGAAGATGACGGGAAATAAATGCAGGGCGTTCCATGTGTATACATACCATCTTCTCCTTGAAGCGGTCAAAGTTGCGGTTTCTCGCGTAGTGTGTTCCACCATCGCCTCGGTTATCCATGTTCTGCCTCGACAAGGCTGCAAACTCTTCGTCTACTCTTAGCCACCTCGTCCTAACCAGCTCCTCCCATGCGTCTCGATGCTGCTCGGCCCATTCGGGGACAACCTGAAAATGCAATACTCAACTCCACATAATTCAATGGCAACTTAGCAGCAATGTAGAATCGCATGACATTTTACTCATCGACATGTACTCTTCTAGAGTCATCGAGTAGTCGGGATTAGAATTTTTACCGACAATCTCCTCCTTCTTGACCCTCACGCCCCTTTCAATCTAGAAGTGACTAGCGGTCGTGACCTTTTGGTTGTACCACACCTATGGTGTCAACCTCACACAAGCCCCAAGCAAAGTCCTATTCGCCTTCTCCTGTTGCTCCTCATCCACATGATAAAAGCACTTCAATCATGCATAAAAACAATTGTGAGTCATGAGTTAGCACGATGGGGTCATCAACTATGAATGAAATTACATGTTTAAAAACTCGAGAAATACGTCTTACCCAAAACTTGGTGATCATAGCATCAACAGCTATCGGAAAGCCCGGGATAATGGTAGCCTGGTAGTCCGCGCAAGTAGTGGCTAGCCTCCTGACGTCCTCCGGGGAAGTGTACCAGCCTGGCCAGAACTTCCTAATCAGAGCTCCAATCATGCTATTAGGAAGGCGGGGCTTCCTCCTGACAGGAAATGTCCAATTGCTACACAATAATCAAACATTAGTACACATGCCAAATTATTTATCACCAACAAGAAATTACATGTTTAAAATTCCAAATTAGTAAACTTACTCATTGCCATCTGGAATAATAAGGGCTTTCGCCTCCTAGGTCCTAGGCTCAAACCTCTCGACATGGACTTTCGATTCCCCATGATTCCACAATTTCTTCCGCGGTACCTGCACCACCAACTCGCGTGTAGGGTCCGCCTCCTCCCTAGACTCCGCCTCCGCCTCCTCTCTAGACTCCGCCTCCGCCTCGTCTCTAGACGGTCCCTCCCCCTCCTCCGTAAGGAACAACTCAGGAGCCACATCGCCAGAAGCGGAGGGTGGTGGGTCAAAGTCCACGCCTCCTCCCATTCCACCTCGTCATCCTCGACCTCGACCTCATCCTCCTCCCGCACCGCTAAGATCGGGGTAACGCGGATTGGGAGTTGGTTGTCTCCCACTCCGTGTAGCATTTTTCTTGCGATGTTGCAGCGCCTTAAGCAAAGACGACGAACTAGCCTTGCTGCTGCTCATATTGTTCAATCACCTGCATTGAGTAAGAGAAAATAATTAAGCACAAAGACATAATAAAATATAGACACTAAGCGTAAAATGCATTGAAAAATAATAGAATGCATTAAGAAAACAAGAAAGCACAAAGACATAATAGAATGCATTGAAAAATAAATACTCACTATCATTCTCATTCTCATTCCCATTCTCATTCTCACTATCACTATCTTTTGAGTAGAAAGATGGAGCCTCATCAAAGGGTGGAGGCTCATCATCATTGTCATTCTCCGCATGGAACTTCTCGAGCATATTTATGTCATGTAGATCCACCACTGACTCACCCCGAGTTTTTGCATCGTTCTCGAGGTCCTCAAGATCACAGGTTCTAACTCAAAGTGCCTGAAGTCCTCTTGCTCTTGATAGAAAATTCTCTCGTATGTTACAGGGTTAATGTTGTTGTAATCATCCTCAGAGGGAATCGGTAGGTTACCATGTGGCGATACCTGGAACACGACTTCCTAGCCCTTGAGTTCCGCTTTCTAGCATGGATAGGGCAAATAATAAACTTGGTTAGCTTAGTGAGCCACAACAAAGATGTCGGCTCCAGTATAGGTGGTTGAAGGCCTAACTTCAACTAACCCAATGGAAGGGGTACTTCTCTGTCCACCCCTTGGGTCGAACCAGTGGCACTTGAACACAACAAGATTGAGTTGTACGTTCGTACGATTGAAGGTCAGCTCGTATACATTCTCTAACCTTCGATAGTAATCAAGGGTATCGGCTCCTCTGGTGAAGACCCCTGTATTTACCGTTTTTGTATTCGGTTGGCCCTTCTGGTGCATCTCTATATGGAAGCGAAACCCATTCACATCATACTTCTCATACTTTATGACGTCATGGTTAAAACCCTAGGAAATACATTTCAACTCATCTGACATCTCAACATTGGGATCAGCTTCCTACAAGTACAGTTTAAAGTTGTTGTGTTCATTATATTAGTTACATAGAATAATAAGGGTAAGAGAGACAGGTTAGAAATTACTTTTTCCATGAACCAGGACACAAATTTTTTTATTTCCGGGAGAACCCTCTTTAAGTAGAATGTCCAACTCCAAGGGAGAGGGATCTGTCGTTCCCGACCACTGTTCATCCGTGAATTCACTAAGGAGGAGAAAATAAGCATTAGACTGAGACCGAGACCAAGAAGTAAAATATTCACCATTTTACCTTATGAAATCGACAACTTCCTTCATGTTCATAAGCATATAGAGCATTATGCAATCCTTCTCTTCCTTCGGCAAGCGGTATTTTAGTCCTTTATCGGCCTTGCACTAGGAAATTGGAATAGTTTGAGCTTGGGGTCATTCTTGGGCTGGTCGACATTGTAACGAGAGACCGGGTTATGCATAGTGGGAACATCATCAGTCCAGTAGGTTGTCGCGGCATCTGCCATCTTCCGAAGGCATGTTGCGTCAGCTATGCATGCTTCAATCTTGGCTTTGTTTCCAGTTATCTTCCGAATATACTTAAACTCTCTCTCAATAAAAAACTGCCAACAAAATTGCACCGGGCCATCCAAGAGTACCTCGTTCGCGAGGTGCACAATAAGATGCGCCATCGGAGTAAAGAAGCCTAGCAGAAAGATCATCTCCAAATTGCATAGCAACTCTAGCACTTGGTACCTCTTTTACTTCATGCACAACTTTGCCCTTCTTAAAGTTCTTCCTGTCTTCTCTAAATGGATGCTTTCTTTTGAGGTACTGTCAAATCGTGTCAAACGCAATATACTTGGGCCCCGACTTTAGCCAAAGAAACTCAAGTCGGTGCCTGCACACTGGGCATGGCCACTTACCAGCTGTACACCATCCGCACGTAGGGCGTACCCGGGCATGTCATGCATGGTATACTGCAACCAAACTTTCATCAAGGAGTTTCTCTTTGATGCTCGGTCGTATGTCAACGTCCCGTGTATCCAGGAGTGGTTCAAATCATCCACAATCGGTTGCATGTAGACACTCAAATTCTTCCCCGGGTACCCGGGCCCTGGAGTGATCAGCGACAGAAACATGGTCTTCCGTTGCATTAATACTTTGGGAGGGAGATTGATGACCCACAAGTATAGGGGGTGTATCACAGTATTTTTGATAAGTAAGAGTGTCGAACCCAATGAGGAGCAGAAGGTGCTGGCTAGTGGCTTGGAGCAGGAATTCTCTGTAATACTTAGCAAATGGATTTTTAGGGGATTTTGATAATGCAGGTAAATAAAGTACGAGTTAATAAAAGACAATAAGAATAAATAGAGCAAGTGACCCAATCCTTTATTTAGCAAAGGATAAGCCGGTTGTATTACTTAAGATGACCAAATGTTCTCGAGGACACATGGGAATATCATCAAGTGCTTTCGCTTCATATAGTTGATTAATCTTCTTTAGTTAACTAAGTGTTGTGTGGATGAACCAATGCTAATGTACAGACCTTCCTAGGACTAATACATACTTATGATTATACCCCTTCCAAGTATCCAAAAGTACAAGAAAGTAATTAAGGTAGCTTTAAACTCTAAGACCCTAACGTCCCTTGTGCAATGGTTTACTAACGGGGGTTCAGGTTTCTGTCACTCCGGCAACCCCTACGATTAGTAGCCAAATACACAATGCATTCCCCTAGGCCCATATAGGTGAAGTGTCATGTAGTAGACGTTCACATGACACCACTAGAAGAAGTACACCACAACTTAAGTATCAAACCATTGAATCTTTCTCATCACAATTCCACTACTAACAACATGACTTCTCCCATGTCCTCAAGAACTAAACGAACTACTCACAAGTCATTATATGGATCATGATCAGAGATGAAATAATGATATGTAACAATCTGAACCTAAATGATAATTCAATGGTTCACTCAATAGCATAAACTACAAGGAGTAATCAACACCGGGAAAGTTTCCCTTAAGAACTATGAAAGATTCAACCCAATTGTTACAGCAGTATGAGGTGGTGATGATGGTGCTGGTGATGATGATGGTGGTGATGATGATGATGATCCCGATGAAGTCCAACTTGATGGTGGTGTTGATGGCGACGATCTCCCCTCTCCGGGAAGGAATTCCCCCGGCAGAATTCTGTCTGCCGGAGAGATCATTCTCTCTTGGTGTTTTCTGCCCCGCAGAGGCGGCGGAATCTTTCTGTGGTCACTCCCCGAGTCTTAGGGTTTCGGGAGGTTAATATACGCTAGAGGGGAGAGCCAGGGGTGGACCAGGGCGCCCACACCACCTAGTGGCGCGGCCTAGGGTGGCCCGCGCCAGGGGGTGGTGTGGGCCCCTGTGGCCCATCTCCGCTTCCCCTTCTGGCTTCCTTCGTCTTCTGGAAAAATAGGATTTTCCATGTATTTTCCCGGATTTTATAATCTTCACGAATTTTGTCTCCAAACAGCACCTTTTCCATCAAAATCCTGACTGCAGCGGTCCATGCTCCAAAAGTCATCAACCATGCAAAAACAGATGAAATAACATAAGTATCATCTCTTAATATGAAATATATCAATGAATAACAGTAAATTATGATATATAATAGTGATGCAAAATGGACATATCAACTCCCCCAAGCTTAAACTTCGCTTGTCCCCAAGCGAAAACTGAGCTCAATAAACATGACCTCGGGTTTATGGAGTGAAGAGTCGATAAAAGAATACGGACAAGAAGCATGACATTCATTAATACATAAGTCATAAAAGAAGACAACTCACTATTATATAAGTTAACTTGCAATAAGTAAAGGAAACACAATAAAGATACATAAAGTAAATAACAATTGGTAATGGAAAACTTAGCTCTTGGTCGAAGAATAGTTGGCAATTTGCTGGAGTTCACAAATAACTGATTTTCAATGATAGCTTTCAAAGTAGTAGACGTTAAGATAATAGCAAAGTTCAAAACAAGGAACATAAGAAACATGATTGAATAAATCATCATATGAATGAATGAAACACAACAACTCAAAATACTTGCTGAGGTAGAAGGGAATAGGTTTACTGACTCAACCAAAAAGTAAAAGAAAGGCCCTTCGCAGAGGGAAGCAGGGATTTCAAGTTTCATAAAGAGCTTCCAAAAATTATGGTCTTATTATCTTTCAGCTCTCATTGCCCCTATCATAGGCATCTTTAGGTGATTAAGGTTAAAGTGATCAAATATGAGGATATGCTTGACAAGTTGTAAGTTGAAAATCTCATGTACCTTGAATACGAGGGTCGCTCCTCATGCTACTCAAGTTTAGTCCCCGGTAAGTTCTTACCATAGTAAGTATATGTGTATCATAGAGAACCGTCAACGGGGTACCCCTTGCTCGATGATACAGAAGAATCCCCATATCAAAATGACAAGGCAAGCAGACAACAAGCATCTCAGCAATCTTCTTATTTACCATGGGAATATGGTTCTTTTTTCTCTATTTCCTCTTTTCTCATCTCTTTTTTCCTTTTTCTCTTTTTCTCAATCTCTATCTCTTTTTTATAAGAAGAATGCTTCATAGATGCTCATTATGGTTACGCTGCAGGTTTCCACCATGACAACATGGATTAGACCGACGACCCAGGCGTTTCTCTAACACACATACATAACTCCATGGACTTACAAGCTCCCCTTTCATTTCACACCGACGACATCCATAGATAAAAGAACATGATATCAACTAGGTACAAAGTACCGGTGCAATGTTGAAAGCATTCTCCATGACAGCATGGTTCTTCTAATTCACAACTTACAAAGCGCAAGCATATACGCAACATAGATGGGCACAATGGTTCAAGTTTATTACGTGCAAGAAAGTAAAGTGTGCCATCAAGTTCGTGAGAGCTTTAATCACTAATTTTCACATAACAAGTTTAATTTGGAAGGTAGATAAAAACATGAATTTACTTGGAATAGCAATAATGCTAATAGGTAGGTATGGTGGACACAAAGGGCATAGGTTTTGGTTTAAGGATTGGATGCACGACAAGCATTCCCTTTCATTACAGGTTTTTGGCTAGCAAGGCTGAGTAGCAAGCATAAGAGTTGAAGCAAACAAACATACAAGTGATAAAAACAAACATGCAATCTTCCTCGGAAGCACAAAAGATCTTAACTAGAGAATACTAACCTTATGAGCAAATAAAGAAAGAAAGATGATGAAATTATATTTCTTTAGAGTACTTTTATCTTTAGTATTGCTACTGACCGATCCAGGTTTGCCAAAACCAACTAAATTAACTCAATGATCCCAAAGTGATACCAATAGTAACGACAAGATCAATCATATAACCATGAATTGAAAACTAATATAAGATATGCAAAAGAGTAAATGATAGAACTTCTCATTAATATTCCATAACGGCAACTCACACCAAGGGATACTTATCTAACGAGAGAGGGGACACTTCCATAATGCAAACCATCCTACATGATAACTTCTCTATTCATGATATGACTCTACTAAAAAGGTAAAAAATAGAAGATAGTGATATGATACCGTGGCACTCCCCCAAGCCTGGAACAAACCAAGGGGATGCCAAAACCTGATGACGAATTACTCCTTCGGTGGTGGTGGTGTTCTCTCGATGAGCTCTTTGATTAGTTTCCCCAAGTCCTCAATCTCGAAGGTGAGATTATGAATCAGCTGTGAGTTTTGCTCAATGTAGCTCATGATCATGTCGGGTTGAGAATTCCAGCTCTTGCGATTCTTTCCCCACTCTTCCTCCTTGAAGTCTTCTTTTCCTGCATGGCTAGAATGAGGCAAATCCCAATTGGAGGGTAATTTCCCCTTGGGCATATTCTGGTATTGATGCTCATGGATAAGGGTATGGAAAGGATTCGTGGTGCGTGGAGGAAGTGAACCGTGGCGCCAAACAGTGACGCGGAGGTTTACCTCTAGTTGACATCTGTGCAGTCCTTCTAACCCTGGTAGGTTTTGTCAACACTCCAATGCTTGCAATGGTAGTGCCGGTGTGCGGATGTTGGCCTTTCTTTGCCTCCTCTTCATCTTCACTCTTGACCTCCTCCTCCTGTCCGGGGTCTTGGGGATCTTCCTCCATAGGCTCCTTTCCCTTATCCTTGGCGAACACCATCGTGCTTCTAACTTTCAAGAATAGTTCCTGGCAGAAACAGATCAAAACGAAAACATGACGAGAACACGATATACGAACCTCAGGGGATCCGGGGGATTATATATTATGAAGTTTTACAGCAAAAGGAAGGTACTGGGAGAAAACGGGTCAGAGACAGAGGCCGAGGTGGCCACACCACCTGCTAGCGTGGCCAGGGGGCCACGCCAAGGGGTGGTGTGAGCCACCCTGGCTCCGTTTCTGTCCCTCCTTCGCTTCATAGCTTTCCTTGTTGGATAAAAACTGCAAAAATATAATTGGACAGAATTTTCGTGGAACTTTTCTTACCAGAACTGTTACCTATTCGAAAATAGACTCTGCAGGTCTCTGAAGTTGGCGTTTAGTAGATTCTTCTGGAGTCACCGCTTGAATAACATCAATATCTTCATCTTCATACACTTATTGTTTGAGTCATGAAACCTTTCACTTTCTTATTGCACCATTTTCTCCACTAACCTGGAAATTTCTTTCACACAAAACTTCACACAATTCTCATTAGCAACATTAGTGTAAGTGAGGTAATAAATCTTTTTAAGTCCAAATTCAACTGAAATCCATCAAAACATAAGCTACTGTAGCAACTCCTTCCGAAAACCCAAAAAAGAATTCAAAAAAAGGAAACCGACTTAAGAAGCAAATGCAAGAGTGGCAAAAATGTGTCAAAACAGACCAGCAGGTAAAGGTCATTTTTTTAGAAAATCTTCTGTTGCTCGAATAAAAAAGTGCAAAACTAACAAAAGTTAAATAACAACCTGGGGCAGAATCACAAAAAATTACAGCTCAATCCGACATACAGAGATCTCTCACGAATTTTTACGGTGAAGCACAAAAATCTGTTTCGGGACAGCAACTTCCCCAGATCTTACTTCTCTCTCATTAGAGGTTGATCTTGACACAAAGACCAAACAAAAAGGATAAGGAGAGGTTATTACCGAAGTACTAACTTCCAAGACTCAAATAAACAAAAACAAACTGAAAGCAAAAAATAAATTGGGTTGTCTCCCAAAAAGCTCTTTCTTTATAGCCATTAAGATGGGCATGATAATTTCAATGATGCTCACATAGAAATATGAATTGAAGTGAACGAGAGCATTAAGAAGCAAAAATATACATGTTTAAGTCTAACCCACTTCCTATGCAAGGGAATTTTGTAAACAAACAAGTTGTTGAAACCAGAGGACACAAGCATAGGAAGGCAAAGCAAGTGCAACATAAAGACTTTAAGCATAAAATGAGGAAACTTGATATTATTGATATGCATAAGAACAGTCTTCCCTCTCTCATAATAACTTTCAGTATCATGTGTAAACTTAACGATATAACTATCACAAGAACCATGGTAGCAGTGATCGCTTATCCTAACAGAAAACACAGGGACACTAACTCTCATAACACTACTTTGTGAAACAATATTAGGGATATCCTTATAGAGGATAGTGTGTCCATATTCTTCATATTTAGTGACAAAGTCTTTCATATTTGCTATTATAGTTTCATCATCCAATTGTTTATCAGGTTCAATAGCTTTATTTATACTTTCATCAACCATACTAGCTATCATAGAATGTTCCTTTATCTTAACTGGGAAAGGTATTTTCTCAATGTAAGGTTCAGGTAAAGCATGATTAGCAGTATAAACTTCAGTATTTCTTGCAGGAACACACTTAGCAACATATTTATATGGTTCACGATACTTATTCCACTTCTTTTTAGGAACTTCAATATAGGAAGCAAAAGCCTTAAAATAAGTTGCAATAGCTTGAGAATCGAGACCATAAGCGTTTTTAATATTTTGAAAGTCATCAGTTCGCATAAAATTCAATGCATTCATAATCATAATTTATACCTGACTTTCTTCCTTTGTCATTCTCCCATGCTTCAGCATTGTCTTGAATACGGTCTAGAAGATCCCATTTAGCTTCTTCTTCCATGCGAGTGAATGATCTAGTACAAGAAGCATCCAATAAATCCTTATCATGAAGAGAAAGCCTTGCATAAAAGTTATTGATAATAATATTGTTGGGGAGCTCATGAATCGGACATTTGAGCATTAGTAACTTCAATCTCCCCCAAGCTTGAGCGGTACTCTCTCTATCAAGTGGCCAAAAGTTGTATATTTGATTCCGATCTTTATGAATCTCACTAGGAGGATAAAACTTTGAATAAAAGAGAGGTACTATTTCCTCCCATTCAAGAGCTTGACCATTCTTCAATAGCTTATACCATTCTTCAACTCTTCCTTTCAGTGATAATGAGAATAACTTCTTCTTGACTTGGTATGTAGTAATACCTGCACATTTGAACAACCCGCATAATTCTTGTATAAAGAGCAAATGATCACCGGGATGGACAGTTCCATCCCCAACATAATAGTTATCCATAACACGATCAATAATTCTTGTAGGTATATTAAAAGTATTATTCTCAGCAGGTGGTGGTTCATCTACTACCTTAGCAGTGGTAGTAGCATTACGAAATAAGAAACTCAGCGAATTATCCATAATGAAAATAAAGCAACTAATAGAAGTAAACAATACTCACGGTAGAAGTTTCCTTTACCAGTTCCACTCTCCAATAGCGCTTCACTCCCCGGCAACGGCGCCAGAAAATAGTCTTGATGACCCACAAGTATAGGGGGTGTATCGCAGTATTTTCAATAAGTAAGAGTGTCGAACCCAACGAGGAGCAGAAGGTGCTGGCTAGTGGCTTGGAGCAGGAATTCTCTGTAAATACTTAGCAAACGGAATTTTAGGGGTTTTTGATAATGCAGGTAAATAAAGTACGAGTAAATAAAAGACAATAAGAATAAATAGAGCAAGTGGCCCAATCCTTTCTTTAGCAAAGGACAAGCCGGTTGTATTACTTAAGATGACTAAACATTCTCGAGGACACATGGGAATATCGTCAAGTGCTTTCGCTTCATATAGTTGATTAATCTTCTTTAGTTTACTAAGTGTTGTGTGGGTGAACCTGTGCTAATATACCGACCTTCCTAGGACTAATACATACTTGTGATTATACCCCTTGCAAGCATCCGCAAGTAAAAGAAAGTAATTAAGGGAGAAACCTAACCACAACTTTAAACTCTAAGACCCTGACATCCCTTGTGCAATGGTTTCCTAACGGGGGTTCAGGTTTTTGTCACTCCGATAACCCCTACGATTAGTAGCCAAATACACAATGCATTCCCCTAGGCCCATATAGGTGAAGTGTCATGTAGTCGACGTTCACATGACACCACTAGAAGAAGTACACCACAACTTAAGTATCAAACCATTGAATCTTTCTCAACACAATTCCAATACTAACAACATGACTTCTCCCATGTCCTCAAGAACTAAACGAACTACTCACAAGACATCATATGGATCATGATCAGAGATGAAATAATGATATGTAACAATCTAAACATAAACGATAATTCAATGGTTCACTCAATAGCATCAACTACAAGGAGTAATCAACACCGGGAAAGTTTCCCCTACGAACTATGCAAGATTCAACCCAATTGTTACAGCGGTATGAGGTGGTGATGATGGTGCTGGTGATGATTGATGTCTACGCACTTCTATTCTTATAGACAGTTGTTGGGCCTCCAAGTGCAGAGGTTTGTAGAACAGCAGCAAGTTTTCCCTTAAGTGGATCACCCAAGGTTTATCGAACTCAGGGAGGAAGTGGTCAAAGGTATCCCCTCTCAAGCAACCCTGCAATCAAGATACAAGAAGTCTCTTGTGTCCCCAACACACCCAATACACTTGTCAGGTGTATAGGTGCACTAGTTCGGGGAAGAGATAGTAAAATACAAGTGGTATGGATATAAGACAACGGTGCCAGAAAATAGCTTGATGGCATGGAAAAGACTAAAGTAAAACTGAAATAAAGATAGAAGCAAGCAAACATGTAATAGATCTAATATCAAACAGTGTTTCAGTTCTTAGAAACAAGGCCTAGGGATCATACTTTCACTAGTGAACACTCTCATATAAATATATTCTTCTTTATGATACTACACTGAACTACTCTCCGGTTGGACACTCTAATCCATGGTAGGGCTATAACAGCACACCTCAAAGTAAGCCTTTCCCATCTAGATAACCCCACACTGTCACCTTGAGCACTAGATGGTTCAAACAAACTCCACAATTTCATAAAGACATCCAACTCCAAATATAACTCATAACAAGTATTTGAAATCTCTAGCCTAAGTGCCACCATGGTGTGTGTCCAGTCAACTTCACACACATGGGGAGAGCAGAGATCCATTAAAGCACTTGAGTAGCAAGGTAGATCTATAAATTACAAGTTCATGATCGCAATAAGATCATGCATAGAGAGAGATGAACACATAGCTACCGGTAGAGCCCTTAGCCTCGAGAGAGAACTACTCCCTCCTCATCATGGGAATCATCAATGGTGATGGAGATGGTGGTGGAGATCGATGGAGATGGCTCGAGGCATTTTCCTGCCTTGCAGGTGCTTGAACAGACTTTCTACCCCGAATCTCCTGCTCAGTGGCGGCGTCATGGAACTTTTCGTGGCTAGAGGCTGGATGATTTAGGGTTTTTGCATCGGGAGGCATCTTATAGGCGAAGAGGCAGGTCGGTGGGCAGACCGGGCCCACACCACCGGTGGCGCTGGCTGCAGCCGCCACCATATGGTGTGGCCACCCTGGTGCCCTACTCCGTCTCTTCTTCTGGATCCGTGAGTCTTCCGGTAAAATATCGACTTTGGCTTTTGTCCAGTCCAATTCCGAGAATATTGATTTTCTGACTTTTCTGGAACCAAAAAAGCAGAAAACAGGCAACTGGCACTGTGGCATCTTGTTAATAGGTTAGTCTCAGAAAGTGTATAAAAATACTCCAAAGTGTGGACAAAACATAAGAAAATAGATATAAAACAAGCATGGAACATCAAAAATTATAGATACGTTAGCAACATATCAACATCCCCAAGCATAACTCCTACTCGTTCTCGAGTAGGTAAGTGATAAAAAGAAAGAATAATTTTTGAGGTGACATGCACCATCATAAACTTGATCAAAGTATTTGTAAACATTGATAGCTGGGATCATAGTACTTCAATCATAACATGAAAGATAAAGTTCTAACAATAAGACAAAGCAACTATTGTTGCAACATGAAAAGGCATAAACAAAATATTCATGAATAACAATGCTTTGCAAGACGTTTGTTTGTTTCACATAAAGAAAACATAGCATAGTGGCATTCAACTTGTCCCTCATAGAGTAGCAAACATAAATGCATAGGACACCTTCAAAGTTCATAAAAGTGACTAGATACAAATAGTTTAGAACAAGCAATATCAAAGTTATGCATCAATCAACAAGTCTTGGGACAATGCACATAGAACTAAGAATGACCACTATGCTCTCAAAGTAGGTGCATAAATATAGAAGGTGGAGACTCAACATAATAGTAAAAGAAAGGCCTTCATGGAAGGAAGTAGGGACTCAAGTTTCATAAAGAGCTTCCAAAAATTATGGTACTTATTAGCTTTAAGCTCTCATTGCCCCTATCATAAGCATCTTGAAGTCATTAAGGTTAAAGTGAACAAACTATGGTGTATATGCTTGACAAAGTATAATTTGGTAATCTCGTGTCCCTTGAATACGAGGGTCGCTCCTCATGCTACTCAACTTTAGTTACCTGTAAGTTCTTATCATAGTAAGTACATGTGTATCATAGAGAAACACCAACGGGGTACCCCTTGCCCGATGATACGGAAGAATCCCCATATCAAAATGACAAGGCAAGCAGACAACGAGCATCTCAGCAATCTTCTTATTTACCATGGGAATATGGTGCTTTTTTCTCTCTTTCCTCTTTTCTCATATCTCTTTTTTTCTTTTTCTCTTTTTTCTCAATATCTGACTCTTTTTTTATATGAAGAATGCTTCATAGACAGCTCATTATGGTTATGCTGCAGGTTTCCACCATGACAGCATGGATTGGACCAACGGCCCAGGCGTTTTTCTAACACACATACATAACTCCATGGATTTACAAGCTCCCCTTTCATTTCACACCGACGACATCCATAGACAAAAGAGCATGATATTAGCTAGGTAAAAGTACAAGTGCAATGTTGAAAGCGTTCCCCATGACAGCATGGTTCTGCTAATCCCCAACAAATAAGTGCAAGCATATACAACATAGACGCCACAATGGTAAAGTTTATTAAGGGAAAGAAAAGTAAAGTGTGACATCAAGTTCGTGAGAGCTTTAATCACTAGTTTTCTCATAACAAGTTTAATTCGGAAGGTAGATAAAAACATGAATATACTTGGAATAGCATATGAGAGTAGGTACATATGGTGGACTCTTTGGAATAACTTGGTTTTAGGAGTTGGATGCATGAGTGGAACTCATACTTGGTTATGGATGCTAGCAAAAGACTGGGAGTGACCGACTAAGAGAGCAATAATGGCCATAATCATGCAGAGCGACAAAACATCATTAATCAAAGCATAAAGTGATATTACAAGTCGAAAACTAAAGGATCATAAAGGCTTATGGTGACTTGGGATAGTCATAAAATGGTGTGAGCATGCGCCAAGTCAACCCAATAAAGCATCAAAGGAGAATACCACAATACTATGCTTTAATATGATAAAACAACGCATGATTCTTTCAAGGCACATTAAGCAATCTCAATTATTTGTAACAAGTCATGCTACAGCAATAATCACTAATCATAAAGCCAAAACAATATCAAGCATAACATGACAAAGCATAGGCCACAGTCAAAAACAAGCTCCTTTTATACCACTTAAGCATGAACTTTTCCTACTCTTTTCCAATCCAAACCAACTTATTTGAAAGAACTCACAAAAATAATAATAAATAAAGACCAGTGAGCATGTCTCACAAATCCAAAAGGAAGAACTAAAATTTGTAAAAGCACAAGAAAACTAAGGCTAAACATAGTGCTAGCAAAATAGAACACTCACAGAATAATAAGAGTGAAAACTAGAGTGTTCTAGGCAATGAATAACGGGGCGTGTCTCTCTCCAAAAGAAGTGTGTTGGGATCCAACCAACTATTTAGCAAACTAAACAAACTAAGCAAACAAAAACCAAAATGAAAAACGAAAAAGAAGACGCTCCAAGAACAACACAACTGTGCATGAAACAATAAAAATGAAGTATTTGGAAGAAACCTGGAATTTTTTATTGATGAAGAAGGGGATGCCTTGGGCATCCCCAAGCTTTGACGCTTGTACCTCTTGAATATTTCTTGGGGTGACACGTGTGGCATCCCAAACTTGAGCTTTAGTCCATCCTTCATCTTATTACTCATTTCTTCCATACACCTAAAATTTTTCACACAATCTTTATTAGCAATATTAGTGTACTCAAGATAAAAGTCTTTGAGTTCAGTTCCAACACTAATAAAACTTCCAATTAAACACAAGCTACTGTAGCACTTCCCTCAAAAAGCTCAATTCCCCAAAAAGAACTCAAAAAGGAATCAATAAGAAGCAAATGCAAATAATGGCAGAAATCTTTCAAAACATACCAGCAGGTAAAAACCAATTTTTACGAAGACCTTCTGTTGCTCAAATCGAAAAGTATTGAACTAACGAAAGTTAGATAACAACCTGGGTCAGAAGCACAAAAATTCACACCTCAAAACAACGTACAGAGATTTTACACGAATTTTTACAGTGAAGCATAGAAATCTGTTTCGGGACAGCAACTTTCCCAATCATTACTTCTCTCTCATTAGAGGTTACTCTTGGCAAAAAAAGCAAATAAAAAGGATATGGAGCGGTTATTACTGAGGTAATAACTTTCAATACTCATCTAAAACTTTTATGTTATCTCCCAATAAGAACTTTTCTTTAACGACTTTAAGTTAGGCATGATAGTTTCGATGATGCTCATATAAGAAATATGAATTGAAGTAAAAGAGAGCATCAAGAAGCAAATTCAAAACATATTTAACTCTAGCCCACTTCCTATGAAAAATAATCTTGTAAATAAACAAGTCATGAAAGCACAAAGCAACAAGCACAGGAAAGCAAAACAAGTGCAACTTCAAAATTTTCAACATAAATAGGGGAAACTTAATATTATTGCGATGCATAAAACCATGTTTCCCTATCTCATAATAACTTTCAGTAGCATCATGAATAAAATTAACAATATAACTATCACATGAAACATTCTTATCATGAGCCACATGCATATAATAATTATTACTCTCCACATAAGCATAGTCATTCTTATTAATTGTAGTGGGAGCAAATTCAACAAAATAGCTATCATTATTATTCTCATCACCATAATCATCAAATATAGGAGGCATATTGTAGTCATAATTAATTTCCTCCTCAATATAGGTGGACTGAAAGTATCATATTCATCATTGTAATCATCATATATTGGAGGTTTGGTATCATAAGCAATAGAATAGCTATCTTCCAAGTTGGGGAACTAAAAAAATTATTTTCATAAAAACTATCTTCCCCAAGCTTAGACTTTTTCATAGCATTAGCAATAATGGTGTCCAAAGAATTCATACTAACAACATTGCTATTAGCATGCAAATAAAGTTCCATAGGTTTTTTAATTTTCTCTTCAAACACTTCATGTCCTAACTCAATATAAATACTATAAAGCTCTCTAATTTTGTTGTTGTTTTCCATTAAGCCTAACTAGTGAAAACAAGAAACAAAAAGAAAAAATTGCAGAATCTAAAGGAAATAACTTCAAGCACTCACACCGGAGGATTGAGTACCTTCTACCTTACCTTCCCGGCAACGGCGCCAGAAAATACTTGCTTGCGCGTGGTTGACATGGGAGCTTCTTCTTCTTCAGTCCCCGGGAATGACACCAGAAAATAGCTTGATGTCTACGCACTTCTATTCTTGTAGACAGTTGTTGGGCCTCCAAGGCAGAGGTTTGTAGAACAGCAGCAAGTTTTCACTTAAGTGGATCACCCAAGGTTTACCGAACTCAGGGAGGAAGTGGTCAAAGGTATCCCCTCTCAAGCAACCCTGCAATCAAGATACAAGAAGTCTCTTGTATCCCCAACACCGAATACACTTGTCAGGTGTATAGGTGCACTAGTTCGGCGAAGAGATAGTAAAATACAAGTGGTATGGATATAAGACAATGGTGCCAGAAAATAGCTTGATGGCATGGAAACGACTAAAGTAAAACTGAAATAAAGATAGAAGAAAGCAAACATGTAATAGATCTAATAGCAAACTGTGTTTCAGTGCTTAGAAACAAGGCCTAGGGATCATACTTTCACTAGTGAACACTCTCATATAAATATATTCTTCTTTATGATACGACGCTGAACTACTCTCCGGTTGGACACTCTAATCCATGGTAGGGCTATAACAGCACACCTCAAAGTAAGCCTTTCCCATCTAGATAACCCCACACTGTCACCTTGAGCACTAGATGGTTCAAACAAACACCACAATTTCATAAAGACATCCAACTCCAAATATAACTCATAACAAGTATTTGAAATATCTAGCTAACTGCCACCATGGTGTGCACACTATCAACTTCACACATGGGGAGAGCAGAGATCTATTAAAGCACTTGAGTAGCAAGGTAGATCTATAGATTACAAGCTCATGATCTCAATAAGATCATGCATAGAGAGAGATATGAACACATAGCTACCGGTAGATCCCTTAGCCTCGAGAGAGAACTACTCCCTCCTCATCATGGGAATCATCAATGGTGATGGAGATGGTGGTGGAGATCGATGGAGATGGCTCCGGGGGCACTTCCCCGTCCTGGCAGGGTGCCGGAATAGAGACTTTCTGTCCCCCGAATCTCCCCTTCGGTGGCGGCAGCGTTGCAGAACTTTTCGTGGCTGGAGGCTAGATGATTTAGGGTTTTTGCATTAGGAGGCATCTTATAGGAGAAGAGGCAAGGTCGATGGGCAGCCAGGGGGGCCACACCAACTGGTGGCGTGGCCAGGGCTAGCCCGCGCTACCATATGGTGTGGCCACCCTGGTGCCCTACTCCGTCTCTGCTTCTGGCTTCGTGAGTCTTCTGGCTTCGTGACTCCGTGAGCCTCTTCTACCCACCGAGGGTATTTGTCATCGAAGTTCTTCCATGCCTTACCATCAGATGGATGCCCCATCTTCTTCTGTCCGTGCTCGTCCTCGTATCTCTTCCCCTTCTTGTGTCACGTCATCTGTTTGACAGTCTCCTCGCTCAATTAAAGTTGCTGGATTCTTTTTATGAATGGGAGATACTGAATAATCTTTGTAGCGACATTCGACTACCTCATCTGACCATCTTTTCCCTTTACCTCATCATACCTAGATGCCCCACAAATGGAGCAGTACTTGTCATCCGCAAACTGTTTCCAAAACAAAAGGAAACTTTTTGGATAGCAATCTATCTTTTCGTAGTCCATGTTAAGCTTGTTCATAAGTCTCTTCGTTTTGTGAAAAGTTTTAGGCAGACAATGCCCTTCGGGCAACATGTTACCACATGTTCTCAGGTTAGCTTAAAAGTGAGCACGGGTGGCGGAGTGCTGTCATTTGTCGGCTAGACATTGAGAGATGGCATCGAGCTGAGAAATCTTTGCACCCTGTACAGAGGCCTCTTAGCCGCTGCCATCATATCAAGGAAGGCCTTCGCGGTTGCCTCCGGTTACTCCGGTTCTGGCGGTTCCTCCGGTTCTGGTGGTTCATCCCGTGGAGGTGGCGAATCCGGCTGGTCAGCATTGATGAGATCATCTAGCCAGTTTCTAATCCCATCGTGTTCATTGCCATTGAGCCGCTGCCGCATAACCTCACCTCTGTCACGTTCGTACCGAGAAAAGTCGACCTGCGTGACATAGTGAGGCATGTACCCAGCTTGCAGAAGGTGTCTATACATCTCATCCTTTCCCTGACGATGACTCTTATTGCAACGAGCGCAGGGACAAAGTGCCTGAACGATTGCCTTCGAACCACGCGCTAACTCATTCACTAACAAATGAGTGTTCCACATCCACTCTTCTGTTTTATTAGTCGCACTAATACGGCCATTGTACATCCACCCATTATCAGCCATCCTCTTCTGCTTTGTTAGGAACCAAACAACAAATATAGCATTTTGTATCAAACAGGAGATTAAATGCTTCATATTTTTACGCATGCATCAACCTACATGTCTAATAGGAAAAGAGGGTCCTAACCAGCCGCCGGATCCATAGATTGGGTAAGTTCTCCCTGGCTCTACCCCGATCCGAGCAGAATTTCGGCAGCACCTCCCCGCTGCTCTCCCGATACACGTCTTGACAAAAAGCCGAGAGGATGTGCATCCGAAGAACAACGAGGAGGCGCCACCGAAATCCTGTCTCGGATCGAGGTAGAGCTAGGGAGAACTATACCCAACTACGAATCCGCCGACTGCCCGACAAAAGCCATAAGCGTTACGGTTATTAATATGCGAGACCACTAATACATATTAATCCGCGTAACGCTTACGATCGGGAAGACGCCTAGGTAACGTGACTTGACTTGGTGATCTAGACACGAAAATAAACCTAGGTACAAGAGTGGCGAACGGATTCTCACCCTTGAAGCGTAATCAAATCGGCGGAGATGATCCGGGACCCCGCCGTCGAAACACTCCCCCCCCCCCCCGCTCACCCTCCGGTAGCTGCAAAAAACATGAACAAATGATTAAATATGCAACATCTATTTAGCAAATTTCATCTATTTTACTAAATTCTATTTATATTTAACTTTCTAATTCTATTTATATTTATAATTCTAATTCTATTTCTAGCATTTCTAATTCTACTCCTATTTCTAGCAATTCTAATTCTATTCATATTTCTACTCACATACTACAAACTACTAGCAAACTCCTATTTCTACTCACATACTACAAACTTCTATTTTTACAAACAACTAGCAATTCTAATTCTAAAACAATTTCTACTCCTATTTCGACAGACTCGTCTATACTATTAAAAGGCTTACGGTCTTGATGGTACGTCATTTTTAGTTTCCGGTTCTACCCTAAAGTGCTAGGCTAGGATATAAAAAATTATACCGTTGCCACCCCCAAGTAAATCATATACCGGTTTAGTATTCCAAGGGAAATAAAAGAATCCCAGAAGTGCTAATCCCGACCATGGTAAAATCTTTCGTCCAGATGTAGTTCGATCACCTCAACCGCCTGCACGCTGATAGAGCTGCCCTTCACCTGGGACAACCCCTATGTCCATGTGTATCCTCCTTCCATGCCTCCATCTAGCTCTCTTTTTCCGCTACCAGGTACCAGCAGGTCCTGCCATTGCTTGCCGAGGCTGCATGATCGATGAGGAACCCGGTGTATTGATCGATCTACAAATTGGGAACCTGGTACTGGCGGCGAGAGAGGAGGTTGGCGGAACGAGTAGGCCTGCACATATGGCCGTGGTTCACCTCAGCCGTTGCTTGGCATGACTTCCAACACGGGGATCATCAGTTGTGATGAAGTAGTATGTGCTTGATGCCAGCAGCGGGCACGCATGGGTTCCTGCAGATTGAGCTCACACAGACATCCCAGGTGGCATGGCGCATGTCAGCTGAGTCGCCAAGTACACTGGACACCGTTCGTCAATCACGGCTTACTGTTTCGATGAACTTGACACATTGGTGGACATCGTGAGAGTGCGAGTTACAATCAATGATGGCTTTGCAGCAGGCCCTGAGCTTGCCGCGCGGATGAGCTCCGGGGACGGCTGAAGGTGCTAGCGGGCCGTTGTCATCGTAGAAGATTTTTTGCTGGGAAACGAAGCGTGTCACAGTCTCAAAGGACGAGACCTTGATGGCGGCGTGACTTTGCAGCTGGTTGGTGGTTTGCTTGGACATCTCCGGCTGGAAGTGCATGATCACGCTGCACCCATGGGTGTGGATGATATCCAGAACATGCACAAGGATGTTCATAGTTTTGTACAGTGAGTACTACACGGTCAAGAGACATGTCGACCTGCTCATTTGCTCATCACGTATGTACTGTACTAGCATGTGTTTTTTTGCCACTTCAAGTGTTTGCAGATGAACTACGGATCAGCATTTATATAGATCGTGAAAACTGCAAAACTTCGATGTCGTTTTGGGAGTAAGGAAGTAGAATATTTATTAGTCTTTCTGAAATTTGAAGCCCGCTCTATGGATCTTATAACGCCTCACTTGGGGGTGGCAACGGTGTAATTTTTTAGTAGAATATTTGTTCAGAGGACAAGTGAGTATGTATGTTCTTCGGTTTCTTAGTAGTGTGATCAAATTGTTAGGGGTGGAGAAAAAATGTGTGCGAAAGATCCGCTGCAACGCGCGGACATGGAGCTAGTCTTTATTATTAAAAGACTTATGGTCTTGATGGTTGGTACGTCGCTTCAAATATAGCCCAAATTTTGTAAGTCTTTTACGTCCGATTGCCACCGCCAAGTTAACTGTCTGGTTCGCTACGTCGCTCGCACCCGGATAGAACGATTCTTCTCCAAAAGAAAAAAAAGCATGGGCATGAGAGGGTCGCTTCCAATCCCCATCCCACCGCCACCGTCGATCTCCTGCGAGCAACGCCACTTCCCTCGCCGATCTCGCTTCCCTTGAGATCTTGCCGGTTCGCTGTCGACCCCCATCCCCGACGATTTGGCCCCCTCCACACCGGTGCAGCCTCCTTCCAGGCCACATCTGCCGTTCTGAGCACCGCGACAAGCTTCCTGTTGCCTCTCGCCTGGAGGTGCCCGCCGTCCTCCCATCTTGCCGCTCGCAGTAACCAAATTTAAAGTAGGAAGTTTTTCAAGAGTCCATCCCTTTTCTGAAATATCTAATGATAGTATTCTCAATGGGTCCATTACTGGAGGACTTTTCTTGCATTTCGATCTACGGAAAGAATAAGCCACCAAGGATAGTATATCACACTTTCAACAAAAATAGTGAGGCAAAAAAAACCGGCCAATGTGTAAGCATCAAGGTACCTATATAAAAGATAAAAGCCTTTCTCTGATTTCTGTAAGACGGAAATAGAGAATAGACTTGCAGTCGGCGGGTGCTACTCATTTGTTACCTTCGTGATTATTTGAGAGTCTGTAATTTTTGTTTCAGAGTTAGAGTGATATCATGATTTTTGTTACTCCTTAATTGTCGTAGAAATGGATATATCTAGACATATTTTAGTGCTAGATACGTCCAATCCAGTGACAATTAATATGGATCGATCATCCGGGCAGGGGGTCACACCTAGGGCCTACACATGGTACCTATCAACCTTGCACCACTCTAACACACATATCATTGGGGCACATGCAAATTTTCATGTGATTCCGACGCTCCGGTGGTCTTCCTCCGGTGAAACCCTAGATCGGGGGCTCCGGATCGTCTACCCCTATAGCTATCTCCATACGAGGGTAGCCCGATGGACCTCTCTATTTGTTTTGGTTTGTTTAGGACATATGTACATGGATAGAAAAGGTTGGGCCAACTTTGCCACATTCTAGGCCCCGGTTGTGACGCGGCGGGAGTTTCCACGTATAGATCCAGCATTTTACTAAGTGTTAATGCATGTCCAGAAAGGGGGTCACACCTGGAGCCTACACATGGCACCTACCAACATTTCACCACTCTCACACACATATCCTAGGGGCACATGCAAGTTTTCATGTGATTCCGACGCTCCGGTGGTCTTCCTCCAGCGAAACCCTAGACCGGGGGCCCCGGATCGTCTACCCTAATGTCTACGCACTTCTATTCTTGTAGACAGTTGTTGGGCCTCCAAGTGCAGAGGTTTGTAGAATAGTAGAAAGTTTTCCCTTAAGTGGATGACCCAAGGTTTATCAAACTCAGGGAGAAAGTGGTCAAAGGTATCCCCTCTCAAGCAACCCTGCAATCAAGATACAAGAAGTCTCTTGTGTCCCCAACACACCCAATACACTTGTCAGGTGTATAGGTGCACTAGTTCGGCGAAGAGATAGTGAAATACAAGTGGTATGGATAATTATAAGTGGTAACGGTGATAATAAATAGCTTGATGGCGTGTGGTTGACGTGGGAAAAGACTAAAGGCAAACTGAAATAAAGAAGGAAGCAAGCAAACATGTAACAGATCTAATTGCAAACGGTGTTTTAGTGCTTAGAAACAAGGCCTAGGGATTATACTTTCACTAGTGAACACTCTCATATAAATATATTCTTCTTTATGATACTACGCTGAACTACTCTCTGGCTGGACACTCTAATCCATGGTAGGGCTATAACAGCACTCCTCAAAGTTCGCTTTACCCATCTAGATAACCCCACACTGTCACCCTGAGCACTAGATGGTTCAAACAAACACCACAATTTCATAAATACATCCAACTCCAAATATAACTCATAACAAGTATTTGTAATCTCTAGCCTAAGTGCCACCATGGTGTACACGTTGTCACTTTCACACACATGGGGAGAGCAGAGATCTATCAAAGTACTTGAGTAGCAAGGTAGATCTTACTTGATTACAAAGCTCATGATCACAATATGATCATGCATAGAGAGAGAGATGAACACATAGCTACCAGTAGAACCCTTAGCCTCGAGAGAGAACTACTCCCTCCTCATCATGGGAATCAGCAATGGTGATGGAGATGGTGCTGGAGATCGATGGAGATGGCTTCGGGGGCAATTCCCTGTCCCGGCAGGATGCCGGAACAGAGACTTTATGTCCCCCAAATCTCCCCTTCGGTGGCGGTGGTGCTGCGGAACCTTTCGTGGATGGAGGCTTGATTATTTAGGGTTTATGCATCGGGAGGCTTCTTATAGGCGAAGAGGCAATGTCGGTGGGCGGCCAGGGGGCCCAAACCATTCCCTGGCGCGACATAGGGTTGCCCGTGCCAAGGGGGGTGTGGCCACCCTGTGGCCCCTCTCCGACTCTCCTTCTGGCTCCGTGAGTCTTCCGGGAAAATAGTAACTTTGGCTTTTGTCCCGTCCAATTCCGAGAATATTCATTTTCTGACTTCCTGGAACCAAAAACAGCAGAAAACAGGCAACTGGCACTGTGGCATCTTGTTAATAGTTTATTCCAAGAAATCATATGAAAAGTACTCCAAAGTTGGAACAAAACACAAGAAAGTAGATAAAACCAAGCATGGAACATCAAAAATTATAGATACATTTGCATTGTATCATACCCCTATAGCTATCTCCGTACGAGTGTAGCCCGGCGGACCTCTCTACTTGTTTTGGTTTGTTTAGAACATATGTACATGGAGAGAAAAGGTTGGGCCAACTTTGCCACATTCTAGGCCCCTGTTGTGACGCGGCGGGAGTTTCCACGTACACATCCAGGATTTTACTGTGTTAACGCATGTCTAGGAAGGGGGTCACACCTGGGGCCTACACATGCCACCTACCAACCTTGCACCACTCTCACGCACATATCCTAGGGGAACATGCAAGTTTTCATGTGATTCCGACGCTCCGGTGTTCTTCCTCCGGCGAAACCCTAGACCGGGGCCCCCGGATCGTCTACCCCAATAGCTATCTCCGTATGAGGGTAGCCCGGTGGACCTCTCTACTTGTTTTTGTTTGTTTAGGACATATGTACATGGAGAGCAAAGGTTGGGCCAACTCTGCCACATTCTAGGCCCCGGTTGTGACGCGGCGGGAGTTTCCACGTACAGATCCAGGATTTTACTAAGTGTTAACGCCTGTCCGGGAAGGGGGTCACACCTGGGGCCTACACATGGCACCTACCAACCTTGCACCACTCTCACATACATATCCTAGGGGCACATGCAAGTTTTCATGTGATTCCGATGCTTCGGTGGTCTTCCTCGGGCGAAACCCTAGACCGGGAGCCCCGGGTCGTCTACCCCTATAGCTATCTCCGTACTAGGGTAGCCCGGTGGACCTCTCTACTTGTTTTGGTTTGTTTAGGACATATGTACATGGAGAGCAAAGGTTGGGCCAACTTTGCCACATTCTAGACCCTGGTTGTGATGCTCCGGCTCAGCCCAAGAAAACCAATGATCGGCCCAAGAAAACATAGGCTCGACCCAAGAAAATCTAGGCTTGGCCCATGTATATCTGGTAGGTTAGGTTTGTTTAGCTTAAATACCCCCTCCTCTCTCATTCCACTCCGCTGCCTCCTCCTCCTGTCCAAAGCAGCCGCCATGCCACCCACCACTGCTTGCCGCCACCGGAGCCCCTCACCGGCTCGAAGCCGCCGCCAACCGAGGCCGCCCGCAGGTAATCTCCAGGCCCATTTTTTGGTTAATTACATGCGTTTCAGAACAACCACACTTAGAAATTTGTTCTTTCGTTCAAATGCATACTTTAGGATGCCCAACCCGCGTGCTCGTCCTCAAATCGACGGCAACGCCGGAGGACTGCTGGGCTCCATCGGGGCCAGGGATGTCCGAGCCTGGGCTTCATCGGGCTGGCACTGGGAGGTGCTACCTTCCGGGAACCATAGCTTGGTGAGGAATCCGGGTCCCGTCGTCGACCCGGAGCTTCTTTGGTGGCGGTCGCATGGTCTAGGAGCGGTTCAGAGGGAGCCGGGCCCCGAGGAGGTGGTACAGAGGCATGTCAGGGAGGAGGACGAGCACGTCTGCTGCTATATATGTGTTGGAGGTCAGGTTCTCCAATACATGGCAGGTTCTTTAGGGATCTCACCCGAGCTATGTGATATGTGGCAAACATATCTATAATTTTTGATGTTACATGCTTAATTTATATCTACTTTCTTATGTTTTGTCCACACTTTGGAGTAATTTTACACATTTTCTAGAACTAACCTATTAACAAGATGCCACAGTGCCAGTTGCCTATTTTCTTCTGTTTTTGGTTCTAGAAAAGCCAGAAAATGAATATTCTCGGAATTGGACCGGACAAAAGCCAAAGTCGATATTTTACCGGAAGACTCACGGAACCAGAAGACGAGACGAAGAGGGGCCAGGGGCTGGCCACACCATGTGGTGGCGCGGGTCCCCCTGGCCACGCCACCAGGTGGTGTGGGCCCCTGGTCCACCCTCTGACATCGCCCTTTCGCCTATAAAAGCCTCCCGATGAGAAAACCCTAAAGGATCCAGCCTCCACCCACAAAAAGTTCCGCAGCACCGCCGCCACTGAAGGGGAGATTCGGGGGACAGAAAGTGTCTGTTCCGGCACCCTGCCAGGACGGGGTAGTGCCCCTGGAGCCATCTCCATCGATCTCCACCACCATCTCCATCACCGTTGCTGATTCCCATGATGATGAGGGAGTAGTTCTTCCTCGAGGCTAAGGGTTCTACCGGTAGCTATGTGTTCATCTCTCTCTCTATGCATGAACATATTGTGATCATGAGATTTGTAATAAAGTAGATCTACCTTGCTACTCAAGTGCTTTAATAGATCTTTGGCTCTCCCCACGTGTGTGAAATTGATAGCGTGCACACCATGGTGGCACTTAGGCTAGAGATTACAAATACTTGTTATGAGTTATATTTGGAGTTGGATGTCTCTATGAAATTGTGGTGTTTGTTGGAACCATCTAGCGTTCAAGGTGACAGTGTGGGGTTATCTAGATGGGGAAAGCGGACTTCGAGGAGTGATGTTATAGCCCTACCATGGATTAGAGTATCCAACTGGAGAGTAGTTCAGAGTAGTATCATAAAGAAATGATATTTATATGAGAGTGTTCACTAGAGAAAGTATGATCCCTAGGCCTTGTTTCTAAACATTGAAACACCGTTTGCAACTAGATCTGTCACATGTTTGATTGCTTCCATCTTTATTTCAGATTGCCTTTAGTCTCTTCCTACCCGCAAAGCTCTTTTCTGGCACCGTTACCACTTATAATTATCCATACCACTTGTATTTTACTATCTCTTCGCCGAACTAGTGCACCTATACACCTGACAAGTGTATTAGGTGTGTTAGGGACACAAGAGACTTCTTGTATCTTGATTGCAGGGATGCCTGAGAGGGATACCTTTGACCACTTCCTCCTTGAGTTCGATAAACCTTGGGTGATCCACTTAAGGGAAACTTGCTACTGTTCTACAAACCTCTGCACTTGGAGGCCCAACAACTGTCTACAAGAATAGAAGTGCGTAGACATCAAGCTATTTTCTGGCGCTGTTGCCGGGGAGGTAAGGTAAAAGGTACTCACCTCCTCTGGCTACTAAGCTATCTTCTAGTGCGGTTGCTGGTGTGTGAGTGCTCGAAGTTATTTCCTTTAAATTCTGCAATTATATCTTTTTGTTTCTTGTTTTTATTTTCACTAGTTAGGCTTGATGGAAAACGACAAAAAATTAGAGAGCTTTTTAGTATTTTTCCTAAGGTAGAACATGAATTGTTTGAAAAGAAAATTAAAAAACCCATGGAACTTTCTTTGCATGCTAATAGCAATGTTATTAGTATGAATATTTTGAACACCTTTGTTACTAATGCTATGGATACGTCTAAGCTTGGGGAAGTTAGTTTTTATGAAAATGATCTTTTTAGTTCCCCAGCTTTAAATAAGAAAATTTGCTCTGATGATACTTTATCTCCCATATGTGGTAATTCTAATGATACTTGTGATATTTTAAATCCACATACTGAAAGCATCCCTTTTAAAATACCTATAAAAATTGTTGAACGTGTTATGAATAACTATTATTTTGGAGATGGAATTGTCCATCCTGGTGATCATTTACTCTTTATACACAAATTATGCGAGCTGTTCAAGTGTGCAGGTATTTCAATGAACCAAGTTAAGAGGAAGCTATTCCCTTTTTCACTTAAGGTCAAAGCAAGGGAGTGGTATGAGCTACTAGATGATCCTCATCATTTGGAGTGGAAGGAACTTGAATCTCTCTTTTACTCTAAATTTTATCCTCCTCATGAAATTCATAAAGATAGGAATTACATTTATAATTTTCATCCACATGATGGAGAAAGTATTGCCCAAGCATGGGGGAGATTGAAGTCACTAATGCTCAAATGTCCCATTCATGAGCTCCCTAGTAATATTGTTATTAATAATTTTTATGCAAGGCTTTCAGGACATTACAAGGACTATCTAGATACCTGTTTAGAGGGATCCTTCACAAGTAAGGAGGTCAAAGCTAAGTGGGATCTTCTTAAAACAATTCAAAGCAATACCGAAGATTGGGATAACGAGAAAGGTAAAGAACCAGGTATAAACTATAAGTATGATTGCATTAAGTATTTCGCTGAAACTGCTGATTTTCAAGAGCTTGGTGCTAAATATGGTCTTGATCCTCAAATTCTTATTGATTGTTTTAGAGCCTTTGCTTCTCATATTAATGCTCGTAAAGAAAAATGGTACTAATGTCTACGCACTTCTATTCTTGTAGATAGTTGTTGGGCCTCCAAGTGCAGAGGTTTGTAGAACAGCAGCATGTTTTCCCTTAAGTGGATCACCCAAGGTATATTGAACTCAGGGAGGAAGTGGTCAAAGGTATCCCTCTCAAGCAACCCTGCAATCAAGATACAAGAAGTCTCTTGTGTCCCCAACACACCCAATACACTTGTCAGGTGTATAGGTGCACTAGTTCGGCGAAGAGATAGTAAAATACAAGTGGTATGGATAATTATAAGTGGTAACGGTGCCAGAAAATAGCTTGATGACGCGTGGAAAAGACTAAAGGAAAACTGAAATAAAGATGGAAACAAGCAAACATGTAACAGATCTAGTAGCAAACGGTGTTTCAATGCTTAGAAACAAGGCCTAGGGATCATACTTTCACTAGTGAACACTCCCATATAAATATCTTCTCTCTATGATACTACTCTCCGGTTGGACACTCTAATCCATGGTAGGGCTCTAACAACACACCTCAAAGTACGCTTTCCCCATCTATATAACCCCACACTTTCACCTTGAGCACTAGATGGTTCCAACAAACACCACAATTTCATAGAGACATCCAACCCCAAATATAACTCATAATAAGTATTTGTAATCTCTAGCCTAAGTGCCACCATGGTGTGCACGCTATCACTTTCACACACATGGGGAGAGCAGAGATCTATTAAAGCACTTGAGTAGCAAGGTAGATCTACTTGATTACAAAGCTCATGATCACAATATGATCATGCATAGAGAGAGATGAACACATAGCTACCAGTAGAACCCTTAGCCCTGATGAAGAACTACTCCCTCATCATCATGGGAATCAGCAACGGTGATGGAGATGGTGGCGGAGATCGATGGAGATGGCTTCAAGGGCACTTCCCCGTCCCGACAGGGTGCCGGGACAGAGACTTTCTGTCCCCCGAATCTGCCCTTCGGTGGCAGCGGTGATGTGGAACTTTTCGTGGCTGGAGGCTGTTCGATCTAGGGTTTTTGCATCGGGGGCTTCTTATAGGCGAAGGGGCAAGGTCAGTGGGCGGCCAGGGGGCCCACACCATGCCCTGGCGTGGCCTAGGGCTGCCCGCGCCAAGGGGTGGTGTGGCCGCCCTGTGTCCCCCCTTCGTCTCTCCTTCGGACTCCATGTGTCTTCCGGTAAAATATCGACTTTGCCTTTTGTCCGGTCCAATTCCGAGAATATGGATTTTCTGGCTTTCCTGAAACCAAAAACAGAAAAAAAGGCAACTGGCACTGTGGCATCTTGTTAATAGGTTAGTTCCAAAAAATGTATAAAAGTACTCCAAAGTGTGGACAAAACATAAGAAAGTAGATATAAACCAAGCATGGAACATAAAAAATTATAGATACGTTTACAACGTATCAACATCCCCAAGCTTAACTCCAGCTCGTTCTCGAGTAGGTAATTGATAAAAAGAAAGAATAATTTTTGAGGTGACATGCACCATCACAATCAAGATCAAACCATTTGCAAGCATTGAAAGCTGGGATCAAAGTACTCTAAACATGAGCATGAAAGATAAAGTTCTAACAATAAGCCATAGCAACTATGTTGTAACATGAAAAGGCACAAATAAAAGATTCATGAATAACAATGCTTTGCAAGACGTTTGTTTGTTTCACATAAAGAAAACATAGCATAATGGCATTGAGCTTGTCCCTAATGGAGTAGCAAACATAAATGCATAGGACACCTTCAAAGTTCATAAGGGTGACTAGATACAAATAGTTCAAGAACAAGCAATATCAAAGTTATGCATCAATCAACAAGTCTTGGGACAATGCACATTAAACTAAGAATGGCCACTATGCTCTCTCAATAGGTGCATAAAGATAGAAGATAGAGACTCAACATAAAAGTAGAAGAAAGGCCTTCATAGAAGGAAGCAGAAATTCAAGTCGCATAAAGAGCTTCCAAAAATTATGGTACTTATTAGCTTTGAGCTCTCATTGCCCCTATCATAAGCATCTTGAAGTGATTAAGGTTAAAGTGAACAAACTATAGAGTATATGCTTGACAAAGTATAAGTTGGAAATCTCATGTCCCTTAAATATGAGGGCCGCTCCTCATGCTACTCAAGTTTAGTTACCGGTAAGTTCTTGTCATAGTAAGTACATGTGTATCATAGAGAACCGCCAACGGGGTACCCCTTGCCCGATGATACCGAAGAATCCCCATATCAAAATGACAAGGCAAGCAGACAATGAGCATCTTAGCAATCTTTTTATTTACCATGGGAAAATGGTGCTTTTTTCTCCCTTTCCTCTTTTCTCATATCTTTTTTTTCTGTTTTTCTCAATATCTGACTCTTTTTTAGAAGAAGAATGCTTCATAGACACCTCATTATGGTTACGCTGCAGGTTTCCACCATGATTAGGCATGTATTAGACCAGCGGCCCAAGCGTTTCTCTAACACACATACATAACTCCATGGACTTACAAGCTCCCCTTTCATTTCACACCGACGACATCCATAGACAAAAGAGCATGATATCAACTGGGTACAATGTACAAGTGCAATGTTGAAAGCGTTCCCCATGACAGCATGATTCTGCTAATCCGCAACATATAAGTGCAAGCATATACAACATAGATGACACAATGGTTCAAGTTTATTAAGGGCAAGAAAAGTAAAGTGTGCCATCAAGTTCGTGAGAGCTTTAATCACTAGTTTTCTCATAACAAGTTTAATTCAGAAGGTAGATAAAAACATGAATATACTTGGAATAGCAAATGCTAATAGGTAGGTATGGTGGACTCTTTGGAATAACTTGGTTTTATTTGGAGTTGGATGCATGAGTGGAACTCATACTTGGTATGGAGGCTAGCAAATGACTGGGAGCGACCAAGTAAGAGAGCAATAATGGCCATAATCATGCAAAGCGACAAAACATCATTAATTAAAGCATAAAGTGATATTACAAGTCGAAAACTAAAGGATCATAAAGGCTATGGTGACTTGGGATAGTCATAACATGGTTTGAGCATGTGCCAAGTCAACCCAAATAAAGCATGAAAGGAGAATACCACAATACTATGCTTTAATATGCTAAAACAACGCATTATTATTTCAAGGCACATGAAGCAATCTCAATTGTTTATATCATGTCATGCTACATAAAAGATCACTAAGCATAAAGCCAAAACAATATCAAGCATGGCATGACAAAGCATAGGCCAAAGTCAAAAACTAGCTCTCTTTACCACTTAAGCATGAACTTTCCTACTCTTTTCCAATCCAAACCAAACTATTTCAAAACTAATGTATGAAAGAGGGGGTCCAACTAATTTATTCAAGAAAACTAAGAAAACCAAGCAAACGAAAACAAAGACGCTCCAAGAACAACACAACTGTGCATGAAACAATAAAAATGAAGTGTTCGGAAGAAACCTGGGATTTTTATTGATAAAGAAGGGGATGCCTTGGGCATCCCCAAGCTTTGACGCTTGTAACTCTTGAATATTTCTTGGGGTGACACGGGGTGGCATCCCCAAGCTTGAGCTTTTGTCCATTCTTCATCTCATTACATCATTCTTTCCCTACTCCTGAAAATTTCCTTCATACAAAACTTCACACAATCTTCATTAGCAACATTAGTGTACTCAAGATAATAAGTCTTTGGGTTCAGTTTCAATACCAATAAAACTTCCATTAAAACACAAGATACTGTAGCACATCCCACAAAAAGCTCAATTCCCCAAAGAGAACCCAAAAAGGAACCAACAAGAAGCAAATGCAAATAATGGCAGAAATCTGTCAAAACAGACCAACGGGTAAAAAACATTTTTTTCGAAGACCTTCTGTTGCTGAAATCAAAAAGTGTTGAACTAACGAACGTTAGATAACAACCTGGGGCAGAAGCACAAAAATTCACGTGTCAAAACAACATACAGAGATTTTACGCGAATTTTTACAGCGAAGCACAAAAATCTGTTTCGGGACAACAACTTTCCCAAGCATTACTTCTCTCTCATTAGAGGTTACTCTTGGCACCAAAACCAAATAAAATGGATAAGGAATGGTTATTACAGAGGTAATGAATTCCAAGACTCATCTAAAACTTTTGGATTATCTCCTAATAAAAACTTTTCTTTAACGCCTTTAAGTTAGGCATGATAGTTTGAGAAGATGCTCACATAAGAAATATGAATTGAAGTACAAGAGGGCATCAAGAAGAAAATTCAAAGCACATTTAAGTCTAAACCACTTCCTGTGCATAGGAATCTTGTAAAGAAACAAGTCATGAAAGCACAAAGCAACAAGCATAGTAAACCAAAACAAGTGCAACTTCAAGACTTTCAACATAAAGAGGGGAAACTTAATATTATTGAGATGCATAAAACCATGTTTCCCTCTCTCATACTAACTTTCAGTAGAATCATGAATAAAATTAACAATATAACTATCACATAAAACATTCTTATCATGAGCCACATGCCTATAATAATTATTACTCTCCACATAAGCATAGTCATTCTTATTAATTGTAGTGGGAGCAAATTCAACAAAATAGCTATCATTATTATTCTCATCACCATAATCATCAAATATAGGAGGTATATTGTAATCATTGATTTTCTCCTCAATAGTAGGTGGACTGAAAATATCATATTCATGATTGTAATCATCATATATTGGAGGTTTGGTATCATCATAAGCAATAGAATAGCTATCTTCCAAAGCTAGGGAACTAAAAAGATCATTTTTATAAAAACTAGCTTCCCCAAGCTTAGACTTTTCCATAGCATTAGCAATAATGGTGTCTGAAGAATTCATACTAACAACATTGCTATTAGCATGCAAATAAAGTTCCATAGGTTTTTTAATTTTCTCTTCAAACAATTCATGTCCTAACTCAAGATAAATACTATAAAGATCTCTAATTTTGTTGTTGTTTTCCATTAAGACTAACTAGTGAAAACAAGAACCAAAAAGACAAAATTGCAGAATCTAAAGGAAATAACTTCGAGCACTCACACCGGAGGATGTGAGTACCTTTTACCTTACCTCCCTGGTAACGGCGCCAGAAAATAGCTTGATGTCTACGCACTTCTATTCTTGTAGACAGTTGTTGGGCCTCCAAGTGCAGAGGTTTGTAGAACAGCAACAAGTTTTCCCTTAATTGGATCACCCAAGGTTTATCGAACTCATGGAGGAAGTGGTCAAAGGTATCCCTCTACAGCAACCCTGCAATCTAGATACAAGAAGTCTCTTGTGTCCCCAACACACCCAATACACTTGTCAGGTGTATAGGTGCACTAGTTCGGCGAAGAGATAGTAAAATACAAGTGGTATGGATAATTATAAGTGGTAACGGTGCCAGAAAATAGCTTGATGACGCGTGGAAAAGACTAAAGCAAAACTGAAATAAAGATGGAAGCAAGCAAACATGTAACAGATCTAGTAGCAAACGGTGTTTCAATGCTTAGAAACAAGGCCTAGGGATCATACTTTCACTAATGAACACTCTCATATAAATATCTTCTCTTTATGATACTACTCTCCGGTTGGACACTCTAATCCATGGTAGGGCTATAACAACACACCTCAAAGTACGCTTTCCCCATCTAGATAACCTAACACTGTCACCTTGAGCACTACATGGTTCCAACAAACACCACAATTTCATAAAGACATCCAACTCCAAATATAACTCATAACAAGTATTTGTAAACTCTAGCCTAAGTGCCACCATGGTGTGCATGCTGTCACTTTCACACACATGGGGAGAGCAGAGATCTATTAAAGCACTTGAGTAGCAAGGTAGATCTACTTGATTACAAAGCTCATGATCACAATATGATCATGCATAGAAAGAGAGATGAACACATAGCTACCGGTAGAACCCTTAGCCCCGAGGAAGAACTACTCCCTCATCATCATGGGAATCAGCAACGGCGATGGAGATGGTGGTGGAGATCGATGGAGATGGCTCCGGGGGAACTTCCCCATCCCAGCAGGGTGCCAGAACGGAGACTTTCTATCCCACGAATATCTCCTTCGGTGGCGGCGGTGTTGTGGAACTTTTCGTGGCTGGAGGCTGTTCGATCTAGGGTTTTTGCATCGGGGGCTTCTTATAGGCGAAGGGACAAGGTCGGTGGGCAGCCAGGGGGGCCACACCATGCCCTGGCGTGGCCTAGGGTTGCCCGCGCCAAGGGGTGGTGTGGCCGCCCTGTGGCCCCCCTTCGTCTCTCCTTCGGACTCCATGTGTCTTCCAGTAAAATATCAACTTTGCCTTTTGTCCGGTCCAATTCCGAGAATATTGATTTTCTGGCTTCCTGGAACCAAAAACAGAAGAAAACAGGCAACTGGCACTATGGCATCTTATTAATAGGTTAGTTCCAGAAAATTTATAAAAGTACTCCAAAGTGTGGACAAAACATAAGAAAGTAGATAGAAACTAAGCATGGAACATCAAAAATTATAGATAAGTTTGCAATGTATCAGGGACATGTATCATGAGCCTTTTAAAGACACTTGCATGGAAAATGAAATTGTTATTAATGATAGCAATAAACATGCTCAAACCTCTGAAAGTACTATTTCTTATAAGCATGTTAATTTTTGTGGAATACATAGACTTTGTGAGAAGAATCAAATTGAAGAAGAATATTGTATCACCCACACGAATGAAAAAACTAGAACATGGTATAGGGCTCTAAATGATCTTGGTAAAAATGTTTGTGCCCTCTATCCTTTTATTTGTGAACTTTGCTTTGAAGTCGTTCATTTCAATTTTCAATGCTCAGGCCATAATAATAGCCCTTCTAATCCAATGAGTACTGCAAGTTTGTATTGTGATAACATGATCACTCTTAATCAGCATGATGAACTTACATTATTTTTGGGCTGTGAAGAATTATCAAGAAAAACTTCTTTGGTAGATATGGGTGCTTTTGATATGAATAGTGTCCTGCATGGTTGTCATCTTTATTGTGTTGATAATTGCCACACAAATACTTACATATAAAATATTATAAAATATAAGGTTTTACCAAAATATAACAGGACTAATATGTGCTTTGATCTTATTAATGAAAAGGAGGAATCCTCCAAAGTTTCTTCTATTGTCTCTAACAATAAACCAGGGTATATGGAGAAGCTTCCTTTCAAGCCTCTCCCTCCTAAAGAGAAGAAGAAAAAGAAGAAAAGGAGGAGTAAAAGGAGAGAGGAAACTGTATTTTCCCCTAAGCATGTTGCTCCTATTATTGTTTTTGATGAGTCTGAACTCGATGATGTTCCTATGCCTGTTACCTATAGTAGTGATCATGATTTGGAAAACACACTTATTTTGATACTGAAAATCTCTTCGGTACCAATTATGAAAATGATGATATTAATAATTGTTGTACTATTAGTGCTATCCATGTTCCTTCCAATGTAAAACAAGAAGATGGTTGGGAACCCATCATTAATATGAAAGTGAATGATTTTGATTTCAAAGCTTTATGTGATCTTGATAGTAGTGTTTCTATTATGCCTAGAAGAATTTATGATATGCTTGATTTGCCACCACTTGAAGATTGTTATTTGAATGTCCCACTTGATGACAATGCTAAAAAGAAACTCATGGGGAGTATTAATGATGTTCTTAATATGGTTAACAATGTCTATGTCCCTGTTGATTTCTATGTTTTGGATGTTGAATGCAATGCTTCTTGTCCTATTACTTTGGGAAGACCTTTTCTTAGAACTGTTGGTGCCATTATTGATATGAAAGAAGGCACCATTAAATATCAACTCCCACTCAAGAAAGGTATAGAACACTTCCCTAAGAAGAGAGAGAAGATTTCTTTCGCCTCTCCTATGAAAACAAAATTTAATCTTAATGCTTCTTCATTTGAGAACACTTGATTCTTTTTCTTGCTTCTTATGCCTAACTTAAAGGCATTAAAGAAAAGTACTTATTGGGAGATAACCCAAAAGTTTTAGATGAGTCTTGGAAGTTATTACTTCAGTAATAACCGCTCCTTATCCTTTTTATTTGCTTTTTTGCCAAGAGTAACCTCTAATGAGAGAGAAGTAATGATTGGGGAAGTTGCTGTCCCGAAACAGATTTCTGTGCTTCACCGTAAAAATTCGTGTAAAATCTCTGTAAGTCCTTTTGAGGCTTGAATTTTTGTGCTTATGCCCCAGGTTGTTATCTAACTTTAGTTAGTTCAACACTTTTTGATTTGAGCAACATAAGGTCTTCGAAAAAATTCATCTTTACTTGCTGGTCTGTTTTGACAGATTTCTGCCATTATTTGCATTTGCTTCTTGTTGGTTCCTTTTTGAGTTCTTTTGGGGAATTGAGATTTTTGAGGGAAGTGCTAAAGTAGATTGTGTTTTAATGGAAGTTTTATTGGTGTTAGAACTAAACCTAAAAGACCGATTATCTTGAGTGCACTAATGTTGCTAATAAAGATTGTGTGAAGTTTTGTATGAAGGAAAAATTCCAGGTGTATGGAAGGAATGAGTAATGAGATGAAGGATGGACTAAAGCTCAAGATTGGGGATGCCACGCATGTCACCCCAAGAAATATCCAAGAAGTACAAGAGTCAAAGCTTGGGGATGCCCAAGGCATCCCCTTCTTCATCAATAAAAATCCCAGATTTCTTCCAAACGCTTCATTTTTATTGTTTCATGCATAGTTGTGTTGTTCTTGGAGCGTCTTCTTTTTCGTTTTCGTTTTGGTTTTTCGTTTGATTTGTTTGCTTAGTTTTCTGAATAAATTGGTTGGACCCCCTCTTTCATACATTGGTTTTCAAATAGTTTGGTTTGGTTTGGAAAAGAGTAGGAAAGTTCATGCTTAAGTGTGAAAGAGAGCTTGTTTTTGACTGTGGCCTATGCTTTGTCATGCCATGCTCGATATTGTTTTGGCTTTATGCTTAGTATTCTTTGCTATAGCATGAATTGTTATAAACAATTGAGATTTCTTAATGTGCCTTGGATGAATCATGCGTTGTTCTAGCATATTAAAGCAGAGTATTGTGGTATTCTCCTTTGATACTTTATTTGGGTTGACTTGGCGCATGCTCACACCATGTTATGACTATCTCAAGTCACCATAAGACTTTATAATCCTTTAGTTTTCAATTTGTAGTATCACTTGATGCTTTGATCAATGATGTTTTGTCGCTCTGCATGATTATGGCCATTATTGCTCTCTTAGTTTGTCGCTCCCAGTCTTTTGCTAGCCTCCGCAACCAAGTATGAGTTCCAATCATGCATCCAACTCCTTAAACCAAGTTATTCCAAAGAGTCCACCATACCTACCTATTAGCATATGCTATTCCAAGTATATTCATGTTTTTGTTGACCTTCCGAATTAAACTTGTTATGAGAAAACTAGTGATTAAAGCTCTCACGAACTTGATGGCACACTTTACTTTTCTTGCCCTTAATAAACTTGAACCATTGTGTCGTCTATGTTGTATATGCTTGCACTTATTTGTTGGGGATTAGCAGAACCATGTTGTCATGGGGAACGCTTTCAACATTGCACTTGTACTTTGTACCTAGTTAATATCATGCTCTTTTTTCTATGGATGTCGTCGGTGTGAAAAGGGAGCTTGTAAGTCCATGGAGTTAAGTATATGTGTTAGAGAAACGCCTAGGCCGCTAGTCTAATCCGTGTTGACATGGTGGAAACCTGCAGCGTAACCATAATGAGCTGTCTATGAAGCATTCTTCTTATAAAAAAAGAGTCTGATATTGAGAAAAAAGAGAAAAAAGGAGATTATGAAAAGAGGAAAGAGAGAAAAAGCACCATATTCCCATGGTAAATAAGAAGATTGTTGAGATGCTCGTTGTCTGCTTGCCTTGTCATTTTGATATGGGGATTCTTCCGTATCATCGGGCAAGGGGTACCCCATTGGCGGTTCTCTATGATACACATGTACTTACGATGACAAGAACTTACCGGTGACTAAACTTGAGTAGCATGAGGAGCGTCCCTCGTATTCAAGGAACATGAGATTTGTAACTTATACTTTGTCAAGCATATACACCATAGTTTGTTCACTTTAACCTTAATCACTTCAAGATGCTTATGATAGGGGCAATGAGAGCTGAAAGCTATTAAGTACCATAATTTTTGGAAGCTCTTTATGAAACTTGAATCCCTACTTCTTTCTATGAAGGCCTTTCTTCCACTTATATATTGAGTCTCCACCTTCTATCTTTATGCACCTACTTTGAGAGCATAGTGGCCATTGTTAGTTCTATGTGCATTGTCCCAAGACTTGTTGATTGATGCATACCTTGATATTGCTTGTTTTAAACTATTTGTATCTAGTCACTCTTATGAACTTTGAAGGTGTCCTATGCATTTATATTTGCTACTCTATGAGGGACAAGCTGAATACTACTATGTTATGTTTTCTTTATGTGAAACAAACAAACGTCTTGCAAAGCATTGTTATTCATGAATCTCTTGTTTGTGCCTTTTCATGTTGCATCATAGTTTCTTTGTATTATTGCTAGAACTTTGTTTTTCATGTTATGATTGAAGTACTATGATCCTAGCTTTGAATGTTTTACAAATACTTTGATCAAGTTTATGATGATGCATGTCACCTCAAAAATTATTCTTTCTTTTTATCACTTACCTACTCGAGGACGAGCAGGAATGAAGCTTGGGGATGTTGATACATTGCAAATGTATCTATAAATTTTGATGTTCCATGCTTGTTTTTATCTACTTTCTTATGTTTTGTCCACACTTTAGAGTACTTTTCATATGATTTCTTGGACTAACCTATTAACAAGAGCCATAGTGCCAGCTGCCTGTTTTCTGCTGTTTTTGGTTCCAAGAAAGTCAGAAAATGAATATTATCGGAGTTGGACGGGACAAAAGCCAAAGTCATTATTTTACAGGGGGACACCTGGAGCCAGAATACGAGACGGAGAGGGGCAGGGGCCCGGCCACACCACTTGGCATCGTGGCCAGGCCTGGCCTGCGCCAGGGGGTGGTCTGGCTGCCCCATGCACCCCCTCGGCCTCTCCTTCCGCCTATATATTGCCTCTGATACGGAAACCCTAAGGACCCGATCAAAATTCCACAAAAGAGTCTGTAGCCGCCGTCATCTCCATCCCTAGATCGGGAGGGATCTGAAGCTCTTCCGGCACCTGAGAGGGAATTCACCACAGGCCTTCTTCATCATCATGCAAGCCTCCGGTGTGATGTGTGAGTAGTTCATCTCTGGACTACGGGTTCATGTAGTAGCTAGATGGCTAGTTCTCCACCTTTGTGCTTTCATGTTTAGATCTTGTGAGCTTCATTCATGATCAAGATCATCTATTTGTAATTCTGCATGTTGTGTTTGCGGGGATCCGATGGATATTGAGATGCTATTTAAGATTGATTATTGATTCTATCATGTCTTTGTTATTTGTGATCTTGCATGCTTTCCGTTTTTAGTAGCTATCTTGGCCAAGTAGATGCTAGCAACTCCAAGAGTTAGTATTTATGCTCGATAGTGGGTTCATGCATCTAACTGGGAAGAAGTGAAATCTCTAAGGTACTAGATGTGCTATTGCTACTAGGGAGAAAACAACAATCCTTTGTTCATAGAACAATCGTATTGTTTACTTTACATGCAATTTGTAATGCAATTATCCGTTGCTTGCAACTTAATACTAGAGGGGGTTCGGATGATAACCTGAAGGTGGATTATTAGTCATAGATGCAGTTGGATGGCGGTCTATGTATAATGTTGTAATGCCCAATCGAATCTCAAAGGAGTCAAGATGTTTAGTATATGCGTGTATGCTTTCTCGATGTTTGTCAATTGCCCCGCTGTAATTTGTTCACCCAGCATGTTATCTATCTTAAGGAGAGCCACCTCTAGTGAACTATGGACCCCAGTCCTTTCTTTTACTATCAATCTACAATCAAACTGCTTACTGCTTTGTGTTTACTTTCTGCAAACTATTACTTCCTTCCATTCAATACGTTTAATCCTTTGTTTTCAGCAAAACCGGTGAGATTGACAACCTCATCGCAAGTTGGGGCAAAGTTCCGTGGTTGTGTCGTGCAGGTCTCCACGTTGCTACTAGCACCGGTAGTGCGCCCTGCCAAGGCTCAGCTAGCAACACCTTTGGGGTGTTTCCTTGCTCCTACTGGATTAATAACCTTAGTTTCGTACTGAGGGAAAACTTGCTACTGTGCTCATCATACCTTCCTCTTGGGGTTCCCCAACGAGCTCGATATATTTTGGGCCATCAAGCACCCGCCAAGATCAAAGATGTCGAAGAATGGGAAGCCCCAAGCACTCAAACCCAAGTCCATGCATTTCTCGGATTAGCGAGATATTACCGCAAGTTCGTAGAAGGATTTTCGAGCATAGCAAGACCCATGACCCAATTGTTGAAGAAGGACAAGAAGTTTGAATGGACCGAAAAATGTGAAGCAAGTTTCCAAGAGCTCAAGAACAGATTGATTTCAGCCCCAATATTGATCATGCCAGATATCAAGAAGCCGTTTGATGTGTATTGTGATGCATCCAAGATTGGTCTCGTATGTGTATTCGTGCAAGAAGGAAAAGTCATCGCATATCTGTCTTGACAACTGAAGCAGCATGAGCAGAACTACCCTACCCATATCTTGAATTAGCAGCCGTAGTGTTGGCACTGAAGACATGTCGTCATTATCTTATGGGTAATCGCTGTGAGATTTATTCAGATCACAAGAGCTTGAAGTATATTTTCACTCTAAAGGAGCTGAATATAAGGCAAAGGAGATGGATAGAGTTAATCAAGGATTATGACCTTGACATTCACTATCACCCCGGCAAAGCCAATGTGGTAGTGTATGCTCTTAGCAGATTGTCGTGTAGGCTAAACACTATGATCAAGGAGAAGCAACCAAGTTTGTATGAGGAATTGGAGCAGTTTAGAACTGAGCTAGTTAGCAAAGGATTTTTAGCTAGCATTGAACTTCAACCCACTTTGATTAGCCAAATCAAGGAAGCACAAAAGGGAAATGCAAGTATCGACGGAATCAAGTGTCGTATTAGTACAAGAAAGGTACCTGGATTCACCGAAGACGAAGAAGGAGTTCTGTGGTACAAAGGACATATCTGTGTACCCGTAGATTCGGAGCTGAAGCAAGTTATCATGCAGGAAGCTCATGATACTCTTTATTCTATCCACCCCGGAGGAACGAAGATGTATCAGGATTTGAAGGAGCAATTTTGGTGGCACAAGATGAAGAGAGAAATCAGAAGCTACATCGCCAAGTGTGATATCTGTCAGAGAGTCAAAGTGAAACATCAGAGGCCCGCAGGACTGTTGCAACCATTACAGATTCCGGAATGGAAATGGGATTCCATCGGTAGGGACCTTATCACCGGTTTGCCTACTTCTAGTAGGGGAAATGACTCTATCTGGGTCATCGTTGATAGACTGTCCAAGGTAGCTCATTTTATACCTGTCAAGACAACCTACCAGAGTTCGAAGCTAGCAGAGTTGTATATTGCTAGAATCGTCAGTTTGCATGGAACCCCCAAGACCATAGTGTCGGATCGAGGAACCCAATTTACCTCGAGATTTTGGCAGAAAGTCCAAGAAGGATTAGGAACCAAATTGAATTTCAGCACAGCTTATCACCCGCAAACTGATGGACAGACTGAAATAGTCAACCAAATCCTAGAGGATATGTTGAGAGATTGTGTATTAGAGTATGGATCAAAATGGGAAGATTGCCTGCCTTTCGCAGAATTCTCATACAACAACAGTTATCAAGCCAGTTTGCAAATGGCCCCATTTGAGTTCTTATATGGAAGAAAATGTCGTACCCCTTTGAATTGGTCGCAAGTAGGAGAGAGTCAGATTTTCGGACCCGACATCCTACGAGAAGCCGAAGAGAAGGTTCACAAAGTCCGTGAGCACCTCAAGACCGCCCAATCCAGACATAAGAGTTATGCTGACAAGAGAAGGAGAGACCTGAGTTTCAATGTTGGAGATTTTGTGTATCTCAAGGTTTCTCCATTGAAGGGAACGCAACATTTTAGTCTGAAAGGAAAGTTAGCCCCTAGATATATCGGACCCTTCAAGATTCTGAATTGTCGAGGAGAAGTATCATATCAACTGGAACAGCCTGAGGAGATGTCTGCCATCTATAATGTGTTCCATATCTCGTTACTTCGCAAATGCTTAGAAGTGCCGGAGAAGACCGAAGTTTTCAAAAACATCGATCACCAAGCTGTTGATATCAACAAGGATCTGACGTATCATGAAGTGCCCATCCGTATCTTGAAAGAAGCTTACAGAACCACCAGGACCCAGAGTATCAAATTTCTCAAGATCCAATGGAGCAACCACACCGAAGAAGAAGCCACTTGGGAGCGAGAAGATTACATTAGGATAGAGTTCCTAGATCTCTTTAGTTCCTAGTTTTCTTTCTTAAATCTCGGGACAAGATTTTGTTTAAGGGGGGAAGGTTTGTAACATCCCAAAACTTTAATCCAAGTGATCAAGATCCAAATCACCCAATTTAGGGTTAACAAAAACTTTTTCTCCTTTAAATAATTAAGCATGCATATGTGTGTTGCATTAAATAGGAATTGATTTGAATTGCCATGATTGTTTTTTCTAATGGTTGTAAAATGATTCTAAGATGAATTCCACATCATCTAGATCATTCCCAAGAAAAATCCAAAGAAAAAGAATTCAAATAGAATTAATAAATGGAAATGGTTACTTTGGCCATTTTAATCAACTAGGTCACTCTGGGTGTTCCTAGCACTCAACTTCAAACATAAACAATTGTGGATCTTTGCACCCCTTGCTAGTACAAGTAAAGAAGTACGAAGTCCCACCTTGTGATCTTGCAAAAACATTTAAACCCTAATTTAAAATGACATTTGAAAATGGAATCTAGTTCATATGTCTAGATCCCACTTTTTCAAAAACCACTCAAATGACTTCAACTTAACAAATCCTAGCAACCAGAGAGGCTTAAGCATGTGACAAACAACTCCACCAAAAATCAGCTCAAAATTTAAAAGTTGAATTCTTGCGGCCATTGTGTCGAACACCTGGTGAGCAGAATCAAACCTGCCTAACTAATACTGTTTCTAATCAAATTTTGTCGAGCCATTTGTTCACCATTAACCATCCTTGTCTCCCTAGCCCCAACCAGGCCATCAAAGACCTACGAAATGGCCTAGGATAGCAGTGCAACGCCACCCCGAGGCCATGATCGCCGACCGACCGTGCCCAAGCCACAAGAGCACGCTCCTCTCTCCCTCGCCATGTCTAGGAGGTAGGCGTGGTAGCACCACCACCCCCTGTCCCCTCCTCAATCCCAGCAAGCCCCTAGACCACCTCACATCGCCCGCGCCCACCGCCTCTGTGCCATGCGCAGCACACGCCAGAGCGCCGACCCCGACAGCGCGCCACAAGCCGCCCCTCGACCATAGCCCACGTGCACCACTCCGCCTTGACCACCTCAACCTGCCAGACACGCCATTACCCCGCCGCGCGACCCACAACCGCCGGGAACCACGTCGAGCACTGCCTCTGTCACTCAGAGCGAGAGACGCTCCCGACCGCAAGCCACTGCCCCTAGCCTCGCCATTAAGCCCTAGCTGACCGCCAGGGAACTGCCCACCGTCCGCCTATCTTGCCCATGCCGATAGCACCCTGTGCCGTCGTCATCGACGAGCTCCGCCCATGCTTCTCTGCCGCCTCGCCGAGCCTATATAAGGGAGCCTCCTCAGTACCATTTCTTCACACCACCCAGATCCCCTCTCACCACTGGTCCTTCCCCACCTCTCGCCAGAGCCGCACTCGATGGAGCCTCGGTACGCCCCCACTGCACCCCCACTGAGCCGCTAGGGTTCCACCTCACCGGCGACAGGTCCGTCGTCGACGATAAGCCCCAGCCGTAGATCTTAGTTCTAATCCTACGATCCACATTGCCCCGTACTGCTTCGCGTTTAAAGAGCCACTGATAGGCAGGACCCCCCTGTCAGCTGTCCTCAGCGCCGTGGAGTGAAACCGGGCCGGCCCATTAGTGTTCTCGCGTGACCGAGTAGATTCAAATTTAGATTTTTCCTTTTTAACTAAACTTAGTTATGTATCTTAGTTTAAAAATCAATTTAGGGAGTTTTACAAATCCAAATTGAATGATTCCAATTTTGTTGGAAAGATAATTGAAAACTCTATCCAAGGCCGTTGGATTTAAATCAATTAGAGTTAGAGATCTCTCCTAGCAAAAATAACAAGACAGAAGCCTTTTCACACTCAAACATTTTTCTAAAATAAACGAAAATAGCTTTTGAGTTGATTCCAACTCTCAAAACTCACATTTAACCATACTTATCTGAATATGTAATAATATTAATGTTTGCATGCAGTGACTTTGGAATAGTACCAAAATAATGCTATATAGGCATTTCTAGTCACTTTAAATCATTAAATATTAAACTTAAACTTATTAAAATGTGATCCAACATTTAAATCACATTCCCATGCATTAGAATATGTGGTAATGATATGTGTCCATATGATCCCATATTTTAATTGGAGAATATTAAATCATAGTTAATTTCAATGAGTAGAAATTACTTTTCTCAAATAAAATAAATGAAACTAGTTCATTAAATCTTGTGATGTATGTGATGATACTAAATCATCAAATGTGTGCTTTAGAGTGCTAAGTAGACTAGTTTTGTGATTGTGTATTTCCGTATGTATTGATAGACAATAGTACCGACCAAGTCTACGAGGAGGAGGAGTTTTACCCCGAAGAAGAAGAGGAGAATTTCAACCACTGCACCAACCAAGGCAAGCTATTGTTAGCAAGCTAGAATTAAGCTAGATAACCTAAGAAAATGCATTAGGCATTCTTTGGTTATACCCTTTGACTTATACCTACTGCAAGTTTTATTTACAAGCTTTACTTTCTTTTACTTTACCAAAGTTTCGTATTTGTTGATAGCTAGCATAAAGAGTATAAAACTTGACCTATCTAGTTAGACTTAGATGTCATTCTATGGCATGCGATTGATATTAGCATCCCACCTTAGTGAACACTCTTAACTTAGTAGTTTAGAGCTAAACCAAAACTTGACCACTCTAGATGTGAATACTTGGTGAAAATGACTTGTGAAAACCTTGGAATGATGAGTCATTCTATTGAGATGTTTTGACATGTGTTGAGAAACACAAATGGTTTATGACGATGATGAAAATGTGGAGGCATGAGCCTTATCTCTTTTATAAAAACTGATGGTTGGATTCAGATGCGATACCGTTCCAATTTTACCGTATAACCACAATACCTAAATTGGGTAAGGCTTAGCCGGAAGTTTATATGCATTAGTATTAGTTCCTTCGCGAGAGAGGTTTGAGCTGAGGATACCTCTCAATGTTGTACACCTATGTAGTGTCCAGGATGGCAGATGGCCATGGCTGGGAGGCCAAGCTCATAGGAGAGGTGCTTATACTAGAGTGTGTAAAGGAAAGGTTATGTTTGATTATCTGCATACTAAGTATGATGATTCAGGGTTATCCCTGACAGATGTATCGAATTTTGTGGTGAAAGTGTACCACCTCTATAGAGTGTCAAACTATTCGAGTAGCCGTGTCCGCGGTTATGGACAGTGGGAGTGGCCATACTGTTCTGTTGTCAGATGTTTTCAAAATGACTTATGAAATGAGGTGTGACATGACTTGACCACAACATGGTTGTGACTATGACAACTAAGTTCCCACTTAGGTGATTTAGAAATTTATTTTATCTTTCTTTGTTTCTGAACTCAGCTTAGGTTTTAAGCTTAACTTTACAAATAAACTTAGAACTTAGCATGTTCCTACTAGAATTACCTTGTTAGTGATAGTTTGCGAGTACTTAAAGAGTACTCATGACTTTTGTCCCTGGCTATTCCCATGGCCAGACTATGAGGAGGACTACCCTGAAGGAGGACAGCAGGACGGCTACGACAACTAGGATCATATCTCATCGTCAGTATTGCCTGTGACACTGAAGATGGAGCCCACCGCTACGCTATTTATTCCGCTACTTGTTTATACTAAGACTGGATCATGAGATCCTTTATTTTTGTAAGACTTTATTACGTTTTGTAATGGATGATGTACTGTGATATCCAATCTGTTATGTCTCGCAAAAATGGTAATCCTGGGATTGCGATGTATGGCATTACAGGCATCTGGGATTAAAAATTCGGGTGTTGACAGAGATGAACCACAGGGAACTCTACCACATCATCCCAATCAACTGCTCCAATTGACTCATCATGGTCTAGGTATATGCTGATGAAATGCTTCCCACAACCAACTCAGTTGGCCATTGCACTTGTGTCAATTTCATCTTCCAACTTCCTTAGACCATTCCTTTCAATTGACAGAATTGGGATGCAATAATACACAGTCATTCTTCCCTGCTTCTCATACCCAAGATCCTCCACCAAATTTTCAAGAAAAATTGGTGACCATTCATCACTGTCCAGATGATCATACCAAACAGAGGCACCACCAACATAACTCCTGTTGTTTCTTTGACCAAGAAAATAACCTCCATAGTGGATTTCGACTGAGAAATAGCCGCTACCACGAACTGCAAAAATAAAACATGGAAACGGCCCATCAAAATCCCCTCTTTTCTTCAATACGATCATAGGAAATGTTGCAACAGTGAACCCTCCCAAATCCCAACGCCAAACCCATGAAAAGATCCTAACAGAAATGCTAATGCACCTGAAATTGGTCTATGGTTACCCGAATTCGTCTTTCAAACCCTAACCGTAAGAAAAATCCGAGATTTTTGAGATTAATTTCGGGTACTTACGGTAATTTGGTGGAGGCACACCATGTGGTCGCTGCTGCAGAGCCATCGCCGGCTTCTCCAACCGCCGGCGAAGCGCCGCCGGCTTCTTCAACACGATGGACACCTACTCTTCAACCGCCGTCGTCCTCTTCCTCTCACTACTTTCCTCCTCGGTGACTCCGTCGAAACCCTCCTCGGAATGATCGGGATAGACAACGACAGTTGCCTTCTAGCTGGATGAGGCTTCGGTTCCAGGGTTCAGACAATACTTTCCGGCCCGTCTGAGGGGGATTCCGTATAAATACGTGCTCTATCACAGTGACATGTGGGCCACGTTATGCTGTACGCCAGCTTCTACGCGCCGCAATGACCACGACGCGACACGCGGCGTATACAGGTACCATAATTCGTGTATTCCTAACGTCAAGGACCGTATCGAAAATACGTGACAAGTTTAAGTATTGTGGATGAATTTTACTCAACATGAAAACTAGAGTACGCTCGTGTCATTCATGTAAGACTATCTAATTTTCCCAAGTGTTTGTATTGCTATTATTGTTAACTTCAAACATATTTCGTGAGCTATAACATTGTACTACTGCTTGATTTTTCTATTCATATCTTTCTTTTCGGTAATGTTGTGTTTGTTATACGTGGTGCTCTTTTTTTAAAGTGCGGCACACCCTTCGAAACTTTTCCGACTAAGGGTAAGTTTGGTTGGCACATTTGCCTAACCAAAATTATTGTGGATTGCAATATTTTCGTCTTTCTTTAGTTGGTTCCTTATATTTTAGTTGCCTATATGATCTTGCCGATTCTTGTCACCTTCTCTTCATAAATGTTGCTAACTTTTTAGCTAACATGAGTCAAGGAATCTCTTACTCTCTCGGTCTTAAAATAGATGTCGCAAATTTGTCTAAATTTAGTTGATATCTAAATTTTAACAAATTTTCGACATCTATTTAGAAACGAAAGGAGTACAATATTTTAGCTAGCCAATTATTGCAAAAGAATTGATAGGACATGCTATGGCACGAATCAGACACACCAGGCCAACCTCAAACACGGGGATCGGATCAGGACCATGCACGCCAGTGGCGGACCTAGGATTTTACTAGTGGGTATGCCATATCAAAAAAAATAATGTCCTGTTATCTAAAAGTATTCACTAATTTATCAATAAATAATTGTAAATTTGCATTGAGTACAGTATATATACACAGGAAATACTATATGGTTGAAAATTTGGGTTGGAACTTGGAAGTATGTAAAAAATACCATATGAATAGTTCAAAACACCATATAGTTATCTGAATGAAATATGCATAAAAGAAACTTACAGTACTACTTCTTTGACTTTTCTGGCCTACGATTCCTTAAGGACATGAAAGTATCAATTATATCATTTTCATCCACTTGGAAGAACATATCCCGCTCAATGTATGTGACTAGACAGTCATCCAAGAGACTACCACCCATCTTATTTCTTAACTTTGTTTTCACTATAGTCATTGTAGAAAACACTCTTTCAACACTTGCTGTCACCACCGGTAGAACCAATACCAATTTTAGAAGCAAGTAAACCATATCATACACTTTATGCCTCTTTGTTTCAACAAGCTTAACTGAGAGGTCAACTAGACTCTCTAGGCCCTGGAAGCTATCATCCCGTCTCATGTCAGCAATGTAATTATCAAGCTGCATTTCAAGCTTTAGCAAATAATTTCCCGGGATATCATGAGGGTAGAACTGAGCTAGTCTCCGTACCTTCTGTGCATCAAAAGAAGCAAACGAGTTTGAAGGATTGAAGGCTGACATGCAAGAAAGCAACTCCATGTTAACCTCGTCAAACCGATTATCAAGATCTTGACTAATTTGATCGATGACACCAATATATACTTCTCTTCTAAAGTGATCATCATTTGTTTGGTTTCTAGCACGAGCATACCTTGCTGATTTCCCATAAGGAACATAATTACCATCCATAGAAGGAACATCAACACCATGGTTGTGACAAAACAAAGTGACCCTCTCAAGAAATTGGACCCAGCCATTAGACCTCAGTTGTTGTATTTTGTCCTTGGCTCCATTAACAAGTGAGATGGCATTAAGAATATCTTGTTCCCTTCTTTGCAAACACTGAGATAATTTATTTGTATATCCAAGAATAACAACCATCAAGTGTGCAAAGAAAACAAACTCAAAAGACTCGAATGCTCCGAGCACATAATGTATTCTTGTCCAATCATCCTTATATGAGCTATCATCTCCAAGATCAACGAGTACATCATGAATTATCGAAAACATAACAATGATGTTGTATACAGTTTTGAAATGAGAACCCCATCGAGTGTCACCAGGCCTAGGCAAACCCATCTCTTGATTTAATCCACTACCAGTTTCAAGTTCTCCACAATCAAGTGCTTTCCTGATACTCTCAAGCCTTGCATTTCGAAGAATATCATGACGTTTATAGGAAACTCCAACAATATTTAGCAAAATAGATACTTGATCAAAAAAACTCACACAGTCAGCATTTCCCTTGGCAACAGCAATAAGAACTAGTTGGAGTTGATGTGCAAAACAATGGATATAATAAGCTGAAGGTGACTCTTGCATGATCAATGTTTTCAGTCCTTTAATATCCCCTTTCATGTTGCTAGCCCCATCATATCCTTGGCCACGAATTTGAGTCACAATCAATCCATGACTAGCAAGTAAAGCTTCAATTGCATTCTTAAGTGATAAAGAGGTAGTATCACCTACATGAACAACTCCAATAAAGTGCTCACATGGCCTTCCTGATTGATCTACATAACGCAAACAAAGAGCTAGTTGTTCTTTATGTGATATATCACTAGACTCATCAGCTAAAATTGCATAGGGCTCATCACCAAGTTCTTCAATTATTTTCTTTTTAGTTTCTATAGCACAACATTGAATAATATCCTTCTGTATCTTTGGGCTAGTTAATACGCAATTACCTGGAGCATTCTTCAAAACATACTTATGCACCTCTTCACTATTTTCCACAAGAAACTCCAAAGTTCAAGGAAGTTCCCTTTGTTGCTAGACTCTTCACTCTCATCATGTCCACGGAATGCCAATCCTTGGTGCAAAAGAAACTTGATACATCTAAGTGAATAACTCAACCTTATCTTATAAAGACGAAGATCCTCATCAGTCCATTTCTCAATATGATAATCAATTGCTACCTTGCGATTGGTGAAGCCAATGTATCTCTCTTGAGCTGCATTATGTGCCTTAGAACCCAAATGTTTCAAAAGTGCCTTCTCTCCAATATTCCAGTTTCTCCACCCATCAACAGTAAATGTATCTGACCCAGTACCCTTCTTGAACAAGTAGCATACAAAGCAAAACACAGAATCCTTCTTGATACTATATTCAAGCCCTTCATAATTATACAACCATACAATATTGAATTGACGATCTCTTTTTCCAATCTTTCTTTTCGGAAAAACATGTATCTGGTTTGAATGGGCCTTTAAGAATATATGTTCTTCGAACAACATCATGATCATTGACGGGATAACTTTGAATGAGATGTCTTTCACCTGGATCGTGTGGAAGGTCATTGATGTCATAAACTAATGATGGTGGTGGTGGCGACGGCGGTGGTGGCAGCGACGGTGGTGACGAGGTATGTGATTCACGCTTTCTTGCTTTCTATCTCTTTCTCTTGAGTGTGTTCCTCGGTCAAAGTTTCAACAGAAGATGGATTTGAAGAAATAGCAGCCTTTTTTGCTGCGTGTTTCTGAAAAAGAGACCCAATGACGCTCCTCTTCATAACTAAATGATTAAAAAGGGAAAAAAGTTAGTACTAAAATTGGCAGTATAGATGGGATATGGCACGTCCAACAAATCTCACATGCAATCATGTGATGATAAAACCAAGATTCATAGTTTACCGTGCAAACCGGCACAGTGGTGACGGACTTGTTGATCTGCGGCGTCTGGGCGGCGTGGCAAAGGAGAACCGACGTCCAAGTCTGCCGTGCTTGGACTAGCGGCGAGCTTCTATTGCCGATATCTGATTGGTGATGGCTTCCGGACATCGCCGTGATTGAAGCTGTGAATCTAGCTGGGCGTCAGGAGAGTATCTTGTCGAGGACGGAGTGCGTGGACTGGCGCGCAGCGCTGGGCTATGGAGATGATATCAGATCGATTGAGATTCGAGAGTTAGAGATGATCGCGCGTAACTGCTCCGCTTGATCGCTGTCCCTCGTGTCTGCTCTTTTTTTATATAGATCGATCTGTATATGATAAACATGGCCGGCTTGCTGTCTTAATTTCAACTAGACATGCACACGTGGGCTGGCCTACAGGGTATGCCATGGCCCACCCGGCATACCCTGTAGGTCCGCCACTGATGCACGCACCCACCCGCCCGCGCAGACGAGGGGAGCGACGACGCGTTGCACCCACTTCACGTGCCGCTCCGGCGACCTGGCAACTCGCAGGGGGCCCACCTCGTGCCATGCGGAGACTGGAGACATGTCGCGCAACACGTACGCAGCACCTACCAGTACCACGGGCTCGCACAGTACCTGCCAGTACTGCATTCCTGTGCGCGCATCTGCATCGGGATCGGGGTCGGGGTCGCCGCTACAAGCGCCACGCAGCTTGGCTACTTTCTCCCGTGCCGGCCGGCCGGCCGGCTATGCTAAAATTGCACCGGCACGTCCGCTCCAATCATACCGAGGCAAAAGCTTTGCATGCCAGTTCGCGCATGTGCGGGCGGCTGTAGGGCCGGTTGATTCCACGTTGTATCGGAGTAAATGTTTAATTTTTTTTCTAAACTTGGTCAAATTTAGAAAACGTTGCTAATTATTAGCCGTCTTATATTTTGGAACCGAAATATAAGGGTCGGGAGAAATCCTTGCGTGATGCTGACGACGGCGATGCCCGCGGGCGCCGCCACCTTCTTGGAGGCGTCGTCATGGCGCTGCTTGGGCCTACCCACGTTGATCACCGGGGGAAACCTTGATTCGGTCTACGGGTCGGACGGCGGCGATGCATCTATGTCGTTCTCTTGTTGGAGGCACCGCTCAGGTGGTTCGATGAGTCCTCGGTGCGTCAGTTGAGTCGTTGATGGCCATCGCCAGAGCTTGGGCTTTCGGGCCGCTATGTACACCGTTGACGACGCCTCCTCCGATCCGGTGCGGCCCTGCCGTTCTACCTCGCCGACTCCTGGCATCTTTGGGTGATCGGTGCGTTGGCTTCTATCATCTTGGAGGCGGAGTTGGCCTCCTGGAATTCTGCTCTTCAGTCGTGACGCGGCCTTGTAGCTTAGTGTGTCGTCCCCTCGCCTTCTTAGCTGGAGAAGATGCAAGGCAAGCCTTTGTCGGTCGGTGGGTATAGGTGTCGTTGTACACCGTGGGGTGTTGCCGGCTGTCTTGGTTAAGCCATGTATCGTGTGGTGTCGAGTTGTAGCCATTCTTGGCCGTCTAGGTCTTTCTTCTATGTGTTTGGTACACCTCCCAGGGTGTATCCTAGAAAAAAAATATTTTGGAACCGAAGGAGTACCTATTTTTAATAGATCACCTATCTTAGGAATACCCGATTTACGGTCACTGTATACGATTGCTATCTCACTACGGATTGCTATCTCATTACGGTCACCTGTCTGAACTATGCAATTTTTTTCAAAAAAGCCTTCACTAAATCAAGCCCAAGCCTAGAGACTAACCCTCTAGTAAAACTGGCAGGTGGGGCCCACCTGTCAGCGTCACATACATGTTCCTCCTCCTCTCTTCCCCATTATCCAGTGTTGTGGCTCGAATCTTCGGTGTTGTGGCTCAAATCGCTAGTGTCTGGAGAGTCCAAGATGACATCGGCGCGACAGACTAGGCAATTGATGTGGGGGCGGAACCAGGTGCCGATGCAAGGGACATGGAACACGTGGCCGCACTTAGGAGGCAGCAAGAGGAGCTCGCCTTCCATGAACTCACCGAGGTAGACGAACCAGACGTAGGTGTGAAGGCAGCAGGGACCATGCAGAGGTGTCATCGGTGATGAGCAAGGGTTGCGCGCTGGTGCGGATAGGCGGAGGCGCGCCAGGGAGACGACACCGCCAGAGCCTGAGCCACGACATCGGCCAGCGATGCGGTGGAGACCGTGCAACCCTCCATTGCCTCCTTCTTCAACGCTCACGAGACCTGGAGCAAGGGATGGGGCTAGCCACACAATGCAGGGTTTGGGGCTGGCGCCTCCATGGCAAGGGAACGCGCGAAGGAGAGGATGCGATTCTTATGGCGGTGGGGGTGGGTTGGGATGACACGGTGGTGGGATTTCCTTTGCCATTTTTCAATTTAGCCATGCTTTGTTTATTCAAAAATAGTCTCTATTAAATACTTATGGGGCTGACAAATGGGGGTCCACACCCCCGCCACGTCGGAAAATTACATCGTTGTGTAGAAGTGACCGTAATGAGACAAAGCCCATATTTAGTGATCGTAAATTACATATTTCTAAGGTCGGTGATCGTATCGAAAAAAGTACCAAGTTTAGGTACCACTGGTGGATGTTACTCTAACTAGAATCATGAGATTCTGATCAATTGAGTTACGAAAATGATCAAGGCATGTATTAAACTTGACCCACACTTAATTGACTGGACTTAGTACAACGAAACGGAAGCCTATTAATGCATGGCAATACGTGGGACTAATGTTTAGTCTCACATTGTTAGTTCAGTGAGAGTTGAATCTTCTTATAAGGGAGGATGCTCTATAAGCCTGAGAAGAGAAGAGATCTACATGTATGCTCCTTCGCCGCCAGCCTCGGCACGGCGGAGGCTTGCGGGAATGAGACGAGGATCAACCTATGCCATATGTACGAGTTTTTTTCATGTCACGCATGACTAAATATAAACAAATGCACACAGTTGAAAAGTTTGTGCTAGTGGATAATGAAAAAGGACCAGGAGTTGTTCAGCTTTGGTTGCTACATTTTCGGTTCATCCTCCCGCGCTACATGTTCGACTCTCCCTACCATGCCTATAAAAGAGAGGTTGCTCCTCCATAGAGAGACACACCGCAACACAACACCTCTAGGTTCAGAGCACTAGGCAATGAATAATTTCCCCATCCCAGATTGCGGCATGCACAGCTGATCGGGATATTAGGCCTCTAGAACCCCGCCTCTTTGGATCCTATATGAGAGAAGGGCGATAAGATTTTTTGAGAGTGTTCTCACACACGACTATTGGCTTTATCATGTACGCCTTCACGGACACTTATGAATTCTTTCTAGACGACAACTACTTCCCTGACATTGACAAACCCTTCGACGACATGGCTGACACCAACACCAATGTCACCTCCAGTGCGAGTTGTTCCTCTTCTGCTACACCTTGTGTGATCCTATTTTTTCTTGTCCATATCATGTTTCAAATCATGGTTCTACCGATCTGTTTATACATGGTTGTTATATCTTATCTATTTGATTGGATGACTAGTTTTATTCTTATGATAATAATCATATTTTATCTATTGTTGGTATTGATTAAATCATGTGGAAAATTTCTCATACTTTCAACAATTCTACATTTCCTAGGAGCGGGCTAGGTGGGAATGACTCTTAAATAAACGGCATGGAAAAATCAGGTTTTGCGTGTTGTTTGGTTTACTGCATTTTTATCTTTTTTTAGAAAAAAAGAACAAGAGACCGTGTCTAGTTGCATGCATGAGATCTGGTGATGAAATTTGTGTACTTTGTTTGTCTATGTTACTATTGGTGCTATCGGCTCGTCTCAACGTCGTAGAGAATAACGAGAACCAAATAGCATGCAAAACATGACTCCTGCATCACCAGACTCGCTAATAACTCATAATCACTTTGTTTATAAGACTCAAAATAAAAATTTGCAACATGAAAGTTGTGTGAGAACAACGAGGTGAAGCTAGTGGTTAAAAACAATTTGAGATGCGACCGACCGTGTATCATAAATTTAACAAAATTGGTCCAAAAAGGTCAAAATATGAACATTAAATAAAAAAATTGCAGTTGGTGGAACTCGGAATCGCTTGTTGGAATGGAATCACATAATCAATATGCATATTTTTCGTATCTCCCACATCACAAATTGATGGACTGAGAAAATTAACGATCATGAGAGAGGTAGAGAGACAGATCCTAGTTTAAGTACAAATTGAGCAAAGGTAGAATAAGTAAACACTCAACCGTGTACACAGTTTAAGTACAGACTGAGCAAAGGTTGTGTAATATAGTGGTGAAAGAAAATTTTAAACGATAAATGGTAGATGACTAATTTTGTGGAAAAAAGGTACCAAACATGAACACGAATTGAATTGTAATTAGAAAATCTCGATTTCGAATGTTAGAATGGAGTTACATTGTCACTGGGCATCTTTTTCGTGTAGACCACATCAAAAAGTCATGGAGCCAAAAAATTAAGAATCATGAGAGAAATAAAGGTACATCGAAAAATTAAAGTATGCACAAATACTGGGTAAACACATGATAGGTAAATACCTCATCATTGATTCATCCCTGAGCCTCTAAATCCAAAACCCATAACATATGAGTTATGTGGAATGATGAGACAAAATTAGGGGTGAAAGATTATGTATGCCTCATGTGTGATTTTGGTAATTAGTGACAACATTTATGGACTAATGTTTACATTGAGTTATAATTGTAGGTATAGTCCACAGGCGATGCTTGAACCATGTATTGGCTTAAAGGTTGAAAGAAAGAGAAGAAATAAAAGAAGATTTAGTGATGATCAAGGTGATATTCAAGAGGATATCCAAAGAATGGCAATGAGAGAGTTCAGCCTATGTCAAGTATGTCTTGAATAAGAAGATTAAGTGAGCTCTCATGTGTACCTTCAATACATCAACACTATGAAGATACAAGAAATTATTTGTGGATAATCAGGCTGAAGTGCAAGTTCAAGTTGAGCCATCCGAAAGACATCATATGCTTGAAGCTTGTCGTCCTTATGCTGACCATGGATATGTGAAGACATTCCCAAAGAATATTCTCTCCAATAGTTAAGTATGAGGGAGTAATTCGGAAGACTTTATCAAGCAAGCATAATCAAGAAAGATGTTCAATCTTGGAGAGGTCAAGGCCTTCACCATCTTGCTTAAGTGAAATGCACAAGGCAAAGTTATCAAGTTGATAGGTTTTCCGTTTTACTGGTCTCACATTGTTAGTGGGGATACCAGTTTATAGGGTAGATAGGTGCACTATCAAGAGGGGCTCTTGAAGTGAGTAGCTTAATCGTATTATTAGTAGAGACCTCAAAGTTTGCATCTTTGGCATAATATTTCGTGGTTGTTATTTGGATTTTATATTTTTTGGTTTTAGAGCTTGTGCTTTTCTTCAAGACAACCTCAAGTTCATCAAAAATGGCTTATGGATAAAACTTATTGCTTTTTTATTTTGGAGGTTTTATTGGTTCATCACTTTTAGAGAAGTTAAACCTTTCATATTTTGGTTTTAGCCTCTCTTGTTGGACTATGATGTTTCTCTACATGATCTTGTAGATCTTGTTTTCCTCTTCTAAATAATCCCAAGACCATCAAAATCAGAATTATAAAGTAAAGTTATCGGGTTTTTAGTATTGTGTTGTTTGGCTTTTTCCTAGGTCTGGTAGTACCGGTCAAGTACCGCCCCTATTAATGGACTAGGGCTAGAAACTCCTGTCTTTTTATTGTTTTGACCGATAGTACCCAGGGTCTTGTAGTACCTCCCCAAAATCATAGAACTACCACCTCAGACGCGTTTTGGCTACAACAATTGGATTTTGGGGTACCTACTTATCGGGGTCTTCTTCCTCAAATATAATCATGGCTTGAGATCGTCCCCCCATTGTTTACCTTCTTGAGATTGCATAGTCCCTCTTCCTCCTATGATTCTTGCATCTATTTGAAGGAAAGGATAAATGAGATCTAGATCTATATTTCCACCAATCCATCTCTCATCTTTGTGACGAGAATCTATTAGATCTAGATCTTGGAGTCTTGTGTGGATTTCTGATGCATGTAAAATCCATAAGTGATATTTGTAGTTTTTTGTCACATATTCCTACACATTTGCATCATTTAGAATGATATATTCATGTTTTACATTGATTTATGGAGATTTACCAATGATCCATTTTTTGTTATAACTCTATAGAACAAGAAAACCCAGTTTTCCGTATTTTTGAAAGTTGTTCGTATTTTTGAGTTTCAGGGACCTAAACAAAGTCAAATGGACCTAGGAGTTTTCAAGAATTATTTTTTCACTGACACAAGGAGCTAGAGCACTTGAATCACAAGAGGGGAGACCTGAGGCCCAAAAGAGCCCAGGTCGTGCGACCCAACCCTAGCAGCGCCACCCATGCTCTTTTCCTCCTAGAGCATCGACAAACGTCCAGCTTTAGTCCTAATTCGAAGTCTTGACCTAAAAATGCCTATAAAAAGTTCCCCTGAGGTGGGCTCGGAAGAGGCAGAGTGGAAATACGGAAACACCGAAATAGAGCCAGAACCAACAAAGATTGGAGAGGGAAACACCGTTGGAGCCGCCACCGGTTGGATGTCCACCCTCTCCAACGTCATCAACACCGTCTCCATGATGAAGAGGGAGTAGTCTACCTCTAGACTATGGGTTTGTGGCAGTATCTTAATCTACATTCTCTCATGTATCATTGTTTTAGTACCATATGAGGTGCCCAACATGATTATGGTCATCTATATAATTTATGTGTGATGGATCTTTGTTTTGTGAGATGATAATTGATACTAGATTTCTATCATTTGTAAGATGTATTGGTAGATGCATATTATGTACCTCGTTTTTAAGTATTTGTTTTGATCAACTTGTATGCAATAATATGTGTGGGGGGAGGGGAGGGCGACGCGTGTATTAGTTGGAGTAACATGGTTGTGGAGATTGGGAAGTGGTGGAAAACTTGTGATCCACTATGGTTTTACCTTTCTTTTGTTACCTCACTAGGGATAAAGTGAATGCATGTGTTATTCGTCTTGTGGCAGTAAAGATGTTCTTCTTTGGTCAAGGTAGCACATTTATTATTCAAACATCATGTCAAAGTACCTAAGGCTATACTCTGTATATTCTTAATTCTAGATTGCATGGAGTTTTCTCTTTCTAGAGGAGTATAAGTGAGATGTGTTGCATCATCTTTATATTAGGACGTGATGCCCATATGAATGATAATCAAACACATAATGAAGTCCCAAGTGATATTATAGCATACATAAGTTATGTTCATTGCACCTTATGAGAGAGTAGACAAGTGAACCCATGAATGCTGGTCCACTTTTTATTATAGTAAACACCTTTTACACACTTCTATTGCCTTTTATATTTTCTGTATTTATTAAATCCGAAAATACAAAATACATTTACTATTTGCATAAACAAAAAAACAACCAAAAGAATTTTACTTTATTGCTTTTACTTTGTTGCCTAGTTATATATTGTTTACTTTTATTTATTTATAGTTTTATTTTAGTTTTACTAATACAAAACCTTGTGCTTGATAACCATATGATAGAGTTCGGGACACAAGACAAAGACTTTGTTTTGTAGGTTGCTAGAAGAAGACAAGAAAAGACGTTTTCTTGCCAATTCCAGAGAGTTCGGTATACACCCTCGAGTCACTCTTGTGGGGAAAACACAATTACTATAACACTCTGTATTTGGAGTCCCAATGAGAATTGGTACAAACATAGTTGTTGTCATCAATTTGCTCTTATGTTTTTCCTCTCTTAAGTAGCTTGGGTGAAATTTAGGAGTGGGGGATTTGAACACTTGTGTCCTTGCCATTACATTTGTTGTATCGGCTTGAGTTATCTACTGAAAACGGTTGGTGAGAGTGCTTGTTTCTCTTGGATTCTTAGAACCCTAGAGGATCGTGTGGCCTTGCTGGTGTTTCTACAACCGTAGTTAAGTTGTGGAGATTTCCTCAAGCTTGAGGTCTCGGTGACAATTACTTGGGAGCCTCCAATTGAGTTTTGGAGATTTCTCCATACTTGTACAAGTTTGGTGATAGCCCTCAAGTGTCCCATAGTGGTTGGGGTGTCTATCTTGCTGGTGCGCATTCGGAAGAATAACGTGAGACTTTGTAGTACCGGTGAGTGGTGCGCGTCTGCATCTTGGCGTGAGGCCTTGCGTGGTGTTTGGTGTGCATTGTGCAACCACAATTCAAGGTGAGACTTTTATGACATTCGGGGAGTATTACACCGTCACACATTTCAAACGGAGATAAATTTCTTTGAAAGCGAACTAAGATAAATTATCGTCTTTCACGTATCTAGTTACTTTATGCCCAAGCTCTTCATTTATACACTTTACATTATGATAGTATTCATGCTTAAAGTGATCACATGTAGCGTGGACCTGCGAAGCCGGAACACCGTCTCCTCACGCTATATCTACCACAAAGGTAATAACTTAATCAGGAGAGACGACTGAGGCGACCAACAGAGGAGTCGTCCTAACACCGAGAAGGGAGCAGGTTTATTTGGTAGGAGTAATATTTTACTGTTTTTGTTGGCTAAGAAATACATGTACTCTCTCCATTAAAAAATAATTAACTTGTATTTGTCTAGATTCAAATGTATCTAGACGTTTAGTGTATAAGTGTTAGCGATAATAGTTTGAGATGGGTTCTATTGTATCAACGTCGGACTTTGCTATACGTACCCGACTATGTACGTACTAGGATCAATCTCCCGATTCTCTCTTGTATTTGCTAGCACCGCAAAGTGCAACATATATATACGTGTAACCTGGGACTCGGTGGCTATCCGAGTAGTTCCAAATAATAGCTACCTGATCGTAAATCTTATATGGTATGAGGCCGGCCTCTCGTCGACGAAACTGATCGCTAAACCTATCCATCCCCATAGCCGTCGTTCCCTCAACAGCTTCTGACGTCGCCCCTCACCCCTTCCGCCATGACGACTTCGACCCCCCAGGTCATCAACCTTGGCAATCCGCCGTCAGATAAACTGACCCGCCGAAACTACACGATGTGGCGAGCCCAAGTTCTGCCACCCATCCGAGGAGCTCGCCTTGTTGGATGGCTCGACGGTACCGACGTTGCTCCTCCGCTCACGCTGGAATTGCAGCCAGCGGACAAGGCCACGAATACAGCGGCAAAGACCGCCCCCAACCCGGACTATGACAACTGGATCAGCCGAGATCAGATTGTCCTCGGCTACCTGTTTCAATCACTCTCGCCTGAAGTCCTTCCGCACGTTCAGTGCCTCGAGCACACCGCCGCGGTATGGCAGGCAATAGAAGAGATGTTCGCCTCTCAGAATCAAGCAAAGGTCACGAACCTCCGGATTGCTTTGGCGAACACGAAGAAACTCAATATGACTACCGGTGATTTCCTCACGAAGATGCAGGGAATTTCCGATGAACTTGCAGCTGCAGGTTCCCCCATCACAGACAAGGAGCACATCTCCTTCATCCTGTCCGGACTTGGAGCGGGCTACAACTCACTTGTTGCTGCCATTGGCGTGGTTTCCACCATAATCACCCTTTTGTCCCTCTACTCGCAGATTCATGCATATGACGAACGCAATGAGATGTTGCTAAACGAGGCCAACAATGGTTTTGAAACTTCGGCCAATTTGTCATCCCGTGGCCTCCCGTTTTGCCCCAATTACAACCAGCAGTGTGGCGACCGTGGAGATCGTGACCGTCGCAACGACCACCGTGACAACCGCCGTGATGACTCCTCCCAGCAGCGTCAAGGTCGTGGTGGTGGCCGCGCACCCTCTGGTGGGGGTCGTGTCTGTGGTCGTGGCCGCCGTCGCACCACCCAATGGGTGGATTTCACCTGCCAGATCTGCAATTGGGAGGGACACCCTGCCAAAGATTGTTGGTACCGGTTCCAGGACAATGATGATGAGTACGGAGACAAGGAGGGGAATGTCGCCTCCTATGGTGTGGACACCAACTGGTACCCAGATACTAGGGCTACACATCACATCACGAGAGAGCTCAACAATCTGACTGTTTGTGACAGGTATCAAGGACATGACAAGGTCAACACTGCTAGTGGGCAAGGTATGGATATCTCCCATGTTGGTCATTCAATATGTCGTACCCCTGTTCGGAATTTCCATCTTCGTAATATCTTACATGTTCCCAACGCATCAAAAAAAATTCTCTTTGTTCATAGTTTTACACTTGATAATAGTGCTTTCATAGAATTTCATCCTTTCTTCTTCTTGATCAAGGATCAGGTCACACGGAAAATAATTCATAAAGGGAGATGCGTTGGAGGTCTTTACCCACTTATATCGTCATCAGTGTCCTCTTCTCACACACAGAAGCAAGCTTTTCTCGCCACCAAGCCCTCTCAAGCGAAGTGGCATAGCCATCTTGGTCATCCATCGCTTTCTATTGTTAGTCAAATCATTAGCAAAAATAAACTTCCTTTTATCAAGGATATTAGTATAGAGTCAGTTTGTGATTCTTGTCAGCAGGCTAAGAGTCATCAACTTCCTTATCTAGTGTCTACTAGTGTTTCCATAGCTCCTTTACAATTAGTGTTCTCTGATGTATGGGGCCCTGCTCCCACTTCTGTTGGACGTCATGATTATTATATAAGCTTTATTGATGATTATAGCAAGTTCACATGGATATATTTGCTCAAGAAAAAATCTGATGCCTTTTCTGCCTTTGTGAATTTTCAAAAACTTGTTGAACGTAAGCTTGATAGAAAAATTCTTACAATCCAATCTGATTGGGGAGGTGAATATGTGAAACTCAACTCTTTTTTTCAAACTCAAGGCATCTCTCATCATGTTTCTTGTTCTCATGCACATCAAAAAAATGGTTCAGCTGAAAGAAAACACCGTCATATTGTTGAAGTGGGACTAGCTCTTCTTGTTGGAAATATGCCCTAGAGACAAATAGTAGTAAGGACTATTATCATATTTCATATAGTTTATGATTAAGTTTTATATCATGCTATAACTGTATTGAGTGGAAACATCAATACACGTGTGATATACAAACAACCAGGGGTTCCCAATGAAACTCTAGTCACTGGTTCATTGGTCAACAGATGATCATGTTTCCTGACCATGTGGCATTTATGCCAGTTGGAAATGAGGTCATCTCATTCGGAGAATGAGATGATGAACCAATACCCAACCTAAACATCGTGACCCGATCATGTCACGAAGTTCCAGTTATGATGATTAGAAATGGATCCTTGTAGACTATTCCTTAGACCGTGAGGCTATATCAATCACTGTCTCCCGGGAGTGCTTAGATAGCATCAAACGCCATCTGGTAAAACGGTGGTTATAAAGGTGTGTTCAGGTATTCGGAGGAAACCATAGAGGCAATATATGTCAAGAGCGGGATTTGTCCGTCCATGTGACGGAAAGATACTCAAGGGCCCACTCGGAGAAGTTATATCAATAGCTGCGCAGCGTGTGATTGGATCACGGGGATATCACTTGTCGGAACGAGTTAAGTACCATTGTTCAGTAACGAGATTGAACACGACATGGTGATGTCATTGATCAGATCTCGGGAAATGCAAGTATCGAATGACAAAGGGAATAAGACACGATTGTCCCGGTTCAAACAACGAAAGATCTTCGTGAAACGCATAGGGGTCACATGGCCATCTAGGTCCCTCTGTCGATCATTGGTGCGGGAGAGTCCCGACCATGTCTGGAGTGTTCTCGAACCATGGGGTATCACGCTTAAGGGCTTGATGATGCTTGGAGAGTGTTTATAGGATCGGTAGAATCGCCGAAGAAAAGAAGTGAGAAAACCGAAAGGGTTTCGGTAAGTCCGGAGAATGCCCGGAGTAGAGGTGGAAGGTGTTCCATGGCCACAGAGATTAGATAATGTGTGAATGAATATTAAATGTTGATTTAATCATTTATTCATAATTATTTAATAAAGAGAAAATCAATTAAAAGGTCAAAAGGCTTAATGGGCCAATTTCCGGAGGGAGAGGGCCCATTAGGGGAAAGAAGAAAGGGGAAAGGGACCAAAGGGGAGGCCGGCTGGGCCTTGCCCCCCCCCCCCCCCGCGGGGCCCACTAGGGGCTGGCCGGCGGCCACCCCACCCCCTCCTCTCCTTTAGTCCCACCTCGGGACTTGAGGGGAGGTAGTACCTCCCCTCCCCCTATATAAAGTGGGGTATTTGGCCTAGAATATACACCCAATAATCAATAAAGGTCTCCCCACTTTTGGGAGCACCTCCAATTGATATTTTCTATCTCCCTCCTCTCTCTCGTGACCGTGGTCCCAAGTCTGGACTGCGCGAGCGAGAGACATCTTCACTGCGGAGCGCCGTCGCGCTGCGGGATTCGGATTCGGGAGCTCTACTTCCGCAACTGTTGCTGGATCGGGGAAGCAGGAGTCATCGTCAGGCACCAGACGTGTGTAACTCCCACGAGGTGTCACACTTGAGGCACTCAAATCATTGAAGCCAGAAGAAGTGCAAGGACTTCATAACGACCTTGAGGTCGGCTTCGGCTCGTCTACATCAACCACGCTCTCCTGAGCATTGACAACGCTTTTCGGTCTTCAAGGGTACGTTCGCAAAAAGCCTCTCCCGTTACTGTATTACTAATAGATAGGTCCTGACAGCTTCAGGGGTTCAGGGGCCTAGAGTAAAATTTATTGTTTTTATGCGCGGAACCCCTACAGTGGTATCAAAGCTAGATCTATGCGTAGTAATGCTAGTACGGGTAGAACACACGAGATGTAGCGTGTGGGCATTGATCTTTTAGTTGTTACCCTCCCACGTGTACTTGTGTATACCGCAGTAATGCTTGATGAAGCGGCCCCCAACCGACTTTACGTGTTCATTCGTGAGACTGGTCCACGCTTGACATACGGCTTGTACCGTATAAAGTGGCTTAGGGGGTGTCTGTCTCTCTCGCATTAGTTGGTATACCATTTGCAACGGAGGGTCCCGAAAGGGGTGTAGTAGAGACAACTACTTGATCAGCGTTGTGCTGAAAGTTCGTAGGTAAGAACGGTTCTTGTGCGAAAGCCCATTCAGCCACGTAAAACATGCAAAGATAAAGTAGAGGCGTCTAACTTTGTTTTGCAGGGGGGCGTTGCTTTGTGATATGGTTGTGGCAAAGGTAAAGTAATTACCTTTTGTTACGTAGTAGTAGATAGTCACGGAGGTGACGAACTACCTGTAGGAATGACACGGTACCACCGTGTCTATGGCGCGGAACCACAACACGGAACCCGGTGACGACGGATGGAGATCACGACGTGAAGGATATCACATAGCATTTACATTCAATGTTATTGATTGTATGTCTTATTATGTGCTAGTATTAGATACTCGACGGTAGCCTAATAAGATGATCCCTATTAAAATAACCAACGATTGTGTTCCCCCTTAGTGTGCACCACCAAGAAAGTTCTTCGGTATGAGGCAGGCCGTGATGATCGGGTGTGAGACATATCTACGTTCACATACAGTGGGTTTAAGCCATGTTGCACAGCAAAAACACTAAGGTTGAGTTGGCGAGCCTAGCATGTACAGACATGGCCTCGGAACGCGGATGGTCGAAAGATCGAGCACGAGTCGCATGCATGATGTGACCGACGTTTAGCGTCCACCCTTGAACCCACATTGATGGCCGTGATGATCGGGGGAGATGTGGCTGATAGGGGTCGTGTTATCATTAGGAACCCTCACTGGGGGTAGGTGTTTCTGAGTGGAGTTATTATTAACTCATTTAATTATAAACTTAGTCTAAATTCCTTCTGCAATTATAAATGTAGAAAATGGTTCTTCCCGAGATTACATTTCCTATCGACGATTGGTTAAAAGGAGAAAAGCTCAAGTTAGATGGATCCAACTTTTCTGCATGGGTCATACGCCTGTTTGATCTCCTTGGGGAGAACGAAGTAGCTGACTACATGACCTGCGAGATGTATTTGGAGCCACCCTATTCTCATGAGACACAGGAGCAGCGGGATCTGCATTGTCGTCATCGTGCGATGGCCACATTTATATCAGTTATCATGCGCCTAGGAATGGAGGATGCGCTGTGGCCAATGGTGGGGAGTCTCAAGCCCCGGATGATCATGGCACATCTAAGAGCACATTTCGTGGAACAAGTGCGCATGTGGGAGTATGAGCTGATGGTAGACGTTCTCTCCATAAAGATGGAGGAGGGCTCCTCACTGGATGAGCACTTATTGCGCCTCTACGATGCGTACATGAGTCTGGCATACTACCTGGACAACTGGTACTCAAGCTCATTTGTGATGGGAGTTGTGATGCGGTCGCTTCCACCAAGCTTCCAAGCACAAGTCAGGATCTGTGTTATGAGAGGCGACACGGAAACACTGGATTTCCTTGAGTTCATATCACATTTTAGAAATGTGATAGATGAACCCAACATCCCTGGAGTCATCGATGACCAAGGTATATATTTGATATACAGTTTTATAAATGTTATAATCTTGCAAACACATTGTAGTGTTAAGTATATCTGATACTTGTTCTGTTTTGGTGAAAACAGGTCCTTCTGCATGAGAGGTGCTTGCTGGAGAGGAGGTGACGTTGCGTGTTGATGGCGAGCATGATGATGATGGCCAACGACACTCTCCCTTGACATTTATCATTTAGTTTTTGTCTTAGGATGATTAATGTAATCAAGAGATTGTGAACTTCTTTAGTGTGTCTCACACTTTGTGAGACGGTTATTCATATGAGTTTGTAACAAACAGTTGTTCCACTTTTATGAATGATTTCTATTCGTGTTCATATCTTGTTTGATTACTTGTGAATTATCCTTGTTGTTTAAAACTAATTGATAATGTATGAACATTTGTAAAACATTAAAAATGCCTTGTTTAAAATACCCAATTTAATGATATGTTCATTAATGAATGAAACCATTGTTTAAATTCAAAGTTATGTGATAATATGTGAAAGTAATTCGATTTCTTTTCACATATAAATCATGCCTAAGTTCGGCAGAATAGCTTGAACACTGCGTATTACTTGGATACAAAGTGTTTAATGAATTGTTAAAAGTGAATACATATTCGATGTATTGTGTTTTAACGAAAATGGTAATTATCATTGAATAATTGTTTAAATGTGTAAAGTAGTTTACCAAAGGAAACATGAATATGGAACTATTTTCATTTGATCAAAGTACTTCATCAATAAAAGGGTATAAGTATAAAAGAGAATCCAATTACTATGATTTGATCAATAGTAATGAAATTCAACTTTATAAGAATGGCATGAAAGAAATTGTGAAATGCAAAGTGTTTTGAAACGTCAAAATACAAAGCATCACAATGTGATATTAGATATCAAAGGGGTTGAATAGATAGCACCAAATAAATCGTTGTAGTGTATATGTAGAGACCATTAGCTTAGAAATAGTTAGCACTCAATCAGAATTGGTAAACCATTAGAATTCGTGAAAGTTTTGGGGTTATTCGATATAACCAAAACAATAGCGAATAAATCCTTGTAGAGTATTCATTGGAAACTTTGAATACGAAATCCATAGCTGAAACCAAAAGGTAAGCAAGATTCGTATTGCTGGGATTTTGGTGCATTCTTGAGAAATCTCACCTTTAGTGAAGTTTCTCAATTATGGAGCAAATGGAAAATAGTGTAAAACATGATGAGGATTCAAAACCCTGCATCAGAGTGTTGAGAAGCGCAACAAACAGCGTTCCTGAATGATTCTCTTCACGGAAGGAGAGAATAAATGATTTTGATCATTGTGTTTTTCCTCCACTATTGTTTTTCACTACATGAAGTAGGATTCAAAATGTAAATCCATATCTTATATGGATACATTTGTGGATCACTTGTCATGATTTTTGGAGTATGACATACCTACGAACTATGAAGGAAATAATGGTAAACTAGAATTATGAGAAATCCTAAAGACAAAATTCCCTTGAGACTAGAAAGCAATTTGTTGCTGAATCTCACAAGTAAAAGGGGTTACTTGAATTTTTCCAAATGGCTGCAAAGCCATAGTAGGAAAAGGGGTTAAATGACTAAAGCACAATTTGTCAAGTATTGGACAAATTGAAATGAATTTGATTCATGTGTGCTGGATGTCTAGTGGATTTAAAACTAGTAAAGTACTAGTATCTCATAATAAATCTCCAAGTTTGATAATTGATCAAAAGATTTTGAAGTTATTCAAAGTAATAAGGAGATATGCAATTTGCATAAAATTGAGGGGGAGCTATGAAAGTCTTCCTAAAACAATATGTGATTGACATATTTTTAAGTGGGAGCAATGTAAGGCTCAAATTCAAATATGTAGGAATATATTTTGAGTGGGAGCTTATAAGAATAATTCTTAAGTATGTTAAGGATGAAAGGCACAAATACTTATAAATAATGATTTATAAGATGTAGAAGTTGATAATAGGTGTATTATGATATTATGTAGTATTCCTTAAGGGATTCTGAAAAGGGTTTCAGAATAGAAGTTAATTAAGGAACTGGTCCTTAATAACTCAAATTAGGAATAGCATTAAGTTTGAACATCAATGGTTGAAAGAAAGAAAAGGATGATCATCATCCACTATGTTGAGACATAGGTTCTATCTTAGAAGCCATGATGGTAACTTAGCATAATATGTAATCCAAATAAAGAACGTTTGAAAGTGATTAAGTTCGAATCACAGAACGTTGAGCTAAGTTTGTCCGCAGTGTCTAGTAGAGAACTGTGGATATATTTTCCAAATCCATAAAGGATAACGTATCTTAAAACATAAAGGGTTATGTTATAAGGGAATATGTTGGAAACTCCTGTAGATACCAATTAAAAGTCAAGTAGGAGGCGAGGTGAACAAAACATCGAAAGTTGCACAGAGTGCACGGGAGTTTCGATGAATACATTTATAATAATAGATAAGGGTACCATCTAAAGTGTTGTATAATGTTATGGCGGGGCTAGTTCGCTTTTAACGTAGAATGATGTGTCCCAGGGCACATTGCCCATGAGAAAGCCCTCGAGGTTGATCTAACGTCACTGTAGGCTCCTGGAATCAGGCTTCGTTCTGCTGCCATAGCGATGATACATACACACAGATGCTATCATGTGATGATAGAGTATTGATGTCAATCAAGGTGACATTAGTAAGTTGCAAACGATTGGGGACTGTAAAGTACAGACCCAAGACTCAACCTCTTCCATGAGCAAGCATGTTCAGGATACTGGATATATAGTGCCAATGATTGAGAACAAAATGCAGCTAGTGTATTTGTACTCTAGTGCAAGTGGGAGACTGTTGGAAATATGCCCTAGAGACAAATAGTAGTAAGTACTATTATCATATTTCATATAGTTTATGATTAAGTTTTATATCATGCTATAACTGTATTGAGTGGAAACATCAATACACGTGTGATATACAAACAACCAGGGGTTCCCAGTGAAACTCTAGTCACTGGTTCATTGGTCAATGATGATCATGTTTCGATCATGTGGCATTTATGCCGATTGAATGAGGTCATCTCATTCGGAGAATGAGATGATGAACCAATACCCAACCTAAACATCGTGACCCGATCATGTCACGAAGTTCAAGTTACGATGATTAGAAATGGATCCTCGTAGACTATTCCTTAGACCGTGAGGCTATATAAATCACTGTCTCCCGAGAGTGCTTAGATAGCATCAAACGCCATCTGGTAAAATGGTGGTTATAAAGGTGTGTTCAGGTATTCGGAGGAAACCGTAGAGGCAATATATATCAAGAGCGGGATTTGTCCGTCCATGTGACGGAAAGATACTCAAGGGCCCACTCGGAGAAGTTATATCCAATAGCTGCACAGCATGTGATTGGATCACGGGGATATCACTTGTCGGAATGAGTTAAGTAGCATTGTTCAGTAACGAGATTGAACACGACATGGTGATGTCATTGATCAGATCTCGGACAATGCAAGTATCGAATGACAAAGGGAATAAGACACGACTGTCCCGGTTCAAACGACAAAAGATCTTCGTGGAACGCACAGGGGTCACATGGCCATCTAGGTCCCTATGTCGATCATTGGTGCGGGAGTGTCCCGACCATGTCTGGAGTGTTCCCGAACCGTGGGGTATCACGCTTAAGGGCTTGATGATGCTTAGAGAGTGTTTATAGGATCGGTAGAATCGCCGAAGAAAAGAAGGGAGAAAACCGGAAGGGTTTCGGTAAGTCCGGAGAATGCCCAGAGTGGAGGTGGAAGGTGTTCCATGGCCACAGAGATTAGATAATGTGTGAATGAATATTAAATGTTGATTTAATCATTTATTCATAATTATTTAATAAAGAGAAAATCAATTAAAAGGTCAAAAGGCTTAATGGGCCAATTTTCGGAGGGAGAGGGCCCATTAGGGGAAAGGAGAAAGGGGAGAGGGACCAAAGGGGAGGCCGGCTAGGCCTTGCCCCCCCTTCCGCGGGGCCCACTAGGGGCTGGCTGTCGGCCACCCCACCCCCTCCTCTCCTTTAGTCCCACCCCGGGACTTGAGGGGAGGTAGTACCTCCCCCCCCCTATATAAAGTGGGGTATTTGGCCTAGAATATACACCCAATAATCAATAAAGGTATCCCCACTTTTGGGAGGACCTCCAATTGATATTTTCTCTCTCTCGTGGCCATGGTCCCAAGTCTGGACTGCGCGAGCGAGAGACATCTTCACCGCGGAGCACCGTCGTGCTGCGGGATTCGGATCCGGGAGCTCTACTTCCGCAACTGCTGCTGGATCGGGGAAGCGGGAGTCATCGTCAGGCACCGGACGTGTGTAACTCCGACGAGGTGTCACACTTGAGGCACTCAAGTCGTTGGAGCCAGAAGAAGCGCAAGGACTTCATCACGACCTTGAGGTCGGCTTCAGCTCGTCTACATCAACCACGCTCTCCTGAGCGTTGACAACGCTTTTCGGTCTTCAAGGGTAAGTTCGCTAAAAGCCTCTGTTGTTACTGTATTACTAATAGATAGGTCCTGGCAGCTTCAGGGGTTCAGGGGCGTAGAGTAAAATTTATTGTTTTTATGCGCGGAACCCCTACACTTCTAGCCCATGCGCATATGATGACCCACAAGTACAGGGGGTGTATCGCAGTATTTTCGATAAGTAAGAGTGTCGAACCCAACGAGGAGCAGAAGGTGTTGGCTAGTGGTATGGATCAAGAATTCTCTACAATTACTTAGCAAACGGATTTTTAGGGGTTTTTGATAAAACAAGTAAATAAAGTACGAGTAAATAAAAGATAGTAGGAATAAATGCAGCAAGTGGCCCAATCCTTTATTCAGCAAAGGACAAACCGGTTGTATTACTTAAGATGACCAAATGTTCTCGAGGACACATGGGAAGACTGTCAAGTGATTTCGCTTCATATAGTTGATTAATCTTCTTTAGCTTGCTAAGTGTTGTGTGGGTGAACCTGTGCTAATGTACCGACCTTCCTAGGACTAATACATACTTGTGATTATACCCCTTGCAAACATCCGTAAGTATAAGAAAGTAATTAAGGTAGAAACCTAACCACAGCTTTAAACTCTAAGACCCGTACGTCCCTTGTGCAATGGTTTCCTAATGGGGTTTAGTTTCACTCCGAACCCCTACAATTAGTAGCCAAATACACAATACATTCCCCTAGGCCCATATAGGTGAAGTGTCATGTAGTTGACGTTCACATGACACCACTAGAAGAAGTACACCCCAACTTAAATATTAAACTATTGAATCTTTCTCAACACAACTCCACTACTAACAACATGACTTCTCCCATGTCCTCAAGAACAAAACGAACTACTCACAAGACATCATATGGACCATGATCAGAGATAGAATAATGATGTATAACAATCTGAACATAAACAATAATTTAATGGTTCACTCAATAGCATCAACTATAAAGAGTAATCAACACCAGGAAAGTTTCCCCTAAGAACTATGCAAGATTCAACCCAATTGTTACAGCAATATGGAGATGGTGATGATGGTGCTGATGGTGATGATGGTGGTGATGATGATGATGATGATGATCCCGATGAAGTTTAGCTTGATGGTGGTGTTGATGGCGACGATCTCCCCTCTCTGGGAAGGAATTCCCCCAATAGAAATCTGTCTGCCGGAGAGATCTTTCTCTCTCGGTGTTTTCTGCCCCGCAGAGGTGGCGGAATCTTTCTCTGGTCGCTCCCCCGGTATTAGGGTTCCGTGGAGATAATATATGCCAGAGGGGAGAGCTGGAGGTGGGCCAGGGCGGCCACACCACCCGGTGGCGCGGCCTAGGGTGGCCCGCGCCAGGGGTGGTGTGGGCCTGCTATGGCCCATCTCCACTCCTCCTTCTGGCTTCCTTCATCTTCTGGAAAAATAGGATTTTCCGTATATTTTCCCGGATTTTCTGATCTTCGCGAATTTCGCCTCCAAACAGCACCTTTTCCATCAGAATCCTAACTACAGCGGTCCATGCTCCAAAAGTCATCAACCATGCAAAAACAGATGAAATAACATAGTATCATCTCTTAATACGAAATATATCAATGAATAACAGTAAATTATGACATAGAATAGTGATGCAAAATGGACGTATTAGCATATGCCTCTTAAATTCTGGGATGAAGCGTTTCTTACCGCCACATATCTTATTAATATGCTTCCAAGCAAAGTAATCAACAATGATACTCCTGTCCATCGCCTCTTAGGTACACGTCCTGATTATAATTCTTTGCGCGTGTTTGGTTGTGCTTATTGGCCTAACTTGCGTCCTTATAATAAGAGAAAACTTGCTTTTCGTTTCAAACAATGTGTGTTTTTGGGCTATAGCCCTCGCCATAAAGGTGTCAAATGCCTAGAGGTTTCTAGTGGCCGTATCTATATCTCTCGAGACGTTGTCTTTGATGAGGCTATTTTTCCGTTTGCCTCGCTTCATCCCAATGCTGGTGCTCTTCTTAGGCAGGAGATTCTCTTACTTGATTCTTTCCTTCGCGATTTTGAACAAGGGGACGTACTTATTGATGATTCAACTATGCTAATATCCCTGCTACTAACCCCACATCTAGTCCTGCCATTATTGTGCAGGTTTCGAAACAAAATACTGCTGAAAATTTGAGCCAAAATGATGGTCAAAATCGCTCAAATAGCTCACATGCAATATCAACTTAAGAAGACAGAAATACAGAGCATGAGGTTGATTCCTTGGGTAGGACGTTGTCAACATCCACCTCGGATCCGGTGAGCCCAATCGCGTCGTCGCATGGTGCTGACGCAGGACGTGTTTCTCTGCGCGGTGCTGACTCGCGCGCCTCTCATGGTACTAACGTGTGCGCTTCTTTGCGAGAAATAAATTCGCCACGCAGGTTTCTGCATGTGCCGCGGCCCCCAAGCGGATCCTCTGCGGCAGCCAGCTCTAAAGCCTCGCCGAGCACCGCTCAATTCCCCACAAGCATGGCTACAGGATCCAGTGTGGACTCATCGACAGCGACATCTCCGGTTGGTGACAGCAGTGGCAGTACACGGAATAGCAGCCATGGATCCTCTTCTCCTTCGGATCCTGTAGAGCAGCATGTATCTTCTGTTGCTCGGTGATACGTTGCTATCGTATCCATAATTTTTGATGTTCCATGCTTGGTTTTATCTACTTTCTTGTGTTTTGTTCCAACTTTGGAGTACTTTTCATATGATTTCTTGGACTAACCTATTAACAAGAGCCACATTGTCAGTTGCCTGTTTTCTGCTGTTTTTGGTTCTAGGAAAGTCAGAAAATAAATATTCTCGAAATTGGACGGGACAAAAGCCAAAGTTCCTATTTTACCGGAAGACTCACGGAGCCAGAATACGATACGGAGGAGGGCCAGGGCCTGGCTACACCCCCCTTGGCGCGGGCAACCCTAGGTCGCGCCAGGGCATGGTGTGGGCCCCCTGGCCGGCCACCGACCTTGCCTCTTTTGCCTATATATCTCCCCTGAGGAAAAAACCCTAGATCATCAATCAGAAAGCCACGAAAAGTTCCGCAGCACCGCCGCCACCGAAGGGGAGATTCGGGGGACAGAAAGTCTCTGTTCTGGCACCCTACCGGGACGGGGAGGTGCCCCCGGAGCCATCTCCATCGAATTCCACCACCATCTCCATCACCATTGCTGATTCCCATGATGAGGAGGGAGTAGTTCTCTCTCGAGGCTAAGGGTTCTATCGGTAGCTATATGTTCATCTCTCTCTCTCTATGCATGATCTTATTGAGATCATGATCTTGTAATCTATAGATCTACCTTGCTACTCAAGTGCTTTAATATATCTCTGCTCTCCCCATGTGTGTGAAGTTGACAGTGTGCACACCATGGTGGCACTTAGGCTAGAGATTACAAATACTTGTTATGAGTTATATTTGGAGTTGGATGTCTCTATGAAATTGTGGTGTTTGTTGGACTCATCTAGTACTCAAGGTGATAGTCAGGGGTTATCTAGATGGGAAAGGCTTACTTTGAGGTGTGTTGTTATAGCGCTACCATGGATTAGTTTGTCCAACCGGAGAGTAGTTAAGAGTAGTATCATAAAGAGAAGATATTTATATGAGAGTGTTCACTAGTGAAAGTATAATCTCTAGGCCTTGTTTCTAAGCATTGAAACACCGTTTGCAACTAGATCTGTTACATGTTTGCTTGCTTTCTTCTTTATTTCAGTTTGCCTTTAGTCTTTTCCCACGTCAACCACACGCCATCAAGCTATTTTCTGGCACCGTTACCACTTATAATTATCTATACCACTTGTATTTCACTATATCTTCGCCGAACTAGTGCACCTATACACCTGACAAGTGTATTGGGTGTGTTCGGGACACAAGAGACTTCTTGTATCTTGATTGCAGGGTTGCTTGAGAGGGGATGCCTTTGACCACTTCCTCCCTGAGTTCGATAAACCTTGGGTGATCCACTTAAGGGAAAACTTGTTGTTGTTCTACAAACCTCTGCACTTGGAGGCCCAACAACTGTCTACAAGAATAGAAGTGCGTAGACATCACTCGGCCAGCCACAAGAGCATCCAAAGGAATAGCTAATCCAAAAAAGTATACAGATGGCACTGTACGTTGGTATTTGACGGCATCTTCAGAAGAACCAGCTGATCTACAGACTGCTCTAGCACATGAGAAATGGAAAATGGCCATGGATGATGATATGATGCCCTTATGAAAAATAAAACATGGAGGTTAGTTCCACCTCGGCATGGTTCAAATATCATTGACTGTCGGTGGATTTACAAAATCAAAAGGAAGGCGGATGGCTCCATTGACAGATATAAGGCTAGGCTTGTAGCCAAAGGTTTCAAGCAACGATATGGGATAGACTATGAGGACATCTTCAGTCCTATTGTGAAGATTGCAACTGTTCGGCTTGTTCTGGCAATCTCTGTTTCCAGGGGATGGAGTCTGCGACAGTTAGACGTCAAGAACGCGTTTCTTCATGGTGTTCTGGAAGAGGAGGTATATATGAAACGACCACCCGGTTATGAAAATAGACAAAGGCCGAACTATGTTTGCAAGTTGGACAGGGCACTTTATGGACTAAAGCAAGCACCTCGAGCATGGTACTCTCGTTTAAGTGCTCAGCTAATCAGATTTGGTTTTGTTGCTTCGAAGTCTGATACGTCATTGTTTATCTATCACAAGTGCAATAACACAATTTATATGCTTATATATGTGGATGCTATCATAGTTGCTAGCTCTTCACAAGCTGCAACGGATGCTCTTTTGAGAGATTTAAGCAAGGAGTTTTCTTTGAAAGACATTGGTGATCTTCACTTCTTTCTAGGGATTGAAGTTCAGAAAGTTAATGACGGACTTGTGTTGAGCCAAGCTAAGTATGCTCAAGATGTTCTTGCTCGTGTTGGTATGACGAATTGCAAAGGTTCATCTACACCTTTGTCGTCCTCAGAAAAAATTACAGCACAAGGAGGAGAATTATTAGGCCCTGATGATAGCACTAGTTACAGGAGCATGATAGGTTCCTTGCAATATTTAACTCTCACAAGGCCAGATATTTTCTATGCCGTCAACAAGATTTGTCAATACTTACATGCTCCCACAACTATGCATTGAACAGCTGCCAAACGTATCATGAGATACATCAAGGAGACAATTAATGTTGGACTCACATTTATGCCATCTGAGTCTACACTTGTTAGTGCCTTCTCAGATGTTGATTGGGCAGGATGTGTTGATGATCGTCGATCAACAGGAGGATTTGCTGTCTTCTTTGGTCCAAATCTTATCTCATGGAGCGCTAAGAAGTAAGCAACAGTTTTTAGATCAAGTACAGAAGCAGAATATAAATCCGTGGCCAATGCAACAACTGAAATAATTTGGATACAATCATTACTTGTCGAACTTGGAGTCAAGACAAGTCAACCACCGTGTCTATGGTGTGATAATATGAGAGCAACGTATCTATCAGCCAATTCAGTCTTCCATACACGAGCAAAATATATTAAGATCGATTTTCATTTTATTAGAGAGAGTTCTATTATATCAACGTCGGACTTTGTTGTACGTACCCGACTATGTACGTACTAGGATCAATCTTTCGATTCTCTCTTGTATTTGCTAGCACCGCAAAGTGCAACATATTATACGTGTAACCTGGGACTCGGTAGATATCCGAGTAGTTCAAAATAATAGCTACCTGTGAATCGTACTTTTTGACGGAGGGAGTACTATAGTACGAGTGCTTATCCTAACAGTGATGAGTACCATTTTGGCAGGACGTACTTAAAAGCCGAGCAGATAAGAAGCAGTATGTCGCTAGGTTCAGTGCACTGGATCGGAATCAAATTAATAATGCAGAGCAACATAACGTAGCTGGACGGATGCAGGCTGACGGAAGAGAGAGAGGACTCCGATCGACGGGGAGCGATGCATGCGAAGCCTAGGTCTAGCTGCAACTGCAAAGCGAGGCCGGCCTGCATGGCCTCGCTGACCGCTGATCGAGCCGGATCCATACGGCTGATGCCTGATGATGCATGAACCAGCGAGCTGGCGGGTGCATTGCACATACCTTCTTCACCGAACAGAACGATCCAACTGCACTGCACTGCACGGCCATCAAAGGCCATGACGTGGTGCACTGCACCCTGGACGTACGGACAAGGCAAAAACCAATGGCCTCGCCGCCACGTGTCTGTTATCTAGATCAGGCTCTGTCGGGTTGGTCCCGTCCCGGCTCTTGCCACGTGTCCGTTATCTAGATCAGGCCCTGTCGGGGTTGGTCCCGTCCCGGCTCTTGCCACGTTAAGAGCAGATCAATAGTAAAGCCCACTCCTGGTTATACGTGGTTGCCACCTTACTCGGAGTCAACCTAACATTTAACACAAATAGTTAGATATAACATAGTACTATACGATCCACTTCACATACTCACAGGATGGCTAGGAGCACGTACTGCAGCTGGCTACTATTAAGAGTCTGCTTTTCTTCTATCTCTTCTTCTCACTCATCCAACTAAGCAAATGAATAGTATTAAAAAATTTATAGTCAGCTGACGAGGTCTTATTGGCGCGTACATTCTGTGGTCGATTGCGTACCGCGGTACCATAGTTTTGTCCGGCTGAACTTAGTGAGGAGCGAGGACGGCAGTGTGCCTTTGGCTCGCTTGAATGCTAGTATTTGTCGCTAGGTGGTCCAAGTCTAGTTTTTATTACTTTTGAATTTTCTTGTACCACTATTGAGAATTATGAATAGTTCCGTGGATTTTTCATTTTTCATAAAAAATACTATCTCTGATCCAGATTAAGTGTTGGAGCATTAGTTTAAATTTAGACTAAATTAAACTAAATCTCGGAGGGAGTAGTAGGTTGCGTGGTATGTTTAACAAGTATACTTACTGTACTGCTCCTTTTAGAAAGGAATCCGCGGATTCCGTGTGTGGTTGGGAAATGATCTGGATTGTACTCCAGAAGTGGTAATCCTTTTCCAGACAAGACATGCATGTAGCCGCCATTTATGGAGACACATGCTGCTCGGATCCGAGATATAGTCGCAAGCGTGATTCACCTGGCTACCTGAGCGACTCGATAGATTAGTTGGAAACGCCTCCTTTCTGTGCAACCAAAAAAGAAGTTATGGACCTCAAGTTGGCTGCCTTCTTTATTTTCGTGGAGAACTCCAGATACTACTGCTTCCTCCGTTTAGAAATATAAGACATTTTAACTTTGTAAAATAAATGTATCTAGGCACTTTTTAGTATAGGTTCACTCTGAACTTCTACGAACTTATACAATAAAAGACGTCTAGATACATTCGATTCACAAACCTAAAAACGTCTTATATTTCTGAACGGATGAAGTACGTATTAAGGAAAACTATTACAGTATACAAGGAAACTTTAAAGTGAGTCTGAGGTACACGTAGCTTATTATTTCAAAAGTTCAATTTTTTTTTGTAGTTTTAAAATAATTATTTTAAATTTTTAATAAAGATGCATACAAGAGATGTGTAAAATCTCAATACGAACTACTCTGTATTTTATGCGGCACAAATATTAAAATGCGTGATCTGAATATAGTGAATAGTGCATATTTTAAAACTATAAAATTTGTTAGATTTGTTATTATTGTGTAGCCTAAAATATATAGAATTTCTCATTAAGATTTTGCCAGATCGAGCATTGCATGCAGGAGGTGGAGGTCGAGCATGGCGTGCAGGAGGTGGTGTACTGGTGGTGGCGCTTCCGACGCCCTTTATCTTTCGATTTATGTGCGAAAGATGCATACCCCTCCCTGGTATGCAACAAGTGCAGAATTGACATCGGCGTACATCTTTTGTTTGCTATGGATATCGGCTGCCTGTTTCGAATGATTTACACTATTGCAACATTTGAGATAACAAACCCGCGATTCCAAATATTTGGTGCAAGGACAAGCCGGGGTAAGTTTTGTGTGGGATCGCTACCCCGCATATTTTATGGCTGATGATAACATAGATGTGCTCGAGACCATGTAGAGTCATATAGACAACGGTATGTTTCATGCTTATGTAGTAGTGGTGATCATCATTCACCATGTGTAGTCAACCTTCACCATATATACCTTCGCCATTATCTTATGGAAATATAAATTATTATGTAACTCAATACTATCATATTATTTCAGTGTAGTATTGTAATTATTTCAGAGGAGATGGTTGATTGACAAAAGAGCATTAAAGTTTACGTGTGCATATTTCTGTCGCGGTAGATATTTGTATGTTTTCTTTGTCGTGGCAGACATCTGCACGCGCGTGTATGTTTTCTCTATCATGACAGAGTTCTTTATGTTTTCTCTACCGTGATAGAGATCTGTATGTTTTCTCTATCGTGACAGACATCTACACGAATTTTTCCGTATATTGAGGACGGCCAAGATTATAATCTATGTAAAATTGTAACGCAATGAGACCAACAAAATAAATTAAACCATAATGTAGAATTACATAGAAGTTTCATACATAGTCCATTCATTACACCATACTTGAGAAAAATAAAACAAAACATAGTTGACACATAGAAATTCAAATGTTCATTGCGAATTTAGAAAATCCAATGTGGCTTCAACGTACTTCTCGGCCACCTTCAACCTAACATGGAGCAACCCTGTGAAGAAGATATGCCTTAGAGGCAAATAATAAATGGGTTGAGTAGTTTATAATAGTTTCATACTATGCTACAACTGTATCAAGAGAAAATGCTGATACATGTCTGGTATGCAAACAAATCAAGTCCCTAGTAGCCTCTATCTAACTAGTTCACTGAGCAACCGATGGTCAATTTTTCCTGATCATGTTGCATTTATGTATCAATGTCTGCATCTTATGCTCCATGTTATGATTGCCATCATTCCACCGGCGTGGCTCCAAGATCCATGATGCCACCATCTTGTTTGTTCTCCACTAATTTAAATTACAAAGATTTCCATTTTCGGCACGTAGGTCATAAAAGAATAAAAACAACTATATGGCTCCAGCCGGTTGTCATAACTTATAAATAATATCATCGCATACATAGAGTTTGTAATATTAGACCATATCACATCACATAACCTGCAAAAACAAGTTAGACGCCACTAACTTCTTTTTGAATATTTTACATGGCTTTAGGTTTACAAAGAACCGTTCAAACCTACGTTCTTCAAACCACGATGATGATAAACAAATTATTAATAATCCTATATAAATTAGATCTTAACTATAATAGAAGAGACAAACATATGCTAGCCACTTATGCAATACTAGTTGCATGTCAAGCGTGGAACTCGTCTCATGTGCGAGGACATATAAAGTTAGTCCGGGCCGTTTCATCGCACTATGCCACTAAGATCCATACACACAAAGTTGCAATAACATGATCATCAACACCCACATGCACATGTGTTCTACTCGTACAGAACATCTATGCATAGATATGGCTCTGATACCACTAAAGGGTTCGCAACATAGAAAACAAAAAAATCGTAGGATATGAACTCTAAATACAGCAAGTTCTAATCTAGTTATGAGTGAGGGGTAATCAGAATAACTTACCCTCGAAGACCGAAAGAGTTTACAAAATCATATTTCGTTGGTGATGTAGTCGATCACTTGCCGATCTCAAGATCGAGTAGATGAAAACCGCAACCCAACCATGTATCCGTCCTCGGGCACACGTTTAGCTCCCGACAACCTCCACACTCACACTCTAGCAGAGTAGCGGAAGCAGCAAATCCTTCCAAAGAAATCACCAAGGACATGTACTTCGCTAATCCGAAGCCATGAGAAATTTGCTAGAGAGGGAAGAGAACCTTCACGAGGAGGTGGTGCAAATGGATAGGAGGAGGAGGAGGCCTCCTTTTATAGGGGAAGGGGAAGCCCATCAATTTATGTGAGTGGATTCTCCACTCACATCAATTTCTCTTCCACTCACATGAATTTAATACCCACTCAATTAAATGCATTTCTCTATTAAATAAAAACACTTTTATTTGTTTTATTCAGAATTTTATTAATTACTTTAATTAACAAACATTTGCATAAAACCCCTTGTATTATATTGATATGACATCTGAAACCATTTTCAACAATTTGACCCAAACCAATTTCAACTCTAACAAAATTGTTCTCGAATATGTCTTATTGCCTATTAGTGTTGGTGTACCTTAAGTGTGTCACCTTACGGTTCGCGAATGATGTGGATGAAGGAGATATGCCCTAGTGGCAAATAATAAATAGGTTTTTATTATCATATCTCAATTAGTTCATAATAGTTTATATTATGCTATAATTGTATCAAGTGGAAACATTGGTACATGTGTGATATGTAAACAAACCAAGTCTCTAGTTACCTCTAGCGAACTAGCTCATTGGTCATGAGGATGATCTAGGGTTTCAAGATCATGGGCATTTATGCCAATTGATAATAAGGTCATATCATTGTTTGAATGATGTGATAGACAAACACCCAACAGTTGTATCATAATGAGATCTTGTTACAAAGTTTACCATTTAATGATAAACTAAGGCAACCTTGCAACATAATCCTTAGACTGTGGGATAATGCAAATCACCATTCTAGAGGGAGCTTCGATGGTATCAAGTATCATCTCGTGACAGGGTGATAAAAAATGTGCTACTCAGGTTTCCCAAAGGGGCATGTAGAGGAGTACATATCAAGACCAAGATTTGACAATCCATGTAACGGATAGATACATGTGGCCATCTTGGTGACGTTGCATTAGCGAAGCTTACAAGCATGTGACTGGGTCACGGAATGCAACGACATGAGAACGAGAAATCAAGTTCATCGGTAACGATATCGAATGAAGGTATGGAGATACCGTATATCAAATATCGGGTGAACTAGGTATCAAGTGGCAAAGGGAATGGGAAATGTCGTTTACGGTTCAAATGACATTATCATCGTGGAATGCACAGGGGTCATATGGGCATCCCAGTCCATCTATTAATCATTGATGGAGATCATGTATGTGCCATTACTGAGTCATGGGGAAATACACTTAAGGGTACGATGAGCTAGAGATCCTCTTTAAGTTAGAATCACCATATGAAAGAGAAAAGGAAACCGAAAAAGTTCCGTGAGAGAACCGAAATCGTTTCGGGAAGTTCCGAAGTCATTCAGAGAAAATTGGAAGGGGGCCGAAAGGTATTTTGCGTCAAATCGGATTTTGTAATATGTATTCACATGTTAATTAATGTAATTAATATTAAAATCTAATTTGAAAGGGTATTCCACTAATGGGCAAAATTCCTAGGAAAAAAGGGCCCATGAGGGAAAACCGCAAGAGGGAAGGGCCAAAGGGGCTAAGGCCTAGCCGCCACATGGGGCCCACCCGGCCAACCTTGGGCTATGCACGGGGTGGGGTCCACCCTTGGACGGCTGGCCCATGAGGCCCATGGTGCCTTCCCCCTCTCTCCCTTGATTAGTCCCACATGGGAAACCCAAAGGGGAGGGCACACCTCCCTCCCCCTATATAAAGGGGTGGCCATGTGTGGGATTAGACACACCAAATAGAAAAGTCCTTTGGTTGACTTTCTATCCTCTCTCTCCCTTCTGACCGTGGCCCCCATGTATGGGCTGTGCGAACAAGTCGCACCTGTAGCACGTCGTTGCGCTGCTGGGATTCAGAGCCAGAGATCTACTTCCGCACTCCTGGAGGGATCAGAGAGCCGGAGGTCGTCATCATACACCGTATGTGTACAAAAACACGAGGGGCCACACTTGGGGCACCTTGGATGTCATGAGCCGGAGCCGCTGCACGATGAAGATGGAGTAAGGGGTGACCTGCGATGAGCATCACGACCTTGAGGTCGGCCACGAGTTCGACTACTTCAACCATGTTCCCTTCGGAACATTAACCGCATACGGTCTACAAGGGTATGTATTCTATATGCTCCGGTAGTTACTGTATTACTACATAGATAGATCTTGGGCACTAGGGAGTTCCAACATAGGAATTTTTTTGTTTTCTCCTACGGAACCCTTTAGTGGTATCAGAGTTGATCTATGCGTAGGAGTGTTGTACGGCTAGTACGCACAAGTATTGTGCGGGCATTGGTCCCTTAGTTGTTACCCTCTAATGTGTATTTGTTTATATCGCGGTATTGTTTGATGAAGCGGCCCGGACCGACCTTACGCGTATTTGTACACGAGAATGGTTTCATGCTCGACATATGGTGTGTCCCGCATAAGTGGCTAGCGGGTGCCTGTCTCTCATTCAATAGTTGATATGGCATTTACAACAGAGGGCCCCGAAAGGGGTGTAGTAGAGATAACTGTTGGATCCATGTTGTGGTTGGAAAGTTGATAGATTAGAAATAGTTCTTTTATGAAAGCCCTAGCAACCAGGTAAAACTTGCAAAGATAAAGTAGAGGCATCTAACTTTGTTTTGCAGGAGGGCTTGTGTTATGATATGGTATTGGTCGTTACGAAGATAAAGTAGTTTACTTTTCTGTTATGAAGTATTATACTAATAGTCATCATTCCAATAGACGACCTACTGGTGGCGTCGTGGACTTGGCATCAAACCAGGAACAAGATGGAGATCATGCCGGAGCGCTCGATGGAGATCAAGGCACAAGAAGAAGGATCATATCATATCACAACATACATGTGATGTTGATACCTGTTTTACATCTTATTATATGCTAGTATTAGATACTCGACGGTAGCAGATAAGATAATCCCTAAATAATTCCAATGGTAGTGTTCCCCTTGGGTCTGCACCACTGAGAAAGTTCTCCGTTATGAGGCAGGCCGTGACGATCGGGTGTCAAAAATATCTGCATTCACATACAGTGGATGTAAGCCATGTTGCACTGCAAATACATACAGGTTAGATTTGGCGAGCCTAGCATGTGTAGACATGGCCTCGGAACATAAGAGACCAAAAGGTCGAGCATGAGTCACATGGTTGATATGATTGACATTGGGGAATGTCTACCTTTGAAACTTCATTGCCAATCATGATGATCAGGGGTGGTGTAGCGGATTAGGATCGTGTGATCACTAAAATCGTCCAGGGGATGACAATTTTAGTGGGAGCTCAATTAGGATTAAACTCATATTATGAACTTAGTCTAGATGTCTATTTGCAAATATCTTAGTAGATCATGGCCTATCCCATTGTGTTCCTTTGCGACCATGGGAAATCTCTTGCTTGATGTAGAACTTAGCAAAAGGGTCCAACTTCATAGATTAATACCCACGCCTGAGGGATATCCTCGTAATAAGATGATCTTATCTTCTTGATACAATAACCATTAGGAGATAATCCAAGGACTCCGCAATGTTTGTGTTTTCTCCATAATCATCCAATAAGCCATCCTCCATACGATGGAGAGTTGGACTATAATTTTGTATTATGCAGGATCTGGCACATAAAGTATGAGCCGTTGGATGAGTTTTCCTCCATCATGGATAAAAAGAAAATATTTGGAGAATCACTTAGCAGTCTTGCATTAGAGTTGAGAACTCTCAGAAGGGCTTAATTGCAATGGAGGTCATGGATGAAAATAATATATATTAGATATACAAAGTTATAAATATAATTCTTAAAAAACTCGTTGGAGTTTACATAAGTATTGGATGCTTGCCCCATTTTGTGAAAACATGATGGTCTGCTTGAGAACTGCTAGAACTGAGGCAATGTGGCTTAATGACAACAACCAAAATAGTTGATGGCCGACATCACCCCCTTTCCTCAAGGGTTATCATTTGGATTAGTGGACTTGAACATAATTTTGTAATCCTTATTTGTGTGTCTTGCTTTTAGCGAGACGATTATTCATATGAATAAGTTACAACCCAGTTGTACTGCTTTATGAATAATACCTTTATGGTCACGTTATGATTATAAATGAGTTATTCTCATCACTGTGTTAACGATAATAGTTTAAGCATTTATAAAGGATTAGAATGCTAAAAGATATCTGAAGTTTAATAATGACATGACACCATTGTTTAAGTCATGGTGGTTATTGCATGTTCTTCATTCTAAATGAAGGTCGGGGTCTTAGATACTTGATCTAGAGACTTTGTAAAACCATGTCTTGCTGGATAGAATGACTAAAACTCCGCATTTTGGTAAAATGGTGATATGCGAAGAAATGTTGAACTTTATACATAACGATGAATCATATTTTTAACAAATAGTGGAAATCATTATTTATACTTCATGTTGAATCTTATACATAGTGATGTACCGTATTTTCAACAAATAGTGGAAATCATTATTTCATACTTCATTGTGGATTTAAGTGAATATGAGTATTTACTTAATAAAACATAAGTTTAAAACTGTTTTGAATTGTTTAAGATTTCAAAGTGAAGGAGGATATTGAATTAACAAAAATACAAAAGTCTCTTCGATTTGATCGACATGACTAAAGTATTTAGGTTAATTTTGTCATAAAAGGACTCGTGAAAGATGTTTCACAAATTATGATAATTGGACAAATTCAAACTGTATTGAAATGTCTAAATAACATAATAATGTTGTATTAGATGCATACTATATAATATTATCACTTATCGGGGCTATAGTTATCGTTTAGAGTTAGGGATCGAAATAAGAAAACACTCGTTTGAAATATAAAGGAACATCTAAAAGATTCATGGAAACAACACCATAAGAGTTATGGCACGTTCGAGTTTTCAGAGGTTTCGATAATTCGAAATCGTAGCGAATAAACAAGTCTTTGTAGCACATTCTTAGGAAACTATGAATACATTTCCCAAGGGGCAAACCTGTTGTTGTCCAAAGTTGATGTGTCTTGATGAAGATACATGTGGAAGAAATTAAAAGATCAAAACAAGGTATTTGACCTTACCTCCAGATTGTTGAGTGGCGTAGTGGAATTTGTTTTGTAAAACCAAACTCTACATGACATGGGTATACCCTACAGGTACTCGAGCTTAGTATATACGGCCTAAATATGTAAAGACCCACGGTGTCGCCAAGGCCCAAATGAAGGACTCGAGTAACCTACGGACTCTCGATTGCTTGAAGAACAAGAAGAAGCTAAAGATAGAAAGTTTGAAGGGGAAAACCCTAACCTGTAACCGACTCGACCTGCTACCCGAGGCCTAGCCTATCTATATAAAGGCTAGAAGGGGGTGGTGAGGAGGACACACGCAACCCTAGTTTCCATAACCCTCGCCAGATTGCATCTGTGCACCATTGTAATCCTCGATTCCTTTGATAATTCCACGAGCAGACAAGCAGGAGTAGGGACCTCTACGAGGCCTAAACCTGGGTAAATCTTCGAGTCCCCTGTGTGCTTGTTTGCTAGCCGATAGATGTCTCCAGCTCTCCCTCCTTCTCCAAAATCCAAGTCCATAACAATGGGCATTGATGAGTTAAACCCTCGTCACTACAAATAGGGGAGAAACTAATGATAATGATCATAAAGTTTAAGCGAATATTTTTACTAAAGAAGGTAGGATTCAACAATATATACTCTACAAGTTCGCAAAATTATATTATTGATTCACTTGTCATGTTATTTGAATAAGACATACCTACGAACTACAAACAAGCGTGATTGATCTAAGTGCGAGAAATGACTAGGAGTCATTAAATCCTATATTAAGTTATATTTAAGATTGCAATGTAATATGTTACTTGATCTTATTAAGTAAAGAAGTTTACTTGATATTTATGAATGACTTCAAAGTCATAAGATCGAAATGAAACTTAATAAAGACGTAAAGCTCGATTTGTCACAAAGTATGGACAAAATTCAAGGAGTTGACTACAAATGTAGCGATGCTTGAGTCTATTGGATTTGCACTAGCAATATATGGATATTGAAGTCTCGTAACTAGAATTCTCGATTTGATGGTGATCAAAGAATTTTGGAAAGTCCAAGATTATCGAGATGACCTGTATTTTGAGTGGGAGCTAAGTGAAATCCCTGGATCTCATATATGGATGCCATATTTGAGTGGGAGCATGACATTATTCTAAAATATGTGGATGGCATATATGAATGATGTGATTGGTACTAATAACATTTAAGTTGGTAAATATGGATAAAATTGAAGAAATTATTAAACAATGAAATCTATCAGGATAGATTGGTGAGTTTAATAAACATTAAATGTTGAATGCTTTCTGGATTAGATTTTGAAAATGTTCAGAATGTCCTAGACAAAATTTTGGAAAAGCTCAAAATAGAACGAGGTAAGAAAGAAGTTCTTACTTCTATGAAGTATTGAGTCAGTCTTAGTATTACAACTATGGTTAAAGGAAAGAAAGAGGTGTGCTGCATCTCCTATGCCTCAGTCATAGGTTCTTCCATACAACCATATTGTATACTCGACGTAATGTGACCTGAGGTTCTGGTTGGAAGGACAAGCTCTTAACTGTAAGAACATACCTTGAAGTGATTCCTGAGTTAATCACTGAACTGGAATTAATTTTATCCTTAAGTGGCAAGAAGCAAAGCAAGGCGCATAGTTGCATTTCATGCACTAGGATCTACATAGATAGAGAAGTATAAAGGCACCATCTAACGTGATTGTATATTGTTGTGGCAGGACTATTCGTCTTTACATAGAGGTGCATACTGCTCTTATATTGTTGTGGCAAGAAGAAAAGTAAGGCACATAGTGCCCATGAGAAAGCTTGTTTTGGCTGATCTAACATCACTGCTGGCTCCTGGAAACCGACCTCACTCTGATGCCATAACTACTATATATACACACAAAGGAGTGCTAAGTGTGTTTCAAAGTTTACATGACAACAGTGAAAGCGACCGTTTGTAAACTCTAGAAACAAAGTCTCACTTTGTCGCCAAATGAATACTTCAACCCATTATGAGATAATGGTATGAATGACAAAATTAGAAAGACATTAATGATTTGCAAAAGACATAATGATCTGGTAAAACAGAACATGGACAGGACATTTTCCATAAGCATGCATGATCAATAAACACATATGTGATATGGCTTATGATGAGTAAAATGTGAGATAGATTATTTGTACTCTATTTTAAGTGGGAGGATGAAGGAGATATGCCCTAGAGGAAAATAATAAATAGGTTTTTATTGTCATACTCAATTAGTTCATAATAGTTTCATATTATGCTATAACTGTATCAAGTGGAAACATTGGTACATGTGTGATATGTAAACAAACCAAGTATCTAGTTACCTCTAACGAACTAGCTCATTGGTCATGGGGATGATCTAGGGTTTCAAGATCATGGGCATTTATGCCAATTGACAATAAAGTCATATCATTGTTTGAATGATGTGATAGACAAACACCCAACAGTTGGATCATAATGAGATTTAGTTACAAAGTTCACCATTTGATGATAAACTTGAAGGAGTTATGCCCTAGAGGCAAATAATAAAGTGTATTATTTGATATATCTCCTATATGTTCATAATACGTTTCATACTGTGCTATAGCTGTGTTAATACGAAACGTTAATACATGTGTGGTATGTAAACAAACCGTGTCTCTAGTTACCTCTAGCGAACTAGTTCATTGGTCATGAGGATGGTCTGGGTTTCAAGATCATGGGCATTTATGCCAATTGATAATGGGGTCATGTTATTAGTTGAATAACATGATAGACAAACATCCGACCGTTATATCTTGAATAAGATCTAGTTACAAAGTTCACCATTGATGATAAAACACAGAGAACCTCGCAACCTAATCCTTTGACTGTGAGGTAATGCAAATCACAATTCCGGAGGAAGCTTAGATGGTTATAAAGAATCATCTCGTAACAGGGTGATCAAAAAGGTGCCACTCGGGTTTTCCAAAGTGATGTGTAGAGGAGTACATATCAAGACCAGGATTTGTCTAATCCAAGTAACGGATAGATACATGTGGCCATCTCGGTGACATTGCATTAATGAAGCTTGCAAGCGTGTGACTTGGTCACGGAATGCAACTACATGAGAATGTGTAAACAAGTTCATTGGTAACGAGACCGAACTAAGGTATGTGGATAACGAAGATCAAGTCTCGTATGAATTAGGTATCATATGACAAAGGGAACGGGAACCGACTATCTTACGATTCGAGCGATTATATTCGTGAAACGCACGGGGGTCACATGTCCATCTAGGTCCTTCTGTTGATCATTGATGTGAGAGTAGTCTCGATCATGTCCAGAGTGTTTCCGAACCTAAGGATGTCACGCTTAAGGGTAGGGACGCTTAGGGTAGATGAGGTATCATAGGAGAAATAGAGAAAGAGAAACCAGAATAGTTCCGGGTAACATACGATGGAGATCGGAAGGGGTCCGGAAGGTGTTCCGGAGTGAAGGAATAATGTAATATGTGTATTTGAATGTTAATTGGAGAATTAATATTAAATATATATTTTATTTTACTATTAAAGGCTTCATAATGCTAATGTGTAACACCCCGTCCACTCCTGGGCCCAGGGGGTGTCACTCCTCGTAGCTTAATAGGATATCTAGACCCTGCATTACAACACTAGTCTTTTTCACACTTTGTCCTCACTGCAAGCACTGCACTACTTCACTTCCTCGGTCACCCATCCTAGAATTGCTCTAGGCCAAGCACGCTTAACCTTAGAGTTCTTTTTGAATGAGCTTCCGGAAAAGAAGTTGCAACTTGTTGATATGGGTATCCTATCAATCCTATTAAGCCATGTGCCTGGATCTCACATACACCCACCCTTTAGAAGATCGATGCCCTCATCGATCAAGCACACCCCAGGAATGTTCCCTCTTGGCACGCGTCTGTGCGTCCAGTGCCGGCACATGTGCCATGTCGTTTCCACTCCGGGCCACACGCGCCATGCTTCACATGTCCACCTTCGACACACACTTGTTAACCGCGAGGATCGGCTCTGATACCACTTTGTAACACCCGTCCACTCCTGGGCCCGGGGGGTGTCACTCCTGGTAGCTTAATAGGATATCTAGACTGGCCCCCCCATAGACCAACACTAGTCTTTTCTACGCACTTTGTCCTCACTCGCGCACCCTACCACTTCCGGTCACCCATCCTAGAATTGCTCTAGGCCAAGCACGCTTAACCTTAGAGTTCTTTTCGAATGAGCTTCCAGAAAACAAGTTGCAACTTGTTGATATGGGTATCCTATCAATCCTATTAAGCCATGTGCCTGGATCTCACATAATGGGCCTCACCCGAAGGGAGGCACAATAGGGCATGACGCCTAGGGAGAGGGGTCCAGCTGGCCTAGGCTTGGTGGGTCACCCCAGTGGGGCCCACCTAGGGCCAGTGGCTGCCCCTAGGTGGTCGGCGGTGTGGGGTTTAGTCCCACACCGCCTGGCCCTTGGGTGATGCCCTCCTCCCACTATATATAGGGGTCTCCCCTCCCCCTTTGGAATCATCCCATTCTCTCTCATTCTCTCTCTCATCCATTGAGGACTTCTCCTTAATATTGGAGAGGACCTCGTGGGTGAGTTCTCTACCTTCACACCACCTTCATGTGATCAGCGATCCGGAATCTACTTCTTCTGCTGCTTGGCTGGATTTGAGTCTTGTTGACGTCTCCTACACTGGACGTGTGACGAACATCGGAGGCACCACACTTGGGGTGCTGCTCATCTTCATCAACATATGCCTTCCTGTGTAAGGCGTGCCTTGGTCTTCAAAGGTATGAATGCAGCTTCTCTCCTCCGTTACTTATGTCTACATAGTATAGGTCCTGGTATTAGTGTTCGAGTAGATAGAATTTTTTTGTTTTCTGCTACGGAACCCTTCAGTGGTATCAAAGAGGGTCTATGGTAGACATGTCGTATGGATAGACCACATAGCAATATGTGGGCATTGATTCTCTAGTTGCTACCCTCTTTTAATGTTCTTGTTCATATTGCAGCATTGTTCGATGAAGCGGCCCCCAACCGACCTCACGTGGTGATTCACGATACTGGTCCATGAATCAAAGTGGCTTAGGGGTGTCTGTCTCTCTGCAGTAGTTGATATGGCATCGACATTGGAGGGCTCTGAAAAGGGAAGAAGATCGGCAATCATTGAATCCATGTTGTGGCTCTACGTTTGTAGGTGGGAAGGGGTTCTACTGCGAAAGCCCTAAAGCCGCGTAAAACTTGCAATAGATAATACAGAAGCTTCTATTTTTATTATTGCATAGGGGCATGTATTATAACGTGGCAATGACAAGTTTATGAAACTTTCATTGAAGCTATTGATGAAGATAAAAATGCTATAACCACGTCATAACACTTTACTTTTTGAAGTATTACCTATTGTGCTGGTATATTTATATATTCGATGGTAACATAATAAGATAATCCCTCACAGTATTCCAGTTATCGTATTCCCCTTATGTGTGCACCACCAAGAAAGTTCTTCGGTATGAGGCGACCCGTGGTGAGCGGGTGTCAGACATATCTACGTTCGCATATAGTGGGTGTAAGCCATGTTGCACTGCGAATACACACAAGTTAGAACTGGTGATCCTAGCATGTTACATAGACATGGCCTCTGAATACAGCAGACCGAAAGGCCGAGCATGAATCACATAGTTGATGTGATCGACATTAGGGAATGTCCACCTTTGATACTGCATTGATGGCCGTGATGATTGGGGGAGGTGCAAGGGATTGGGATCATGTGATCACTAAACGAGTAGAGGGATGTTCGTTTGAGTGGGAGTTCTTTTGTTTTAAGTTCGATAACATAATTAAAACTTGAAATCATTATTGTGAACATGGTCTAAACACTTTGCAAATCCATTGTAGATGTCTCGTCCACCCACCTTCAACCTTAGCACTTTCCTCGAGAAGGACAAGTTGAAAACTGATGGAACCAACTTCACCGCATGGTTCCGCAATCTTAGGATCCTCCTAGTCACCTACAAGTTGACTTATGTCATCGAGGCTGAGCTTCCGGCTAAGCCTACAGATTCCGCCTCCCAGGACGAAAAGAATGTCTGGCAGTCCAAGGCGGACGATTTATCCCTCATCCACAGTGGAATGCTCTATGCCATGGAGATAGAGCTTCAAAAGCGTTTTGAGAAGATGAATGCTTTTGAGATCATTGAGGATCTCAAGGTTGTGTTTGCTCCACAAGCCCGTGCAGAGAGGTATGATGCTTCTGAGCTCTTCTTCTCTGCTAAAATGGAAGAGCATAGCAGTATTAGTGAGCACGTGGTCAAAATGTCTGGCTACGTTAAGCGTTTGAACGCCCTGGATTGCAACTAAGACTCTTGCTGAGGTTTTCGCCATGCTCAAAACTATTGAGGTTGAAATCAAGAAGGATCACACAATGTTGATGGTCAATAAGACCACCAATTTTAAGAAGCCGGGGCAAAAGGGAAAGGGCAAGGACAAAAAGTCCAAGAAGGATGGAAAGATTGTTGCCACTACCTCAAAGACTGCCAAGCCTGGCCCTAAGCCCGGCATTACGTGCTACTACTGCAAAGGGGATGGGCACTGGAAACCCAACTGCCCCAAGTACCTTGAAGACAAGCAAGCCGGCAAGATAGCCGCCAAGGACAAAGGTATATGTGATATACATGTTATTGGTGTGTCCTTACAAGCGCCAGGAGTAACACCTGGGTATTTGATACTGGATCTGTTGCTCACATTTGTAACTCTCAGTAGGATCTGCAGAGTAGGAGGCGCTTGAGGAAGGACGAGGTGACGATGCACATCGGCAATGGTTCGAGGGTCGAAGTGATGGCCGTCGGCACCCTGCATCTCCGCCTGCTGTCAGGATTATTTTTGGTTTTGAATAAATGCTACTATGTACCCGCATTGAGTATGAATATTGTGAGTGGATATTGCTTGTTGCAAGACCGTTATTCGTTTAAATCAGGAACAAATGGTTGTTCAATTTATATGAATGATATTTTCTATGTTCATGCTCCTGTGTGATGGTTTATTCATACTTGATCTTGATTGTGATACACACATCCATAGTGTTGATGCTAAATGTTGTAAGCATAATGATGATAATTCCATGTTTATGTGGCATTGCCGTTTTGGTCGCGTTGGCATAAAACGTATGAATAAGCTTCATTCAGAAGGGCTTCTTGGATCATTGGATTTCGAATCCCTTAATACATGTGAGCCATGCCTCATGGGCAAGATGACTAGGACACCATTCTCCGGCCGAGGCAGTGGAGAGAGATGTAGACCTACTGGTAACCATACATATGGATGTATGTTGACCAATGAGCGTCTCAACGTGCAATGGTTATCGTTACTTTTTTACCTTTACTGATGACTTAAGCAGATATGGATATATCTACTTAATGAAGCATAAGTCTGAAACCTTTGAAAAGTTCAAGGAATTTCAGAAAGAGGTAGAGAATCAACTTAACAAGAGAATCAAGCATCTTCGATCGGATTGAGGAGGCGAGTATTTGAGTTATGAGTTTAACATGCACTTAAAGGACTGTGGGATTATCCCACAGCTTACGCCAGCCGGAACACGACAACATAATGTTGTGTCGGAACGTCGTAACAGAACCCTATTAGATAGTGTGCGGTCCATGATGTATTTAACTGATTTGTCTGTGTCTTTTTAGGGATACGCGTTAGAAACCGCTTCTTTTATTTTAAACCGAGCACCATCCAAATCCGTGGAGACAACCCCATATGAGATATGGTATGGACAAAAGCCAAAGTTGTCGTTCCTAAAAGTTTGGGGTTGTGAGGCTTACGTTAAGAAACTGCAGCCTAACAAACTCGAACCCAAATCGGAAAAATGTATCTTTGTGGGATATCCAAGGGAAACCGTTGGGTATACTTTCTACAACCAGACCGAAGGAAAAACGTTTATCGCAAAAACCGGCACCTTTCTCGAAAAAGAGTTTCTTGCTAAAGGCGTTAGTGGAAGGAAAATTGAGTTAGGTGAAGTTGTTGACCCTTCTCTCCAAATTCCGAGTAGCGCAACGGAAGCTGTTCCAAAACCGCTCTCCAACATGGAGGAAGTGCCCAATGATGATGATCAAAACAAAAACATCGAGACTCCTGAGGTTCGCAGGTCTACAAGAATTCGTGCCACTCCTGATTGGTACAGTAGCCTTGTGATGTTTGTCATCCTAGATGAACAGGAGGAACCTGCAAACTACAAAGAAGTTATGGATAGTACTAACTCTGAGAAATGGCTAGAATCCATGAAATCCGAAATAGGATACATGTATGAGAACCAAGTTAGGACCTTGGTAGATCTTCTAGAAGGCCGCAAAGCCGTGGAAAATAAATGGATTTTTAAGAAAAAGACAGATGAGAATGGTAATGTGGTCGTCCACAAAGCTCGAGTTGTCGCAAAGGGGTTTCAAAAAATTCAAGGAGTTGATTACGATGAGACTTATTATCCCGTAGTGATGCTTAAGGCTGTCCGGATTTTAATAGCAATTGCTGCACATTTCGACTATGAAATTTGGCAGATGGATGTCAAGACCGCATTCCTCAATGGTCACATTGATGAAGAGTTGTATATGATGCAATCCGGAGGTTTTGTTGATCCTAAGGATGCTGGAAAGGTATGCAAGCTTCAACGGTCCATTTATGGATTAAAGCAAGCATCTCGGAGCTGGAACCAATGGTTTCAAGAGTTTTGGATTTGTCCAAAATCAACAAGAGTTATGTGTTTACAAGAAAGCGAGTGGGAGCTCAGTTGTTTTCTTAGTAGTATATGTATATGACATATTACTCATGGGAAACGATGTGGATCTTATGAGAATCGTGAAAGCATATTTGAGTAATCAATTTTCCATGAAGGATCTAGGTGAAGCTGCATACATATTAGGAATCAAGATCAATAGAGATAGATCAAGGCAACTAATTGCATTAAGTTAGAGTACTTACATCGAAAAGATTTTGAAGAGGTTCAAAATGGACAATACCAAAAGGGGCTTTGTACCAATGATGAAGACTTTCAAAATAAGTATGACTCAATGTCCGGTAACGGATAATGATAGAGAAAGATGTCTTACATCCCCTATGCCTCAGCCATAGGATATATCATGTATGCAATGTTAAGTACGCGACCTGATGTGGCATTGGCTCTTAGTTTGACGAGCCGATACCAAAGTAATCCAGGACCAGATCACTGGACAGCTGTAAAGAATATCCTAGTATCTGAAAAGAACAAAGGATATGTTCCTAATCTATGGAGGAAGTGATGAAGCTCTAAACGTAACGGGTTACGTGGATGCGAGGTGGAACTCGGATCATGATGACTCGAAGTCTCAAACGGGATTTGTGTTCCTAGTGAATGGTGGCGCGGTAAGATGGAAGAGTAAGAAGCAGCCGGTGGTGGCGCAATCTTCAATGGAGTCTTAATACATTGTTGCGGCTGATGTAGCGAATGAAGTTGTTTGGCTAAGGAATTTTTTCATCGAACTGGGAGTTTTTCCAAATGCGCAAGACCCCGTGACGATCTATTGTGATAACAGGGAGCTATTGCAAACGCAAAGGAACCAAGGACTCATTCAGCAGCCAAACACATCAAGCTTAGATTTCACGTCATTCGACAGAATGTTGACGAAGGTGAAGTCAAGATTTGCAAAGTAGATACGGAACTGAATATGGCAGATCCTTTGACCAAAGCTCTCCATCAGGAAAAGCACAAACAACACCGAGATTCCATTGGTGTTAGGTTCCTGCCTATTGTAAACTAGTTTTATTTATACTCTAGTGCAAGTGGGAGACTAAAGGAGTTATGCCCTAGAGGCAAATAATAAAGTGTATTATTTGATATATCTCCTATATGTTCATAATACGTTTCATACTATGCTATAACTGTGTTAATACAAAAAGTTAATACACGTGTGGTATGTAAACAAACCGTGTCTCTAGTTACCTCTATCGAACTAGTTCATTGGTCATGAGGATGGTCTGGGTTTCAAGATCATGGGCATTTATGCCAATTAACAATGGGGTCATGTTATTAGTTGAATAACATGATAGACAAACATCCGACCGTTATATCTTGAATGAGATCTAGTTACAAAGTTCACCATTGATGATAAAACACAGAGAACCTCGCAACCTGATCCTTTGACTATGAGGTAATGCTAATCACCATTCTGGAGGAAGCTTAGATGGTTATCAAGAATCATCTCATAACAGTTGATCAAAAAGGTGCCACTCAAGTTTTCCAAAGGGATGCATAGAGGAGTACATATCAAGACCAGGATTTGTCTAATCCATGTAACAGATAGATACATGTGGCCATCTCGGTGACGTTGCATTAATGAAGCTTGCAAGCGTGTGAATTGGTCACGGAATGCAACGACATGAGAACGAGCAAAAAAGTTCATTGGTAACGAGACCAAACTAAGGTATGGGGATACCGAAGATTAAGTCTCGAATGAATTAGGTATCATATGACAAAGGGAACGAGAAACGACTATCTCACGGTTCGAGCGATTATATTCGTGAAACGCACGGGGGTCACATGGCCATCCAAGTCCCTCTGTTGATCATTGATGTGAGAGTAGTCTCGATCATGTCTGGAGTGTTTCCGAACCGAAGGATGTCACGCTTAAGGGTAGGTACGCTTAGGGTAGATGAGGTATCGTAGGAGAAATAGAGAAAGAGAAACTGGAATAGTTCCGGGTAACATCCGATGGAGATCGGAAGGGGTCCGAAAGGTGTTCCGGAGTGAAGGAATAATGTAATATGTGTATTTGAATGTTAATTGGAGAATTAATATTAAATATATATTTTTTATTTTATTATTAAAGGCTTCATAACGCTAATGGGCCTCACCCGAAGGGAGGCCCAATAGGGCATGATGCCTAGGGAGAGGGGGCCAGCCGGCCTGGGCTTGGTGGGCCACCTCCGGCTCCCCGATCTCGCCGAGAGTGCGGAAGTTGATATCCGGCTAGGAATCCCTACAGCAAAACGGCGTACTGTAGGTGTGCCTTGTTCGCACAACCCAAACTTGGGGTCATGTTCACAAGGTCTAGAGAGAGAGGGAAGGAGGAAGTCAACCAAAGGACTTCTCCAAATATTGGTGTGTCTCATTCCACCCATGGGCACCCCTTTATATAGGCTAAGGGGGTGTGTCTTTCTCAAAGTCTAAGCCATGTGGGACTAAACAAGGGGAAGAGAGGGGGGAGGCGCGTGGGCCCTTAGGGCTTCATGGGCCAGCCAGCCAGGGGTGGGCCCCACCCTGCGCATAGCCCTAGGCTTGCCGGGTGGGCCCCCTTGTGGCGGCTGGGCCTTGGCCCTTCCCTCTTTCGATTTTCCCTCATGGGCCTTTATTCACTAGGAAGTTTGGCCCATTAGTAGAATAACCCTTCAAATTAGATTTTAATACTATATTTAATATTAATTACACTAATTAATATGTAAATACATATTACAAAACCTTATTCAACCTAAAACACCTTTTGGTTCCCCTTTCTATATCCTCTGAACAACTTCAGAACTCCCGGAATGATTCCGGTCCTTTATTCTTTCTCCGAACAGCTTCGGATTTCTCCGCGAAACAATTCCGGCTTTCTCTTTCTCTACTGTGATTCCATCTTACGAATGATCGCTCTCATCGTACCCTTAAGTATATCCTCTCATGGCTCGGGAATGCTAAGACATGATCTGTATCAATGATCAACAGAGGGACCAGGAATATCCATGTGACCCCTATGCATTCCTGATGACAATGTCGTTTGAACCGCTAAATGTAGCATCCAGTTCCTTTTGTTTCTTGATACGACTTGTCTGGGATCCGATCATTGGTATCACATACCTTGTTCAATCTCGTTCACAACAAGTTCTATTTTCTTTTTACGTGATATTACATCCCCGTGACCGAGTCACATGTTGCAACATTTATGGATGTAATCTCACCAAGTCGGCCGTATGTATCTTTACTCGTCATGTGGGTGAATAAATACCAGTCTTGCAGTCACATGTCATCTACTGTTCCTTCGGAATACCCAACGTACACCTTTATGGCCACCGTATTACCAGATGACGGTTGATGCAGTCTAAGCAGCCTCGGGAAACAGTGAGTAATATGAGCTCACGGTCTAAGCAAAAGGAATCTAGGTATAGCTATTGCAACAATGAACTTATATGACTTGATCGTGTTGCAATCCTTCGAGGAATGTCCATCACATCATTCTCCAATAATATAACCCCGTTCTACGGAACCCTTCAAAACTAAGGAAACCTCGCAACCTAATCCTTAGACTGTGAGAAAATGCAAATCACCATTCGGGAGGGAGCTTCGATGGTATCAAGTATCATCTCTTGACGGGGTGATCAAAAAGGTGCTACTCAGGTTTCCCAAAGGGGCGTGTAGAGGAGTACATATTAAGACTAGGATTTGCCAATCCATGTAACGGATAGATACATATGGCCATCACGGTGACGTTGCATTAACGAAACTTGCAAGCGTGTGACTGGGTCACGAAATGCAATGACATGGGAACGAGAAAAAAGTTCATCAGTAACGAGATCGAACGAAGCTATGGAGATACCATAGATCGAATCTCGGGTGAACTAGGTATCAAGTGGCAAAGGGAATGGGAAACGACGTTTACGGTTCAAACAACATTATCATCATGGAATGCACAGGGGTCATATGGGCATCCCGGTCCCTCTATTGATCGTTGATGGAGATCATGTTTGTGCCATTCCTGAGCTATGAGGAAATACACTTAAGGGTACGATGAGCTAGAGATCCCCTGTAAGTTGGAATCAACATATAAAAGAGAAAAGGAAACCAGAAAAGTTCCCAGAGAACCGGAATCGTTCTCCCTATATAAAGAGGTGCCCATGGGTGGGATTAGACACACAAATAGAGAAGTCCTTTGGTTGACTTTCTCTCCTCTCTCTCCCTTGTGACCATGGCCCCCATGTATGGGCTGTGCGAACAAGGCGCACCTGAAGCACGCCGTTGCGCTGCAGGGATTCCAAGCCAGAGATCTACTTCCGCCCTCCCGACGGGATTGGGGAGCTAGAGGTCATCGTCGTACACCGGATGTGTACGAAACCACGAGGGGCCACACTTGGGGCACCTTAGATGTCATGAGCCGGAGCTGCTGCACGATGAAGATGGAGCAAGGGGTGACCTGTGAGGAGCATCGCGACCTTGAGGTCGGCCACGAGTTCGACTACTTCAACCACGTTCCCCTTGGAACGTTAACCATGTACGGTCTACAAGGGTATGTATTCTATACGCTTCGGTCGTTACTGCATTACTGCATAGATAGATCTTGGGCGTTAGGAAGTTCCAACGTAGGAATTTTTTGTTTTCTTCTATGGAACTCTTCAGCAGACATGATAGAGACACCTCTCTTATCAATAATCAGAAGCGGGACTTGAAGATCCATACTGACTCCCACATATTCAACGATAACTCTAGTGATCGTGTGAACCACTTCCTTTTGTCTCGCGATATTTTACTTGTTCAAAATCCGATCATAGGTATCAACTATATCCTAGTTCGATCACGTTCTCGACAAGTACTCTTTACTCTTTCCGTGATATAACATCCTTGTGACCAAGTCACGTGCTTGCAGGCGGTGCTGATGTGATATCACCAAGACGACCCAAAGTATATCTCTCCGTTATTAGGATGGTCAAATCCCACTCTGGATTCATGAGCCTCAACTAATACTTTCAGAGTATCCAATGACATCTTTACACTCACGCTGTTCCGGTGTGATGTTTGATGGAATCAAATCACTCCTCCGGAATCAACAATTAACATAATATCATGGTCGAAGGATTAGGGTTACTTCGTGTGTGTTTGATGTAGCAATGTAAATTTAATGACTTAATCGTATTGCTATATCTACTTTGGGTGTATGTTCATCATATCATTCTTGTAATGATCTCGTTATTAGCAACATCCAATGTTCATGATTAGAAAACCTTGATCATCTGTTAATCAACGAGCTAGTGTAATGAGAGGCATTATTAGAAACCTTGATTTTTTATTATACACATATGTATTAATGTTTCAGAGTAATACAATTCTAGTATGAGAAATGAACATTTATCATAAACATGAAATAAGATAATAACTATTTTATTATTGCCTCTCAGGCATATTCCTTCAAGAACGGGCAATGGCGCAATCGCAGTGTTGGGGAGAGAGGGCAGCAGGACAAGAATAAGAAGTCCTGGCCATCAATGTTGGTGCAGGTTCCATCGGAATCGGCATTGATTCTGGCGTTGGAGTCCAAGCACGTCACGGGCAGTCAACGACGATATTGATGGCTAGGGCAGCTTCCATCTGATCAGAATTCACCATAGTACGATCCGTGGGACGCTGCCATGAGGGCCTAAGCGACCGAAATTTAGATACGCGTAGGCTCCGAGGCCCGTCCAGCAAGAGTGTTTGCGACCTAAATTTAATAAGTGAAGGGGTTGCACCGCGCCGCTAGAGCATGCTTCTTTTCACACGGGCCAGAACGCATAGGTCGTGCCGATGCCCTTGCCTGTGGTAGGGCCGGTACACGAATTTTGGGGACCCTAGGGAAACATGACCTCAAGGGTCAAATGTTTAAAGTGGTAGATCTTCGGTGGGATCAGGACGAACATGGCCGGCTTGGACTAGTTCATTTGTTTACTAAGTTAAAGATAAGAAATGAGTTTGAAATAAAATGAACCAACTTGCACCGGACGGTTTACACTGGTTTGCACCGTTCGAGTGTTTTCCCACCCTTAGATATCTTTAATATTTATACTACTTCCTCTATTCACACATTCAAACATACTTATTTCTATTAATCGAGCAAATTATATACTATGATATTTACGTAAATAATTTTGTGTCATGGATGATAGATGCGCACGTATCTATTCAACACATGGCACCTAGGAGTACGATTATTAGTCTACGTCTAGGCGCTAGTGTATCTATCAGGAATAGGTACCTCCATTTTTTGGTACAAGCTTGTTGTCCTATGGTCACCGATTACAGCCTAGTACGAGGCAATAGGAGCCAGCACGAGACGAAAATGTATCCTAAAGTATAATGGTATGGTATAGTTATATGATTATGTTGTTAGTCTCCACTAATGACACTCACAACATTGTTAAGGGACATGAGGGCCGATGTTGTTTGGCACAGCTGGAATGGCCAAACAAATCATGGCATATAGAAAAAATATTTAAAAATAACGAAACATTGGAATTCTTTTTCAGTAAACAGGAGTTAAAAAAAGTCATGGTAGCCTATAGTTGGGCCATGTGTATGTTTTATAATAATTCAATGTTAGGCCTTAAGGATTGAAGGCTAATATAAATACACAAACAAATATTAGATCGGGCCCCCAGCTCATAGAGCCCTGGGCGAGCGCGCCTCTGTCCGGCCCTGGCCTGCGGACACGAGCCCATTCGACTCTTCCTCCCACGACGTGTCCTGGAGGAGCGGGTGCACACGCGATACATGCGCGTCGTCCACCTCGCCGTGCGCCCATGCGCTTGTCCCGTACGACCCCGTGCACAAGCTCCGCGTGTCCGCTCTCCCATGCCCTTCACCTCCACGTCGCAGCTCCACAGCGGCGTAAACTACTGACCCCACGTGTCAGCTCGGCCTACCCAAGGAGCTGGCTCTATTTTGTGCCTACCCGCCGGCGCCGTAAAGGAAGGACACCGAGACGAAACGCCAGGACACGCATCGGTCCTCAAGTTAACCATGGTTATCGTGGAGTACCTCACGGGTTACGAGTAGCCTTTGCCCGATGGGTTGGAAATCCAGTTTATAAACCGACCTCCACTTCGACTCGTCTCCCCTGTCCAGTCCACGACGGAGCCGAGCAACTGTCCATCTCCCGGGTTCACGAGATCTCGACCGAAGAAAACCACCGCTCGACGAGAGACCGACGGTGAGCGCGGTATAACCATGATGATGATGGGAGACGGAGCGCACTCGCCGCCGTGGCAGCAAGCGGCGACCGGCGCGGAGGGAGGCGGCTACACGAACGCGGGGCCTGGCGACGACGTGTCGCCCTACCTCATGTCCGCGTTGCGTCGTTACCTGCCGTCGAACTCGGCGGCGGCGGCGGCGGCCGAGGACGACGAGGACGCGGCGACGATGGACGCGTACGCGTGCGACGAGTTCCGGATGTACGAGTTCAAGGTGCGTCGGTGCACGCGCGGGCGGAGCCACGACTGGACCGACTGCCCGTTCGCGCACCCGGGGGAGAAGGCGCGGCGGAGGGACCCGAGGCGGTACTGCTACTCCGGCGCGTCGTGCCCGGACTTCCGCAAGGGCGGGTGCAAGCGCGGCGACGCCTGCGAGTTCGCGCACGGGGTCTTCGAGTGCTGGCTCCACCCGGCGCGCTACCGAACGCAGCCCTGCAAGGACGGGACAGCATGCCGCCGCAGGGTCTGCTTCTTCGCGCACACGCCCGACCAGCTCCGCGCCATGCCGCCGCAGCAACATGGACAGGGCCAGGGGTCCAGCCCGAGGAGCGTGGCCGTCTCCTCGCCGCTCGCCGAGTCCTACGACGGCTCGCCGCTGCGCCGCCAGGCGTTCGAGACCTACCTCAGCAGCAAGAACGGCATGTCCTCCTCGCCGACCAGCACGCTCGTCTCGCCGCCCAGGTCGCCGCCGTCGGAGTCGCCGCCAATGTCGCCCGACGCCGCCGGCGCGCTCCGCCGCGGTTCCTGGCCGGGCGTCGGCTCGCCGCCCGTCAACGACTTTCTGACCTCGCTCCGGCAGCTCCGTCTGGCGTCGCCGAGGTCGGCGCCGTCCGGCGGGTCGTTCTTGGCCGGCTACTCCAGCGCTTACGGATCCCCGAGATCCCCGGCCGGGCTCTACAGCAGCCTCCCGTCCACGCCGACCAGACCGTCCCTGGTCACGGTACCCACCGCCTCCGGCGCAACCTTGACCGTGGAGCCCCTCGACCTGGGGCTCATAGCGGAGGAGGAGCCCGTGGAGAGGGTGGAGTCCGGCAGAGCGCTCCGCGCAAAGGTGTTCGAGAGGCTCAGCAAAGAAGCCACCGTGTACAACGACACCTTCGCTAGCACGACCGTGGGAGTTCCGACCGCGGCCGCTCCTGACGTCGGCTGGGTCTCCGATCTCATCAATTAATATGAGCAATCAAGAAACGCACAAGGCCACAAGGACAAAGGTGGTCAGGTCAGTTACTCCATCGCCAGTGATAATTTTGTGAAGATTAATAACCGACGGTTCTTGTGAATAATAATTCTACCCAAGGCAAGTCCAAGTACTAATAAGTGGAAGCCGGGAAGCAGGAAGAGGAGAAAGAAAATGGTCAGAAAAGCAATCTCGTTTATATGATTCTCCTAATCCTTGTACACATGTTTTTCCGCCTACTATGTAAATTACTAAGATGTTGGAAAGGGAGGTGAGGGAGGGAGTTGAAGATGCATGGGTGGATTTGTTTTGGGGTTTCATATGATCGTTGGTGCCATGGCAAGGAGACGAGGGAGGAGAATATGCCAAAACAAATTACCATGGGAGATGAAGCATGCATGGGGAGGTGGTCAGCACTGTGATGAAGACGGTGCCAGACCCGGGCTCTGCACCCGCATCCGATTTCTGCGATTCCGGAAGGTCGATGATCCAACTTCTCATTCCTTGATTTCTTCGAGATCCACGACCGACATATTGTTCTGTAATCTTTATATTATTTTGTTTTGTTCACTTGCTTTCCAATTTATCTGCTTATGAAAAAGCATGTACCATGTACTGTTTTTGCTGCTAAAAAGATTCATCAATAGTCTAATATATGAACTTGTGATTATCTATTTGTTTTTTCTCTTTCTCAAGAGCAACATGTGATCATCATCATTATCTTTGGGGGTCGTGCTACGCGTCCCCCGGGCTTCCGATCCCACGGGTCCTGCTACTGACATGTGTCTGTTATGGTATACTAAACCCGCTTTTGCTATATAATGCCCCGCTTTTAATACATAGTAGCAGAAAACGGTTCGTTCCAAAAATAGAAAAAAAACCCTCATCATAGACCTTGCTGGAGAGCTCGTCAGAGACACCATAACAAAAAATATGTAGCAAAAATATGCTAATGTAGCAAAATCGAAGAACAATTCTAGCAAAAAAATTACAGTAGAGTAGTAGAGTAGCAAAAAAATGACTTCGCTGGAGCATCGCCGGGACACCCTCCGGAATTTATAGCCAGAATTTGTAAACAGAACATTATAGCATTTGAAGAATATCAAATGTAGCAAAACCTAAACAAGTACATAGCAAATCATAAGCAAATCAGAAACAAGTATGTAGCAAAAATCAGCTCCGCCGCTTAGTTAGCAAATGTCACCATGATCGGTAGCAACGTCGTCGACCCAATATAACATTACCGGTCACCAAATATAGCAACTTTGGACACTGTAGGTAGCAAAATATGTCGCCCGACTTCGCGGGGAGCAACGCCGGCCTCCACGGATAGCAGCGATGGTCGCATCGGGGAGCAACTCCGAACTATGTGGGTAGCATAGGCAGCTTCCGCGGAGCAACGCCGGTGTCGCTATGGGCAGGACCACTGTTCTCTCGCGGGAGCATGGGCAGTGCAACAACCCGTCTTTGCCATGGCCGCGGCCCCGAGAGGTCGACGACGTTGCGACAAATTCTCTGCCAATTTTCGGCGATTTGCCTCGATGCTGACCTGTTCCGCCAAATTTGAGCCCGGCTCGTGCGCGGAGGAAGCCAAGGACTGGGATGGGGCGGCCTCGCCGGAGCTCAAGCCCTCCTCTTCGGAGACGCTGGGCAGAAGCGGGCGCCGGGCAGCAGTGGCGGCGCTGGGCAGCAGGAGCGTCGTGGGGCAGCAGCAGGGCGGCGCGTGGGCCGGGCGGGTGGCGTCGGCCGGCCAGGAGGCGTGGGCTGTGGCGGGGCGGGGGCTCACGGGGCCAGATGGTGCCTCTGTGCGGGAGGAGCGACCCGGGGGATAAAAGTTAGGTGATCCCCCGGGGGCTTTGTATCCTTTTCCTATCTTTGATGTATTTGCCTCGAGAAACTTGTGACCCTGCCTCATGATGTTCCTGTGAATTGATCGATAATAGTTGTCGGGGCCTGCGATCTCTGTGGATCTACAGTTCTAGATCGATGGCATTGTTTGAGTATGATGTGCTGCTACTTGATGGAATGATGGCTGATGCTGAGTTACTTGATGGCGGTTAGGTGGTATCGCAGGTGGCCTGCTTCTGGTACAGGGAGCTGTCGGAGCCCGTTGGCGCCTTCCCGGCGACGTCTATTTCGCCTTTGCGAGGTGTCACTGCTGCGTTTGCGATGTCTCGTGTCACTACAAAACTAACCATGGGTTACATGCTTTGATTCGCTACGTAGATGACTTCGACCTTAAGCTTGTCACACCTGTATATGTTCTACTAGTTATGTAGTACTGGTAACAGTTATGTTGTTGACGTTCAGCACATGGAGCTTAGTATTTTCTGGCCTGATTGGAACAGACGTCGCGACAGATTTATTGGGAAAAAAGTTTGGTTGCTGTGTCAAAACAGATCTCCGAGGAATTGTACTGATTCCTTGGTAATTTTGCAATATAATAAAAAAATAAAAGACATGGCTTTCTAAGTTTTTTGTTTGTTTGGAAATGAGCCTTTTTATTACTTAAAAAGTTGTATTACACCCGGCCTCCGTAAAACTATGATGCACACAGGCGAAATACATAAAATCATCAGATATTGCATAATGCCAAAATAGATGGTGGGCAAATCCTAAGATCACGCTATCATATCGGGTAAAAACAACCCTTGCCGTATTCTTCAAGTGTGTACAACCTCTATAAACAGGTCGTAAAAACATCCTTTGTCACCATAAACAGAGCGTAACCGGTAGATAGTGTGCAAAAGTGAAGATATTTTATCATTAATAACCTTGTTATTTCAATGTAGCCATAGCGACTAAATAATAGTGAGCGCTCCTACCGTAAGAACATGTTTGATTCAAAGGATTTAAATGTAAAATTTATAGGATTAAATCCTATAAGAATTTTCCTATAATGGTTGTTTAATTTGTAGGATTGATTCCTGTAGAATTTTTTCATGCGGAACGAATCCTTTGCGCTAGATTGCATAGCAAATCTAACATCCACTCAAATCTCTTTCTTAGAATCCTTTGCTTTTCCTTTGATGGAATCAAACAAAACTTTATTCCATATGAGTTCATATAGGACTGAAGTGGGCATGGCATTGCAATCCTATATTTTTCATATTCATATGCTTTTCCTATCCTACGAATCAAACATGCCCTAAAAAGGATTCTGAACTTGTAGTCAATCCCATGTAGTCAAATCCCAATTATGTTAGCAACACTACGAGGAGGATACAACACATAAGCTACTTGGATGACTGACCATATAGAACGACTAAACTTGCACTCAAAGAATAAATGCCTAATTTTATCTCATCATGGTGATAAAAAACATTTTGCTTACTTCCATGCCAATTTCTTTTAACAAGGTTGTCTTTTGTAAAAATCACCCCACGCAGCAGATATCATGCGAATATTTTGGTCTTTAGTGGTACCTCATCTTTAAGATTTTCTTATTATTATCGACTGCCACATCAGGCTGGACCAGTGCTCTATACACAGAATCTACAGAGTATTTTCCACTCTCATGTAAAATCCACCGAAACTCAGTAGAACCATTTGACAGTTGCACTATGGTTAAACATTGTAACAGAGCGTTCCACGAAGCAAGTTTGGGTCCAATTAGGTCTCTGTTGAACATCATGTTTGGAGGAGATGATTCTAGCATCGTGGCAATGGTATCCCCTTATGATGAACAATATTGTTCAGAGCTGGATATTTTTCCAGGATTGTAGCATTTCTAAGCTAGTTATCCTCCTAGAAAAGAATCTTCGAACCATCCTTAATAGAAAATATGCTAAAGCAGCAAAAAAATGCTTCTTCTTAGTCATCAGTCTAGCCTGAAAGTGCGAGTCTCCTGACTTCCAAAGCACAGGGGACAACGCCTTCGAGCCAACATATTTCCTCCTTAGGATAGTTTGCGATAAACATCCTCCCTAATAAAAACTACTTTCCAAGATATGAAAATGGAGTAGTAAACACTACACTCAACATAGGAGAATAATAATGAGAGTTCATTTTGATGTGATGCTCCCGTGCCCCCATGCCCCGTCATAGTCCATGAAGAGGGAGAGGGGAGCGGAAATCCAATTCGGTGCATACAAACCTATTGTTATTTTGCAGAAAGTAAAACCACGAAAAAGGAACTTATTATTTGAAAATATATTTTAAAATGTCGAAAATATCCGCATGTATTTCTGTACATCCGATGTTCGCATATAAATTTTCTAGAAAAGGTATATTTTTGCCCCGTGTTGAAAATATAAATTTCGATACTCCAACATGACTATTAATGTATTTTTTCTTTCTTACACAAGTCACATAAAATATTCTTTTTCTCAAAATCTTGTGTGCGGATACTGAATGTCCGGATGTACACTTAAATTTGTTCCATAATCTTTGATATTTTAAAATTTGTTTTTACACCGGAAAGTGTGTTCGGCTTCCTAGCACCAGTGCTCTCTTCTTTCATTTTTTTTTAAAAATCAAACTGTGGCCATAATCAATGTTGTATCCCACAAGCATGCAAAACCGTGACTTGAACTTCTTTGTATTTTGGCCTACACAAAAATGAAAAATCTGATAAAATTTGAGGACTTGGAAACATATTTGCACAGATCTACACTCTTGTCATTTTGTACAGCTCAAAATACAAAGTAGAAGTTGATATTTTGTATGTTTGTGGGATAAATATGGGCTACAACCAGATATATTTTTTATTTTTTTTAACTCAAAAGTATGATTTTGATTTTCTTTAAAATAGCAAGAGCACTGGAGCTCATCTCCACTCTCTTTTACACATTTTTTCATAAATATGTTTATATGCATTCCGACAGCCAAAACACCACCTCTGGGATGGGAGCTCCTTTTCTATTCATGGAACTCTTAGATGCATCTTTCCTATTCTTAACTCCATTCTTAGAATAGAAGGTGAGGGCTAGATATGCTGGGTTAGCAGAGACAGCACGCAAGTCTTTATTAACCCCATCTCAACCTCTTTGAGCAGTTCGCCAGGCCCAGGCTAGCCCTACCCTTTTAGATGATGGTTTGCAACTCGGCAACTTGCCATGGTTATCTATAGGAACCTTCTATATAATCTATCCGAGGTAATTCCTAGAAAGAACGGCAGTCTTCTCGGTCGTCTTATGTTAAAAATGGAAGTTTACACTCATGGCATGTCCAGGTCAAATCGTAAGGTTTGTACATAGAAGAAAGATCACAGTTATGAATTCAGGCTGTGCCATCTTCTCACAGATACATGGAGGAACTGATCACGGAGAGCCAACAGTTTCTGATCCTGGACCAGGGCAGACTCTACAGTTGAGTTGAGCCAGAAAGTCATGGTGTTCCTGCGAGGGAGATAATGAAGTAGGGTCAGTTGGAGTGCATGGAGATGAGAAAGGAGTGGACGATCAGATCGGGAATGAATAATTGAGAAAGCTATCGCTTGCTTTCGTGCAACAGATGGATGAATCTACAAAAACAGGGCGATGGGAGACGAACTGCCGCGGGGGAGGGGTCTACCGCTACAGCTGCTGCTCCCACAGGACAAAGCAACCCTGGAAGCTGCCGGATTATAGGCGGAAAGGGGGCTTGGAGTAGGGCCGCTCGAAGCCTGGATTCACGATAAGTGTCGCTAATTTAGTACAGTACAAAGTTGAGCTAAATACACCTGAAGTCCCACAACTTGCATTCTATGCGCAAGCTAGTTCCACAACTTGAAAAATGTAAACTCGCGGTACTACAACCTGCATTAAGCAAGCAAATAGGTCCTAGATTAATCAGGAGCTGACACGTAGCGCTGTAACTTTTGCAGTAATGACCCTGTAATTATTTCCAGGACGCACATAACCTTGCTGCTTTCTTACACGTAGGTCCCACCTGTCAGTGGCGGAAGAAGAAATAATTAAAAATTGGAAAGCAAGGAGAGGTTTTGAACTTCGAACCTAGAGGTGGCAACCTAATACGATTGCCACTACACCTTACACCATACGGTTAGAACAAACCGTTGCATCATGTATCCACTATATTCGCATCTACAACCCACGCCTAGTACGGAATCAATATAAGACGTTTGCTTTTTTTTTAGGGAAATATAAGACGTTTGCTTGTTGTACACAAAGGTGCAAATATTTTATAACCCACACCTAGTACCGAAACAATATTGGACGTTTGCTTGTTGTTCACAAAGGTGCAAATAGTTTGTAACTCGTCTATCCGAGTCATAGGAGCATCTCTAGCAGCCTCCTCAAAAACATGACCTTTAAAGCACATATAAGAGCTTGTTTTACGGTGTCGTTTGGCTCGGACGGAACATAAACATCAAATACATACTGTAACACCGAATATTCGCAGCATTTGCATCGACTTCATCTTTCTTCCCGCCTTTTTGCTCGCCGTCGGCGTGCTGCTAAATCTTTCGCCGCCTCAGCTTCATGGCCGGCAGCTAGCCCCCTGTGCTGCTACTGCCTCTGCCGCTCACCTCGTGTGTGCACTGCTGTTGCCGCTCGCTCATCGTCGTCCGCACGCTGTTGCCGCTCCCCCCTCCCCCCGCGCGTAGCTGCTGTCGGCCCCGCCTCTCGCGTACCGCCACCCACCGCCGCGCCGGCCGCCTGCCCCTAGCTATGGGTCCTCGCTCCGCTGCTGTCCAGATTTTGGTCGGATTTTGGGCGTATTTCGACGGAGCTCCCGCGGCGGAGAGGCACTGTACGGGTTTTTCTAGCTGAAACTTCAGCCCGCCAACTCCTACGCGGGTATAAGGGGCAACGTCGGGTCGGCCTCCCAACCCTTAGTTTTAAAGATCAGGGTTTCTTTTACTGGGCCCCTTAAAAATATTTAAGGGTCGGCCCCGTTTGTGGTGTCTAGTCTGGCCACTTTTTTCGACCGAAACCGCAAACTGGCGGTTATTTTAAGGTTCCGGGATTCAAGGGGGTATGCTAGAGTTGCTCTAAGTTGTTCAGCTGTTGACACGATATGCAGACATGACTCAGGCGACAGGCGATCATGGTTTCGACGTTGGGCGGGCCGCGGGGGGAGGGGGGGGTAGTCTTCCATCAAATGTCTTGCATGCCATGGCAGTGCCGATCAGTGGAACCGCCCAAGGCCACAAAGGACGACGTACATCACTTTGCGCCTGCTGACGAGCTCCTAGAGCACCACGCCGAGGCTAAACAAGTCGCTCTCCGGGCCTAACCTCCTGTGCTATGTGTAGCAGAAGTCTGCGAGGCGGGCGAGGCCGTCGGAGCCGAGCAAGATGCTGGCCATGTTCACGTCGGACCTTGCTCGTATATCATCTTTGGAGTGACTTGTAATCATAATAAAAAGATTTTCAATCTTGTGCAAATATTGGTTTATCTCTTTTTTTTAGATTTAATACGTCGTTATGAAGCGGGGTGGAGCCGTGCAGCCCGGACGCGCCCAGCGCCACGTTGAGTCTGACCTCTACGTGATGGATGCATGACGGATTTGTTTGTTATAAAATGACGGCATCGTATTTTATACCATAATTAATTTGCTGGTGTAGTGGCAATGGCAGTTGGCAACCAACATTAAGGTTATAGGTTCGATTTCTTTCCTTGCTTTTTTAATTTTAGTTATTTCTTCTTTCGTCACTGACAGATAGGACCCATGTATAAGACATCAGCAAGGTCATGTATGTGAGCGAAATAATTACAGGGTTTTTATCACAAAATTTACAATGCCATATGTCGTTGTCTGATTGCTCTAGGACCTATTTGCTCCCTCGATGCAAGTTATAGTACCGTGGGTTCACAATTTTCAAGTTGTAGGACTAGTTTGCACGTAGCGGGCAAGTTGTGGGACTTTAGGTGTATTTAACACGTACAAAGTTGTACTAAACTATTGATATTTAGTTTTTTATCCTTTCTCTTGGTTTTCTCTTTTTGATGGGGTGACTTTGGCATTCACCTTGGTTTTTTCTACTCGTCTTTCACTGCTAGGAAAACGATTATAGGTAGATTTTAATTCTGTGGCGCATATATAAAAAATGCTCCACTAAAATTAATTCTGTGGCGCATGTAGCAAATGCTCCACAGAATTTTGACATTCTGTGAAGCATTTTCCATATGCGCTACAGAATGTGCGAAACAGATCTACAAAGGGGGCAACCACCCTTTCCCTTCTTATTTTAAAAGAAAACGTTTCATTACCCTCTCTTATTTCAAAATATTATTTGATTAAAACTATCTCTAAAAAAATGGTTTCATTACATAAACAGAAAAGAGAACTTTTTTTTAAAAGAGGGAGGCAGACCTCCCAGCCGGCCAGGTCAAGCCCAGCCCGACCGGAGGCCCACCTACAACCTCCACCTACCGAAACCCTAGCTACCCAAACCCCACTCCCTCCACCAGCCACCACACGCTTTGCGAGGCCAGCCCCGCACACACACAACTGCTCCCGTGCATCGCACTCCCTAGACCGCCTCTGGACCGACCCACGCCAAGACCACAGCATAAACGCGTCAACCACCCGCTGGCCCACCACTCCCTCGCGACCCAACCAACCCCGCACCCCCCCTCATCCCGCGATCCCCGCCGCCTGCTCCTCTGGGCGACCAGGACCTCGCCGCGCCTCCCGCCGTCGACCTCGCTAGCAGCCGCTAGATGCGGGCACCGACGGCCCTCATCCTCCACTGCGCCTTGGTGCCCGACCACCTCTGCCGCGAGCGCCCTCTACTGCTCCGAGCAGGCCGCTTCGTCCCCGACCCTCTCCGTCGACCAGGCCCCGAGCCGGCCCCCACTCCGGCCGCGGTTCTCCTCGGGCCCAACCTCGTCGGAGCTCCTCCCGTAAGCTCCCCCCCGCTACAAGCAGCAGCGTGCCCTGCTCCTCTCTGCCCGAGGCACGCGCCAGCAACCATCAACCCCTCCTCCATCTCTCCCCTCGCAGCCGCTCACGAGCCCTCAACCGGCGACCCGGGCCAGGTCGTCTTCCTCGCTGCCTCCTCCCGAAGGCCGCCACCGCCAGGTGAGTACGCATGGCAGCGCATCGTCCATTGGCCAAACACCCCTTCCTCCATTGCTGAGCGATGATGTGCTTATTTCTTTTTGCATATGTGTGTGTAGTTTTGGAGGGGATGACGCTGCCGCATCCGCTCCTGCATCGACGCCGCTGTACCATGCTGATGTTGTTTCTGAGGGATGTCCCATGTTTGTAAACTGCTAATCGGTAGGCTCTTTTTTTGTATTGTTAGCACTTTATTTGCTTGATATGACTATTCATTGCATTTTCAGCAATCCTGACCCCAATCCTAGTAAATCTTATTTACTAAGTTCATTTCTGTCTATATAAGATTGTTGTGTTTCATTAAATTCAGTAAGACAATGAGGCATTGCATATTTTGTGTCCATATGATTTAGAAATGTGGGATTACTTTCTCCTACTAGTTAGTATTTCTAAAATTTTCATTGAGTCACACATTTCTGTTAGTTAAAAGTTCCAGACTCTCCCCGCGCTTAGACTTTAGAACAGAAGTTTAGCATGCTTTATATAGAGGTTTTCATTGTTTTGCTTTCCTTTTCCCAAATTTGGTCATTAATTAGTTCCTCTCGCGAGGCTTTATCGTTTATAAATTATGTGGATTCATTATAAAAAATTGTATTTGTTCTACGGTTTGCGGTACCATGGTTGGTAGCAGCAAACCCTGTGAATTACGTCCGCCCATGTCAGCTTTCATATGTGGAAGCTTTATCAGCCGCCCTCATAATATGGTAAATTCTCAAGCCCTGGCCTTTTTACTGATGTTCTTATTACACTTCTGCTGTAGCACTCATGTATATATTGGCTCTTTGGTTCTTGAGCATGCTAATTTTCTGGTAAGTGAACTATAATAGTGATTAGAAGGCTTTTGTGGCCCACTGATTATGAATGTTGTTGTGACTAGGAACTCATAGCAATTTTCGATCCCGTGCACCTCGAGGCTGGAGCACCTTGAGTCTGGTTCACACGTGGACGGACCCGAAGGTGCTGGAGCACGCGGATCAGTGAGGATGGCGTCAATTAAAACCGGCCAGAGGGAGTAGTTTTTCTCAGATGATGTTTCTGTAAATTGTGATTGTAGCTGACCCTACACTTGTACACTTATTCGGTTCTAAGTGATGTGATTGATGAACACTTGTGAACATTCGTGCTTGTTGATGTATTATATGTGAACTGGAACATTTATACTGCTGTGTGCAGCTTTTCTATGAATTTCTGTTAACTTTTGTGTATTTCCTGTAATATACCTGTTATATACCTGTATTTGTACCAGATTCTGAAAATTTAAAAATTCTAAAAAAAAGGATTCTATGGAGCATATGGCTATATGCGCCACAGAATGTACCATAGAATTATGTGGCGCATATATGCGTCACAGAATTCTGTCCCAGATTCTGTGGCGCATATGGCTATATGCGCCACAAAATTTTGAGAATTCTATGGCGCATATGCATATGCGCCACAGAAATATAATTTTAGTGGCGACCACTAGATGAGCCACGGAAATCGTTTTTGGTGCGCCACTGATAACTTTTTTCTAGTAGTGTTTGTAACAAACCCTCTACCTAATCAATGAATTTAATAGTTCTTCTGTTAACATTTTAAAAAAAAATCAGTACTTGCTCGTATATCATCTTTGGAGTGACTTGTAATCATAATAAAAAGATTTTCAATCTTGTGTAAATATTGGTTTATCTCTTTTTTTCTAGATTTAATATCGATTTATCTAGGAGGATAACGATCGATCCACAAAAGTATGCTTAGGCAGTTTCTTCGTTGAGCACAACAGAATGAAGAGGAATTTGGAGTTCTTATCTTTCAAATAAAATTTTAAAGTTTCAGAAAAATCTGCATTTTTTACACATGCATGAAGATGATCTATATGAGTGTAAAATCTTGTTGAAATTAAAAAAATACGTCGTTAGGCATTCAGTTTTTTATTTTGGTTTTCACATTTGTCCTTTTTGTGCAGGTCGCAAATGAAAACATATTCAACGAAACTTTGCATGTACATGTTAGATATCCACATGTATTCTATTTTTAGTTTCTTTCTAAGAAAATACAATATCATTGTTGAATTTTAGAAAACTAGGCTTCCTTGGAGTTTTTATTTTTGTCGAAAGGACCCCTGGTGAGAAATATTGACATTACAAAGCACCATAAGAGAAACGAAAAGTTTAACGAAATCCTCGAGATACCCTTCGTCTTCAACCTCTAGACATGCCAAGGGCGCACCGCTGCTGCCGCTCCTCCCTAAGGCGGCCTGACGCTATTGGTTGTGGAAGGGAGGTCGCCAAACGGGTCTAGAAGGCCATATCCGTTCCGGAGACAAAGAGAAAGCAGTAAGTGTCGATGAAGCTTGCTCTCTCGTCCCAATACAGGTGGCATCCTTGTGTTTGCGTGTATAAGCTTTGTCCATTAATTTGACAAATAAAGCATGTCTCATATGTTTTAAAAATTAAAACAATAGAAATGTTTTTTGAATACAAATTTATTGGTATAACATTCATGACTTATAATTGATGGGTTTGTTGCATGTAAAACAAAAAAAAATCTGCAGAATAGCAAGAGAGAACCCCGTAAGATCTAATCTACTAGATGCAAATAACAAGTAGAATATATCTGATCTACTTACCCTCGAAGAACATGAGAGTTAACGATCTAGAGATCATGGATGATGTAGTCGATTACTTGTGTCGGTTCAAACCGATATAGATCTTGACCTTTGAGACCCGTGCACCGAAAGAATGACACCTCAGCGGTATCTACACGTTCCGCCGTGGTGATGTCTCCTCCTTCTTGATCCCTCAAGAGAGGTAGAAGAGCTCTGCGAGAATCCGGCAGCACAACGGAAGCATAGCTATGGTGTAGATGGATTTCTGCAGGGTTTCGCCTTATCTAATCCGGGGTGGAGGAAAGCACTTCGCGCGAGAGAGAGAGAAATAGGAAGGGAGGTGGCTAGGGACAAGCGTGCATTGACCCCTGTCCCAACCCCTCTTTAGAACATCTCCAATAGAAGCAGTAAAACATGCCCGCGTGAGAGAAACCGCTTTTTTAGCGCTCGCGTGGTTGATTTGGACACTCCAGCAGCCACTGTAAAAACACGCGCTCGAAAATTCTCTCCCCGCGCGCGGGATATTTTGGCCCTCCGCGCGCTTTCTTTCCAGCAGACGGTCCAGCGCGCACGAACTTAATATTGTCACGTGAAAACCCCAACCACCCGTGAAACCTCTCCCGGGCGCTTCTTCTTCTCCTTCCTCACGTCGGCGCAGGCGATTTCCCGGTGATGGAAGGCCACTTTGCCCGTCCCACGACCATGCGGAACTCAGACGCTCCTATCGTGACAGCCGATGCAGTTCTCCCGATGCCCGCAGCGCATCCAACCGTCGCGCCTGCCGCGGCCGACACGCCAAATCCAAACCTAGTTCGGAACTTGTTTGTGGCACTGCGGTCGCTCACGGCGGTCGCTACCACTATGGCTACAACAGTGATGAAGACAAAGGCTTCGGCGGTGAAGCTCGCGGCGGTGGTGGATGGCCACAAGAAGCCGAAGGTGGCGAGAAAGCCAAAGACGGCGGCAGTTACGACCAATTTGTGCCTCCGTAGGCGTTGCCACAGTTCATCCATCCGCAAGCATCACCCCAAATCGTCCATTCGCAGGTGCCCGCGACCTCGCAGTTCGTCGCGCCATCAGACACACCAAACCCAGTCGATCAAATGGCAATAAGGTGTAAAGAACCAAATATTTTTATTTTGTTTTTAAATCCACGTTAATTTCGATGTAGATGTTGATTTGGATTGTTTTTCCACATTGTAGTTTGGACAATGATGTTTTCTGGGATCATATGAATGTTGGGTCAAACTACTATCAAGAATTTGCTTCTCAACAATATACATCCATGGAAAATGATGAATTTCTTGAAGTGGACGATGATGGTGAAGTAATAGTCGAACCTCGAAAAGGGAGATTCGGAAACTACACTACCAATGAAGATGTGTTGCTTTGTAAAACATGGTGCAAAGTGGGCATGGATCTGACTATGCCTACTATGCCTCATTCAAATGATGCCTTTGTAGCACCATCGACTCAAACCACTCAAGTTTCCAATGAAGAAGAATATGGAAAAGAGGATGGCGAGGCTTGAGCGTTTGTGTTTCCTTTCTTATAATGAATTATGTTTGTGTTGAATTTGAATTTGGTAGCGTTTATTATGCATTGCCTTCGGAACATGTTAGTCATATCATATTTGTTATGTTGATCTACTTTAGAATTGTTCTATGCATTTGAAATGGAGTATATGTTGATACTTTGGTTGCTGAAATTTGGCGCGCGCTGTACTTTCACGTGTCTGGTAAAGCGTCATCGCCGCGCCCGAAAAAGTACAGCCTCCGGTGAAGCGCAGTGACCCTGGCGCGCTGAAATCGCTAATATGACGCTGTAAACTGCTTTTAGTGCACTCAGTTTTACAACCACTGCTGGAGATTCTCTTATATAGGTGGTGAGGGGAGGTGGTTGGCTTGGCCCCCCTCCATGCTAGGACCGATGGCTGTAAGGGAGGGGAGAGCCCCTCCCCATGCGCCACCCCTTCCCTTTCACTAATTAGGGTCGGCCTATGTCCATCCGACCGCATGGGACTTGTGGTGCACCCAAATGGGTCATGTGGACTCATCTCATAGGTGGGACCACCATTGAACCTTCCGGGAACCTTCTAGAAGATTCTATCACATAGAAATATTCCGAACTTTCCCGAAACCCTAAAATAGGAAGTGTCATATATCTTTCTCTACCTCCAGACCATTCTGAAGCTCCTCATGATATCAAGGATCTTACCCAAGAAACAACAATTTATTTACACCATACATATTCTCAACAAAGACTAGCGACACCAAAGGTTAAGTGTGTGACCCTACGAGTTCGAGAACATGCAGACATGATTGAGACACCTCCCCGATCAATAACCATTAGTGGGACCGGGATGCTCATAGTGGTTCCTACATATTCAACGAAGTTCTTTACGGTTGAACCATAATGTCAAAGATTCAAAATAATCCGGTATATAATTCCTTTTGTGTCGTGATATATTACTTGCCCGAGATTCGATCGTCGGTATTACTATACCTAGTTCAATCTTGTTACTGGCAAGTTCTCTTAACCCGTACCGTGGTATAGAATCCCCATGAGTAATAACATTAGTCATTGAGCTCTTGGATGCTGTACTACCGAGAGGGCCCAGAGATATTTTACACTTCATCATAAGCTCAATTCACGCAATCCAACAGACACCATCAGAGATACCTGAAAGCCACCTTTATAGTCACTTAGTTACAGAGTCACGTTTGATGTCTACAAGGTATTTCTCTAATGCCCGAGAGTAACATGATCTCATGGTCCGAGAAAACTATACTTGACATATTCAGAAAGCGATAGCTAACAAACTAAACGATATGATCAAAAGCTATGCTTATTATTTGGGTATGTCCATCACATCATTCTCCTAATGATGTGATCCCGTTATCAAATGACATCATGTACTTGGCCATCGTTTGACTAATGAACTAGCAATAATAGGCTTACTAGGGACTCTATGTTGTTTCCTTACCCATACATGTATTTAGTTTCTGATACATATAATTATATCATGAACAATAAACATTATCATGAACAAGGAAATATGAATAAAAATAACTTTATTATTTCTTCTAGGGCATATTTACAACAATAATATAATCCATATTTTGTTGGTTAAATCAATGGTTAAACTTACACATAGAAATACCATGCCAAACCTTAATACAAATAGAGACGGAGGGAGTATCTATGATGTAGTTTATAAACATCATAATCATTCACATAGGTTAAATCATTCAATACATTGATCATGTTGTGAGTCCTCATTAATAACGAGTTACATTTAAAGTAAAGATATAATAAAACTATGTACTTGTATTCAAAACGGTTAGCACATGAAAACTATTAACAAGCAGTCTAGATATGTAGATCAGGTTTCCAATAGTCATCACGATGTCATAAAATCAACATATTTTCTTTCACACTTTTATCTTTAAAGTTTCCCCTCCAATGTCCAAATGTAGCATAGTTTCTCATCTAGAGTTCAAACTGACAAACTATATGTCTATTAGAACCAGCTTGACAAGGCAGGCATAATAGTGAACTAGAAACCTCTATTTGGTCAAGTTTATGATGTTTTTTTTTCTTGTAATTGCTCATTTCGAGAGCTTATGTTTAACAATGTCTCCAACAACATTGCACCCTATAGAGCAGCATCGGAAATTCCTTTTTAAAGTTTTAGTATAAAATGAAATATAAAAATGGGATTTGTATATATGTACACATATCAAACTTCAACGGGACAATGTATAAACTTATGAATTTTCTTGTACAAGTGTCACATAAAGGGTTGACTGATCTTGGTCACAAGAAAATACATTAGTAAAATGGATACACGCGACAAAAATCATGAACCGATTTTCACTTACACAGTGATAACTCAAGAAGACCAAAAAGAGGAGACATATATAATGATCTGACAGTGGATGCACTTCACAACGGTAGGACTATCACTGGATAGATGCCAATGTGCTTCGCATGCTAGTGATGTATTGTAGGAGGAAAATACACTAAAGTTGTGATCATAGCAATAAATTTTGAAACTAACATACCATGCAAAGCATGTAATAAAAAATTATAATCTTACAAAAAACTATAAGTTCAAACGCCATTGGTGTGACAAATAAATACAAGCTATAATGAGAGTGAGTGATAAATGAAATTTTCATCGGGAAGCATCATATGAATGCCATAACACTATTGAATAATTTAATTTTAATAGTTTGAAGATATGGTTTAGATATGATCCATCATACTTATTTTGATTCTTGGCTAATAGTTGTCCAAAAGAAAAGAAGGATGATTTTGAGGCGGTTTTCCTTTGGTATCTAATTTCCTACCAAAAATGAAACCGTGCAGACGAGACAAAAGCTAGACCTGACTTGGAATTAATTGAATGATTTAACCATAAATCTAGGTATATTTGGGTATTATGATATTAGTACCAAAACAAGGTTCGTTTTTACCCAGGGCCCTTAGTTGGTTGAATAAACTTTAACATAATATACTAGTGATGAGTTAACCATAACTCAATGCATTTTTATGTGCCAATCATGCGTGTTCTATTCTCACCGGGAAAATGTAAATTTTTTGATGGAAGATATACATAGATAAATGGCATGAGTGTCCGAGAAAAATTTAGGACAAAGATAAAAGTATGGTTTGGCATGATGGACTCAATACTAGCAATCACTTCGGTTTTCATTCATCACATAGAAAAATCAATAGGAATGGCATAGTACACATAATGAATAGAATCTACAAACTTCAATTATGCCTTAAAAATTCAAACTCATTTGGATACATTCTTTTCATGTTTTCATAGTACAAAAATAGCTAATCTAGAGGCACATTAAGTGTAATAATTATTACTGGAATGGGCAAATAACTTACCGAACTAACCTAAAGCCCACACTGATTGTAATACAAGCCATCTTCCTATAATGTGTGCAATCAAAGTTTATAAAGTTAGATACATATATATATGCAGAAAAATAGATTAGTTTTCTTTGCACTACTAGGAAACAGCCTATAGATAGACAAGATGTTCAGTGGCGCATATGCGAAACAATGCGCCGCAGGAAAACATCAGTGGCGCACCAGAAAGCATGCGCCACAGAAGATTGGAAGTTCTGTGGCGCATTCTCCAGAGTATGCGCCACAGAAGATTGATGGGACCCGCCAGCCAGGGTGGGTTGATCCAAGTTCTGTGGCGCATTCTGAGATATGCGCCACAGAAGTTGCCTCTTCTGTGGCGCATATTTCCTCATGCGCCACAGAACATGGAGGGGGGCCCACCACGGACTTATGTGCCACAGAAGTTTCAGCTTCTGTGGCGCATTTCCTCCATATGCGCCACAGATGAGAGCGTCCAGATCCATGTTAAAAAGGTGACAAAAGCTAGCTTTCTTATCTATCTATCCACCACCACCTATTTCACATCTCTACCTCCTCCCAACTCGTCTTCCTCCTCCCTCACACCCCATCTTGCCCATAGTTTCTCCATTTTCTTGTAACTAAACCTACTTTAATCCATAGATTGGTAAGTGGAAGCTTCGCTCCAACTTCTAGATCTAAAAGTTCCTTACTTTTCTCTCTCACATCTCTATTTGTTTACTAATTTCCTCTCCACCAACTTGCATTGTAGATCTATTTGTCCACACTCTCTCATCACGTGGTCTCGTCTCGCTATTATTGTGTCTACTAGGTGAGTACTTGGCCATGAACATGTAGGTGAAGCTTGTCGCGTGGGCAGTGTGTGTGCGATCCATGGCGAGACGATGCTTGTGTGGTGCATGAATGTTTGCAATGGGAGGAAGTTTTTTGTTGGTTGCTTGTTGTTGTGTCGGGCCCGGCCGGTGTGGTTGCATGGATGTTTACCGAAATGTTGATTCATTTCCATTTCGGCAAATTTTTGCACTACCCATATGTCCTAATTTTAGGAAAGGTCATGCCAAATTTTTTCCGGCTAGCATTCATGCATGTGTGTGTTCATATGGTGTGGTTCTCACCTATACTCTCTGTTTTGACCGCTCAGGCAACCATGGTCCTCACGATGAGCGAAGGTCGAATTGCTAGGTACAAGAAAGGCGCGAAGGAGGACATGATTCTGAACAACAAGACCATGATAAGATGTCCATGTCAAACATGCAAACTGCAGCGCTGGATCGACCCTAAATCTGGAAAATTGAAGGGTCACCTGCTCAGGCGCGGTTTCATGCGCGACCTCAATGAGGCGCCAGCAGGACATGGTGGTGGTCACGAAGACGTGGGCGGGCGAGAAGACGAAGAGTCTACCAGGCATGATCATCATGACGAAGGAGATGCCAGCGGGCATGATCATCATGACGAAGAAGGAGATGCCGGAGGGCATGATCAGCATGGAGAAGGAGATGGCTACAAGCATGATCATGATCATCAAGAAGGAGAAGACGCGAACACACAGACGCTGCTAACTTTGGTCTTGCAGGACCCTCATGTTCAAGAACTACTCCTCAAGGAGACGAGCAACGACAAAGCTGCAGCCAGAGAGAAAGCCAAGCTGGCCCAAATGGAGGTAGACGGGATGACTCCATTGTATCCTGGGTGTCGCCCCGAGGATACACGTTTGAGTGTAACGCTCAAGGCTCTGGAGATGAAGGCCGAACACAAATGGACCGATGTGAGCTTCAACGCGAACATGGAATACTAGCATGAATGACTTCCTAAGGGGAACACATTGCCAACAAGTATCGAGGAGGCCAAGAAAATTGTCGTGGTGGTGTCATGGCAGATGCCATGGATAGGCTAAAGGTGGGGACTAAATGCACTAGGGGAATCCAGGGAGGGATAGTGTGGTGATTCCACACACAGTAGCTTTGTATTTGATTCAACCTCACAGATTACAAGTGCTCGTTGAGCTGTATTGGAGAGAGGAGGAAGAAGGAACTCTCTTACTCTCACCACTCTCTAGCTCTTAGTAACTTGCTAGAAGAACATAACCTCCAAAGACCAACCTCATCAAACTCAACCCTTTCTATAGAGGCCCTAGCCCTCCTTATATAGGGGTGGCTAGGTCTCTAATTAGGGCATACGTGGAGGCATATTCCAGGGAATATGCCTCTTCCCAAAATAGTAAGCCGACCGGGTCACTTTTCCCCCGCGTCATCCATGCAGAGGCTACGTGAGCCTCTGCGGCGCCCGCGTCAGTCGACATTGGCATCGTCACCTTTGTCGGCCACGCCTCGGTGGTCCTGCCTCTATCCGTTTCGCTCACGCTCTGCGTAAAGTGGTCACCTTTGACCAGCGAGATACCTTCCTTCTCCTACAAGCTTGATATGACTTGGATCGTACATAGTTGATCCGGCCACACCCATTCCTGCATACAAGTTAGATTCGTCTGTCTGACATACGGCTTAAGTCGGTTGAGACCCAGTTAGGTGGACATCCCCTGGTCCGGGTTACCCCGAGATTCGGCCTGCCTTGAGGTGACTCGGCCAGCATTTGATTTGACCTTGCCGTACCTCGGCTAACTCGGCCTTTATACCCCGGCATGACCCTACCCGGGGGTATCCCCCCAACATTAGTCGCTGAAGTTGGTGCGGTCTTAGCTGCCTTAGCCACTAAGGCCACAGCAGGTTCAATTTCACTGAGCTTTGTGTTCCTTTTCCGAGTTACCTCTTATCTCGGATCTCATGGGTTTACTTTCCCTTGGCACATTCCAAGTTTTCACTTGCTGGCCGGGTTACCACATTCTTATCCGAGTCATTCTTCCTTCTCTCGTATGCTTCCCCACGTGGAGGCTAATCATTACTTTGCCTCATTTTAAGGGCCAGCAACAGTAACCACCGCAGTTATTGTCAGGAGTTACTGTGCGCATGTTACGTCACGCCTGCCTCCTCGTTAACTGTATCACTGCGTCACGTCATGGGATCCGCTACGCCCTGTGGTCCTTCGTGTGGCTCATCGCTGATTGGTTGACCCGGGTAATACACGGCCGCACCGTGTGGCACACCTGCACAACATGATCCCACTACCCCTTATGCGAGTGGTTAAATAGAGGAGGGGCGCGCCCCTTGGGTCATTTCCCCGCTCCTGCGCCCCTCTGCCTTTGCCTTTTCCTCTCCTTCTCCATCGACAGCGCCGCCGCCGCTGAGCAGCCTGCGCCAGCTTCGCCTCCACGCACACCAGCGCCGCCACCGCCACCGCCGCTAGCGCCAATGAGGGCAGTGACCTCGAGATGACAGAAGAAGAGCTCACCATCGCCGAGCAGGAGATGGAAGAAGACGCAGCGACCGCCGACCGCGGCGCGTGGGCTGGATCTTGGGTCTGCCAGAACGACCTGGATTGGCTCTATCGCACCAAGCACATCCCGGAGGGCGTCACTGCACGCCTTGCTTCGGCCGAGCTTGCCCCCTAGCCCAATCCGGGTGAGTATGTGGTGTTCCTTTCTCATTTCCAACGTGGATTTGGTCTCCCAGTCAGTGACTTTTTCCACGACTGGTTAAACACGTACGAGCTCCAGTCGCACCATCTTCCGGCTAACGCCATCACCTCTCTCTCCGCCTTTGCCTCCACCATCGAAGGTTATGCCGGACTGTGGCCCATGAAGAAGCTCTGGATCCGGTTCTTTGGCCTTCACCGGAACGTGATTCCGAATGTAGATCTAGATCCGGAGGACAAACAGCTCACACAGTTCGGTGCTGCGTCAATTTCTCCTCGGAGGATGTCCGTCTTCCCCCGAGTCACTGGGCTGGACTCTTGCAAGAGATGGGCCCGGACTTTCTTCTATGTCTGGAACAACACTATTGAGGATCTGATCCGGCTGCGCCCTTACACTCCGGGTCCTCCCAATCTAGATCTGTGGGACGTGGTCCCTAAGAAGCCCATCGTCCTGGCGAACCAGGTCAACAAGAGGTTTCAGGAGTTGAAGGATCTTGGATTGCGCAATGAGGATGCCATGATCACGTTTGTCCACAACCGGATCTCCCCCCTTCAGAAACACACACATAAAGTCTGTCACATAAGCTGGGGCCATGACCCCAACCAAACCCCGTCTTTCGAGTTGAGCAACACAGAGATCTACCGCCGGGTCAAGGCCCTCTTCACCACCCACAAGGACTTCTCCTCTGAGTGGACGTGGGAAATGGAACATTTTTGCCGATATAGGCTTCCTCCTTCGGTAAGTCTCGTGACTGAAACTTTTTCTGAGTTAAATCATATGTCGGTATTTGTTGTTGGTTTTAATCCTGTTGCCTTTTCTTTCCCTTAGATGTTTCTTCAGCAAACCATCAAGGATGGCACCGAGCCTTCCCTCAAATGGGCGCCTGACCGGGATACCTCAGATGAGGAAGAACCAGATCAGGAGATGTTCCTTCCTATGGCCGATGCGACCAAGCGACCCACCGGTAAACTCTCTTTTATTAGAGATTGGCCCGACGATGAAGATGATTCGGATGTTGAGGTGATGGAAGCATTTGACGTTGTCCCCCTTTCTTATGCTTTTCCGGCATCAGCTAACCCCGGTGGGCAGATTCATGAGGACCCTCCCCTTGCCATGGGTGATCCTGTTCCGGTCGCACTGAAGAAGAAAAGGGGAGCCGCATCAACTTTGTCCTCCAGACCTTCTCAGCCAGCCAAAAGGCGAAAGAAGTCCGGGGACAAAACTGCCACCAAGACTGCAACCAAGGCCATAGCATGAAGGGCTCGGAAGCCCAAGGAGCCCCTGACCTCGGATGAGTAAGCCTCTTTTCCCTTTGCCATTTACTTGTTCTTCTATTGTTATAGTTTCTCATCCGATAATGTTTGATTCGGCAGGGCCGCGGTGGAGGTCCCATAGAGTGGGTCCGGCATTGCCTCCCCGCTCCGACATAGCCCTTCTCCCCCTCATGGCGACGATTCACGCCCGCTGAGCCCAATCCCGGAGGGTTCAGCGGCTGAAGGGTTTCGCAGCATAGTAAATCAAAATTTTCTACGGAAGCGAACAGAGGGAAAGCCAAGATCTAATCTAGGAGATGCAAACAACGAGAGAGATTGGATTAGATCTTCATACCCTTGAAGATTCGCACAGCGGAACGTTCGTCGGAACGGGGGTGATGTAGTCGTACTCGCTTCTCCTCCTCGCGATCCGATCCGATCTAGCACCACAAGTGGCGGTGCCTCCGTGAGATGCACACGTGCAGCACCTCGACGTCTCCTCCTTCCTCGGACCAGCAAGTAGGGTGGAGAGATAGATTGGATCTACAACGCGACGGCGCGGTGTATATGGTGGAGAATTTCTGCAGCAGGGCTTCGCCTACAAACAGTCGGGAGGGAGAGAGGAGGGCAGCAGGGTAACTAGGGTTTGGAGGAAGGTGTGTAGGTTCGGGGGGGAGGGGGAGCACCAGCCCTCTATATATAGAGGGGGGTGCGGCCAGCCCTTGCCCATCCTCCAAGCCTATCTCTAGTTTAAACGATTTAAACTTATCCCTTATCTAGAAACCCTATCTCTAGTTTAAACGAGTTTAAACTTATCTAGGATCGGCTGGGCCCTATGGGGCCTTGTGCCCCTGGCCCAATGCGGCCAGGACTTCCCTCATAGGCCCATGCCCCCTCCCGGAAGGTGGGACCACGTTGGCCCCCTTCCGGAAGGTTCTAGAAGCTTCCGGTACAATACCGATTAACCCGGAACAATTCCGAACTCCAAAAACTACACTGCCTTATATGAATCTTATTCTCCGGACCATTCCGGAACCTCTCGTGATATCCGAATCCCATCGAGACTCGAACAAAATTCATAAACCAAGTATCCAATCTATCCTAGCGTCGAGACACGTTATGTGTGTGACCTGGGTTCGAGAATATGCGACATGATCTTCTATCAATAATCAACAGTGCAGGCACCCATATTGACTCACACATTCATCGATGATCATATCGGATGAACTACGATGCCAGGATTCAATCAATCCCATATATATATTCCCTTCGTCTCGCGATATTTTACTTGCCCGAGATTCGATCGTCGGTATCGTCATACCTAGTTCAATCTCGTTCACAGCAAGTACTTTACTCGTTCCGTAATCCGATATCACTTTGTGATTAACTCCTTAACCACATGCTTGCAAGCGGTGTTGATATCGATTACCGAGTGGGCCAGTATATCTCTCCGACTTGGGAGGACAAATCCCATCTCGATACATACAACCCAATGATACTTTCCGATCACCGAGAGACACCTTTATGATCACCCTCTCATAGGATGACGTTTGATGGCCTCAAAGCTTTCTTCCGATACCGTGGAGTTGTATTATCTCATGGTCTAAGGAATACAATATTTGACATAGGAAAAGCTTCAAAGATGAACACAATGACACGATCTAATTGCTTCGCTTAGTTTGGGTACATCCATCATATCATTCTCTCAATGATATGATCTCATTATCAATTGACAACTCATGTGTATGGTTAGGAAACCTTAACCATCAATGATCAATGAGCTAGTCCATAGAGGCGTACTAGGGACACGGTGTTGTTCACAAACCACACAAGTATTAATGTTTCCGCTTAATACAATTCTAGCATGGAATATAAACTTTATCATGAACAAGAATTATAATAATAACATCTTTATTATTGCCTCTAGGGCATAATTCCAACAGTCTCCCACTTGCACTAGAGTCAATAATCTAGTTTACATTTGGCAACAATCTTACACCCATGGCACGAGGTGCTGATCATGTTTACGTGGAAGAGGTTTAGTCAATGGATCTGCGACATTCAGATCTGTATGTACTTTGCTGATCTTCAGATCTCCATCTGCTATATAATCTCGGATTATATGAAACTTGCGGTTGATATGCTTGGTCTTTGGATGATATCTTGGTTCCTTAGCGAGTGCTATGGCGCGTGTTGTCACACAATATCTCCGGTGGGTCCAATGCACTTGGAACCACGCCAAGCTCGATGATGAAGTTCTGATCCAAACTCCTTCACTTGACGCTCGCAGCAACCATGTATTCCGCTTCTCGTAGATCCCATGACCATGCTTTGCTTGCGGCTTCTCCAACTCACAGCTCCTCCATTCAAAATATACACGTATCCTGTCGAGATTTAGCATCATCCTTGTCGATTCGAAACTAGCATCGACGTAACCTTTTCTGACGAAATGTTCATCACCCCCATAGACTAAGAACATTTCTTTAGTCCTATTTAGGTACCTTAGGATGTTCTTCACGGCTGTCTAGTGTTCCACTCCTGGATCACTTTGATATCTGCTCGTCAAACTAAGAGCATTGGACACATCCGGTCTAGTACACAACATGGCATACATGATGGAACCTATGGCCGAGGCATAAGGCACTTTGCTCATAGCTTCCCTATCATTTACCGTAGTTGGACACTGAGCCTTGCTCAATATCTTACGACAACATAGGCCTTGAACCTTTCAATGCCTTATCCATTCTCAACCTTTTCAGAACTTTGTCTAGGTATGTACTCCGCTTAAAGCTATCGAGCGTCTTTGTCTATCTCTATAGATTTTGATGCCCATTATATAAGCAGCTTCACCTAGGTCTTTCATTGAAAAACACTTGTTCAAATAACTCTTCACATCGTTAAGCATGTTGATGTCATTTCCAATAATCAATATGTCATCCACATATAGTACCAGAAATGTCACCGAGCTCCCACTCACTTTCTTGTAGATGCAAGCTTCGTAGCAATTTGGAACAAATCCAAAGCTCTTGATCACTTGATCAAAACGAAGGTTCCAACTCCGAGATGCTTGCTTTAGTCCATGAATGGAACGCTGAAGTTTGCATACTTTATCAGCATCCTTAGGATCGACAAAACCTTCGGGTTGCATCATATACAACTCTTCATCAATGTTGCCATTGAGGAAAGCAGTCTTGACATCCATTTGCCATATTTCATAATCATGACACGCAGCAATTGCTAATAAAATCCGAATGGACTTAAACATCGCTACGGCAGAGAAAGTCTCATCATAGTCAACACCTTGAACTTGTCGAAAACCTTTCGCAACAAGCCGTGCTTTATAGACGGTAACATTACCATCTGCGTCCGTTTTCTTCTTGAAGATCCATTTGCACTCAACGGCCTTTCGGTCGCTAGGAGGGTCCACCAAAGTCCATACTTGGTTTTCGCTCATGGATCCCAATTCGGATTTCATGGCTTCTAGCCATTTCTCGGTCTGGGCTCATCATCGCTTCCTCATAGTTCAGAGGTTCACCGCCTTCTACTAACAAGACAGTCAAGACAGGTTGCCGTACCACTCGGAGAGGGCACGCGACCTTGTCGACCTGCGCGTTCAAGAGTAGCATCGTCCAAGCTTCATGATCCTTGTCATTAGCTTCCTATTGTTGGTGCAAAGTGCATGGAACAATTTCAGGTGCTGCGCTACTCTCCAATTCAAGAGAAGGTTCAATAACCTCGTCTAGCTCTACTTTCCTCCCACTCACTTCTTTCGAGAGAAACTCCTTCTCAAGAAAGGAACCGTTCTTTGCACAAGCACTTTGCCTTCGGTTCTGGATAGAAGGTATACCCAATAGTTTCCTTAGGGTATCCTATGAAGACGCATTCGCTTTGGGTTCGAGCTTGTCCGCATCAACTTCTTGACGTAAGCTTCGCATCCCCAAACTTTAAGAAACGACAACTTAGGTTTAGCACCAAACCATAGTTCATACGGTGTCGCCTCAACGGATTTAGATGGAGCCCTATTTTAAGTGAATGCAGCGGTTTCTAATGCATAACCCCAAAATGATAACGGCAAATCAGTAAGAGACATCATCGATCGGACCATATCTAATAGGGTTCGATTCTGCTCGAACACACCATTGCACCTGTGGTGTTCCGGGTGGCGTGAGTTGTGAAACGATTCCACTTGCTTTGAGATGCGTGAGAAAATCATAACTCAAATATTCGCCCCACGATCGGATCGTAGAAACTTAATCTTCATTACGATGGTTCTCCACTTCATTCTAAAATTCTTTGAATTTTTCAAACGTTCAGATTTATGTTTCATTAAATAGATATACCCATATCTACTTAAGTCATCGGTAAAAGTGAGAAAATAGCGATATCCACCGGCGTCAAACACTCATCGGTCCGCATACATCGGTATGTATGATTTCCAACAAGTCCGTTGCTCGCTCCATCATACCGAGAACGGGTTTTCATCATCTTGCCCATGAGGCATGGTTCGCATGTGTCAAATGATTCAAAATCAAGAGACTCCAAAAGTCCATCGAATGGAGTTTCTTCATACGCTTTACACCAATATGACCTAGACGACAGTGCCACAAATAAGTAGTATTATCACTATCTACTTTGCATCTCTTAGCCTCAATGTTATGGATGTGTGTTTCATCCCTTTCGAGATTTAGAAGAAATAAACCACTCACAAGAGGTGCATGACCATAAAAGATGTTACTCATATAAATAGAACAACCATTATTCTCCGATTTAAATGAATAACCGTCTTGCAATAAACACGATCCAGAAATAATGTTCATGCTCAACGCAGGCACATAATAACATTTATTAAGGTTTAAAACTAATCCCGAAGGTAAAACTAAGGAGAGCGTGCCGACGGCCATCACATCCACTCTTGATCCGTTGCCAACACGCATCGTCACCTCATCCCTCGCAAGCCGCCGTCTATTCCGCAGCTCCTGTTTCGAGTTACAAATATTAGCAACCAACTGCATCAAATACCCAGCACTACAACGAGGGCTAGTAAGTAAAACATCAATAACATGTATATCAAATATACCTTTGATGGTGCCAGCCTTCTTGTCCGCTAAGTACTTCGACAGTTGCGCCCAAAGGACCCTTGTCCTTGCAATAGAAGCACTCAGTGTCCGGCTTGGGACCAGACTTGAGATTCTTCTCAGCAGGGGCAACGCGCTTGCCGCCGCCTTTCTTGAAGGGCTTCTTTGCGCCTTTACCTTTCTTGAAGGAGGGCTTGTTGACCATCAACACATGATTATCCTTCTTGATGTCCACCTCCGCAGCCTTCAGCTTTGCGAAGAGCTCGGTGATCGTATCAGTGGAACCAATCTGATTATGAGTCACTACAAAACTTTTGTAGCTGGGAGGGAGTGATTGCAGAACCCTATCAATCTTGAGCTCCTCTGGAATCTTGCAGTCCAGTTGCTCAAGGCGTTGAGTGTAGCCCGACATCTTAATGGCGTGCTCACTAACGGAACTCCCTTCCTCCATCTTGCAGTTAGAGAACTTCTCAGAGATCTCATATCTCTCAGAACGGGCCTGAGTCTGAAACATGGTTTTCAGCTCCTCGAGAATCTCAAAGGGCCCGGGATAGTTTTCAAAACGATTTTGAAGTTCCGGTTCCATAGCAAACAACATGGTGCTCTTAATCACACCATAATCATCTTTCCGCGACTGATATACAACTTTCTCATCAGCCAGCGCAATTGCAGCAGGGGGGTTACCTAACGCTTTCTCAAGGACATAGTCCTTTTGTCCGCCAGACAGAATGATTCTTAGATTGTGGAACCAGTTGGTGAAGTTAGACCCATTGTTTCTAAGCTTTTCTTTCTCAAAGAAAACGTTGAAGTTGAAGTTGGACTTGGCCATGTGATCTATGATTTGCAAGTACAATTTAGACTATGTTCATGATAAATAGTTCAACTTAATCAAATTACTAGATGAACTCCCACTAAATTCAACATCCCTCAAGTTGTTTAGTGAACACGATCCAAATTCACCACACCTAATCCGATCTTCACGAGAAGAGATGTGGTTTCAATGGTGGACAACGAAGTGTCGATCATATCATTCATATGACTCATGCTTAACCTTTCGGTTCATGTGTTCCGAGGCCATGTCTGTACATGCTAGGCTCGTCAAGTTAGACCCAAGTATTTCCGCGTGTGCAAAACTGGCTTGCACCCGTTGTATGTGAGCGTAGAGTCTATAGCACCCGATCATCACGTGATGCTTGGACACGACGAACTTTCGCAACGGTGCATACTTGGGGAGAACATAGTTTTATCTTGATCTTTATGAGGAATCATCTTATAATGCTACCGTCGCGATCTAAGCATAATAAGATACATAAAAGGATAAACATCACATGCATATAACTTTATGTGACATGGTATAGCCAATCTTCGCAAGAATGATCTCCATCTTGTGCGTTCCGGCATGATCTCCATCACTCCACCATGATTGCCTCCACCACGAATAGCAACTACAACTATTGCTAACTACTTAGCGATAAAGTAAAGCTATTACATGGCGTATAAGAAGTTGACTCGCAGGTCATACACAATTATAAAGACAACCATATGTGTACTCATCGACATGCAAGTCGTGAAACATTACAAAACATGATCATCGCATACAATATACACATCACATCTTGGGCCATACCATATCACAGAAAACTCCTGCAAAAACAAGTTAGACGCCTCTACTTTGTTGTTGCATGTTTTACGTGGCTCATGGGAGTAGATGCTAAGAACGATTCTTACCTACGGAAAGCCACAACGGTGATATTATGGTTGCCAAACTCCGGTGTTAATCCCATGACAACTATAGTGAGAGAAACTGACATCCACCGCATGTGTGGAACAAGCCACACGTCAGCGGAGCCGGTCTCTAACGACGCCGCGCGTAAGGTTGGCCTGGACCGCTTCAATCTCACTATCCCGCCGCCATAAGAAGAACACAAACAAGAGGCTTGCAACAGAAAACATCAACGCCCGCAACAACCATGTTACGTTCTACTCGTGAAACACATCTACGCATAGATCTAGCTCTGATACCACTGAAGGGTTTCGCAGCATAGTAAATCAAAATTTTCTACGGAAGCGAACAGAGGGAAAGCCAAGATCTAATCTAGGAGATGCAAACAACGAGAGATTGGATTAGATCTTCATACCCTTGAAGATTCGCAAGACAGCGAACGCTCGGAACATGGGTGATGTAGTCGTATTCGCTTCTCCTCCTCGCGATCCGATCCGATCTAGCACCACAAGTGGCGGTGCCTCCGTGAGATGCACACGCAGCACCTCGACGTCTCCTCCTTCCTCGGACCAGCAAGTAGGGTGGAGAGATAGATTGGATCTACAACGCGACGGCGTGGTGTATATGGTGGAGAATTTCTGCAGCAGGGCTTCGCCTACAAACAGTCGGGAGGGAGAGAGGAGGGCAGCAGGGCAACTAGGGTTTGGAGGAAGGTGTGTAGGGCGGGAGGGGGTGCACCAGCCCTCTATATATAGAGGGGGGGTGCGGCCAGCCCTTGCCCATCCTCCAAGCCTATCTCTAGTTTAAACGATTTAAACTTATCCCTTATCTAGAAACCCTATCTCTAGTTTAAACGAGTTTAAACTTATCTAGGATCGGCTGGGCCCTATGGGGCCTTGTTCCCCTGGCCCAATGTGGCCAGGACTTCATAGGCCCATGCCCCTCCCGGAAGGTGGGACCACGTTGGCCCCTTCCGAAGGTTCTAGAAGCTTCCAAGACAATACCGATTAACCCGAACAATTCAACTCCAAAACTGCACCGCCTTATATGAATCTTATTCTCCGACCATTCCGGAACCTCTCGTGATATCCCGGATCCCATCCGAGACTCAACAAAATTCATAAACCAAGTATCCAATCTATCCTAGCCAAGACACGTTAAGTGTGTGACCTCGCTGGTTCGAGAATATGCGCATATGATCTTCTATCAATAATCAACAGCGGGGTCTGGGCACCCATATTGACTCCCACACATTCATCGATGATCATATCGGATGAACTACGATGCCAGGATTCAATCAATCCCATATATATATTCCCTTCGTCTCGCGATATTTTACTTGCCCGAGATTCGATCGTCGGTATCGTCATACCTAGTTCAATCTCGTTCACAGCAAGTACTTTACTGCTCGTAATCCGATATCACTTTGTGATTAACTCCTTAACCACATGCTTGCAAGCGGTGTTGATATCGACACGAGTGGGCCCGAAGTATATCTCTCCGACTTGGGAGGGACAAATCCCATCTCGATACATACAACCCAACAGATACTTTCCGATCACCTGAGAGACACCTTTATGATCACCCTCTCATAGGATGACGTTTGATGGCCTCAAATCTTTCTCCCGATACCAGGGAGTTGTATTATCTCATGGTCTAAGGAATACAATATTTGACATAGGAAAAGCTTCGCAAAGATGAACACAATGACACGATCTAATTGCTTCGCTTAGTTTGGGTCTGTCCATCATATCATTCTCTCAATGATATGATCTCATTATCAATTGACAACTCATGTCTATGGTTAGGAAACCTTAACCATCAATGATCAATGAGCTAGTCCATAGAGGCGTACTAGGGACACGGTGTTGTTCACAAACCACACAAGTATTAATGTTTCCGCTTAATACAATTCTAGCATGGAATGTAAACTTTATCATGAACAAGAATTATAATAATAACATCTTTATTATTGCCTCTAGGGCATAATTCCAACAGCGGCTGCTCCTGGTTCCAGCCCACCTCGTCAGGAGGACGGCAACCCTGGAGCGGGGGAGACTGGCTCTGTCGAGGCAGCGGCCACCACTACTTCGGCTCCACCGCAACCAGCTACCACCGAGGTTACCTCAGCACCTCCACCGAAGAAGAAACCAGCACCGGCACCAGCACCAACTCCAACACCAACTCCAGCACCAGCAGCAAAAGCAACAGCAGCAGCAGCACCAAGCCCCTCCGCCTCGTCCGAGTCTTCCCAGTCTCGGCGAGAAAGCACCAAGGCAGCTCCCAAGGGTAAATCTGCTGCAACAATTTCCACTTCTCAGCATCAACCTAAGGGCAAGAAGGCCCCTGACGCCACCAGGGCAACGTCCATCGAGGCTGGACAGCGCACACTCGCGTCCATGCTTTCGAAGAAAACTCCACCACCGAAGGACGCCCCTGCCGAGCCAGCTGACGTGCAACTCATTTTGCACACCAGCCCTGCTCTTGCCCAGGTTGAGAGGAGGGAAGCACATGCCAAGGGCCTAGTGGCGCCCCACATTCTCAGCGGCGAACGATACCCTCTGACCTTGATCGAGTTCGTGAACAATTGGAAGAAGGCGGAGTTCGTCCAGAACGACGATCTTCCGGAGAAGTTCAGTCTCGCCGAATTTGCTACTCAAATGAACACAGCCGCTAAGGCAATTAACCTTGCGGGTCGAATGATGGAGTTACGTTACTTCACCTTTTCCTTAGCATGTTGTAGATAGTAGTGATATAACCATTAGTCCCCGAGCCTCTGGGGAGTAACTTGTTACTCGGCCGGATGATCCTTAGAAAACTAACGTAACTCCTTGATAACTTCGAATATGCACACACCTAGAGCCGGGTTAAGTTCCACTTGGCCCGGATTTTGTACACTTCGAATATGCACACACCTAGAGCCGGGTTAAGTTCCACTTGGCCTGGATTTTGTACACTTCGAATATGCACACACCTAGAGCCGGGTTAAGTTCTACTTGGCCCAGATTTTGTACACTTCGAATATGCACACACCTAGAGTCGGGTTAAGTTCCACTTGGCCCGGATTTTGTACACTTCGAATATGCACACACCTAGAGCCGGGTTAAGTTCCACTTGCCCCGGATTTTGTACACTTCGAATATGCACACACCTAGAGCCTGGTTAAGTTCCACTTGGCCCGGATTTTGTACACTTCGAATATGCACACACCTAGAGCCGGGTTAAGTTCCACTTGGCCCGGATTTTGTACATTTCGAATATGCACACACCTAGAGCCGGGTTAAGTTTCACTTGGCCCGGATTTGTACACTTCGAATATGTACAAGACTAAGCTATATTTTTGTACTCTTTTTAGGTGACCACCAACCGCCGGAGCGCTGAGTTTCAGCGTCTCCTGGACACTCACAAGATGCTGCGCGCAGAGCATAATGCACTTCTAGCTGAACACGAGAAAAAGGGTAAGTTCTCTTCTTGACATTTTTCCGTGTTTTCTTCCTCTTTTTCTGCCGAACTAACCCATCATTCGGTTTTCGCAGCTGGGGTGGAAGCTGAGAATACCATCATGAGGAAGAAGCTTGACCAGATCAAGGGTAAGTTACTTTTGTGCGACCTTGCTATGCTTTCTATCTCCTTTTCTCCTTGGCTCGGCGAACATTCATACCTCGGCTTTGCCGGGTCAACAAACTATTTCAGCATCGTTGGAAGATAGTGTGCCCGTGCCTGATATGATGCTGCATTTTCTCGAATAAGCAGGGCAGCATCAGGCCGAGCTCAAAAAGAAAGATGATGAGCTTGCCCTCCTCCAAACCAAGGATGATGAAATTGCCAAGCTCAAGGCAGATATGAAGAAGTTGAAAGCGCAGCACCAATCCGAACTTCAAAAAGCTGGCTAGGACTATACTGAAGAGCGCGAGCGCCTCAATCTCTAGATTGCCAAGGACCAAGAACTTCTCCAGGAGGCCGACGTCAAACTTGAGTCGGCGAATACTGAACTTGTGCAGCTTCGCAAAAGGCGTGATGATTGTACCAAGGAGTTAACCCGGATCCACAACCATATTTCACGTAAGTTCCTTTCGCTCATCCGGCATATTTCTCCGGGTAACTTCACATGTCTTTTCTTTACCCGCTTCTCTTGTCTTGTTTTCAGGCAAATTTCCAGAGGGCAATGCCATTGCGAGCACCGCTGTTGCTAAGTTCCGCCGAGAGAGGGGTACCCCCATTGCTCCTGACGCTGAAGAGATTCCCTATGACATGGAGGACCTGTTGGTCAGCTTGTCTTCTCGCGTGGAAATCGTGAAGAACTATGGCAAGGATATCCTTGACGTGGCAGTCCGAATCTTCAACACCTTTTGGCCTGCAGAAGATACTCCGGAGGGGACCACAGTTCTTGTTGATAAGTTGATGGAATGCGAGACCCAGCTCGACCTTTGGAGGGAATCCGCTGGACGTGCCGGAGCTGAGACCGTTCTCCACTACGTGCTTACGTGGTACGAGAAGATCGACCTCAACCTCCTAGCGCGCATGTGTACCGGATCCAGATGGTCCAGTGACCCAGAGTGGATAGCTCAGCGCAAGGCTTGCGCCCATAGCCTCATCGAATATGCCCCATTCATGAATGGAATGAGGGTCCAAGCTTCCTTGGTGGCGCGGATGATGAAAACGCTGAAAACGTTGAAGATGGCTCGGATGAGGACGAAGAGGACGATGCCTCGGACATCGAAGACAACGAAGATGACGTTGAACTTCCTCCTCCTGCTGCTCCTTGAGTGAAAAAACTTTAAAGTTTATCAGATCCCCGGTATGCCAGGTGGAATTGTATCAAGCACACAAGTGATATTTTGCTACTAAGTTTTTATGCCGGATTAACTTGGGTATATTCCCCGAGTTTCATTTTCTTGTTCATCCAACCTTTTGGCTTGGCTCGTGTCTACCTTGATTCGGTTTTATGACTTACAAGTCAGAGCTTCAAAAATTGTCTTAACAATACTTGGAAACTTTAGGATTAGCTCAAAGTAATTCAGCATAGTAAATCGAAAGTAAACATAAGGTTAGTCCAAAAAACAAGTGTCGGCTCGATTAAGTTCCTTTCCTTAGTCGTTTTTCATGTGCTACGCAATTCCAAACTTGTTCTCTTGCTTGCCATGAAGCCAATTCTTGTTGGACAGCAGCAAGTCGAAGAGTTGGGTTCTTGGTGCTCACACATTACTAATCCGGCCTAAGTAGAACAACTTACGCCAGCCGACGTATAAATAATAGATACAGAAGACAACAAATATTATTAAGGCAGTCCCCGAGTTACTTCTCGAGGTGGCAACATTTCATTGATAGGCTCATTGCCGACATACATACCAACATATGAGAGACTCGGATACATACACTTCTCTGCTAAGTGTAGAAAGGACGAAGTAGAGCTACATTCCATGGACGCTTAGATTCCTCTCCGGACCTTTCCGCCTTGTTCTTTTCCTGTGGTTTTCCATCGATAAGATAGTAAGAATCATTGTGCAATTCTTTGCTCACAATGAACGGCCCTTTCCATGGGGGGGATAACTTATGCATGCCAGCAGTACGTTGTACCAACCGGAGTACCAGATCACCTTCCCGGAAGACTCGGGGGTTTACTTTCCGGCTATGATAGCGTCAGGGGTTTTGCTGATATATGGCGGATCTGGACAATGCCAATTCTCTCGCTTCTTCCAGCAGATCAACATCATTTTGCCAGGCTTCTTGCACTTCAGCCTCTGTGTATTGGGTGACCCTAGGCGAGTCATGCTCTATGTCGGCTGGTAATACAGCTTCTGCCCCATATACCAGAAAAATGGCGTATAGCCTGTTGATCAATTCGGAGTTGTTGTTAAAATCCACAATACCGCTGGTAGTTCTTCTATCCAGCACCCCGCTGATCTTTGCAGCGGCTCAATGAGCCGGGGTTTTATCCCGAACAGTACTAATCTGTTGGATCTTTCCACTTGTCCGTTTGATGCAGGATGGGCTACCGAGGCAACGTCCAGCCGGATCTTCTTATCTCGGCAGAATCGCGCAAATGCTCCTTCAGCAAAATTTGTGCCATTATCAGTTATGATACTATGAGGATAACCGTATCTCAAGATGATGTCTTTGAGAAATGTCACGGCCGTAGCTCCATCACATTTTCTTATTGGCTTTACTTCAATCCACTTTGTAAATTTATCCACCATGACCAAAATGTGAGTCATATTTCCCCTTGCTGGTTTGAACGGGCCAACCATGTCCAAACACCATACGGCAAACGACCATGTGATTGGTATGGTCTTGAGATCCGACATTGGCATATGTGTCTTGGTAGCGTACCTCTGACAACCATTGCATTTTCTTACCAAATCCTCTGCTTGTTCTAAGGCACTTGGCCAGTAGAATCCATGCCGGAAAGCTTTTTCTACCAAGGCTCTGGACGAGGCATGATGCCCACATTCCCCTTGATGTATATCTCGGAGGATGTCAAGCCCTTCTTCCGGATCAACACATCGCTGGAGGACATTAGTCACACTCCTTTTGTATAGCTCGGAATTGATGATCGTGTATGCCTTTGCTCTCCTTTGAGTTTGCCTGGATAACACCTCCTCAACGGGTAAAGTTCCATCTTTCAGGAATTGAAATATAGGTAGTGCCCAAGCTGGTATTGCTCGTACAGGGAACACATCCTCATCAATTTCCATCTGATCCACCAGCATAACCTCAACCGGATCATGCTGAGCAGTCCCCGGGTTCTGCGAGGCAGTCCCCGGGTTTACCCAGGCAGTCCCCGGGTTTCGCGCACCACCTCCTATGTCAATGTCCATGGGCACAGCTCCAGACTCCGGATCCTCTGAGGTGTTCTAATGCTACACCCGGTGGAATTGCTTGTCGGGTTGATCCGAGCTTCGACAATACATCAGCAGCCTCATTTTCCACCCGGGGTACATGGCAAAATTCGCATCCCTCAAAATAACCAGATATCTTCTGCACATGGAATCTGTATAGTGCCATGTTTGGATCAAGAGCGTACCATAGCCCCGACACTTGCTGAACTACCAAATCCGAGTCGCCAAAGCATTGGATCCGACATATCCCAATTTCTTTTGCCACTTTGAGCCCATGCACAAGTGCTTCATATTCAGCGACATAGTTCGACGCTGCGAAATGGATCTGTAGCACATACTTCAACTGGTCATTCTTTGGCGAGGTAAGAACAACTCCGGCGCCTAACCTGGTTTTTGTTTCTGACCCATCAAAGTGCATTCTCCAGTAGTTCAGATATGGTGGCGGTGGTTCATATTGTACCTCGGCCCAGTGCACAAAAAAGTCGGCCATAGCCTGAGACTTGATTGCTTCTCTTCTGTCATACTGTGGCGCATAGGGAGCTAGTTCAATTGCCCATTTTGCAATCCTGCCACTTGCATCCTTGTTACTCATTATCTCGGATATAGGGGCTTCACATATTACTCTGATGGGGTGCTCCTCAAAATAATGTTTCATCTTCTTTGCCGACATATACACACCTTACGCCACTTTCTGATAGTGCGGATAATTTTGCTTTGATGCTGACAATACCTCGCTCAGATAATATACTGGCCTTTGCACTGACTTACCCTCTTCATCGCGCTCTACCACGATTACTGCACTTACACTCGATTGGTTGCGGCTATATAGAGCAACATTGGCTCCTTTGATAGTGGAGAGGCTAACACTGGTGCAGTGGCTAACATTTTCTTTAATTGTATAAAGGCTTCATTGGCCTGCGGCGTCCAAATGAACTTGTCCGACTTTTTCATGAGTTGATAGAGAGGCAATGCCTTTTCTCCCAACCGACATACAAACTAACTTAACGATGCCAGGCAGCCAGTGAACTTTTGGACATTGTTAAGGCACTTCGGCAGTTCCATTCGCTCTATGGCCTGGATCTTAGTTGGATTAACTTCGATACCTCGGCTGGAGACAAGAAATCCGAGTAATTTTCCAGCCGAGACACCGAAGGTACATTTTTCCGGGTTGAGCTTCATCCGGAACCTCCTTAGGTTCGCGAATGTCTGCCTGATATCGTCAAGGAGAGTTTCGGTTTCCTTGGTCTTGATAACCACATCATCCACATATACTTGTACATTTTGACCAATTTGGTCGTGCAAACATTTCTGCATACATCTTTGGTACGTTGCCCCTGCATTACGTAAACCAAATGGCATGGTGCGATAGCAATAAGCCCCATACGGCGTGATAAATCCAGTTTTTATTTGATCATCCGGATTCAGGGGTATCTGGTGGAAACCAGAGTATGCATCAATGAATGACAACAGTTCACACCCAACAATTGACTCTATGACCTGATCTATCCTTGGCAGTGGAAATGGATCTTTTGGACACGCCTTATTCAGGTTCGTGTAATCGATACACATACGCCAAACCACTGCCACATTCGGATCATCCTTCTTCTTTTCCACCAGCATCGGATTAGATAGCCAATCCGGGTAAAGAACTTCCATGATAAATCCTGTTGCCAGTAACCGAGCTATCTCGTCTCCAATGACTTTTCTCCTATCTTCGGTGAAGCGGCGGAGAGGTTGCTTCACTGGCCTTGCTCCGGGTCTCATGTTCAAAGAGTGCTCAGCCAACTCCCTCGGAACACCTTGCAAGTCCTGTGTGGACCAAGCAAAAATATCCTGATTCTCACGGAGGAAGTTGACGAGCTCGCTTTCCTATTTATCATTTAACTCGGCACCAATTGTTACGGTGTGCTCTGGGAACATATCATCAACAGGCACTCTCTTGGTATCCTTCATGGCTTGGAACGAAACACTACCATGCGGATTACTCAACGCCGGCATATATTGCTACGTGGACTGAGCCAACGCCGCCACCTCCTGTATCTTCCTTTTTTCTTGCGCAATCACAAGTGACTCGGCTAGGTTAGACCCGGCTGACACACTCAATGGAACGTCGGAAATCTCCAGCAATGGTAATCACTCCATTTGGCCCGGGCAACTTCATCTTCAGATAACTGATGTGACAACTTGCCATGAACTTGTTCAGTGCTGGTCTTCCGAGTAACGCATGATACGCACTTTCTAAGTTCACCACTTCAAACTCCAAATTCTTAGTTCGGCAGTTATCTCTCATGCCGAACAATATGTCAACCCGGACTTTGCCTATGGGCTCACAAGAAATGCCTGGCACAATGCAATGAAAAGTTGTCCTTGTAGCTTGGAGCATGTTCTCTGTGATACCCAACTTGTGCATTGTATCCACATACATGATGTTAATGCTACTGCCATTGTCAATCAGTACCTTGGAGAACCTCACATTGATGTTAGGACCACTGAATGTCAGGTCCAGCACTAGCGCATATGAACCAGGACTCGGCATATGCTTGGGATGATCTTTGATGCTCCAGGTAATTTCCTGGTCCGACCAAGGCATATACCTCGTCACTGCTGGCATTACCACATTCACCTCCATGTGTCGGCGCTGCAGACTCTTTCTATCTGTTTCCTTAGTGGTAAACACACAGTAACTCTGGTGATGCTCTCTGTACTCATTCCTCCCCTCATTTTCGGGGTACCTCTGATCCGGCTGATGCTGGTCTTCCACTTGATGCACTGCATCCCTTCTCTCATGGTTATCATACCTCGGTGGAGGGGGAGGCAACATTAGCTGTTGTGTGTTCGCTCCGGAGAGCAATTGCTGTCGGGGTAACTCCTGCCGAGGTTGATCGTTCCGAGGTGCCTGAGCATTCCCCAAACCACCTTGTTCTATCTTACGCATCCACTCACATTGCCTTGTTGTATGACCCGCTGGGTTACTCGGATTTGGCGTGTGAAATTTACACGGTTGATCCAACATCGACTCATAAGTATACCTCGGACGGTCCTTCTTTTCCTGCCACTGTTTCTTATGCTCTGGCGTCCAAGTTTTCTTGCCATCATTTCTTGGTGTCCATTGTTGGCCTCTAGTTTTCTGACGTTGATTTCCCCCTGCTCTGGGCTGATCTTGATTCACAGCAACAACTTGTTGCGAACTATACCGGTAATCCGGTCTGTCATCTCTTATTTTACCCCGGTAGTCATTCCTCCGGGATGACCCGACTCCATCTCTCTGGTAGCACTCCTCATTTGACTCGTTTGACACGAGCCTAGGTTGAGTCGGATCATCCAAAGCATACGAATCAGAAATCCGGATTGTCTCTGCCAACGTAGTTGGCATATCCCTTTGCAATCTTTGCCACAACATGCTTGCATACCTGCATCCTTGCGCAAACCAAGCTATGGCCTTTGACTCGATCACGCCCTCACATGAGTTTCGCACGGTACACCACTGGGTCAAGAACTCCCGGTCTGTCTCGTTCGGTCTCTGCTTACACATAGCTAGGGTCTGTGGCCTATTTGGCCTCTGATATGTACTTGAGAAATTGCTGATAAATATTTCCTCAAAATCGATCCAGCAGTTAATACTTCCGGGTGGGAATTTGTTTAGCCATACCCTTGCTGGCCCCTCCAACATCTGGGATACAAATCTCACAGCCCATCTCAAGTTGCCTGTAGCAACTTTCACAGTTGTAGCATAGTTTATCAACCAATCTTCCGGCTTTGTACTGCCGTCATACGTCTTTGTGCCTCTAGGTAACTGGAAGTTAGGTACCGTAGGCTCCTTCATGATCCGGGGCCCAAAACACGCAGGACCCGGGGGACCTTGACATTCAATCTGTTCCGACCTATACAGCCGATCCAGTTTTAATCTGGCATCATCAGGCATCAAATCCCTGCTTCCCAATCTTGACCCTATCACATGATAGTCCGGCCTTGGGTATCCTGTGTTCACCATTTCTGAATCTCCATCGTAATACCGGTCTTGCTCTCATGGAGCACCTCTCTGTTGCATACCTCGGCCGGCACTTTGCTCTTGCCTTGGTATATTCCGCTGCTGCGGTTGTCCTGCTCCTGCCGAGTTGCGCTGTCCGGCATTGCCATTTACAATGTTTCCTTGACCGGCATGGCCTTGGTCACGGTTACCTCGGCCAGCTTCACCTCGGCTCACACTTCGTCGATCGTCATTTCTCTGTACTTCTTTTCCTTTCCCTGACCTTGTCGGGTCATACGGGACGATCTGTTTGTTCCTCCTGGCCGAGGTTACTACCTCTTCTCTCCTAGGACCACCATGAGGAGACGACGCAGCTCCGGCGGATTTCTCCAGGTTACCCACCACCGAATGAACGATCTTGGAGGCCCCATCTCTCTCCGGGTTAGCCCCGAGCAATTCCTTATTTTGCCTGTTCGTGATCTGAACCAATTCATTGAACCTATCTTGCTGTCTTTGACAGGCTTCACCCGTTAGACCCTCTAACTCGGACGTAGCTGCATCCGCTGCTCTGAGGCTTTTTGCCGGGGTACTATACTTCGGCAGCCCCACGGATAAACAGTTCTCTGATTCCTCAATCCTAGTATCACCCTCTTTGTTCATTTCACTCATGAGATTTCTCCCCTTCACTTTTACAGCATCTACTTTATTTGCCTTTGCATACTCACGCAGTGTCATGTTCAACGACTGCTGAGCCACGGCTATATTTTTCGCACCCTCTAGAATTTTTTGCCTAGTTTCCTCTAGCTCGGCCTGTGCCTGAGCCGGATCTACCACTGCTACTACTGGGTTTGCGAAGCTATCCATCGCTTGCTGCAACACATTCTCCGGCCTCTCTAGTGGAGGACCTCTACTTTTCCTTGGTGCCTTAAGCGTTACCTCCGGATCTGGTGCTAGATCCTTGCTTGCGCCAGCGCCAGGCGCAGTCATCGTCACCTCAGCACGGTCCGGGGAGCGAGTGATACGCGCCCCGTGAACCACACTAAGGGGTGGCTCGCCTCCTTTAGCGACGTGTCGCGGATGAACGCACGACACATCGACATCAACGTAGACCTTGTGCGCCCCGAGCTTGACGAAGATGCCGTTGCGGGGAAGAGGGCGCTTGCCGAAGCAGCCAGCGTTGTCGCTGACAAAGTCCAGCGCTCCAAAGCACTGAACGAGCCCGGAGACGATGCGTTCGCCGGTGCCGATGAGGTTTCCCGTCCGGATCTTGACCCCTGCTAGCGCCGCTAGCCCCACGGTGGGAGCCAACTGTCGTGTTGGTGTCACGGCAGATGCCATGGATAGGCTAAAGGTGGGGACTAATACACGCTAGGGGAATCCAGGGAGGGATAGTGGAGTGCTTCTCCACACAGAAGTTTGTAATGATTTCCTTTGAAGATTACAAGTGCTCCTAGAGCTGTATTGGCGAGAGGAGGAAGAAGGAGCTCTCTTACTCTTGCCTACTGTTTTTCCCTAGAACCTTAACCAAAACCTTATGGCCTCAAAGAACTCAACCAGGAATGTACTAGGGGAATCCAGGGAGGGATAGTGTGGTGATTCCACACACAGTAGCTTTGTATTTGATTCACCCTCACAGATTACAAGTGCTCGTTGAGCTGTATTGGAGAGAGGAGGAAGAAGGAACTCTCTTACTCTCACCACTCTCTCGCTCTCAGTAACTTGCTAGAAGAACATAACCTCCAAAGACCAACCTCATCAAACTCAACCCTTTCTACATAGGCCCTAGCCCTCCTTATATAGGGCTGGCTAGGTCTCTAATTAGGGCATACGTGGAGGCATATTCCAGGGAAGTGAAACCTAATTTATTGATTCGACACAAGGGGAGCCAAAGAATATTTATAAGCCTTAACAACTGAGTTGTCAATTCAGCTACACCTGGAACCAATCTTGCTCACAGCAGTTTATCAGTAACAACAGTTTTATAGTAGGAATAGTAAAGTAACAGCAGTAGTAAAGCAAAGACAGTAGTAACAAAAGCAGTAAATAGTGGGATTCGAGTGCGGTAGGCATAGGGATGGATGGACGGGCGTTGCATGGACAAGACAATTCACATGACAATCAGAACATAGGGTAATTGCAGATAAATAAGATAAAGCATCCAAGTACTAGACAATCCTAGGCATGTGTTCCATATATAGTCATACGTGCTCGCAATGAGAACTTGCACAACATCTTTTGTCCCGCAAGCCCGTTTGCAGCGGGGCCTCTAGGGAACTATTGGCAATTAAGGTGCTCCTTTTAATAGAGCACCGGAGCAAAGCATTAACACTCCGTGAACACATGTGATCCTCACATCAAAGCCATTCCCTTTTGGTTATCCCGATTTCTATCACTTCGGGGCCATAGGTTCCAGACAACAACGTGTGTATACAACTTGTAGATAAGACCAGAAACAATACTATCATAATGAATCAATAACATGTCCAGATCTGAAATCATGGCACTCGGGCCCTAGTGACAAGCATTAAGCACAACAAGTCGCAACAAAGTCATAAAGCACTAATAAAAGATACTAGGCACCATGCCCTAACAATCTGATGCCATTACATGAATGATCTCATCCAATCCCTACTATCCCCATAGCCTACAGTGGGGGATTACTCACTCATAGATGGGGAAACATGGATGGTTGATGGAGATGATGGTGGAGATCGATGGAGATGGCTCCGGGGGCACTTCCCCGTCCCGGCAGGGTGCCGGAACAGAGACTTTCTGTCCCCCGAATCTCCCCTTCGGTGGTGGCGGCACTGCAGAACTTTTTCTGGAAAAACGTCGAACCCCCCGGAGTTTTTAGGTCAGAAGGCTTCTTATAGGCGAAGAGGGAGACCGATGGGGTGCCTGGGGCCACCACACCATGCCCTGGCACGGCCAAGCCCAGCCCGCGCCTGGGGGGTGGGGTGTGGCCAGCCCCTGGCCCTCCTTCGTCTCGTATTCTGGCTCCTGGAGTCTTCTGGAAAAATAGGCACTTTGGCTTTTGTCCCGTCCAATTCCGAGAATATTTATTTTCTGACTTTCCTGGAACCAAAAACAGCAGAAAACAGGCAGCTGGCACTGTGGCTCTTGTTAATAGATTAGTCCAAGAAATCATATGAAAAGTACTCCAAAGTGTGGACAAAACACAAGAAAGTGGATAAAACCAAGCATGGAGCATCAAAAATTATAGATACATTTGCAATGTATCAACATCCCCAAGCTTAACTTCTGTCATTCCTCGGTAGGTAAGTGATAAAAAGAAAGAATAATTTTTGAGGTGACATGCACCATCAAAGACTTGATCAAAATATTTGTAAAACATTCAAAGCTGGGATCATAGTACTTCAATCATAACATGAAAGACAAAGTTCTAGCAATAAGACAAAGAGACTATGATGCAACATGAAAAGGCACAAACAAAAGATTCATGAATAACAATGCCTTGCAAGACGTTTGTTTGTTTCACATAAAGAAAACATAGCATAGTGGCATTCAACTTGTCCCTCATCGAGTAGCAAACATAAATGCATAGGACACCTTCAAAGTTTACAAGAGTGACTAGATACAAATAGTTTAAAACAAGCAATATTAAGGTATGCATCAATCAACAAGTCTTGGGACAATGCACATAGAACTAAGAATGGCCACTATGCTCTCAAGAAGGTGCTCATAGAATGTGTGGAGACTCAACAAGGAAATGAACAGGTTTTGAAAAGTTTGAAAGGCTTCCAAATGGTGAAAGTATGGTACTCATTAGCTTTGAGCTCTCATTGCCCCTATCATAAGCATCTTTAAATGGTTAAGGTTAAAGTGACACAACTAAGAGGATATGCTTTACAAGTTATAAATCGAAGTCTCATGCCCCTTACTTACGAAGACCGATCCTCATGCTACTCAACTTCAGTCACAAGTAAGCTCTTGTCATTGTAAGTATATATGTATCATAGAGAACCGCCAACGGGGTACCCCTTGCACATGACACAGGAGCTATCCCATAATCAAAATGACAAGGCAAGAAGACAATGAGCATCTCAGCGATCTTTTTATTTACTATGTGCATAGATTTTTATTGAGGATGCTTCATAGAATGCTCATTATGGTTATGCTGCAAGTTTCCACCATGATTAGGCATGGCTTAGGCTAGCGGCCCATGCGTTTCTCTAACATACATACAAACTCCATGATCTTACAAGTTACACTTTTATTTCACACCGCCGGGATCCATAAGCAAAAGAACATGATATCAACAAGTTACTAAGTACCAGTGCATGTTGAAAGCGTTCCCCATGATACATGGTTCTGCTAACTTCAACTTATAAAGCGCAAGCATATACGCAACAAAGAAGGACGCAATGGTTCAGGTTTATTCAATGCAGGAAATAAAGTGTGCCATCAAGTTCGTGAGAGCTTTACTAACTAACTTTCTCATAACAAGCAAACATTTTATTCGGAAGAAAACAAGGCATATTGAATATGCACGGAAGTAGAAAATGATGCTAATAGGTGGGTATGGTGGACACTTTGGCAATATTTGGTTTAAGGGAGTTGGAAACATGAGTAAAACACTTAGTGTAAGTGAAGGCTAGCAATAGTAAGGGAGCGACAAACGAGAGAGCAATAATGGCCATAATCATGCAGAGCGACAAAACATCATTGATCAAAGCATAAAGTGATACTACAAGTTGAAAACTAAAGGATCATAAAGGCTTAAGGTGACTTGAGATAGTCATAACATGGTGTGAGCATGCGCCAAGTCAACCCAAATAAAGCATCAAAGGAGAATACCACTATACTTATGCTTTAATACGCTAAAACAACGCATGATTCATCCAAGGCACATTAAGCAATCTCAATTGTTTATAACAAGTCATGCTACAGCAAAGAATACTAAGCATAAAGCCAAAACTATATCAAGCATGTCATGACAAAGCATAGGCCACAATCAAAAACAAGCTCTCTTCACCACTTAAGGATGAGCTTTCCTACTCTTTTCCAATCCAAACCAAACTATTTGAACACCAATGTATGAAAGAGGAGGTCCAACCAATTTATTCAGAAAACTAAGCAAACCATGCAAACTAAAAAATAAAACAAAAATGAAAAAGAAGACGCTCCAAGAACAACACAACTGTGCATGAAACAATAAAAATGAAGTGTTTGGAAGAAACCTGTAATTTTTATTGATGAAGAAGGGGATGCCTTGGGCATCCCCAAGCTTTGACGCTTGTACTTCTTGGATATTTCTTGGAGTGACACGCGTGGCATCCCCAAGCTTGAGCTTTAGTCCATCCTTCATCTCATTACTCATTCCTTCCATACATCTGAAAAATTTCCTTCATACAAAACTTCACACAATCTCATTAGCAACATTAGTGCACTGAAGATAAATAAGTCTTAAGGTTCAATTATAACACCAAATAAACTTCCATTAGAACACTAGCTACTGTAGCACTTCCCTCAAAAAGCTCAATTCCCCAAAAGAACTCAAAAAGGAACCCACAAGAAGCAAATGCAGAAAATGGCAGAAATTTGTCAAAACAGACCAGCAGGTAAAGACGATTTTTTTTTGAAAACCTTCTGTTGCTCAAATCAAAAAGTGTTGAACTAAGGAAAGTTAGGTAACAATCTGGGGCAGAAGCACAAACAATTACAGCTCAATCCGCATACAGAGCTCTCTCACGAATTTTTACGGTGAAGCACACAAATCTGTTTCGGGACAGCAACTTTCCTAATCATTACTTCTCTCTCATTAGAGGTTACTCTTGGCACAACAAGCAAATAAAAAGGATAAGGAGCGGTTATTACTGAAGTAATAACTTCCAAGACTCAACTAAAACTTTTGGGTTATCTCCCAATAAGTACTTTTCTTTAATGCCTTTAAGTTAGACATAAGCAAAAACTAAAAATGGATAGAATAGAAGTAAGCGGAGATAATCATGGTGAAAACATTGTTTTGTTCAATGAAATCCTTTCATTAACAAGGTTGATCAGGTGTTGTTACCAAAACAATTTCATATGAGACAAAACTTTGTATTCCACTAATGATTATGTTACCTCAACCTTGATAGCAATGGTCCCAATCATAATAGTTTCAAAATTTTCTCTTGGTATGGGACAATATATCTCTCCAACTTGAATGCCCTCAACATGTTCAATTGAATTCAAACCATAAGTCCTTTCAATCTTCTTGGGGAAATAGATAGTATGTTCCTTGTCATTGACATTGAAGGTCACCTTCCCTTGATTACAATTAGTAACAGCTCCTGCAGTATTTAAGAAAAGGTCTCCCAAGAATAATAGACATAATATCATCTTCAGGCATAAAAGTTTGAGAGGATGATCTCATAAGAAATATGAGTTGAAGTAAAAGAGAGCATCAAGAAGTAAATTCAAAACATATTTAAGTCTAACCCACTTCCTATGCATAGGAATCGTGTATGCAAATAAATTCACAAAGAACAAAGTGACAGGCATAGGAAGGTAAAACAAGAGTAACTTCAAAACTTTCAGCACATAGAGAGGTGTTTCAATGCCATGAAAACTTCTACAACCATATTTTCCTCTCTCATAATAATTTTCAGTAGCCTCATGAATAAACTCAACAATATAACTATCACATAAAGCATGCTCTTCGTGATCTACAAGCACTAGAGCTTTATTATAAACATTTTCAAAAGAAACCTCGGGAACATAACATTCATCCTCCTTTAGTAAGCATGGAGGACGATCAAATAATGTAAGGGATAAAGAGTTACTCTCATTAGAAGGTAGGCATGGGTAGCTAATCCATTCTTCCTGTCGTGGTGGTGTCATGGCAGATGCCATGGATAGGCTAAAGGTGGGGACTAATACACGCTAGGGGAATCCAGGGAGGGATAGTGGAGTGCTTCTCCACACAGAAGTTTGTAATGATTTCCTTTGAAGATTACAAGTGCTCCTAGAGCTGTATTGGCGAGAGGAGGAAGAAGGAGCTCTCTTACTCTTGCCTACTGTTTTTCCCTAGAACCTTAACCAAAACCTTATGGCCTCAAAGAACTCAACCAGAGCTCAACCAACCCCTTCTACTGGAACCCTAGCCTCCCTTATATAGAGGAGGCTCGGTCCCTGCCTAGGGCATACGTGGAGGCATATTCCTAAGAATATGCCCCCTCCCAAAGTGGTAGCCTGACCGGGGTGCTTTTCCCCCGCGTCATACATGCTTTAGCGACATAAGCCTCTGCGACGCCCGCGTCAGCCGACATGGGCGTCGTCACCCTTGTCGGCCATGACCCGGTGGTCCTGCCCTTGCTTTCTTCGCTCATGCAGTGCGTACCAGACCTTCTTTTTGACCAGAGAGATTCCTTCCTTCTCCCAGAAGCTAAGCGAGGACCCGGATCCTAGTAGATCCGGCCATACCTGTTCCTGCATACAAGTTAGACAAGCACTTTCGACTTACTCCTTAAGTCGGATGAGACAATGTTAGGCGACCCCCCCCCCGGTCCGGGTTACTCCGTGATCTGGCCTGCCTTGAAGTGACCCGGCCAGCATCCGCCTTGACCTTGCCGAACCTCGGCTAACTCGGCCCTTATACCCCGGAGTGACCCTACCCGGGGGTATCCCCCCAACATTAGTCCCCGAAGCTGGTGCGGTTTTAGCGGCCTTGGCCGCTAAGGCCACATCAGGTTCATTTATGTTCGAGCCTTGGACGTTTAACTCCAGGTTAGCTCTTTATCTCGGATTATATGGATTTACGTTCCCTTCGCACGTTCTAAGTTTTCACTTGCCGGCCGGGTTACCACTGTGACTCGGATCTCATGGTTTTACTTTCCCTCTGCACATTCTAAGTTTTTTCTTGCGGTTTGGGTTACCATGGTTCGATCCGGGCCTTGCTTCCTTCTCTCATACGCCAACCCACGCGGAGGCTAATCATCACGTTGTCTTATTTTAAGGGCCTGCACAGTAACCGCCGCAGTAATTGTCAGTTATCACTGTGCGTGGGTCACATCATGCCTGCCTCCTCGTTTACCGCATCAGCGCGTCACGTCATGGGATTGCTTCTGCTCTGTGGCCCTCTGTGTGGCTCCTCTACGATTGGCTGAGGCGCGCGATACACAGCCACACCATGTGGCCCGTTGGCGTAGCGCGATCCCACTCACCCTCTCTGGGGGTGGTTAAGTAGCGGAGGGGCGCACCCCTTAGCGTTTTTCCACTTCTGCGCCCCTATGCCCATTGCTCTTCTCCTTCGTCCTCCTTGCGACCGTGCTGCCGCCAGTGCTTCTAGCAGCAGCGCCGCCGCCGCACTTTCCCCGTGCTTCTGCATCACAGCCACCGCTGTGCAACTTCTTTGCCACGGGTCCACGTCAATCCAGGCCTCAGATTTCCGCCGCCGCTAGCTCCACCGAAGACAGTGAATACGAGATGACGGAGGAGGAGCTCGTCATCACCGAGCAGGAGATGGAGGAGGACGCCGGCGCGGCGGACTGCGGCGCGTGGGCCGGATCATGGGTCTGTCAAGATGACCTTGACTGGCTCTACCGGACCAGGCGCATTCGTGCGCCACATCGCGCTCGTCTCCCTCCGCTGACCGGCCCCCTCACCCAATCCGGGTGAGTTCGTCGTGTTCCTGTCCCACTTCCAACGGGGGTTTGGTCTGCCGGTGAGCGATTTCTTCCGGGATTGTGTTAGGACCTACCACTTGCAGCCGCACCATCTCCCAGCCAACGCTATCACCTCTCTCTCCGCCTTTGCCTCTATGATCGAAGGCTACACCGGATTATGGCCCACAATGGAGCTGTGGATCCGGTTTTTTGGCCTTCGTCGCAACGTCATCCCCAACATCCAAGTAGAGTCGGAGGATAGGTAGCTCACCCAATTCGGAGCTGCCTCCATCTCGCCCCAGAGACTTTCCGTTTTCCCCCGGGTTACCGGGCTTGACTCCTGGAAAGGATGGGCCTGGACCTTCTTCTATGTCCGGAATGAGGGCACTGAAGATTTGATTCGGTTGCTGCCCTACGCTCCGGGTCCACCTGGCACGGAATTCTGGGAGGAGGTCCCCAAGAAGCCTACCGCTCTGGCCAACCAAGTTAACAAGAGGTTTGTGGAGCTGAAGAAACTCGGACTGCGCAACGAGGATGCCATGATCATGTTCGTGCGCAACCGAATCTCTCCCCTCCAGAAGCGCACCCACAAGTTGTGCCACATGAGTTTCGGCCGCGACCCCAACCAGACCTCCTCCTTCGAGCTGAGAAACACGGAGATTTTTCGCCGGGTTAAGGCTCTCTTCACCACCCACCAGGACTTCTCCGCCGAATGGACATGGGGAATTGAGCACTACTATCGTGACAGGCTCCCTCCCGCGGTAAGCTTCGTGGGGCAAACTTATTTCGGATCAAATATGTGTCGGTTTTTGTTGTATTTTTGACTCTGTTCTTCATGCTTTTTCTCAGCTGTTCCTTTAGCAAACTCTCGAGGATGGTACGGATCTGACCCTTAAGTGGGTGCCGGACCGAGAAATCCTGGATGAGGAGGAGCCGGACCAGGAGATGTTCCTCCCTATGACCGACGCTACCAAACGACCCAGCGGTAAATTCTCTTCTCTTAGAGATTGACCCGATGATGAGGATGACTCGGATGTCGACGTGATTGAACCTGTTGAGGTTGTCCCTCTTTCTTTTGCCTTTCCGGCATCAGCTAACCCCGGTGGGCATATCCATGAGGATCCTCCACTTGCTACGGGCGAGCCGGTTCTGGTGGCGTCGAAGAAGAAGCGCAGAGCCGCATCAAGTTCTTCCTCCGAACCTTCTTAGCCCACCAAAAGGCAAAAGAAAGCCGGAGACAAGACTGCCTCCAAGCGGGCAGGCAAAGCCCTGGCACGAAGGGCTCGGAAACCCAAGGAGGCCGAAACCTCGGATGCGTACGTCATTTTTCGTTGCGTAACTCACTTTTCCTTGCATCATAGTAATTTCTCTTCTGACATTATTCTCTTCTTCAGGCCTCTGGTGGAGGTCCCTCAGAGCGGATCAAGCATCTCTTCACCGCTTCGATCTAGCCCTTATCCTCCTCGTGACGACGAGTCACGTCCGCTGAGCCCTATTCCAGAGGGTTCTGCGGCTGCTCCGGGTTCCGCACTACCTCGTCGAGAGGAACACGACCTCGGAGCGGGAGGGGTCGGTCCAGCCGAGGCGACGGCGTCCACCACTTCGGCATCGCTGCAACCAACAACCACTGAGTCTATCTCAACACCAGCACCAGCAGCAGTTCTAGTACCAGCGACCGAGCCAGCACCAGCACCTGCTCCGGCACCAAGGAAACCAACAACAACTCCAAGTTCAGCTACAAGAGCTCCAGTGCCAAGTTCTTCTGCCTCGTCCGAGTTATCTCAGCCTCGGCGAGGAACTACTCCATCAGCTTCTAAGGGGAAATCTGTTGGAGATATGCCCAAGAGGCAATAATAAAGTGGTTATTATCATATCTTCATACTTATGATAAATGTTTACATACCATGCTATAATTGTATTAACCGGAAACATTAATACTTGTGTGATTTGTAAACATAAAAGAGTCCCTAGTAAAGCCTCTTGTTAAACTAGCTTGTTGGTTAATATATGATCATGGTTTCCTGATCATGAACATAGAGATGTTATTAACAACAGGGTCATATCATTAGGAGAATGATGTGATGGACATACTCCTATAGATAAGCATAGCATAAAGATCAAGTCATTTCAATAGTTCAATTGCTATATGCTTTCTGATACATAGTAACCTAATTCCTTCGACCATGAGATCATGCATATCACCTTTACTGGATGGATGCTTTGATGTCATCAAACACCACACCGTAACAGGGTGGCTATAAAGGTGGCATTGAGTGTTCGGAAAGTATTGGTTGAAACACATGGATCAAGAGTGGGATTTGTCCATCCACATGACGGATAGATATTCTCTGGGCCCTCTCGGTGAAATGTCATCCAATTAGCTTGCAAGCATGTGACTGGGTCACAAGGGATCACATATCACGGAACGAGAAAAGAGTACTTTATCAAGAACGAGGTTGAACTAGGTATGCAGAGATACCGACGATCATAACCTCTGATAAGTAACATATAGTGAGACAAAGGGAAATTGGTATCGTATGTAAGTGGTTCATTCGATCGCAAAGTAATCGTAGAAATATGTGGGAGCCATATGAATTTCCAGATTCCTATTGGTTATTGTTCGGAGAAGTGTCTCGATCATGTCCGCATAATTCACGAACCGTAGGGAGACACACTTAAGGATTCGACGTTGTTTTGAGTAGTTATGGTATTATGAGAAAGAGACTGAATGTTGTTCGGAGTCTCGGATGGGATCCGGGATATCACGAGGAGATCCGGAATGGTCCGGAGAATAAGATTCATATAAGGAAAGTCCCATTTCGAGTTGGGGAATGGTTCCGTGTTTTCATCGGGAATGTTCTAGAAGGTTCCGGAATGTCCGGCGCTCCGGGGGGAAGGGTACATGAATGTGTCATTGTAAGTTGGAATGATTGCATCATGTACTAGGTGTTCTTGCTGTCCAAAATAAAGGGTTTATTTAAATCCTAAATTGAAAAGTCAAACGGCTAGTTTGAAAGTCAAACGCAATTTTGGGAAGTGGAAAGAGGAGGAGGTGAAGCCGAGTTGGGGAGGAGTCCTCCCAAGCCGGGCGCCCACCAAAGCCGAGTTGGGGAGGGACTCCACCTCCCTTGGCCGGCCAGCCCCTCCCACCTATATAAGGAGGGCAGGGCTCCCAGCACACACACAAGTTTCCACCTCTAGATCTCCTGTTTAGAGCCGTTTTGGTTTAGAGCTTCTAATTGCTTTAGCCAGCGGTTTAGAGCCTTCTAATTGGTTTAGAGCCTTCTAATTGGTGTGTCTAATTACTAGACCACTAATAGCCTCTCTCATAAGTTCCACCATACTCGCACCGGCTTAAGGCGAAGCCCTGCGGGATCTCCCCTCTACTTCCTGCATACCACGCCAGTCTTACGAATCGCGAGGAGAGTGCTACAACCTCCGCCCTCGCTGGAACAAGGAGAGGAAGGTCTTCGTCGAAACCGAACGTGTGACCGATCAAGGGAGCGCTGCCGAACGTGGCGCTGAAGGATCGCTTCACGCGATCTTGAGATCGGAAAGAGTACGACTACATCATCCACGAGAATCTGCTCCCGTTAACCGCTTTGGAATCTTCGAGGGTAAGTTCCACTATCGACTCTTTGCTACAATCTAGTAGATAGATCTTGGCTTGTTTGTTTGTATGCGGTAGAAAATTTTTGTTTTCCATGCTACGAACCCCTCAAATGGTATCGAGCCGTGTCTATATGTAGATCTGCAGACGAGTAGAACACAATGGTCATTGTGGGCGTTGATGCTTTTATTGTAGATTGCTTTTGTGTACTTTGCATCTTGCGGTATGTTGGGATGAAGCCTGCTAACCTTACATGACATCGTTCATGAGACTTGCTCCACGCTTGACATGCAACTTGTATTGCATAAGTGGCTTTATGGTGCCTGTTTCTCCTAGCATAGTAAAGATCCAATTTACAACGGGTGATCAACAATGCTAGTATCAATGTTGTGGTTCTTGTTCGTAAGTTAGAACGACACTTATTGAAAGCCCCAAACCACGTAAAATATGCAAAGAAAGTAGAGGCGTCTAACTTTGTTTTGCGTGGGTGTGATGATGTGATATGGCCATGATTGTGATTATATTTGATGTATGCAATGTTCCTTATTGTAAGTTGGCAACCGCGGAGCCATATGGTTGTCTTTAATTTCTGTTAAGACCGCGTGTCTATTCAAAATAGTTGTAATAGTTGAAGCTGGTGGACGACAATCATGAAGAAGCGTCATTGACCTTGATGCTATGCCGTGATGATGGAGATCATGTTCGTGCTTGAAGATGGAGATCGGAAGCACAAAGAAGAAAGGCCATATCATATCACATATTATGAATTGCATGTGATGTTAATCCTTTATGCATCTTGTATTGCTTAGTAGACGACGGTAGCATTATAAGATGATCCCTCATGCACATAAATTTCAAGTTCTAAAGTGTTCACCCTTAGTATGCACCGTTGCCAAAGCTTGCTGCTTCGAAGCACCACGTGATGATCGGGTGTCTTTGATTCCGCGGGTGAATACAACGTAAGCAAGCCAGATTTGCTTATGCGGTAGCTAAGGTTTGATCTTGACGAGCCTAGCATGTACAGACATGGTCTCGAAACACGGCTCACCGAAAGGTAAAGCATGAGTCATATAGTAGATATGATGAACATGTTGATTGTTCGCCATTGAAGCTACATCAACTCTCGTGATGATCGGTTTTGATGTGGTGGATTTGGTTCGTGTGATCACTAAAACAATGTGAGGGATGTTGTTTTGAGTGGGAGTTCACCTGGATTAATTTAATTATTAATTAGAACTCAATTTATCATAAACTAAAATCAAAGTGAATTTGCATAGTTGTTGTAGTCATTGGCATCCGTTTACCACCTTGCGCTTAGTTATAATTGAGATGATAGAACTATAGAATTCTGGTTAGTTACTTTACGAACTGGTATCGTATTGTTTTGAAGTGTTAATCTAAAGTTTAAAGTCCTATTGCAAACTTTCAGTAAGTTCCGGTTACTCCATGAAGTTTAATAATTGGTATTAAAACAAGAGTGACAATTCCAAAGTGTTAGTATATGAGTATCATGTTTGTCTCCATGATTCTTGATATTCAAAAGATTATCTTAATATCAAGGTTATCTAGGATCTGAAAGAGTTGTTTCAGAAACCATGATGTGTGGAAGATATTGTGATATCTGAAACGAAGTTTTGGTTACAACATGATAGAGTATAATATGGCAAAGTCATGTTCTCATGTTTGATGAGAATTTGCAAAAGGTTGGAGACACTAGTTGTCCTAATCTTCCAAAAGGTTTTGGAGAGCAACATTATACTCGTGATTCACCGTTATAAGCTAAAAATAGCTTGGTCATGGACGATTCCATGATGAAGGTGAATATTTGATGTAGTTAAAATGTTTACTACACCAAGAGTTAACTAAAGAAAGGAATTTGAAAGAACACCAAACATTTGATAATGGTGATCTACTTCAAAGTGCAAGTCCAAAGACATTGGTATTTAACTATACACGCTTTGGACTATGTGTCATATGTATGACTCCACTATTGATGTTGATAGATTCTTTCAAATGTAAAAGGAAATACTGAAAGAGAATCTCATAAGTATATGGCAGAAAAGAAAAGACTAGAATTGTTCAGTTTAAGTATATAGATGATATACGTGTTATGGCTATATTCTTTGCTTATTAAACAATGTGGTTCTTAAGTATTTGATACTGAATTTGTTGGTGTGAATCGTCATACGAAACAACACAATTCATGAACTACAATGGCCTAAGTAACTAGCAAAAGAATATGTGATGATGTTCATCGAAAACAAATAAAGGGTTATTGTGTTGCTCGTTAAACATCAAAGCTTGCCTTCGTGGATTTGTTTTATCAGTATTATGAGAACAAAAGGGTTGTTCAAATAATTGCCGTAATCCATAAAAGATGGATGATTCACAAATCTCGTTGGATAAATCACATCCATAAAACTAGTGCTAAAATTGTCGAAAGACAAATTGATTGAAAGATCACTTAGGAAGTGACATCGCCGCTTAAATTATATTGAAAGAAAACATGAAGAAACTCCATGTGGATGGAATTTTGGAGTCTTTTGATTTTGATCAAATGACGCTTGTGAAACTTTCCTAGAGATAATTAAAACTTCGCTCATAGGCCAAAAGGAATGAATGACTAGCTTATTGGAACTTGTGCATATTGTTGTACGAACTCCATTATGTGTAGTCAAGAGCGATGGATTTCAACTTCATATGCTTTCTCCGAAAATTTGAGTGAATATGTGAATATTTACTTAATAAGGATGAAGTGTGAAATATTTGAAAAGTTCGAAAGATTTTCAAGATGAAGTGCAAAATCATTGTAACAAGAATATAAATAGTTTATGATAAGATCATAAAGGAAGATATTTAAGTTACAAGTTTAGCATAATACCTAAGATTTAAGGAATCGGTCCGTGGATTTGCATTTCCAAACACCATAAGAGTATGGGCGTCGAGATATGTGATTGAACCTTGTTTGACATGGTAAGATCAAGGTATAATTCATAAACTGCCATTATATTTTAAAGATTAAAAGCTTTAGAGACTACCGCTTTTCCACTAAAAGAGCTCCATCATAATCCGCTGAAATGACACCATATAAGGTTATGGTTTGGGATAAAACCCAAGTAGTCCTTTCTTAAACATTGGTATGCTATGCATAAGAAAGATGTTTGCAACCAAAGTCGGATAAACCTGTCTTTGTATTATCATAAGTATTCCTCCATAAACACCGGAGACAAAAGTGTTTGTCGCTTAGGACGCCAAGTTTCTTTGAGAAGGAATTTTTCGTGAAAAGTTAAGTGGAGGACAATAGAACTTTGATAAGGTTAAAAGAACCTTAGCTATATGTGCAAAGTTGCGCAGCACCGAAAAGTGTTCCGGAGGCAAGAATAATGCTCATGGCTCACGTGCCTCAAAGGTTGTGGTCACGAGGTCTAAGTTTCTATTGAAACAAGTAGGTCGGATGAACAATCAAATACCAAGATTTGAGGGTTGAATCATTATTTGAGAATAATGAACCTACTACATTCAAAGAAGCGATGATGGGCCCTGACTCCGTCAAATGTCTTGAAGCCATATAATCCGTGATAGTTCCATACAGAAATCAAGTTTTGAACTTGAAGGACCCTCGAAAAAGGTGTAAGACCTTGCAGTTGTGTTTGGATCTATAAAGAAGTAGACATGGATGTTTCACATCTATGAAATAGTCGACATGTTGGGAAAGAGTTCACAACAATGTTCAAAGGTTGTATATGACAAGATTTGATCTTTCATAACGATTTTTAGTCTAGACGGATTAATGTAGCAACCACTACATATAATTTGTTATGTGGTAGTAGAATAAAACAAAACAAGTTCTTATAATAGAATGGTTACCTAGGACGTGTGCATGACACGGTCCAAAGGGTTTTGTTAATTCAAAGGATGCTAAAAGCATATGCAAACTTCAATGGTTGAAGTAAGCATAGCGGAGTTGGAATCTTCACTATGATGAAACTGTTAAAAGAGTTTAATTTCATCGGAGACAATGAAGATGCTTGCATTTGCAAAAAAAATTAAGTGGGAGCGCTAAGACATGTTTCTAATACATTATGTGGAAGACATATTGTTGATTGGAAATAATGTATCTTTTATTAACACATATTAAGAATTTCATCCCGATGAAAGACTTAGGCAAAACCCAAATATTTGGCATCAATAGACGCTAATATGGTTGTGCCGTATACATAGACGAGATATTGAATGAATTCAATATAGAAACTACAAGAAAGGTTCTTGTTGCACAGAAAGGATTGAAAGAGTTCAATGTTGATGATATATTCAAGTGTATTGGCACTTGGTAAGTGAAACAAAGATTCAAGTATAGATTGATACTTGATGTATGAAATCACAAAGAGTATTTATATCAATCATACTGTGATATGTACAAATCCAGATATGTCCTATGCTATAAATATTATGAGCATATACCAGAATGATTCATAAGATGATCATTGGACGATAGTAAGGATATTCTTATGATCTTTTGGAAGAACTAAGAGTATATTATTTGTAGAAGTGACAAATAGATGGTTAGTTCATTGTAAAAGTACTACATTGATACTAGTTTTGTCACAAAGTACAAATTAAGTTTATCTCAATCTAAATTAAGGGTGGCACAATATAATGGAAAGTGAGTTCCATAATGGATTTGGATGAGTTCCAAAGTTAAGACATTGTGATGATACTTCAACAAAAGGCTAAGTATATGACTGCTATTATAGCAGCAAAAGAGGGCATTTGTGTCAAGTAGTTTGTTATCAAACTAGGTGTAGTTCACAATGGGATAATACTATGAAGATATATTGTACAATATTATCAACATGTTTTAACCCCAAAGAACTAAAGGTCACCGAAAGACCAAATCATACAAAGCCATCTCATTAGAGAATGAGTGATGCGTGAGACGCAAAGACATGCAATTACACACGGACTGGAAGTGTCGATCCGGAGATCGCTTAACCACTAGCAATCGTGGTACATACAACACCGTAAAGCCATAGGTGTTGAAAACACAAAGGTTTGAAACTAGATTATTGATTCTAGTGCAAGTGGGAGACTGTCGGAGCTATGCCCCAGAGGCAATCATACAGTGGTGAGTATCAGATCTTCCTACTTCTGATAAATGTTTACATACCAGGCTATACTTGTATGCACCGGAAACATTAATACTTGTGTGATTTGTAAACATAAAAGAGTCCCTAGTAAAGCCTCTTGTTAAACTAGCTTGTTGGTTAATATATGATCATGGTTTCGATCATGAACATAGAGATGTTATTAACAATGTGGTCATATCATTAGGAGAATGATGTGATGGACATACTCCTATAGATAAGCATAGCATAAAGATCAAGTCATTTCAATAGTTCAATTGCTATATGCTTTCGATACATAGTAACCTAATTCCTTCGACCATGAGATCATGCATATCACCTTTACTGGATGGATGCTTTGATGTCATCAAACACCACACCGTAATGTGGTGGCTATAAAGGTGGCATTGAGTGTTCGGAAAGTATTGGTTGAAACACATGGATCAAGAGTGGGATTTGTCCATCCACATGACGGATAGATATTCTGGGCCCTCTCGGTGAAATGTCATCCAATTAGCTTGCAAGCATGTGACTGGGTCACAAGGGATCACATATCACGGAACGAGAAAAGAGTACTTATCGGTAACGAGGTTGAACTAGGTATGCAGAGATACCGGCGATCATAACCTCGGATAAGTAACATATCGTGAGACAAAGGGAAATTGGTATCGTATGTAAGTGGTTCATTCGATCGCAAAGTAATCGAGAAATATGTGGAGCCATATGAATTTCCAGATTCCTCTATTGGTTATTGTTGAAGTGTCTCGATCATGTCCGCATAATTCACGAACCGTAGGGAGACACACTTAAGGATTCGACGTTGTTTTGAGTAGTTATGGTATTATGAGAAAGAGACCGAATGTTGTTCGAGTCTCGGATGGGATCCGGATATCACGAGGAGATCCGGAATGGTCCGAGAATAAGATTCATATAAGGAAAGTCCCATTTGAGTTGGGGAATGGTTCCGTGTTTTCATCGGGAATGTTCTAGAATGTTCCGGAATGTCCGCGCTCCGGAGGGAAGGGTACATGAATGTGTCATTGTAAGTTGGAATGATTGCATCATGTACTAGGTGTTCTTGCTGTCCAAAATAAAGGGTTTATTTAAATCCTAAATTGAAAAGTCAAACGGCTAGTTTGAAAGTCAAACGGCAATTTTGGGAAGTGGAAAGAGGAGGAGGTGAAGCCGAGTTGGGGAGGAGTCCTCCTGCCGGGCGCCCACCAAGCCGAGTTGGGAGGGACTCCACTCCCTTGGCCGGCCAGCCCTCCCACCTATATAAGGAGGGCAGGGCTCCTCCTAGCACACACAAGTTTCCACCTCTAGATCTCCTTTAGAGCCGCTTTTGGTTTAGAGCTTCTAATTGCTTTAGCCAGCGTTTAGAGCCTTCTAATTGGTTTAGAGCCTTCTAATTGGTGTGTCTAATTACTAGACCACTAATAGCCTCTCTCATAAGTTCCACCATACTGCACTGCTTAAGGCGAAGCCTCATGATCTCCCTCTACTTCCTACCACGCGCCAGCGCCGAATCGCGAGGAGAGTGCTACAACCTCCGCTGCCTGGAACAAGGGAGAGGAAGGTCTTCGTCGAAAATCGAACGGTGACCGATCATGGAGCGCTGCTAACGTGGGCGCTGGAAGGATCGTCTACGCGATCTTGAGATCGGAAAGAGTACGACTACATCATCCACGAGAATCTGCTCCCGTTAACCGCTTTGGAATCTTCGAGGGTAAGTTCCACTATCGACTCGTTGCTACAATCTAGTAGATAGATCTTGGCTTGTTTGTTTGTATGCGGTAGAAAATTTTTGTTTTCCATGCTACGAACCCCTACAAAATCCACTGCAGTTTCTTCTTCCCAGCAAGCCAAGGGCAAAAAGGCTCCGGATACTACCAAGTCAACATTCGTCGAGGCTGGGCAGCGAACCCTAGCATCAATGCTTCCCAAGAAAAACTCCGGCAGTGAAGGATGTTTCTGCCGAGCCAACTGATGCGCAGCAGATGGTTCTGCATACCAGCCCAACTCTTTCCTTGGTTGAGCGGAAAGAAGCGCACGCAAAGGGCTTGGTGGCACCCCATATGCCCACCGGGGAGCGGTACCCTCCGAGTCTTATTGAGTTCGTCATGAACTGGAATAAGGCGGAGTTCGTCCACAACGACGATCTCCCAAAAAAGTTCGGCCCCACAGAATTTTCCGCCCAGATGAATACCGCCGCTAAGGCAATTAACCTCGCGGGGCGAATGATGGAGGTATGTCGTTTCTCCTTTACATGCTGTAGATAATAACCATTAGTCCCCGAGCCTCCGGTGGAGTAGCTTGTTACTCGGCCGGATGCTCATTAGAAAACTAACGTAGCTCCATGTAAACTTTGAATATGCACACACCTAGAGCCGGGTTAAGTTCCATTTGGCCCGGATCTTGTACACTTCGAATATGCACACACCTAGAGCCGGGTTAAGTTCCACTTGGCCCGGATCTTGTACACTTCGAATATGCACACACCTAGAGTCGGGTTAAGTTCCACTTGGCCCGGATCTTGTACACTTCGAATATGCACACACCTAGAGCCGGGTTAAGTTCCACTTGGCCCGGATCTTGTACACTTCGAATATGCACACACCTAGAGCCGGGTTAAGTTCCACTTGGCCCGGATCTTGTACACTTTGAATATGCACACACCTAGAGCCGGGTTAAGTTCCACTTGGCCCGGACCTTGTACACTTCGAATATGTAGCAAGATAATTTTACACTTCTGTGCTTTTTCAGGTAACCACTAATCGCCAGAGCGCTGAATTCCAACGCCTGCTGGATACCCACAAGATGCTACGCGCAAAACATGTTGCACTTAGTGCAGAACATGAAAAGAGGGGTAATTCTCTCCCTCAGCACTTCTCCGTTTTTCTTCACCTTCTTCTACCGAGCTAATCTCCTCATTCGGTTTCTGCAGCTGGGGTGGAGGCTGAGAACAAGATCATGCGGAAGAACTTGGAGGAAATCCGGGGTATGTCCTCTTTTGTCCGACCTCACAGTGTTTTCCATTTCCTCTTCTCCTTGGCTCGGCAAACATTCACTCCTCGGCTCTGCCGGGTCAACATACTATTTCAGCATCGCTTGAGGATAGTGTTCACGTGCCTGATATGATGCTGCATTTTCTCGAACAAGCAGGGCAGCATCAAGTCAAGCTGAAGAAGAAAGATGATGAGCTCGCTCTCCTCCGGACTAAGGACAACAAGATTGCTAAGCTCAAGGCTGAGATGGAGAAGATGAAGACCCAGCACCAAACCGAGCTCCTAAAGGTTGGCCAGAACTTCACAGAAGAGCGTGAGCGCCTTACTCTCCAGATCTCCAAGGACCAGCAGCTACTCAAAGAATCCGACGTCTAGCTTGAGTCGGCAAACGCTGAGCTTGAGCAACTTCGCAGGAGATGCGACGATTGCATCAAGGAGTTAACCCGGATCCTTAGCCACATATCACGTAAGTTCCTTCCGACCTACTTTTCCGGGTTGTTTTATATGTCTTTTCTTTACCTTCTTCCCTTGTCTGGCTTTCAGGCAAATTTCCTGAGAGCATCACTATTGCAAGCGCAGCAGTTGCAGATTTTTGCCAAGCGAGGGGTACTCCTACCGCTCCTGCTGGTGAGGAGGTTCCTTACGACATGGAGGACCTATTGGTCAGCTTGTCGTCTCACGTGGAGATCATCAAGAATTATGGCAAGGATATCCTCGACGTTGCTGTTCGCATCTTCAACACGTTCTGGCCCGGAGAGTAGCCCGGAGACCACCGCGATTCTCGTCGAGAAGCTAATGGAGACTGAGACCCAGATCGATCTCTGGAGAGAATCCGCTGGGCATGCCGCAGCTGATACCATCCTTCACCATATTCTTACATGGTACGAGAAGATCGACCTCAGCCTCCTTACACGCCGGTGCACCGGATCCAGATGGACCGATGATCCGGAATGGGTAGCTCGGCGCCAGGCTTGCGCCTACAGCCTCGTCAAATATTCTCCTATCCATGACTGGGTTGAAGGACCAAGCTTCCTGGAATCCGGTGGGGAAGAGCACGCTGAGAACGTTGAAAATGGGTCGGATGAGGATGGAGAAGATGATGCTTCAGATATTGAAGACAGCGACGACGACGCCGAACTTCCTCCTCCTGTTGCTCCTTAGTTCAAAAAACTTGAAAATTTATCAGATCCCCGGTATGCGGTAACTGTATCTTTGGATATGTGATATTTTGCTACTACATTTCTATGCCGGATTAACTTGGGCATAGTCCCCGAGTTTCATTTTCTTGTTCGTCCAATTCTCTGGCTCGGTCCGTGTCTACCTTGATTCGGTTTTACGACTTACGAATCCGAGCTTCAAAAATTGTTTTAACAATACTTAGAAACTTCTAGGCTTAGCTCAAAATAATTCAGCATAATAACTTGAAAATAAATACAGGGTTAGTCCGAAAAACAAACGTTAGCTCGAATAAACTCGTTTCCTTAGTCGTTTTTCATGTGCTACGCAATTCCAAACTTGTTCTCTTGCTTGCCATGAAGCCAATTCTTGTTGGACAGTAGCAAGTCAAAGAGTTGGGTTTTTGGTGCTCACACATTACTAATCCAGGTTAAGTAGAACGACTTATTCCAGCTACCGCATAAGAAGTAATAACAAACATTATTAAGGCAGTCCCCGAGTTACTGCTCGAGGCACTGCTATTTCATTGATAAGCTCATTGCCGACATACATACCGACATATGAGACGACTCGGATACAGACACTTCTTAGCTAAGTGTAGAAGGGACGAAGTAGTGCTACATTCCATGGTCGCTTAGATTCCTCTCCGGACCTGTCCGCCTTGTTCTTTTCCTGTGGCTTTGCATCTATAAGATAGTAAGAATCATTGTGCAATGTTTTGCTCACAATGAATGGCCCTTCCCATGGGGGGATAATTTATGCATTCCAGTAGTACGTTGTACTAACCGGAGCACTAGATCGCCTTCCGGAAAGACTCGGGGGCACACTTTCCGGCTATGATAGCGTCAGAGATTTTGCTGATATATGGCGGATCTGGACAATGCCAATTCTCTCGCTTCCTCCTTTTGTTCATCACTCTCCTCCTCTTTTCATTTAATGAGATTTCAGATTCATCAATTTCTTCTTCCATAGGATCCTCCAAGGCATTAGTCTCTTCCATTTGTGGAAAGCATCTATTAAAATATTCAAGAATATAGCCATTTTCATCCCTGTAATTATCAAAGCAAAATTTAAGTATACCATAAACCTCATATTTGTAAGGTGAATCATCAATACTTTCAAGCAAACTAGCAAGCTCAAAAGCACCCTTCCAAGCAATAAATTCTTCAATTTGTTCCGCATCATAAAAGTCATAAATTCCTTTAGCATAGGAAGATATGGTATCATTATCATTATACTCACATTGAAAAGGGAGGTGTTTATATCTCTTTCTGCAATGAGATTTATCACAACAATAAGTAGCATTATAAATAGAGAACAGGTTTCTAGCAATGGTATACAATCTATCAATTTGTTCCCATAAGTGTTTCCCTTTTTGTGACAAGCGGTGTTCCTTATAATAATATTTTTGATCTTCCGTGAACCCACCTTGCCAATAAGCTTCAGTTTCAAAGAAACCAACCATTGACAACAAGCATGATAAGGCAAGACAATAACAGACCAACAAAAATAACAACTAGAGTAGGAACTACTTTTTTTTTGTATTTTTGATAAAGAAACAAACAAACAAGGATAAAATAAACTTAGCTTGAACAATTGTGAATACAAGTGAACTTGATAAATAAAGCTATGCTCCCCGGCAACGGCGCCAGAAAATAGTCTTGATGACCCACAAGTATAGGGGGTGTATCGCAGTATTTTCGAGGAAAGTGAAACCCAATTTATTGATTCGACACAAGGGGAGCCAAAGAATATTTATAAGCCTTAACAACTGAGTTGTCAATTCAGCTGCACCTGGAAACAATCTTGCTCACAGCAGTTTATCAGTAGCAACAGTTTTGTAGTAGGAATAGTAAAGTAACAGCAGTAGTAAAGCAAAGACAGTAGTAACAAAAGCAGTAACAGTGGGATTCGAGTGCGGTAGGCATAGGGATGGATGGACGGGCGTTGCATGGACAAGACAATTCACATAACAATCAGAACATAGGGCAATTGCAGATAAATAAGATAAAGCATCCAAGTACTAGATAATCCTAGGCATGTGTTCCATATATAGTCATACGTGCTCGCAATGAGAACTTGCACAACATCTTTTGTCCTGCCAGCCCGTTTGCAGCGGGGCCTCTAGGGAACTACTGGCAATTAAGGTGCTCCTTTTAATAGAGCACCGGAGCAAAGCATTAACACTCCGTGAACACATGTGATCCTCACATCAAAGCCATTCCCTTCTGGTTATCCCGATTTCTGTCACTTCGGGGCCATAGGTTCCGGACAACAACGTGTGTATACAACTTGTAGATAAGACCAGAAACAATACTATCATAATGAATCAATAACATGTTTAGATCTGAAATCATGGCACTCGGGCCCTAGTGACAAGCATTAAGCACAACAAGTCGCAACAAAGTCATAAAGCACTAATAAAAGATACTAGGCACCATGCCCTAACAATCTGATGCCATTACATGAACGATCTCATCCAATCCCTACCATCTCCATAGCCTACAGAGGGGGATTACTCACTCATAGATGGGGGAAATATCGATGGTTGATGGAGATGATGGTGGAGATCGATGGAGATGGCTCCGGGGGCACTTCCCTGTCCCGGCAGGGTGCCGGGACAGAGACTTTCTGTCCCCCGAATCTCCCCTTCGGTGGTGGTGGTGCTGCGGAACTTTTTCTAGAAAAACGTCGACCCCCCCGGAGTTTTTAGGTTAGAAGGCTTCTTATAGGCGAAGAGGGAGACCGAGGGGGTGCCTGGGGCCACCACACCATGCCCTGGCGAGGCCAGGCCCAGCCCTCGCCTGGGGGAGGTGTGGCCAGCCTTGGCCCTCCCCCGTCTCGTATTCTGGCTCCTGGAGTCTTCTGGAAAAATAGGCACTTTGGCTTTTGTCCCGTCCAATTCCGAGAATATTTATTTTCTGACTTTCCTGGAACCAAAACCAGCAGAAAACATGCAGCTGGCAATGTGGCTCTTGTTAATAGGTTAGTCCAAGAAATCATATGAAAAGTACTCCAAAGTGTGGACAAAACACAAGAAAGTGGATAAAACCAAGCATGGAGCATCAAAAATTATAGATACATTTGCAATGTATCATGGACTTAGCGAAATAAACGGTTTGACCTTCATTCCCCCTTCTCCCCATATTCAGTCACCATGGCCAGCCTAGCCCTAGACCTTGCAGCTGCCACCGCCAGCCCTGTAGCCTCGGCGAACCAGTGGAGGAGGAGCCGCCCGATGAACCCATGGAGGAGGAGCCGCCGGAGGAGGAGCCACGCCTACAGCCCTGCAGCCCGTGGAGGAGGAGCCGCCGAAGGAGGAGCCGCCGCGCCGCGCCAGACGCCGCAACCCTCGTTGTCGTCAACCACCGCAGCAAGTTCGTCCCCCACCCCCCACCCCCACCCCCCATGGTTCGTCCCCCCCACCCCCCTCTGATGCTCTTCCCCTTTCTCTTCCATTTATTCCTAAATGCATTACTTTCCTTGCTAGTTGCAGACAAGAGTACAAATCTTTAAGTAGATGCTTGGTCTGACACATTGTTAAATAGACTAGGAAGATATAGACTAGTTCCACTCTACAGAATTAGACTTTTAAAATCAGATACAAATGAACTTCTCAAGTGGTGCCGGTTCAGAACTAGCAGTTCTTATCCTTTTTCCTTGTGAATGGACATGCTTACCTTTGCTTGGGGCACTAAGTATAGACCAGCCAGGTTTTACAAATTTATTTTCTTGCCGCTTCCAAAGGATTCAGTTCTCAAATCCATTTGAAAATCCAGGGTTCTGCTGAAGTTGAAAGTTTTTGATTGGCTTCTATTCATGGACAGATTATACACCAAAGACATGATGATTAGACGTCATTGGCATGTGGAAGGGGGCTCAGATTGTGTTTTGTGCTCTAATGCCAAGCCTGCTGGGATTTATTGGGTATCACTTGGGACTTAGCTTCTCCTAGAATTATTAGTAACGATTCCACAAATAAAATAGATTAATCTTTAAATAGTTCATAAGTTTTGGACTGGAACGTACTTTCGAGAGGGAAAGAAAAGATGCATAAGTTTTGCTAGAAAATGCAAACCAAGTCAAGAAAAGGATCAAAATTGCACCTCTGGGCGTGGTGTCTTTTTTAAAGATGTAATCTGGGTTGTCCACTCTTGCTAGTAGTTACTATTATGCAATCATTTTTCTGCTGTGTGTCTTTGCATTTTGGCAGTTAGAGAGAAAGAATAAGACCAACAAGAAGACTAAGTAAGCCTCTTGGTCTCACATCAATCTCCGACTCCCTTGTGCTCTGTGATACCACATCCATGGGTGTTTCTATCCTGGCCTTCTAGCCGATGGCCCTCATCTGATTCATGATGCATGCTGATCTGGCTATCTAGTCTTGTATATTTCTGTTACTTAGAATTTGATCTCTAGCTTGGTAATTAGAGTACAGGGTTAATAGTTAATGCCATCATTGTTAATTAGAGTAGGCTGAACCAAAATATTCTACATTTTGGAGCAGACATATCTAGAAAAAGATTTCGTGCCTAGAGAAAGTTGGGCTTGTTTTCTGTCAAGAAGTGAATGTATTCTTTGTTAGAGCAGAAGTACATGTCTTACGAATTGTATATTTTATTTGCTTCTTTCTGGTTGCGTGTAGAGCTACTGCAGGCTTACATCAGTTCGGCTGGTTTGGTCAGTTTATGGTCTAGGTCCTCCTCACGCTGAAAATGCTAGGGGGTCGTTTTGGTGGCGCGATGTTTTTAGTTTTAATGACACACATTTCAGGACATGTTTAAATAGCTACTGTTTAAATAGATACTTTGATATATCTATTGTTTAAATAGCTAGAGCTCTTTTTTATTTAACCTCTACCTACTTCAATGCTCATGTATCAGAGTGGGGAATATGGAGGCATTGCACAGTGCTGGGTTAGCATGTCTGTGTGTGCATGTGTGTGTGCCCATTATATATCTGTTATGCCAGAATTAGAGCTCGTTATATATACCTGTTATACATGCTGTATGGGGATGATGGTACCTGCTTTTGAAATGTACTGTGGATGATGGATACTGGGGTCAATGCATGGGGGGGATGGGGTCTTTTGTCTTGCAGGGATATATTTCTTCATTTGAGTTGCCCATTTCTCCCGAAGTGTCGATTCACTTCCGTTTCGGTTGAGAAATGGGCACTCCTAGGTCAAAAAATTAGCAAAGGTCATGCCTAATTTTTCGGCCAAGATTTGTGCTAACTTTTTGCCTCTTTTAAATAGAGTAGTGCAAACATGTCGGGCAACAAGGAGTCTGTCCCTTCTAAGCACATGATCAGCGTCGAAAAACATGCTAGACAGGCCAACCAGTCATTCTGGTGGGGGTCCCAACAGGAGGAGGAGGAGGCGATGCGGATGACACCACCACCGGAGGAGGAGGCGACCGTCGCCAGAGCTGCTGGGGCCAATGAGGATAGAGATCCTGATTACGAGGGGATGAAGATGACTACGATGGAACTAGTGAAGGCGGCGGCGAAGAGGATGACACCACCGATGGCGGCGCCCGCACTGATGGTGGCGAGCGCACGGATGGCGATAGCGGCAACCCGACCGCTTCTCAAAAGAAGAAGAAGAAGGAACAGAAGGAGCGAAAGGTGCCAGTGCTCGCCACCGTCTGCAATGAGTTCACTGAGGTCACAGAAAGTGGCCAACCCATTGCGCCAGAGGCGATTGCTAAAGGATACGACCTGCAACTCGGGTGCATCGTCCGGGAAAGCATGTCGATCAACACGAAGTACATCAGACATGCTGACCATGCAGCTTTGGTCGATAACCTCCTTAAGAAGCTTCACAAGCGATACAGATTCCCAGAGCGGTTTAGAAACCTCGAGAGAAAGAACCCGGTGAACAAACTAGCCCTCACGAAGATGAGCAACGCCTTGAGCAGCTGGAAAACCCGGGTGAAGAATAGCATTGACAAAGGTGAAAGCTGGGAGGTTATTAGTAAGAAAAATCCGATGCTCGATGAAGAGGAGTTTAGGATATTCAAGGCGGATATAGGTACTGCTGACGCTATAAAATGGACTCAATGGGGAAGGAGTACGCGGGAACAAAACATAGGTAACCACCGCCTTGGAAGCGGCAGTTATAGGGGGAAACATGCCATTTGGGACAAGGAGGACGCTGAGCTTGAATGCCTTGGTAAAGAAAACCCTTGGCTTAAAATCACAGACTTGCAGCTTAGGCAATTTGTTCAGGCCCGCTACTACCTGGACAAGGAAACAAGGGAGTTCATCACCGACGATCCGGAGGTGAAGGAATTCGAGAAGAAGCTGGTAAGGAATTTATCGCTGATCTCAAGTCTATTGTGTTCTAATTAAGATAATGAAGTCAAGAATCTAAATGGATTCACCTTTCCTTGTCTCTACAGGTGGATGAACTGAACGCTACTGCCACAGAGTCGTCCCGGGATTCGACGGAGCCGTGGGACACGGTTTTCAACAGGGCGACCAATGCTTACAAGAAGAGGGACAAGGAGTTCCGCCGTCCTTAGCTGGCCGTGTGTCCGGCTTCGGTACGAGCATGAAGTTCAAGGAGTACTACAAAGAGGACGCCAAGAAAAGAAGGGAGAGGAAGAACCAGGATAAAGTCGTTGTTGCAGAGCTGAAGATGAAGGTGCAGACACTAGAGGAGAAGGCGGTGGACGAGAAAATGGTGGACAAGTTAGTGGAAGAGAAGCTCCGCTCGATGATCCCCCCTGAGTTTTTCGAGGGGCTTACTGCTTGGAATGCGGGAGGTCGACAGGGGCCGATACATCTGCCCAGCTTAAGCGGCAGCAACTCGGGCATCAATGTTACCGTGTCGCCAGACCTGGTGACCCCGCCGTCCGTCAACGTCGGGACGCAGCTGCTCGTTTTGGTCACACCGACGCCCCCTCCCACCAAAGATACCAATAAGGCGCAGCCGACTGTGGTGGTGCTTCGTGAGGCACCCGAGCGGGAGATTGCAGATGATGATAGGCCGGCCACCGGCATCGGCCGTGTCTCTACATTAGCCGAGATCCACGCCATCACCAAGGTAACTAATTAGTTAGTGCACATCATCTCCTTTATGCCTTTGATGCATGACTGCTACCATCTCATGACGCCCAACACCATGTTTTTGCCTCAGGACACTTCTTGCGTACTCCTGCTTAATGATGTCGGCGGTGAGTTGAAGGATGTTGCCAAGGGCACTCTTATACAACCGGCGAGCCGCACGATGCACAACAATCCAATGGATGATGACGTGATGAGGGTCAGGTTGGCTCGGGTGTTGCCTGGGTGCGACGGCATGGACCCTCCCTTTCAACCTCAGGGAGCCGACGAACACAAGACCCTTGGGGAATGCTACAACTGGCCCTTGACATGTCCGAAGACCTAGATTCGTCTTGCGGGGGGGGGGGGGAGCACCGGCGCCACCTCTCGACCGATCACCCGGCCACCACCAAGTAAGCCAGTAGCCGTCGTTGTCGCCACCACCAACCGTCACCATCAACTCTTGGCAGCGTGTGCACCGCCACATGGGAAAGACGTTGTGCTGCAACCGTCATCGCCCCCGCTACCACCACCACATGATGGCACCCATGAATATGATGATGAATTGGTCAACATTGACGACTTCATCAACACCGGCGCTGCCAAAGGATTGTATATGCCTTCTGTGGATGAAGAACCTTTCGCAGCTCGCGACGACCATCAAGCTGGTCGGCCCAATACATGCACGCAGCGCCTGGTCTTCCATGGTCTTTCTCAAGAGACGCCTCCGGTCGCCGATCCACCACAAGAGAAACCGGGATTGGTTTTCAGCCCCAACACACTCCGAAAGGCGACTGATGAGCAGATGGCAGTGGCTGACACTGTTGTGAAGAAGAAGCACTACAGGAAGAGAGGTCATAATAATAATAAGAAGGGTGCAAGCCAGCCTCTTCCGAAGAGGATCCGGGGTCAGGACGCCGTTGTCGTACCATCCACACAATTTGGCTTGCCCCGAGTGCATGTAGCTGGTCATCCGATATTGACTCCGGATATGATCCACATTGCGGTTGGAGCCATGTTAACTTTGCACGAGGGTGTCAAGACACTAGAGGCCCTCCTTCTTAAAAACGAAGATCCAAATTACTCAGTTTTCACGGCCAAGGTGCCATTGTACGTGGGCTTCGTCGATGACCCCCCCGCGGATATATTCTTCATAGCGTTCGAGGACATATTCAAGCTGTTTCTCACGAAACAGCTGGACTATAACTTGGTCCGCCTATACGCGCTCAATCTGGCGCTCACGATCAAGAGAGAAAGTACCCCGGAAATCGCGATAGTGGATCCCTACTACATGCGGGACAGCCAGTTAGTCGAAGGATCAGAGACACGGACCAAGGCGACGGCGTACCTCGAGAAGTTCATGGTGGACAACAAGAGGAAGGGCACACTTCTTTTGCCTTTCTTTCCCGAGTAAGTACACACACTCGCTCATCGCCACCGTAACTTATGCATTTCTTATAGATTTCTTACTTTGCTCTTTTTCCAACATTCCGTTCCAATTGTGTTGCGCAGAGACAAATACTGCACACTCATCGTCCTTGCCCCGAGGTATTCGCTAGCCACGTATTTCGACTCGGGGAGTTTGATGAAGAAGAAAGACTACACCAGAATAAGGGGTGTTCTCAATGAGGCTCTCGAGGGCTACACCAAGAAGGGATGCACCTTCGTAGATAAGGGGGAATGTATCAAGGATGGCAAACACGTGTTCAAGCATGTGCTTGACTTCCCCTGCGTCAAGCAGTCGACTACTGGTGCCAAGGAGGCCTTCTACGTCCTCCATCACCTTAAAGGCTATGTTCGGGATTGCCATAACCTAACGCTGCCATCTAGTCTCCGAGGATGGGCCGAAACTTTGGCGAAAATCGACGATGCTGATCTTAGAGAAGACTTCCATCGCATTTAGATGAAGTTGTCGTAAATCATCATTGAAGATGTCAACACAAGGGGGATGCCCTACAACAAGGCAGAGGGTTGAGTAAGAGGGAGATCGAAGAACGCCTCCATAAGCAGGGTGACACAAGGATGTGGACGACGAAAGAGGGCTATCTACCGTTCCTGAAGCCGAGCGAGAAGAGGAAGTCTTCATCATGATCGATGTGTGCCTCTAGCATGTTCCAGTGTGTGTATATTCTTGATGGACGCCTGCTGTATTAGTGTGTGTGTGTCATAAACTTTACTATCTCATGGTCTAAATGGTCATTTTTGTTAGACTTAAACTACCTTGTGGTCGTGTTGTCGTTGAACTTATTGCCTCTATGATGATCTATCTTTTAGGTTTATGGATCCTTTGTTTTATATTCTATGAACATATATATATATATATGCATGTGAACCCTTTATTCATTCTTTTCATTGTATTTTTACTAATATGCCTTGTCTTCTATAGAGATGGCGACGAGGTGGTATGTGGTGTACATGGGTAGGGTTTCAGGAGTCTACGAGGAGTGGGAGGATTGTCACAAACAAGTGAACAAGTTCAACGACAACATCTACAAAGGATACGCGACTAGAGAGGAGGCGATAGCCAAGTGGAGGAACCACTTGTGGAAGAAGAACCAGATGAAGATATTGGTCGGGCTAATGCTCTTGCTCACCATTATCACAGCTGTATTCTATTTGATCCTAGTGTAGGCGGCGGTGGCCACTTCATATTTGTAATGTGAGTTGATATGAACTTTGTATTCGGCGCTTGTGTAAAAATTTGGCACTTGACACTATATATGTATCTCGATCGGGCTCTAAGTGTTTGTATTATATATATGTCGGTTTTCATGCATCTACTACTTGTGCAATGTATTTTATACTCATCTGGATAAATACTATATAAATTCTGTATAAATACCTGATTATACACCAGGAAAGTATTTTACTTTGAATACATGTTATGTAATCAGTGACGCATATAATTATATAGTCAGTGGCGCATGGCTTTTTTTTGGCGCATATGTGTAAATGCGCCACAGAAATTATTCATGTGGCGCATATGAAGAAATGTGCCACAGACTTCTGTGGCGCATATCTATATGCGCCACAGGAAGCAGATATCAGTGGCGAGATAACAGTGGCGACTAGGATATGCGCCACAGAAGATATAATTACATGCGCCACAGAAGAGCTGTTTCCTAATAGTGTTGTATAATATATTTTATCATTCATATATAATCTCACAATATCACATCAATATATTGCTACGAAAATTTTATGTCAAAGTTGTGTACGAGGCCTTACCAAAGTCATAAACTGAATTGTAACAATATCTAGTAAATCTAGTAGTGCAACCACGTGGGCCACTTTACTAGTTATATACTAAACAAAGATACATCGGCCGAGGCGATAAAATCAAGATCTTACGACCTCATGAGTGTACCTATATATGTGAAGTACGTGATTTGTTTGGTCGGAGTTGTGTAGATACACGCGATTTACCCAGGTTGAGATCCCCTTGTGTAGATAAAATCTCTACTCTTACATTATCATACTATATGGGTGTTATGGTTGTCCACGGTTGGTGTATCACCTTCTTTTTGTCATGCAACCTCTCAATGGTCCGTTCTTTGCCTCCAATGACCCTCTAGATCTTTGTCTGCCGCCTCAGAGGACTTGCCTTTAGAGGGGGGCTATTCGATGAGTTTCGGTATGGAGCCTCAATTTGGTAGGATATTGAGATTGGAGAGACAAATGACTTGGGATATAGCACGCTCGTGTGTCACTCCCTTCCTTGGATGCGGCATTGAGGATTGTTCACTTCTATCTCATTCTCGATCTTGTGGCTGTGGGGTGAAAACGTAGACCCTTCTAGGTTGGGCCAGGACGAAATTTTGGTGGTGTCCCCTCCTTGGAGGCTTCACTCTAGAGTCCTAACCTATACAATGGTTCTCCTTGTTTTGCAATGCTTGTGATACTCATGTGCCGGTGGCAGTGGGATCAAGATGATGGCTCCACGGGGATCCCTCGAAGGCTAGGGCTTGATCCGGCAAAGCAATACTCTCTATAGTAGATGGAGAAAGGCCTCTAGCTTGGGAAATATATTTTTATATTTATTATGTATTGCTTGTTGTAGTCACTTTGTATGTTGTTTGAGCCTTGTCTTGCTTTGCATTGTGAGGTTTATTTGTAAGTTGGTACCTCGCATCGCATCGCACGGTGTTTGTACTGTCAGTTGTTCGGTGTTTAAACTGGACCCAGGAGTTCTCTATCAAATAAAATGATCACGCTCGAATACCCTCCGGTGCTCCAATCTAACATATTAAACCCAGACCATTCACATCAAAGAATCGATCCGATAATGGATACGACGCCATCATGGTAGGGTCAAGGACGTGAACAAGTACATCCACTTAACCCGTCATAAAAATACAAAGAGCTTGACTTGAGGAGATAAACATGGCCAGTGATCCATTGCTTGCTTAGCAAGCAACATGAATGCAGGGCCAGCCAGTCGGGCACTCAGTTTGATCAGCTTGTCCAAAGCATATCTGCAATACGTATCTTATCAAAAGCCCTTTTACGCATGCATATAATACATGCAAGTTGCGTTTGTCTACGATTTAAGTATGACTTTTGACGTTACGGGACCTAATGATATTTAAGAACAATATCCAGGAATTTATATAAGGTTGCATGCGTGTCTATTGTTGTTGTTGCTTCCTAGCGGACAGCGACCTCGTCCTATGAGCTGCAGATTAGGATTTGGATTTCCAGTGGATAAGGTTGTCAGTAAGATGTCATTCCTCATCTTCATTTTGGCGAGACAACCCGCATCCACTCGTTGCTCATTCCTGGGAGCAAAAGGAAAGACGTAGGGGGTTGACAACTCCCTCTAATCTGTATTTTCGCGGCCCCGCTAGTTGAAGCGGTCGTCTAGGTGTTGGCAACCTGTCATTGGCTGTAACAAATATGCGATCACAAAGGAGACAGTTTTTCAAGAAACGTAAAGCCCGTGCCCCGATGCATTGATAAAAAAAAAGTTTTAACTTCCAAACATGGCAAAAATCACAGAAATAACCTAATTAAAAAATGATCACAAATAACCTACTTTGTCGAAGAATTCCCAATCTGACATTTTTTATGGCGCTTTACCAGAAGGCGTCATGGTCAGTAGCATGGCGCTCCCGCCGAAAGCGCCATGATACCATAGCGCCCTTGTAAAAAACGTCATGCCCCGTCCGACGTGGCAGTCAACGTGGACCACGTGGGCCCGATTTTAATGTTTGGCGCTTTTGCGTGGGGCGCCATGCTACCTAGCATGACGTTTTTGCGGAGGGCGCCATGCCCCTTTAACTGGGAACGACGCGAGCCACCACCCCGACCCCTCCCAGTTATCCCCTCCCAGCGCCATACCCCCGAGAACAGACCATGGCGGCGGCTGCTCCCCTCTACACCCCCCCTCAAATCCACACTCTAAACCCACGGATCTGAGGTGATTTCTGGTGGATTTTCTTCCTCTCTCCTCACTTGAGGTATTCTCCTTTGATTTTTCTTGTTCTATTGGTTGGAATCCTCACATGGTCCTCTTCCTCCTAACCCTAGTTCTTTGCAAATGTAGCATGTATATGAATTTCTTTGGAGAAATCAGTGTGGTGCCATTATAGTTTGTTAATGTTAGTTAGTAAATGAGTGAAATTGCTTAGTTAGGGTTAGTAAAATTTATTTGGCATGTATATGGTAGAATGGTGTATCCATATTGTGGTTTTTGTAGATGGGAATATATGAATGTATGGAGTATAGATGGCATGGTTTATAGATTGGCATAGATGGACATATGTTGATTATAGATTGCGTATATGGATTATAGATGGGCATACATTTATTATATATTGGCATAGATGGGCATATATTCATATATGGAGTGTTTGGCATAGATGGGCATATATTCATATATGGGCATAGATTGGCATAGATTTTGTTTGTTTATATAGATTCTATGTATATTTGTGGTGGATTAGAGAATGTGCATAACTTAAATTATTCATTTCTCTTGTTGCTCACATATGTAGGATGGAAGAACAATCTATTTTGAATGGCCATTATGACCAACGACACCGTGGGCAGTACATTGCGGAGAAGAAACATGTCTTTAAGTGGCTGCACCTTAGGTCCAAAGAGGTGCATAGCAAGAAAATGCCATATGATGAGCGCTACACTCCATACGTTCAGCGGACTGGACTTCTCCCCTTCGTCCAGCTTGTCTCTCGTTCGACGCCGCATATGAACCCTTGTTTGATCACAGCGCTTGTTGATAGATGGAGATCGGAGACACACAGTTTTCACCTCCCTTGTGGTGAGATGACGGTGACTTTGCAGGATATCTCCATGATATTTGCGCTTCCCATCAAAGGACAGCCCGTGTGTATGAGCTCAGATTCGGATAACTGGCGTGAAGTGATGATTGGCCTAATTGGTAAGGCGCCAACGCAAGAGAAGATGTCTGTCGGTGCTACTTACAAATGGATCCAAGAAAATTTTAAGAAATGCCCTGAGGATGCTGATGAGGAGGTAATCCAGATGTATGGCCATGCATACTTATGGTATGTCATAAGTAGAACTCTTTTCTCGGATGGCACGGGAAGGATCGCGTCCTTCATGTGGCTCACTCTCTTTGCGGAATGGGGCTATATGCATAGCTGGGGTTCAGCGGCACTCGCTTACTTGTACCGACAGGTAATGAACCATACATATTTTATTCTTCTACTACATATGTTTGCTCACCTAGATACTTACCTATGCTTTCTCCATATGCAGCTGGACGAGGCGTGTTGTAGGACCGGAAAAGGAGCAAGTATTGGTGGACCTATGGTTCTACTGACGATATGGTCATGGTTGCGCATACCAGTTGGTCGGCCCATTCCGATGAAGGAAAAACCATGGGATGATCATGGCAATAGCCGTCTCCGCGCGCCTACATGGGCGTACTTGTGGGATAATACCGAAGTTTTCCACGGTGAATCCAAGGAATGCTACTTGCGATACACCAACCAACTGGACTTGCTAACTCCGGAGAAGGTAATAGTTTGATTGGTCTCAAGAACTCATCTTTTCCTACAAATGTACTTTGGGTTGACAGGATAAGGTTGTGTTCCTCACAGGTGGAATGGGAGCCATACGGAACTCGAGGGAATGTGGGTACGGGTGTCTGGTTCCAGGCGGACTTGAACCGCAAATGTATGCAAGAAGCACATCTCTGGCGGATTCGTGCCCCGTTAATATGTGTCTATGCTGTTGAGTTCCACCTTCCACAACGGGTGATGAGGCAGTTTGGGCTATTCCAGGTGACCCTGCCATCGTACAAGGACACTAGCAAAGCTCTTCACGGGTGAGTGGTTCGTGTACCCTAACTTGCTACTTTTGTTGGGTGTCTAGTGATACTAATAAGGTGATGAAAATGATTGTAGGTTGGACAAGATAAAGCAGAAGAGGGAAAAAATTGGCCTGCATATCATCATAAGTATATTCAGAAGTGGTATGCAAGGATTGAGGAGATAGAAAATCCAAATGCGGTCTCTCATCCTGAGGTGCCGCATGATGCTGCAGCCTTTAATCGGTATCTCGTGTGGCTTGGTGGAGTATCTCGCTTGTACCTGCAACCGTCTGCTTTTACATCTGATGACATAGTGGAGGACCCATATCCTGCTTTTGATGAGCTGAGCCAGCTGGAGTACAACAGACTTGTTCGAAGCGGTAGGGGCACAAATTCAGCGGGGGTTATCCGCTTTGTGGTAAGTATTGTACCGGGAGATTGTGATGTACAATTATAGCAACAAAATATTGACTACTTTGTCCTTTTGCTAGCACGAGGAGATCTCGAAACACGTGGATGACGCCACTGAAGCACTAAAACATCCTCCAGGGAAGGGATCCGAATCAGCCCTTCGAGAGTTTGTGGAGGTATGTATTCATACCGTTCAAATTGCTATGGTACTTTTATCTGTGCTTCAATTGCTATTCGTCAATGTCGTAGCGTACCAAGCGTTGGGGCCGTGGATTAGGTGTTTTGCTTGGTTTCCGCACCGCCGAGGCCGCATCGCCAGTGAGGTCTTCTAGCCTTGAGGTGACGGGCACAAGCAACGCAAATGCCGAACTAGAGGATGATCTAGAGGTCGACCAGGATGGAGAGGGCGAGGATGAGGATGAGGATGATGACGAGGTAATCAATTGCTAACTTTGTTATTTTTTGTTGCCATGGAAATTGCGGGAATGCGCTCACTATTGGATGTCGAATGTAGGAGGGATTCGAGAATGTGGACGATGATGAGGAAGAGGGACAAGATGAGATAGGCATGTCTCAACTACACGATGCCCCCCAGTCTAGTCAACGGGCGCGGCGTTTCAACCTAAAGCCGAGGCAACTGAGGGAACCATACACGCCAAGTGAATGGGAGAAGAAGAAAATGTTGGCCGAGGAAAGGAAGCGTCAGTCTCAGGTGGCACGCAATGCTCCTAGCAACGAGGATGAAGACTACGATCCACCTCGGAGGAGTAGGAGGCACGAGGGTCGTAGCAAGGCGAACGAGGATCGGGTGGCAAAAAGGGGGAAAGGGAGAAACTGACCTCGTAGCTTGAACTAGTGCTTGTGGCTTCGACTTGTTTGATGTGGTCATTATGAACTTGTATCTTGAACTTGTTGTTTGGTGTGGTCATTTTGAACTTCGTTTGTGGCTTGAACTTGTTTGATGTGTTGAAATGTTAAACACTGGATGTTCTACAATTATTCACTGTTATGGTCAAAACTGGATGTGGCACAAATATGTTTGCACTGAAATGTTGAAATGTGTAGTGGTCATTGCTCAAAACTGCATGTTCTACAGAGCATGGCGCCTTAAAAACGCCATGCTTGGTTGCATGGCGCTTTTGTACAGGGCGCCATGCAACCAAGCATGGCGTTTTCCAAGGGGGCGCCATGCTCAGGACTTGGAAAAATTTCTGGCTGCTTGTTTTCTTCGCTCGCGCACGGGTTCTGAGACCCAGCGCGTCATAGTAGGCCTAAAGCGCCATTGTGGCATGGCGCCCTGGTCAAAAACGCCATGGTGGCATGGCGCCCTGGTCAAAAGCGCCATGCAACCAAGCATGGCATTTTTCAAAGGGGCGCCATGCTCAGGACTTGGCAAAATTTCTGGCTTCTTGTTTTCTTCGCTCACGCACAGGTTCTGTGACCCAGCGCGTCATAGTAGGCTTAAAGCGCCATTGTGGCATGGCGCCCTGGTCAAAAACGCCATGGTGGCATGGCGCCCTGTTCAAAAGCGCCATGCAACCAAGCATGGCGTTTTTCAAGGGGGCGCCATGCCCACGACTTCAAATATACATCCAATGTTTCAGTGCTAGTGGCAAAATTCCAGAAATTTGCATGAAGACAGAAATATTGACATAAGCAGCATAACAAGAAATTGCAGTACTGAATGTTTATGGAATACATGGCGTTTAGCCCTTAAGGGGTTTTACATACTCAAGCCACCACGTGACAAATTGGACATAACAATGTTCAAAATAAATTCCACATAGTGGAGTCCATAACGCCCACAGATGGTGACAATTCCATTGTGTCATGCGAGGCTCCTTCCCCTTTGCCTTCCTCTTCCTCTCTTCCGCTTCCTCTTCCTTTTCCCTCAAGTCGCGTGCAAGCTTGACAACCGAGTCGAACTCGGCCTCAGACATGCCTACTCTCCTCTTTCCTCTTTTTCTCTTCTTCTTCCTCTCTTATGAGACTCGCCTCTTCAGCCACCCTCTCAAGTCTTCGATAATTTCTCATGCTCTTCAAGTACATGTCTCTTTCATATTTTGCTTGTTTTTCCTTTCTCTCGTGTTCTTTTTTTTGCTTTCTTTATGCTTGCCTCTCGTAATCTCCTGTTGAAATCTTCCAGCCACCGCCGTTCTTCCTCAGCCTCCTTCCTTTCCTCGTCCCTTTTCTTGATCAACTTAGCTACTTCATCATCCCTCTCCTTCACCCTCCTCATAGCCTCCTCCCATACTGTGGAGTAGCTCATACCGTTCCCATCATTGTTCTCCTTGGTGGGTTGGGTCGACATACCTATAATAAAAATGCAACATATAAGTTAGTAAGGATAAGTTAACTTAAATGCAAGAAGGTAGTAAAGAGAAATAAACATGCAAGTAAACATACGGGAATTCTCCTCGGAGGTACGTAAACATACTACTGCCACAACCTCTACCACCGACACGACCTCTACCAATGGTAGGCCCTCTACCACCTCCACGACCTCTACCACCAACATGGCATCTACCAATGGTAGGCCCTCTACCACCGTCACGACCTCTACCACTGACATGACCACCTCCTTGGCTAGTGCTTCTACCACCATCACCACCTCCTTGGCTAGTGCTTCTACCGCCATCACCACCTCCTTGGCTAGTGCTTCTACCACCATCACCACCTCCTTGGCTCGTGTCCCCAATAGGTGTGTTGGCTCTCTTTGATTTTTTCCTTTGGCTGCATGATGTTTTATTATGGCCCTCAACATTGCATTCTCCGCAACGGGTTTTGTCACGAGGCTCCACGAAATACTCTCTCCCCCATTCCCGTCAGTATCCACCCGCCCAATCATCCATGTCACCTCGAAAACGCTTGGTTTGTCTTCTTCCCCGACTAACAACCTTCGTAGACGGATCGGGCCAAAGTTGGACACCATGATATTCTGGCCATTGAGATTGGTCAAGGTAAGGCTGAAATCTACCAGCCCATGTGTTCTTCACCGCTTGGATGGAATGCTCGTCCAACCTAACCGTATCTGGGTGATTAAGACCCACCATTCGTTCAGATGCCGCCTTCATCACGTGTGAGCAAGGGAGATGGTACAATGTCGGCCTCTCGCAGGAGCAGTAACCATTGCGTAGCCATACCTTATAGGACAGTCCGCCATGTTGCACACCTCCCCTTGTGCTACCTCCATGCTCATTCACTTGGTAAATCAGTTCTTGGTTGTCAAAACATTCAACCGTTTGTGTATCACCTTTCTTTGATTGATATTCCAACCAATTATCAACCAATGGTGGGTACTCATACTTCTTTTTTTTCTTGTTATCCCCAGTGATTTGCTTATCCGTTTCATCACTATACTTTAGAAAGTATTCACTCAACTTCTGGAATGTGTACTCTTCTATGGCAGTCACGGGCAATTGACGTACACCTTTAAGTACTTTGTTGAAGCATTCTGCCATGTTGCTGGTGGAATCACCGTATCTCTTGCCGCCATAATCATAAGCCCTTGCCCACTTTGTCCTTTCATTAAGGTTCCTTCTGAGAAACTCTTTTCCACCATCATTTGTGAGACAATACAATCTATCATATAATTTTTGAAAATGTTGAGCGGTGAAGGCAAGACAACAATCTTGTAGATCGTCGGCATGCTCCTTGTTGCCACATGCTCTATAGAAGTTGGACATGAAATGCCTCATGCACCATCGATGGTGGATACGAGCACACCCGGGAATGTCCTTCTCAACTGTGTTGAGTATTCCTTGATGGCGATCCAAGATGATGCAAACCTCTCTATCAGGTTCTGTAACCTTGGTCCTCAATATATGGAAAAACCACTCTCAGTTGTCGTTGTTCTCCACCGAAACCAAGGCAAAAGCCAAAGGCAAAACCCGGTTGTTTGCGTCGTGGCATATGGCATTCAATAGTGTGCCCTTGAACTTGCCGGTCAAAAATGTGCCATCCACGGACATAACAGGCCGACAATGCTTGAATCCCCTAATGCATGGTCCGAATGTCCAAAATGCACGGCCAAATACTTGGACAGTGGCACCATTGTACAACCTAGTCACCGACCCAAGAGGCTCCACCACATGATACATTCCTGGGTTCCTTGCGGCCATCGCTCCTAACAACCTAGGGAGGCGGTTGTGTGCTTCTTCCCAATCACCATACAACATCTTAAATGCGGCTTGTTTGGCCTTCCACGCCTTACCATACTTCACTTTATAACCGAATACTTCTTTAACCAAATCTATGACACCCTTAATAGTATATGTTGGGAGAGACCTTATGCTATTTGCAACTCTATACGCGATGAAATCGGAGGTTAGCTGACAATGGTCATCCTTTACAACTTTGCCATCTTTGATAAACTTGTCATCACACATATGAATGGACTGACAACTTACGATGGTCCATTGTGGCCCGCCCCTCAATGGTCGTGCACGCATAACCCATGGACATCCTTTCTTCTCACACTTGACTGTATAACGCACCTTAGTGTCTGAGTGAGCCACCTTGTACGGTCGATGGTACTTCATAGCGTAGTCCTTGATCCACATCTGAAATTCCAACAAGCTATCAAACTTCACCCCAGGATTTATCCCGTACTTTTTCGGCTTCAAGTCCTTTTTAGAAGGTGCTCGTGGCTCGAGCACTCGACTAATTCCACCGTCAACTTGGGCCTCATCCGCCAGGCTAACATCACGGAACAATGAAGGTCGATGATCACGACCTACTACCTTTTTATGAGCTTCGGCGAATTTAACTGTCAGACCATCCTCATCCACATCTTCATATGTTCCTTCATCCTCGGAGTCCGATGCATGACACCGCAAATAAGGGAGATCATGGTCCATGTCCTCCTCATCGCAATTTGCCTCCACATCTCCTACTTCATTCTCACGAAGGCCATGCTCTACTTCATCACCCTCAAGGTCATCATCCTCCATTTGGGGTGCTTCATAATTCTCATTGCAAACAGGACTCATGGGAGGTTGGCTCATTGTTGTTTCAACGTAGGTTGGCTCTACGCGGACCGGGCTCAAGGGAGGTTGGCTCATTGTTGTCTCATACACATGTGGCTCACCTTGAGCCGGGCTCATGAAAGCATGCCGGTTCAAGTCAATTTGCAACCGAGCCCCAACCTTTCTTGTGGCAAATATCTCAAGTGACTTATCTTCGGATTCCGCAACCATCTCCTTATATGCACTCCAATTCAACTCGGAGTTGATAGGCATTATCTTCAATCTATTGTGATGGCCAAACCCAACATTATACCTTCCAACCAACTCATACGCATCACTAGGATCCATGCATTTCAAATCATTCCTAACTCTTTCCACAATCTCGGCATAGGTAGGACTAGTGGCAAACACCATAACTACCTCCTCCGGGTCACACTCAGCATTGCCTTTCAAAAATGCGGCCTTGTCCACATGATGAACATTAACGATTCTTGCCATCTAAAAAACATTGACAACAACTATTACACATCAAAGGGAATTATATTACCACAAACAACCATAGCAACCTACTAAAACAAGTCATACCACTTTGCTTCTTCTAACATATAGATCCTATCCCTAAGCTACAAATCTAATTACTAGAAGCAACAACACCAACCCTAGGTAGGGTTAGGGTTTCAGAATTTTTGCTAAAAGAGAACCAAATTGCATAGATCTATTTGGACCAAACCAAGGGGATCGGGGGAGATTACCTCTTGAGGCAAGGGGGAGTCGAAATCCACGGAGAAAAGCAACAGATTTGAAGGGATTTGAGTAGGTGCAGAGCTGGGGTGAGAGAGAGAGAGAGAGAGAGAGAGGGGCGAGGAGCAGGTGAGTGGTAGTGGCTCGCGTCGTTCGATTAAAGGGCATGGCGCCCTCCGCAAAAACGTCATGCTAGGTAGCATGGCGCCCCACGCAAAAGCGCCAAACATTAAAATCGGGCCCACGTGGTCCACGTTGACTGCCACGTCGGACGGGGCATGGCATTTTTTACAAGGGCGCTATGGTATCATGGTGCTTTCGGCGGGAGCGCCATGCTACTGACCATGACGCCTTCTGGTAAAGCGCCATGAAAAAGGTCAGATCGGGAATTCTTCGACAAAGTAGGTTATTTCGTGTGATCATTTTTTAATTAGGTTATTTCTGTGATTTTTGCCTCCAAACACCCGACCACACGAGATAGGACCATGACTAGCAATGGTAGGGACGCGTTTGGTTCCAGTGCAAGTATTTCTCTGTGCATGCAAATTGCACGTGTAGGAATTGCACGCGTAGATCTGTGGCTGGGCCAAATTCTCCTCCTTATTTAGTTCCCCGTATTGATATTGTTAAGAACTTGGGCAGAATTGAGGTCCTGTTGTTTGGTGGCTGTATTAGGTCTGGAACAAAGAAGTGTGCATGTTTAGTTTCATCTATCTCATGTGCTCTGGTAACCTCTTCTCCAGATGGTGAGCTTACCACACATCATAACCTTTAAAACATATCAAGCACACATCATATAGCTCAAGCACTGAAAGCACATAAACATTGTAGCAACAACATGACATAAGTTCACAACAATCACAATAAAGTACTCAACAAAGATCAGAGGTCGATCATGGCAAGGGCTGGATCATGCTCCGGACACTTCTTCATGACTTCAGTCATGCTGTAGTCGAAGATGGTGACCTTGAATATGTCACCCTTCAGCATCTTGAAGGTCAAGAAGTACCGATCTTGATCTGGTGTGCAATGGCGAAGCTTGGCCACCCCTGGTCAAGGCAGATCCTGTCGCCGATATCCCAGAGCTTCACCATCCAGCTGCATCTGGTGTTAGTCTTCAGCATGATCGTCTCAGACTTGAACAATGAACATAACACATGTGATCAGACTTGAACAATGAACTTAACACATAGCCTCATATGCTATGCCACAGAGGCAAAGGGATGCTCTTCATGAGCAACAGGAATGAAGAATGAATTTGGTTAGCACACAAGTTTTTCATGAAAAGGATCCCCTTGCCTGTCATTGTGGTACTTACTAATCATCGGTCAAAGGAACAAACAGACGACCAACAATTCATGAAACTGCTTCCGAATTACTAGCACAAACAAGGTAGAGCTGTGCTACAAGGAACCAGAGGACGTGCACAGCCTACTTCTTTGTGCATACCATCCGGTTCCTATAGCACCATCTCTATGAACGTATTGTGCTAGGTGTCATCATAAGATGCGTTCATAGAAGAAACAAACATTGCCTCATAATACAGAGCTTTGACAACATGAAGCGATGATCATACCGAACCAAGTTCCATCATCTTGTAAAGATGACAAAACCAGGTTTGAAATGATCATCGCTTCCATTTCCTTGTGGTGCATATTAATCATTGGCAGTCGTATGAATGGACAACTATTTTTTGTGCCTCGTATTAGGCATTGTGTGTCCAAGATCAATCATAACAGGCATGCTATCAAGCAACCTATTGAGATCTTGGCCACAGAATGCAAATTAATCATCGGCCAGCCCACGACAAGAACATGAATAGTGATGTGGAAAATACTCGATGCCTCATAAAAGATGTGTGCACATACACCTAAGAGAGGACTCTGTACTACCTAGTACAATGCACAACATAGTAGTACAGATTGCAGGTAGTACAGATTCACTCCCCGATGTGATTTGGTGACCGTTTTAATCATCAGTGTAGAACAAGATGATGAACAATGAAATCTGGCCATTAATTTTCCCCAATCTGCCGGAATCTAGCCAGTAACAAGCGGATTCTAGCCACAACAAGGAAAGAATCTATCCTAACACTTTAAGGTGACCCAAACTAGCACAAATAGGTACAAATCTACCATGCATGTCACTCATACTCGAAGACTGAGTCGGCAACAAATAGATCTGAGCCGCTAAAACCTTACAGAGGTCGTGGTTCGAGGCCTTACCGCCATTGCTAAAGGATTCGTGCTTCAGGTTTTCCGAAGAAGAGGAAGAAGAAGAAGCTCGCAGTCGCAGCAACAGATCCGCTCCAGCCATGATAAGCGCAATACTCGCCTAGATCTGCGTTCGTCGACTACCTTCGCGGTGGTCTTGGATCGTCCGACGGGAGAGGAACCGCCGACAGTGAGAAGGGAGGAAGGGTGGTTGTGAATGGGGAGAGAGAGAGAGAGCGGTGAGGGGATTTATGGCGCGCGTTCTCGATGCATCGCGCCGTCTCCCGCCCTTCTCCACGCGTGCCGCTGCGTGCCGCCGCGTACGCGCTTTTGGCTCCCCAGGGCCTGTCCCCGCAAAAGCACTCGATTTTGGCGTTCCCAACGGGCCATGATTTGGGGTGCTTTAAGACCCGTGCGATGTGAGCTCGGCCCGATGTGCGAGTCTTGAAGCGGGCTTATTTCTTCCGGCCCGGTGCGGAAAACGGCCGTGCGACCCACCAAACACGCCCTAGACCTCCGACGCTAGCACATCCCCAAATACGGAATTCACGAATAACCCCGCGACCTATTGATCCTTCGGGACCCAAGCATCATACTCGGGGTTCAGGATGGTGATTTTATTTTGACTCGCATTTTCAGCCTCCAAGAACCTGGGCGGCACCACATCGGTGCCCTCGTGAAGACCCATGGCGCGAGCACGACGTAGAAAGCACAGGATATAAGGTTGCTAGTAGAGAAAGATATCACGGGTGAGTTTCGTACTCGGTGGAGCGCCAATGGCAGGAGACACAGGGGTTGTAGATGTCGACATGGAGAAAAACCTCGTGGGGGAGGGGGAAATAGGGTTTTGAGGATGGGAATTGGTAGAGGAAGATCAAGACGGCCTTGGAGAATTTGTTTGAGAACGAAATTGTTGGAGAAGAAGGAAGGGCCGGCGGTGGATTGAGGAAGAGATGCGGCGGCTAGAAAGGAAAATGAGGGGCTCTAGATAACATGTTAGTTGTCGTAGATTGTGGGGAGAACCATGTGTGCCCGTTGGGGGTATCGGTACGTGTTTGTATGGCCGGAAAAGGCTCACTGGGTGGCTCGTACAAGGAAACATACCTAGGCTGAAGTACTACGCAGAGGAAACAAAGGAAAACGCTAGGCGTCCCCCGGACGGTGGGGGCTTCCCATCGTCCTCCTCCCCTGCGCGCCACGTGTCCCTCCAAATCCCGCTTTTACTGCAGAATGCGTCATTTTTGCTACATATGTTCCCGCTTTTGCTTCCGAAGCAAAAAATGGTTCGTTCCAGAAATAGAACGTCTCGCCGGAGACTTCGCCGGAGACCTCGCCGGAGACCATGCAGCAAAAAAATTGTACTAATATAGCAAAACCGATTTCGCTGGAAACATCATCGTTAAAAACTCGTCGGTAACTTTTGCCGGAGACCTTGTAGAAAAAAGTTGACACTGTTGTAGCAAAACCACAATATGGTTGTAGCAAAAAAATTCTTCTAATATAGCAAAAAACCTACTTCGCCGGAGACATCGCCAGAAAAACTCTCGCCGGAGACATTGTAGCAAACATGTTGCGCAAATGTAGCAAAACCACAAAACGATGGTAGCAAACAAAATATGCTAATGTAGCAAAAATCGACTTCGCCGGAGACTCGCCGGAGACTTTTGCTTGGAGACCTCGCCAAAAAACATTGTAGAAAACGTTTTATATAATTATAGCAAAAGTCTAGAACGTATGTAGCAAAACAATTATGCCATTGTAGCAATTATGCCATCCGGTAGCACCGCCTACAAACCCTACTTAGAAGAAGGGGAAAGGGGAGGTGGTGGTCATGGCGGCTTTATCTATCGCAGCACGCGCGCAAGGGTAGGTTGTGGTCATGGCGGAACCACCGGCGGAGCACGGTCGCGGAAGTAGGCCTGCCGATAGGTAGCTCCTCGCACAGGAGCACCTCCACCCAGTGGACTCCATCTCCGGCGACGGGAGGCGGCACGGGTGCGGACGAGTAGCGGAGTGCATGCGGAGGAGCTGCGGCGGCGCGGCCGCCGTGCAGCGGAGGAGCTACAGCGGCGCGGGCACGTGCTGCGAGGAGCTGCGGCGGCGCGGGTGCAGAGGAGCGGCCGCGTGCAGGCGGAGGAGCTGCGGCGGCGTGGGCGCGTGCTGCGAGGAGCTGCGGCGGCGAGGGCACGTTCTGCGAGGAGCGACGGCGTGCGGACGAGCGGCGCACGTCAATCCGTCTCCGTGAGCCAACCAGAGGACGAGCAGTTCGCGAGGGGATAAGTTTTCCTAGTGGGTCCGTCGTCGTTGCGTCGCTTCGGGAGGACGCGTGACGCGCGAAGAGGGTGGACGATGCGAGCGATAGGATTCCCCGAGGGAGTCCCATCATTTTCCGGAAACAAAACATCTAACAGCGACCACCACTCGCCTCTCGGTTGCTCCCACGGTCCCACCGTCCACATTTACCCGATCGATCGACGTACTCCCTCCATTTGCTAATATAACACATTCTAGATATTTCAAAGTAGACTAAGTACATTCTAAAATAAATGAATCTACATTAAAACATGTCTACATACATACATACATGTTAGAACAAAACGTTAAATGTTTTATATTAGTGAACGGAGGGAGTAATTGTTTTGTGTGCTCCATCTTCGACTATCAATATGAATAATGATTTAGGAAAAAGTATGTCTAAAATTATATCATTAGAATCGTTATTAGAATACAATTTTAACTACTCACTCATGTGCATATTAAGAATGCATCTAGTCTAATTATTTAACTAGATATATACGAAATTAGAAAAAGTTAAGACCATTAATATGGATAGAAGGGAGTATATAATTGTTTATTTTTCGAAATGGAGGTGATACCCCGGCCTTTGCATCAAATGCACATAGCCTGCTTTATTTATTACTCAATGAGACCTTAGAAAAAGAATATAGGGATCAATCCAAAGCCACATCACTAACGATAACGTTGATGAAGGGGGTGGCCATGTCGGATACCAACGCACATCATCATAAACTCGGAGGCCCAAAGCCGCCCAACTGCGAGCCAAGAGCATAAACTGATCTAGCTGATCATCAGCGCACACCACATGCATGCTCAAGCCGCAGTTACACCTTTCGTCAACCCATCTTCAGGCGGATGAAAATAAAACCCTTATCAGGCCTGCGGTCGATGCCACCACGATGCCAAACAACTCCACCATCCCACGCACTTCCATCCACACGCACGCGTGGTCGCCACCGAGACCCCTCGACACCATGCTGCTGAGGCGCCGAGTCCAGCTATCCAACACAACTTGAAACCACTAGGAGATCCGTCGTGTGTAGCACCTACCGAATCAGACATGACTAGGCGTAATACCTAGCTGTTAGACATGACTTGACAAATCCACCGAAGTCTCCATGTAATATGAAGCCGCTCCACCTTCTTCCCCTTCGACCAACAACTGATCCAAAATGATGCTCCCATGAGGGAATGGCGTCGAACATCGTCATCATCTGATCTGGGATACCTAGATCTAGGGTTTCCCCCGGAGTAGCTCGGGTGAAGACGTTAAAGCTATGTCAATGATGCCTTCGACAAGGGAGCCATGCAGAAATGCCACCATCGTCCTCCAAGAGAGGAGTTGGCACGGTTTCACCGGCAGTCATGCATCCCCGCCGGCTGGTCCGCCGGTGGAGCTGCCAAGAATTTGGTGAACCAACACGCTAAATATCGGTTGCCCTATAAAAGATTGTTGTCATCTGGGTCCACCGCCGAGCCCCGGAAAAAGGACGACACGCAGTAGGCCACCGTCGAGGACGACAAGCAGCCAACACACCGCCGCACCCCTACAACATGCCACACAACCTTTAGCGCCTCCAGACCGCAAGCCCGCTACGGTAGGTGATCCATGCGCTCCCACTGGTCCCCCTGATCTCGCCACCGCCGCAAAAAACCACCGCCGCCGCCCAGGTCGATGATCTCTGCAACACAGGGCCTCGGGATAGAGAGGCCCCGCCTCGGTCGTCGGTGGCATGGGCTTCACTGGTCGTGTCCTCCGAGGGATACAAAGAGGAGGTGGAAAGAGGGAGGAAACCGGCGGTGGCTAGGGTTTTTCTCCGGTGTCTCCCGAGCGGGGGCTCGAGGTGCTAGTCAAATGGATATAATTGTTTTTTTGTCGAATTGGAGGGTGTGACCCTTACCTCTGCATCGAAAAGATGCATATGGATTTTATATTAATATAAAACAATCAACAACAACCGGACAAAGAACATACATCACACAACCTGAAACCACCACACACACCTACAAAACTCGACAATGGAGGAAGAACAGACTCTTAGCGAGAACCTTATGTACACGCCACAGAAGCTGTCACCTCCGTCGAACCTCTGATCAGTCTTTACGGTTAAGATCACCACAAACTTTGTCGGTCATGTCGCTGACTCCACCACGACGTGAGAACAACGCCCCGCCCTGCGCGAGTCCATCAAGCCACGTCTGACACCAAGACTCCGCTGCACCACGCCACCGAGACTCGCTGTCACCGACGAGGTAGATGTACACCTCTCCACCTTCTTGCCTCTTCCCTCTACCATTGCTCCAAGAAACGATGCCCTCAAGAGGGAGAACGACACATTAACACCAAATCTTAGTGTTTCCCCGAGCAACACGAGTGGGTAAACGATGGTTGTAAAAGCGATGCCTTCAGCAAGGTAACGACGTGTAGATGCCACCATCTCCCGCCATGACAGGAGTCAGAGCTCGGTTTTCACCAACAGCCAAGCCACCCCAACTCGTCGCCGAAACTAGATGCAGGATCAACACCACAACTAGCCATGGACAACCACCTCTGGCGAAGAAGACGGCCACCACCGCCATCATACCCAGGGCTACTGCCCCGGGCGTCCTCGTGCTGCGGAGAAGCCCCGAATCGCAGCACCGTTGCCGGAGATCGAGATCGAGATCGAAAATTAAACATCCAAATACGTGTGTACCAGATAAGTGTGGAAGGGTTTAATATACGATATTAATGAAAAATTGCTGCATGTCCTACCATTCCAAGCCTGGCGTAGCTTGGTGTTTTTGCCATTGTACCTACAATATTGATGGAGGATTGTCCATGAATAGGGCCAACACCCTGACTTCACACCAAGGCGGATCATCTAAAAACCCGAAGGTCTCGATAAGTCACCCGATGGCGAGCTAGTGGCATAACCGGTCCAGCAGACCTTCAGCGCGTTCTAGCATATACGCTCCAGAATTTCGTGTTACAGTCATCTTTCGCATACCCATCTTCTGGAGAGATCAATTCAATGACCTTGTGAGGCCTATTGTCAATGCCACCATGACGCTAGACAGCTCCACCACCCTGCGTGCATCCAACAAGACGCGTCCGCCGCCGAGACCCCACAACTCCACGCCATCGAGATTCGCCATCGTCAGCACGGTAGATTAAACATCGCTCCACCAGCAGACCCCTCCAGACATCACGTGTTTCAAAATGATGCCTCCAAGAGGGAGAACAACACCGAGTGCCGCCATCGTCTGATCCGGGACACCTAGATCTAGGGTTTCCCCCAAAACATCTAGCCACGATGCGGGACCTCTGCAGCAACAGTGCCTTCAACAAGGTAACGACCATCCAACCACGGATGCCATCATCATCGGCTCCGATCGTGTCGGAGCCCGGCTCTCACCGGCCAACCGCCTCACCTACAACCCACACACCATAGCCAAGGGCCGAGCCACAGGAGATGGAGGCCACCACCACTCCTACCGTTGTTGATCTGCCCGGAGAGAAGTCTTCACGCCGTTCGCCGCGTAGTCGCCGAAGTGGCTGCACAGTGATGCCCAGCCATGGCCACCTAGCTTGTCAACGCGAACACCACCATGGTGCCAGGCAACCTTCACAACAGGACGAACCGCCCCATCGTCTACAGCTACCATCCCAGACTCTGCTGGATGTAGCTCCAGGAGGCGGCACCACCGGGTGGAGGGAGCCCCCAACACCAACGTATGAGCCAAGATTGTCTCCGGAGATCCGCAACACCACACCGCCGAAAACCCGCCACCGCCAGATGCAAGGGGCCGCCGGCACCGTCTGCTGCGTGGGCTTTGCCCAGCAGCCTCCTCCGGTGACGGCAAGGAAGGAGACAGGGAGGGTGGCGGCTAGGGTTAGGGGAGGAGTCGGGGTGCCTATGTGTTGCAAGTCTAATCAGCATGCATTATACATTCTTCTTAATTTATTTACACGAACTTGTCCTGCATGTTCTTGGAACAAGAATCACATGCATTATATTCGGCGGTCGATCAACATTCTAGGTACAATTAAACTAATCTACCGAGCATGCAAAGAACAGAACGTCCCAATATCTAATTCACTTTGAGGAAGAAAAGATGGTGTAAAGAAACTAGAGGATGACTTTGCTAGATCTCGTGTAGTCTGATCCACCGGCAACCTTGATATCAGCAAGCAGTGGAGAAGACTAAATTGTGATAGCGACAATGGTTGGAACACGTAGTCCACGGACATGAAACAAGTTAACGGTAGTTAACTTCACCTTGAAGATGGTTGCCCAGAAGACTGTGAGAAACACTCTAATTTACTTGTTAAAAAGTTTTAGTCCATATATTTGCATGTAGGTCCCTCAAAAAGAAAGGCTACAAGTTTTCTGAGTAGATGCAAAAGCTTTGTGTTCGATGCTTTGGCGGAAGAAAGAGTTGTGTACAAACTCAAAGATATACTACACCCAAAAATATAACGCGATACCCTATCAGCTACACCGGTAGAAAGCGGGCCTTTGGTCCAGCGCCCAAATTCCATTGATCCCGGTTTGTTTTCATAATCAGGACCAATGACAGGCACCAGTCCCGGTTCATGCCGCCTGGAAATTGGTTCCGGTTCATCTCTAAGCATTGGTCTCGGTTCGTGGCATGAACCGGGACCAATGCCCCCGCGACGCACACGTGGCGTTCTGCGGGGCATTGGTCCCGGTTCATGCCACGAACCGGGACCAAAATCCCTGCGACGGTCAGCAGTCCAGGACAATTAATGTAAATTAATTCGGGGCATAAATTAATTCGAGACAGAAATTAATTCGAGGTAGAAATTGAATTGATCAGTATTTTTGAAAAAATCTTTCACAAATTAATCAAGACAAAGATCTAAATTGAGACATTTTATTATTCGACCACAAATTTTTCCATACAAAGATGCGACTTTACAAATTTTTCTAGTCGACAACACTTCCGCTGCCGCTGTCCTCCGAGCCGCCGGCTTCCTTGTCGTCGTCGGACGAAATCTCCACGATTTCGGCATTGTTCGGGAGACGGAGCTCCTCTGCGCGGCTAGCGGCGTCGATGGCGGTGTAGATGGTCCGTCTAGGGACGGACCAGAACATCTCCCGCCCTTCTCGGGATTGGATGAGATCGTTCATGTAATGGCATCAGATTGTTAGGGCATGGTGCCTAGTATCTTTTATTAGTGCTTTATGACTTTGTTGCGACTTGTTGTGCTTAATGATTGTCACTAGGGCCCGAGTGCCATGATTTCAGATCTGAACGTATTATTGATTCATTATGATAGTATTGTTTTTGGTCTTATCTACAAGTTGTATACACACGTCGTTGTCCGGAACCTATGGCCCCGAAGTGACAGAAATCGGGATAACCGGAAGGGAAAGGCTTTGATGTGAGGATCACATGTGTTCACGGAGTGTTAATGCTTTGCTCCGGTATTCTATTAAAAGGAGCACCTTAATTGCCAGTAGTTCCCTAGAGGCCCCGCTACAAACGGGCTGGCAGGACAAAAGATGTTATGCAAGTTCTCATTGCGAGCACGTATGACTATATATAGAACACATGCCTAGGATTGTCTAGTACTTGGATGCTTTATCTTATTTATCTGCAATTGGCCTAAGTTCTGATTGCTATGTGGATTGTCTTGTCCATGCAACGCCCGTCCGTCCATCCCTATGCCTACCGCACTCGAATCCCACTGTTTACTGCTTTTGTTACTACCGTCTGTTCTTTACTACTGTTGTTGCTTTACTATTCCTACTACAAAACTGTTGCTACTGATAGACTGCTGTGAGCAAGATTGTTTCCAGATGCAGCTGAATTGACAACTCAGTTGTTAAGGCTTATAAATATTCTTTGGCTCCCCTTGTGTCAAATCAATAAATTGGGTTTCACTTCCCTCGAAAATACTGCGATACACCCCCTATATTTGTGGGTCATCAGTTATCCCTCTGTGAGTTCTGGTACAACACAAACTGGCACTCTTGTCTCGGCAAGTCCCCTTCGAGGTGTTATATGGAAGGCAACCTCGATTCTTTGGTATTACTGCTTCTGACCAAATTGTAGCAGATGATATTCAGTCTTGGTTAGATGAAAGGCAGTTGGTCATTGCTTCTGTCAGACAACACCTATTACGCATGCAACAAAGGATGAATCATCAGGCTGATAAGAAGCGTTCTGAGCGAACTTTTAATGTGGGTAATACTTTCTTCTCAAGCTTCAGCCCTACATACAGCCTTCAGTGGTGCGAAGGGCTAATCACAAGCTTTCGGTCAAGTTCTTCGGCCCATTTCACGTCTTACAGAAGATCGGCCAAGTTGCATACAAGCTCGAGTTGCCTCTGTGGAGTCGGATCCCTCCCGTGTTCCACGTATCCCAACTCAAACCATGCCTTGGGCCAGAGCAAAAGGTACTCCCTGATCTACCTCACCCAGCTGCTACTTAACAGATTCCAATGCTTGTCCTGAAGCGACGGGTCCGCCAGCGTGGTCTGGGAACTGTTGTGCAGGTCCTAGTTCAGTGGAGTGGATCTGCGGAAGAAGACGCGACTTGGGAGGACCTAGACTCTCTCTAGCAAAAAATTCCGTGCAACCCTGCTTGGGGACAAGCAGGCTTTTCGTGGAGGGGGGAATGACTCTACCAAAGCTGCTACCGCTAGGCAGAAGGAGGACGTGATGAGGAGGCCCAAAAGGACCAGGCGGGCGCCTTCCTGGCTTGTAGGCCACGTGCTAGGCTAGTTCGGGCCCATGTAATAGTTTTGGTCTCTACTAGCTAGTATAAGTAGAACAGTGAGATGACAGGAAGAACTTGGCTAGGAATTGGATGGACTGGACGGCTCGACCGTATTGTAAGGAACTTGCTCGGGGTGGTTGGAAGGAACGAGCAATCAAACCCAAATTCCTGCGAATTCAGTCCGATCTAGCCTAGAACAGCCAGCCTCTTACATGCCATCTATTAATTATGCTAAGAGTGGGGCTATCAGATGTTTTAGCCAAATCTAATCCAATCTCCCTGACAGTGACTGCCATCTTACACTTCTGACCCCTGCAGTCAGTTAGTTTAAGTAAGTAAACAGTCAACAGTCTCTCCCTTTGCAGTGGCGGACCTAGGATTTTACTAGTGGGTATGCCATATAAAAAAAATAATGTCCTGTTATCTAAAAGTATTCACTAATTTATCAATAAATAATTGTAAATTTGCATTGAGTACAGTATATACTATATGGTTGAAAATTTGGGTTGGAACTTGGAAGTATGTAAAAAATACCATATGAATAGTTCAAAACACCATATAGTTATCTGAATGAAATATGCATAAAAGAAACTTACAGTACTACTTCTTTGACTTTTCTGGCCTACGATTCCTTAAGGACATGAAAGTATCAATTATATCATTTTCATCCACTTGGAAGAACATATCCCGCTCAATGTATGTGACTAGACAGTCATCCAAGAGACTACCACCCATCTTATTTCTTAACTTTGTTTTCACTATAGTCATTGTAGAAAACACTCTTTCAACACTTGCTGTCACCACCGGTAGAACCAATACCAATTTTAGAAGCAAGTAAACCATATCATACACTTTATGCCTCTTTGTTTCAACAAGCTTAACTGAGAGGTCAACTAGACTCTCTAGGCCCTGGAAGCTATCATCCCGTCTCATGTCAGCAATGTAATTATCAAGCTGCATTTCAAGCTTTAGCAAATAATTTCCCGGGATATCATGAGGGTAGAACTGAGCTAGTCTCCGTACCTTCTGTGCATCAAAAGAAGCAAACGAGTTTGAAGGATTGAAGGCTGACATGCAAGAAAGCAACTCCATGTTAACCTCGTCAAACCGATTATCAAGATCTTGACTAATTTGATCGATGACACCAATATATACTTCTCTTCTAAAGTGATCATCATTTGTTTGGTTTCTAGCACGAGCATACCTTGCTGATTTCCCATAAGGAACATAATTACCATCCATAGAAGGAACATCAACACCATGGTTGTGACAAAACAAAGTGACCCTCTCAAGAAATTGGACCCAGCCATTAGACCTCAGTTGTTGTATTTTGTCCTTGGCTCCATTAACAAGTGAGATGGCATTAAGAATATCTTGTTCCCTTCTTTGCAAACACTGAGATAATTTATTTGTATATCCAAGAATAACAACCATCAAGTGTGCAAAGAAAACAAACTCAAAAGACTCGAATGCTCCGAGCACATAATGTATTCTTGTCCAATCATCCTTATATGAGCTATCATCTCCAAGATCAACGAGTACATCATGAATTATCGAAAACATAACAATGATGTTGTATACAGTTTTGAAATGAGAACCCCATCGAGTGTCACCAGGCCTAGGCAAACCCATCTCTTGATTTAATCCACTACCAGTTTCAAGTTCTCCACAATCAAGTGCTTTCCTGATACTCTCAAGCCTTGCATTTCGAAGAATATCATGACGTTTATAGGAAACTCCAACAATATTTAGCAAAATAGATACTTGATCAAAAAAACTCACACAGTCAGCATTTCCCTTGGCAACAGCAATAAGAACTAGTTGGAGTTGATGTGCAAAACAATGGATATAATAAGCTGAAGGTGACTCTTGCATGATCAATGTTTTCAGTCCTTTAATATCCCCTTTCATGTTGCTAGCCCCATCATATCCTTGGCCACGAATTTGAGTCACAATCAATCCATGACTAGCAAGTAAAGCTTCAATTGCATTCTTAAGTGATAAAGAGGTAGTATCACCTACATGAACAACTCCAATAAAGTGCTCACATGGCCTTCCTGATTGATCTACATAACGCAAACAAAGAGCTAGTTGTTCTTTATGTGATATATCACTAGACTCATCAGCTAAAATTGCATAGGGCTCATCACCAAGTTCTTCAATTATTTTCTTTTTAGTTTCTATAGCACAACATTGAATAATATCCTTCTGTATCTTTGGGCTAGTTAATACGCAATTACCTGGAGCATTCTTCAAAACATACTTATGCACCTCTTCACTATTTTCCACAAGAAACTCCAAAAGTTCAAGGAAGTTCCCTTTGTTGCTAGACTCTTCACTCTCATCATGTCCACGGAATGCCAATCCTTGGTGCAAAAGAAACTTGATACATCTAAGTGAATAACTCAACCTTATCTTATAAAGACGAAGATCCTCATCAGTCCATTTCTCAATATGATAATCAATTGCTACCTTGCGATTGGTGAAGCCAATGTATCTCTCTTGAGCTGCATTATGTGCCTTAGAACCCAAATGTTTCAAAAGTGCCTTCTCTCCAATATTCCAGTTTCTCCACCCATCAACAGTAAATGTATCTGACCCAGTACCCTTCTTGAACAAGTAGCATACAAAGCAAAACACAGAATCCTTCTTGATACTATATTCAAGCCCTTCATAATTATACAACCATACAATATTGAATTGACGATCTCTTTTTCCAATCTTTCTTTTCGGAAAAACATGTGTATACGGTTTGAATGGGCCTTTAAGAATATATGTTCTTCGAACAACATCATGATCATTGACGGGATAACTTTGAATGAGATGTCTTTCACCTGGATCGTGTGGAAGGTCATTGATGTCATAAACTGATGATGGTGGTGGTGGCGACGGCGGTGGTGGCAGCGACGGTGGTGACGAGGGTATGTGATTCACAGTTTCTTCAGTTTCTATCTCTTTCTCTTGAGTGTGTTCCTCGGTCAAAGTTTCAACAGAAGATGGATTTGAAGAAATAGCAGCCTTTTTTGCTGCGTGTTTCTGAAAAAGAGACCCAATGACGCTCCTCTTCATAACTAAATGATTAAAAAGGGAAAAAAGTTAGTACTAAAATTGGCAGTATAGATGGGATATGGCACGTCCAACAAATCTCACATGCAATCATGTGATGATAAAACCAAGATTCATAGTTTACCGTGCAAACTGGCCTGGTGGCTGACGGACTTGTTGATCTGCGGCGAGCTGGCGGCGTGGCGACAAAGGGAGAACCGACGTCCAAGTCCTGCCGTGCGGACTAGCGGCGAGGCTTCTATTGCCGATATCTGATTGGTGATGGCTTCGGACACGGCAGATTGAAGCTGTGAATCTAGTCAAGGGCGTCGTGGAGAGTCTTGTCAGGACAGGAGTGCCGGCGTGGACCTGGCGGCGCAGCAGCTGGGCTATGGAGATGATATCAGATCGATTGAGATTCGAGAGTTAGAGATGATCGCGCGTAACTGCTCCGCTTGATCGCTGTCCCTCGTGTCTGCTCTTTTTTTATATAGATCGATCTGTATATGATAAACATGGCCGGCCTGCTGTCTTAATTTCAACTAGACATGCACACGTGGGCTGGCCTACAGGGTATGCCATGGCCCACCCGGCATACCCTGTAGGTCCGCCACTGTCCCTTTGTGTGCGATGACGAAACATGGAGCAATTATTAAAAGATCTTTATCGGGAGTGCACAACCATGTACTCCGTTGGTAAAATAAGGACATCGAGAGTCGAGAGACAATTCTAATTTGTTGCATACGTGCATAGCTAATCAATCTTCAAGGCCATGATAATCTATACATAAAGAACGCGGATTTGCTACTCATAGGTATAGCTGTGCATAGGCAGGTGTCCGTTGGATTAAGAGATCACATGCATGTCACCATGGGATTGCAATTTCCTGTTCTATGGAGATTTAACGGTGTGTGTGGGTGTTAGCGCTAATGCATCTATAGCTGACGTTGCATGCATAGAGTAGGTATAGATGGTTAAAACAAAACAAGGGTTGTTTTGGGTTGGGCTGATGTTGCATGCATAGTGTAGGTATAGATGGTTGAAACAAAACAAGGGTTGTTTTGGGTTGGGCGTGCTGCCGCGCGCATGCATCCACGCATGGAAACGAATCAACCTTTGTTTTGGTTTGGGCTTGCTGAAAAATAAACAACGGTTGTTTTGGTTAGGGAAATCAACAGATCGATTTGTTCCGGCGTTGTTGAGGCCTCGTGCGACAGCACATGATAGGAAACGAAACAACGTTTGTTTAAATACAAGAGATCATCGACCAAAATCAATTGATGTTTTGCTGTGCGAGAATAGGGTGAAAAAGGTGAGAATGGTTGTGGTCCCAGTATACATGTTGCCTATCAGTACATGTGCACAACAAAAATGTAAAATGTCATTTGGATCGATTGGTTTGTTTTTATTTTGAAAAGAAGAATTCAGAAATTGCAGCACTAGCTGCATGTAACCATGTTCTTGAGTTATCTGTCACGGGTTTTCGAATGACTGATTGGAAGCGTTTGACTAAAAATTGTCGTCGGAATTTGTGTATTATTTGATTCTGGTGATCATTGGGATAGAAGAATGTCTTTGTGAAAATGAAAAATAGTAAGTGTAAACTGTACCGTGGACCATGGCGAAGAGTTCAGTTTGGTAACGCATTAGTGAGGCATTAAAAAAAAGATCCATTACTACATGTGAAAATACATTAAGGATGTTCCTCGTGTGGGTGCACATTCAGGGTTAAAATTCTTACATAGTACATTAGGGTTTGCAGTCAGTCAAGGAATGAAACCCTAGGTTGATTAGGGTTTTGTGCATGCCATGGTACATAGGATATTAGGGTTTGCGCTCAAAATGGCCAGCTACTCAACTAGGGTTTTTGTGGTCCATCAACTAACGGTATTAACAGCCTCACATGGGGATCCACCATTTTGGGTATGGAAATATGTGCTCTTGATGACCCACAAGTATAGGGAGTGTATCGCAGTATTTTCGAGGGAAGTGAAACCCAATTTATTGATTCGACACAAGGGGAGCCAAAGAATATTTATAAGCCTTAACAACTGAGTTGTCAATTCAGCTGCACCTGAAAACAATCTTGCTCACAGCAGTTTATCAGTGACAACAGTTTTATAGTAGTAATAGCAGTAGTAAAAGTAAAGAGAGTAGTAACAATTGCAGTAAAAGTAGGATTAAAGCGTGGTAGGCATATGGATGGATGGACGGGCGTTGCATGGACAAGACAATTCATATAGCAATCAAGACATAGTGCATTTGCAAATAAATAAGATAAAGCATCCAAGTACTAAATAATCATAGGCATGTGTCCCATATATAGTCATATGTGCTCGCAATGAGAACTTGCACAACATCTTTTGTCCTGCCAGCCCGTTTGCAGCGGGGCCTCAAGGGAACTACTGGAAATTAAGGTGCTCCTTTTAATAGAGCATCGGAGCAAAGCATTAACACTCCATGAACACATGTGATCCTCACATCAAAGCCATCCCCTCCGGTTATCCCGATTATTGTCACTTTGGAGCCTTTGGTTCCGGACAATAATATGTGTATATAACTTGCAGGTAAGATCACAAACAATAATATCCTCATGAATCAATAACATGTTCATATCTGAAATCATGGCACTCAAGCCCTAGTGACAAGCATTAAGCGTAACAAGTTGTAACAAAGTCAAAAAACACTAATAATAGATACTAGGCACCATGCCCTAACAATCTGATGCCATTACATGAACGATCTCATCCAATCCCTACCATCCCCATAGCCTACAGCGGGGGATTACTCACTCATGGATGGGGGAATCATGGATGGTTGATGGAGAAGCGATGCTGATGATGATGATGATGGCGATGATCTCCTCCAATTCCCCATCACAACAGGGTGCCAGAACGGAGTTTCTGGTTCCGAATTGCGGAATCTGGTGGTGGCGGCACAGCGGATCTCTATCTAGAAAAACGTCGAACCCCCAGTCGAACCCCCCTTGGGTTTTAGGTCAAGAGGCATCTTATAGGCGAAGAGGGAGGCCGAGGGGGTGACCGAGGCGGCCACACCACCCCCAGGCGTGGCCTGGGCTGGCCCGCGCGGCCAGGTGGTGTGGGCCCCTCGTGGCCCTCCTCCGTCTCGTCTTCTGGCTCCGTGAGTCTTCTGGTGAAATAGGATTTTTGGCATATTTTTCGGGATTTTTCCTGATAGTTGGTTTTCTGCACAAAAACTAGACACCAAGGTAATTCTGCTCAAAACAACGTCACTCCGTGTTAGTTGTATCCAAATCACACAAGTTTATAGGAGAAACAATAGCAAAAGTGTTCGGGAAAGTAGATACGTTTTGGACGTATCAACTCCCCCAAGCTTAGCTTATTGCTTGTCCTCAAGCAATTCAGTTGAAAACTGAGTGCGATAAAAGAGCTTTCATGAACACATTTGCTTCATAAGATGTATATATTCTCAGCATATGATCAAATACTTAGTCGATTCATAATAAAGAGTATGCAGATAAGTTTACTTAATAATCATTGCATGCTATGAAGAGATTCCAACTCAAAAATAATAAGTAGCATGAAACATAAACATACGCAACATTGCAATGCTCATAAAAAGGTATGATAGAGTGGTATCTCGCTTGCCTTTGATTGTAGAGCAAACATAAATGCCAAGGCACCTTTGAAGTTCAAGTGAAGACTAGAAGTAAAGATATCAAAGATACAAGCATCAAAGTCATGACACAATTAACCAAGTTTTGAGACAAGCACATTACACTAAGAATGACAACTATGCTCTCAAGAAAATGCTCATAGAATAAGTGGTTACTCAACAAGGAAGTGAAAGGGTTTTGAAAAGTTTGAAAGGCTTCCAAATGCTGAAAGTATGGTACTCATTAGCTTTGAGCTCTCATTGCCCCTATCATAAGCATCTTTAAATGGTTAAGGTGAAAGTGAGGTCCAATACGAGTTATATGCTTGACAGACCATAAACTGGAAATCTCATGTCCCTTGAGTACGAGGGCCGCTCCTCATGCTACTCAACTTTAGTTGCCGGTAAGTTCTTGTCATAGTAAATACATGCGTATCATAGAGAACCGCCAATGGGATACCCCTTGCCCGATAATACGGAAGAATCCCCATATCAAAATGACAAGGCAAGCAGACAATGAGCATCTCAGCAATCTTCTTATTTACCATGGGAAAATGGTGCTTTTTTCTCTCTTTCCTATTTTCTCATCTTTTTTTTTTCTTTTTCTCAATCTCTATCTCTCTTTTTTATAAGAAGAATTCTTCATAGATTGCTCGTTATGGTTATGCTACAGGTTTCCACCAAGATTAGGCATGGATTAAACCAGCGGCCCAGGCATTTCTCTAACACACATACATAACTCTATGGACTTACAAGCTCCCATTTTATTTCACACCGACGACAGCTGTAAACAAAAGATCATGATATGAACTGGGCATATATTTACAGGTGTTGAAAGCGTTCCCCGTGACAGCACGGTTCTGCTAATTCCCAGCCTATAATTTGCAAGCATATAACTTTCATGGACAGTCACAATAGTTCAGGTTTATTAAGTGCAAGAAATAAAGTGTGCCATCAAGTTCATGAGACTTTACTAACTAACTTTCTCATAACAAGCAAACATTTTATTCGGAAGAAAACAAGGCATACTAAATATGCACGGAATAGCAAATGATGCTAATAGGTAGGTATGGTGGACACTTTCGGCAATATTGGTTTTGGGGAGTTGGAAACACGAGTATAGCTCATACTCAGTGCAAGTGGAGGCCAGCAATAGAAAGGGAGCGACAAACGAGAGAGCAATAACTGTCATAATCATGCTTGCAACAAAACAAGACTAATTATGGCATGAAAGTGATTCAAGAACCCTGAGGCAAAATAATTCATCGAGGCTTAACATATTATTGTTTCAATCTTATGTATGCGTGAGCATGTGCCAAGTCGATTCAAATGAAACAATCAAAGGAGGATACCACAATGTCATACCAAGTTATAAATAGAACAATGCACGCAAACATTCATATGACAAGCTACAAACTACTAGCAAGCTGGAGCTAATCATAAGAAAGCAAGAACTACTAAGCATCCATAAATAACAAACACCTTACATGAACAGACTAAGCATGCCCACAATGATGAGTATATGTACAAAAATGAAAACAGATAGAGTTTATTACCAGCCTCTTACCACACCTCAAGTTGTCATTAATCCTCATTATTTCCCTTCACTTGTGTGGCTTGAATAATAACATGAACCCAAACTCCACTGAGGACTGTTGAACCCTGCAACGAACTTCACAAAACCAAAGAAGAACAAAAAATATTTTTGGTGTTTTTGATTTTTAAAGGCAAGAACAAAAAAGAAAATCAAGCAAAGCGAAATATTTTTGGGTTTTTCGAATAATTAAGACAAAAGCTAAAAGGAAGAGGCAAACCAAGGCAAAGAGATAAATAAGCAAGCAAAGAGAAATAACGAAAATATTTTTGGTCTTTTGTGTTTTGGAAAGCAGAAATAAAGCAAGAACGAAGACTAAAAAGAAAACAAAACATGGATATACGAAGTACCGACTTAACATGATATGTAGATGAGTGTGATGTCGGTGTACCTCCCCCCAAGATTAGGCTTTTGGCCCAAGTGGGTATCAATCCCAAGCTGGCCAGGAAGGAGTGCCTCTATAATATGGCGAGGAAGTGCCTTTATCCTGATATGAACTTGAGGACGCCCTAGCGTAGTGTGTAGAGTAATCGTAAGAGGGAACATCCCCCTGATACTGCCCGTGGAAACCAAGCAAGCAGAGCTGCTCGTCCACCTCCTCCTTGGAATGCGACCATGGCATCCTGCAAATACTGAACAAAGTGGACTATGGCAATGGAATTTCCCTCTCGTGTCCGTCAATAAACAACATCCTGTAAACTAAATTCTCGGTACTAGAGTCAGTAGTAACAAAATGATGTGTTTTCATAGCCGCAAGATCAAGTCTTTGTGGTGTCAACATAGTGTCATTAGGATCAACAGAAAGTTCTAAGGCAGCAACCATGCGTGAGGCAATAATACCCCCATAAATGGGTCCTCTAGCAGCTAAGCGACGGGCAATGAGAGAACCCAGATTATACTTGGTATCATTATTAAGTGCAGCAGCAAGAAAGGCTAAATGATAATTAGAAATATTACTAGTGTTCTCCCTACCAAGAATGCTAGTGGCAAGATAATAAGCAAAATATCTAATAGCTGGGAGTTGAATGTTCCTTATCTTCCCACGCTGAGTTGTGCGGTCATCGTCATTTGTCACACTTTGGTAGAGCTCCAGCAAATCAGCGGGTCGATGTTGGATCTTCTTCACTGTTCCAGTCATGCCTATGCCTATAATGCTGCAAAATATTTCCAATGGCATGGTAATAGGCATATTATAAATTTTGAACGAAACATTTGACCGATAAGGGGTGTTGGTGAAAACGAAACTTTCAACGAAAGTTTTGGTGAGCACGGCATATTGCTCACTCTCATCTTCCATGTAAGTGGTCAGACCAACCCTCTGAACCAGTAGTAAGAAATCATCGAGGATCCCTGCATCTTGCAAAAAAGTAAAACAAGGGAAGGTTTATGGGTGAGCGTCTCCCTCATCTCCTTCATTGCCAAAGCGTGGTGCAATAAGATCTTCTTTATATGATGGCCTAAATTGAGAAGCTGATCTCGAAGGCCTTGCCCTCCTGGGTGTATCCCTCTCAAATACTTCTCCAAAAGTGTGGTTGTTCATCTCTTCTATTCTGAAATTTAAGAATCCATCATACAAGTCATTGCAAAGTGAATACCTAATGAAAGGAACTACTCATAGGGACTTGTAAGAGTCCTAAACATGCATCAAAACAATTTTTCTAAGCATTGAACAAGCTTACAAGCTCACATAACCTGTCACCTACAGTAGCAAAATACTCAAGATATAATCCACTAAACACAAATCTACTTGGACAAGCGGAGGAGTCACATACCAAAGAACAAATGCTCCAAATTTCAGCAGCAAAGATCAGGTTGATATTTGAGCTTGAACCATTTGGAAATTTGATCAGGTTGATAAATTTGATCAGCAGCAAAGAACAAATGCTCCAAATTGATCAGGTTGATATTTTTATTATTAAACACTAACTCCTGCTCCTAAATCACACAAAGGAGTTCTAACATAATTATTTTTAATAGAACATGGAATAGTTGGAATCCCTGGGTCTCCAAGTTTCTTGGGAACCTTACCATTGAAGGAATAATTAGCAAGCAAAGTAGAAATTTCCTCATTAGGGATCTTCCTTTTATTAGAGACAATATCCTTCATATACTTTGAATAAGGAGGTAATTTAATAGCATCGGTTAAAGAAATTTGCAAAAATAAAGGTTTCATCCACTCACAAAACTTATTATAGTGTTCGTCTTCCTTTGACTTGTGTTTCTTATCAGGAAAAGGCCTAGTTTTTGGACCCAAGGCTCTCTCTCACTACCACGTTTATTAGCAACAAAATCTTCCTTAGTGAACTTAGTATTCTTAGTGTGCCTTTCAGGTTCTTCTTCAACTTTTTATTTATTAGGAGCATCATTTTCCTCATTAGCAATTTTAGTTTCAGCATCAGAGACAGATATACTATTAGGATCTTTAGCAGGTTCAGAAGACTCTACAATAGTTTTATGTTTCTTTTTCCTTTTCTTAGGAGAAGTACCACTATTTTTGATTTGTTGAGAATCCTGCTCAATTCTTTTAGGATGCCCCTCGGGATATAGAGGATCCTGAGTGGCAGCACCACTTCTAGTTCTAATTTCATAAGCATGTTTTTCTTTAGCAGCATTCACTAACAAATCTTTTTGTACTTTAATAAGCTGATCAATTTGAGCTTGAACCATTTGGAAATGTTTAACAAGCATTTTAACATCATTAGAGGTTCTTTCCACAATACCTTTCAACTCAATAATAGCTCTAGAGTTTTCCGTCTAATGATTTTGCACTCTTTTATTAAAAATATCTTGCTTAACAATAAAAATATCAAATTCTTCCAAGCATTGATCAAGAGGTTTAGAATAAGGAATATCACCTTCATCAAAATGTTGGAGAGAGTGTACCTCAATAGTGGATGAGTGGGAAATTGGCTTACATAATTCTTCTATAGGAGGTAGATTCTTCACTTCTTTAGCTTTAATACCCTTCTCCTTAAGACATTCTTAGCTTCCTTCATCACTTCATCATTTAGTTCAATCACTCCTCTCTTCTTTGGTGTTGGTGTTGGCTCTGGCAAAGTTAACTTAGGTGTAGCTGTTTCGGGCGTAGTTGGCTCAGGTGGAGTCCAGTCATCATAATTCTTGCTTATTTTAGCCATTAATTCCTTGGCTTCTTTGGGAGTTCTCTTCCTGAAAACACAATCAGCACAACTATCCAGGTATGTCCTAGATTCTTCAGTTAGTCCATTATAATATATATCAAGGAGCTCATTTTTAGGTAATGGACATCCAGCCTATGCATGAATCAAAGCACAAAACCTTGCCCATGATTTAGGCAATATCTCTTTTTCTCCCTGTTTGAAATCAAAAAGTTCCTACAAAATGGCATGTCTAGCACTAGGAGGGAAATATTTCTGAAGAAAAGTACTAATCAAGCAATCAGGACTATCAATAGATCCAGGAGGTAAATCATTAAACCAAGCCTTAGCTTCTCCTTTCAGTGAAAAAGGGAAAATTTTAGCAACAAAGTAGGTGCGCATCTTAATATCATCAGAAAATAGGCCACTCATGGTAGAAAGTTCAGTCATATGTGCTACAGCACTTTCATTTTTAGTACCACAAAAAGGTTCTTTATCAACAATGGTTATGTAAGATAAATCACGAGAGAAATCATAATCTTTATCTTTAATGTTTATGGGAGATGTAGCAAACTTAGCATTAGGAGATAATTTAGGTCTAATAGTATGTTTCTCAAGAAGACTCTTAATAGCACTGCTACCATGAGTGTTTTGGCATTCTTTAATAAATTCATCAGTCATTTATATATATCCGTCTTCAATATCATAGCTCTCTCTAGACTCAGGTGCACTGACAGGTGTAGTAGTATCTTCATTAGGAGTTTTAGTATTTCCAGCTATAGATCTAGCAATCGTAGCATATAGGAAAGGACCTAATGAACCACTCTTATCAAGCACAGTAGAAGCATCATAAGTATCAGAAGTATCAGATTCAGTAGAAGTAGTAGTATGTGTAGCATGTGTATGTGGTGGTGTAAGGACCTTACTCGTCACAGATGGTGAATCAAGAGCAACAGAGGTGTTCAGAACCGTACCTCTCCTTGTAGTGGATGGTAATATAGGAACTTTTCCATCACGAGATTTACCCATGATGAATGGATGGCAGCGAACAATAGTGATTCCAAGTGAACTTGATAAATAGAGCTATGCTCCCTGGTAACGACGCCAGAAAATAGTCTTGATGACCCACAAGTATAGGGGGTGTATCGCAGTATTTTCGAGGGAAGTGAAACCCAATTTATTGATTCAACACAAGGGGATCCAAAAAAATATTTATCAGCCTTAACAACTGAGTTATCAATTCAGATGCACCTGGAAACAATCTTGCTCACAGCAGTTTATCAGTAGCAGTAGTAAAAGTAAAGACAGTAGTAACAATTGCAGTAAACAGTAGGATTAAAGTGTTGGAAATATACCCTAGAGACAAATAGTAGTAAGGACTATTATCATATTTCATATAGTTTATGATTAAGTTTTATATCATTCTATAACTATATTGAGTGGAAACATCAATACACGTGTGATATACAAACAACCAGGGGTTCCCAGTGAAACTCTAGTCACTGGTTCATTGGTCAACAGATGATCATGTTTCCTGATCATGTGGCATTTATGCCGCGATTGAATGGAGTCATCTCATTCCGAGAATGAGATGATGAACCAATACCCAACCTAAACATCGTGACCCTATCATGTCACGAAGTTCAAGTTATGATGATTAGAAATGGATCCTCGTAGACTATTCCTTAGACCGTGAGGCTATATCAATCACTGTCTCCCGAGAGTGCTTAGATAGCATCAAACGCCACTTGGTAATACAGTGGTTATAAAGGTGTGTTCAGGTATTCGGAGGAAACCGTAGAGGCAATATATGTCAAGAGCAGGATTTGTCCGTCCATGTGACGGGAAGATACTCAAAGGGCCCACTCGGAGAAGTTATATCCAATAGCTGCGCAGCGTGTGATTTGATCATAGGGATATCACTTGTCGGAATGAGTGAAGTAGTATTGTTCAGTAACGAGATTGAACACGACATGGTGATGTCATTGATCAGATCTCGGGCAATGCAAGTATCAAGAGACAAAGGGAATAAGACACGACTGTCCCGGTTCAAACGACGAAAGATCTTCGTGGAACGCACAAGGGTCACATGGACATCCAGGTCCCTCTGTTGATCATTGGTGCGGGAGTGTCTTGACCATGTCTGGAGTGTTCCCAAACCATGGGGTATCACGCTTAAAGCTTGATGATGCTTAGAGAGTGTTTATAGGATAGGTGGAATCACCGAAGAATAGTAGAGAGAAAACCGAAAGGATTTCGGTAAGTCCGGAGGATGTCCGGAGTGGAGGTGGAAGGTGTTCCATAGCCACGGAGATTGAATAATGTGTGAATGAATGTTAAATGTTGATTTAATCATTTATTCATAATTATTTAATAAAGAGAAAAATCAATTTAAATGGTCAAAGGCTTAATGGGCCAATTCCTGGAGGGAGAGGGCCCATTAGGGGAAAGGAGAGAGGGAGAAGGGGCAAGGGGTGGCCGGCTGGGCCTAGCCCCCCTCCCCCTCGCACGGGGCCCACTAGGTGGCTGTCGGCCTCCCCTTCCCCCTCCTCTCCTTTAGTCCCACCCCGGGACTTTGAGGGAGGTAGTACCTCCCCTCCCCCTATATATAGTGGGGGTATTTGGCCAAATTAAATACACCAATAATCAATAAAGGTCTTCTCACTTTTGGGAGGACCTCCAGTTGATATTTTCTCTCTCCCCCTCTCTCTCTCTCGTGATCGTGGTCCCAAGTCTGGACTACGCGAACGAGAGACATCTTCACCGCAGAGCGCCGTCGCGCTGCGGGATTCGGATCCGGGAGCTCTACTTCCGCAACTGTTGTTGGATTGGGGAAGCGGGAGTCATCGTCAGGCACCGGACGTGTGTAACTCCCCGCGAGGTGTCGCACTTGAGGCACTCAAGTCGTTGGAGCCAAGGAGCGCAAGGACTTCATCACGACCTTGAGGTCGGCTTCGGCTTGTCTACATCAACCACGCTCTCCTGAGCGTTGACAACGCTTTTCGGTCTTCAAGGGTAAGTTCACGAAAAGCCCCTCCCATTACTGTATTACTAATAGATAGGTCCTGGCAGCTTCAGGGGTTCAGGGGCATAGAGTAAAATTTATTGTTTTCATACGCGGAACCCCTACAATGGTATCAGAGCTAGATCTATGTGTAGTAATGCTAGTACGGGTAGAACACACGAGATGTAGCGGGTGGGCGTTGATCTTTTAGTTGTTACCCTCCCACATGTACTTGTGTATACCATAGTAATGCTTGATGAAGCGTCCCCCAACCGACTTTACGCGTTCATTTGTGAGACTGGTCCATGCTTGACATGCGGCTTGTACCGTATAAAGTGGCTTAGGGGGTGTCTGTCTCTCTTGCATTAGTTGGTATACCATTTGCAACGGAGGGCCCCAAAAGGGGTGTAGTAGAGATAACTACTTGATCGGTGTTGTGCTGAAAGTTCGTAGGTAAGAACGGTTCTTGTGTGAAAGCCCATTTAGCCACGTAAAACATGCAAAGATAAAGTAGAGGCGTCTAACTTTGTTTTGCAGGGGGCGTTGCTTTGTGATATGGTTGTGGCAAAGGTAAAGTGATTACCTTTTGTTATGTAGTAGTGGATAGTCATGAAGGTGACGGTCTACCACGCCGGAATGACACCGGTACCCTGGTGTCTATGGTGCCGAAACCCTGGAGCCGAAACCCAGTGACGACGGATGGAGATCACGACGTGAAGGACCATATCACATCGCATTTACATTCAATGTTATTGTTTGTATATCTTATTGTGTGCTAGTATTAGATACTCGACGGTAGCCTAATAAGATGATCCCTGTTAAAATTACCAACGATTGTGTTCCCCCTTAGTGTGCACCACCAAGAAAGTTCTTCGGTATGAGGAAGGCCATGATGATCGGGTGTCAGACATATCTATGTTCGCATACAGTGGGTGTAAGACATGTTGCACAACGAATACACTAAGGTTGAGTTGGCGATCCTAGCATGTACAGACATGGCCTCGGAACACAGATGGTCGAAAGATCGAGCACGAGTCGCATGAATGATGTGACCGACGTTTAGCGTCCACCCTTGAACCCACATTGATGGCCGTGATGATCGGGGGAGATGTGGCTGATAGGGGTCGTGTTATCACTAGGAACCCTTATGGGGATAGGTGTTTCTGAGTGGAGTTATTATTAACTCATTTAATTATAAACTTAGTCTAAATTCCTTTTGCAATTATAAATGTAGATGGCACCTTTCCTGTTGACGATTGATTGGTTACAAGGAGAGAAACCCAGATTAGATGGATCGAACTTCTCCATATGGGTTGCGCGTCTCCATGTTCTCCTTAGCGAGAATGACGTGGTCAACTACATACTCGACGGGATGGATTTGGATCAGCCTACTGACCTAGAGACCCAGAGCAGCGAAAGACCGCTATCTCCGTCGTGAGATGGCCTCCTTCATTTTAGTCACCATGCGTTTCGGAATGGTGGATGAGCTGTGGCCTTTCATGGGGGATGTCAATCCTCGTTCGGTGATGCTACAGCTTAGGACACATTTTGTGGAATAAGAACGCATATGGGAGCATGAGCTGATGGGAGACTTCCTCTCCCTTAAGATGGAGGAGAACTCATCACTGGACGACCACTTGGAGCACATGCATGATGTGTACATAAGGACTGCATACTTCCTGGATAGCTGGATGAGAGGCTCTTTTGCAAATGGCGTTGTGCTGCGGTCGCTGTCACCGAGCTACCAAGCACAAGTCAGGACTTGCGTAATGAGGGGCGACGCGGAATCAATGGAGTTCCACCGGTTCGTGACACATCTCAGGAATGTGTTGGTTGAACCCGATGTCGCTCAGGTCATCAATGACAAAGGTATATATTTGATATACAGTTTTATAAATGTTATAATCTTGCAAACACATTTGCAGTGTTAAGTATATTTGATACTTGTTCTGTTTTGCTGAAAACAGGTCCTTCTGAACGAGAGGTGCTTGCTGGAGAGGAGGTGACGTTGCGTGTTGATGGCGAGCATGATGATGATGGCCGACGACACTCTCCCTCAACATTTATCATTTAGTTCGTGTTTAGGATGATTATTGTAATCAAGAGATTGTGAACTTCTTTAGTGTGTCTCACACTTTGTGAGACGGTTATTCATATGAGTTTGTAATAAACTGTTGTTCCACTTTTATGAATGATTTCTATTCATGTTCATATCTTGTTTGATCACTTGTGAATTATCCTTGTTGTTTGAAACTAATTGATAATGCGTGAACATTTGTAAAATATTGAAATGCCTTGAAAAATACCCAATTAATGATATTTCATTAATGAATGAAACCATTGTTTAAATTCAAAGTTATGTGATAATATGTGAAAGTCATTCGATTTCTTGTCACATATAAATCATGCCTAAGTTCGGCAAATTAACTTGAACACCGTGTATTACTTGAATACAAAGTGTTTGATGAATTGTTAAAAGTAAATACATATTCGATGTATTGTGTTTAACGAAAATGGTAATTATCATTAAATGATTGTTTAAATGTGTAAAGAGGTTTACCAAAGGAAACATGAATATGAAACTATTTGATTTGATCAAAGTGTTTCATCAACAAAGGATATAAAGATAAAAGAGAATCTAATTACTATGATTTGATCAATAGTAATGAAATTCAACTTTATAAGAATGGCATAAAAGAAGCTGTGGAATGCAAAGCGTTTTGAATGTCAAAATGCAAAGCATCACAATGTGATATTAGATATCAAAGTGGGTGAATAGAAGGCACCTAATAAATCATTGTAGTGTAGATGTAGAGACCATTAGTTAAGAAATAGTTACACTCAATTAGAATGTAGTGAACCATTTGAATTCGTGAAAGTTTTGGGGTTATTCGATATAGCCAAAACAATAGCGAATAGGTCCTTGTAGAGTATTCATTGGAAACTTTGAATATGAAATCCATAGCTGAAACCAAAAGGAAAGCAAAATTCGTATTGCTTGGATTTTGGTGCATTCTTGAGAAAGCTCACTTTTAGTGATATTTCTCAATTATGGAGCAAATGGAAGATAGTGAAAAACATGATGAGGATTCAAACCCCTGCATCAGAGTGTTGAGAAGCGCAATGGACAATGTTCTTGAATGATTCTCTTCACAAAAGGAAAGAATCAATGATATGGATCATTGTGTTTTCCCCGCTACTGTTTTCACTACATGAAGTAGGATTCAAAATGTAAATCCATATCTTGTATGGAGATATTTGTGAATCATTTGTCATGATTATTGGAATATGACATACCTACGAACTACTAAGGAAATAATGGTAAACTAGAATTATGAGAAATCCTAAAAGCAAAATTCCCTTGAGATTGGAAAGCAATTCGTTGCTGAATCTCACAAGTAAAAGAGATTACTTGAATTTTCCCAAATGACTGCAAAGCCATAGTGGAAAAGGGGGTGAATGACAAAAGCACAATTTGTCAAGTATTGGACAAATTCAAATGAATTTGATTCAAGTGTGCTAAATGTCTAGTGGATATGAAACTAGTAAAAGTATTAGTATCTCATAGTAAAACTACAAATTTGATATTTGATCAAAGGATTTGAAGATGTTCAAAATAGTGAGTAGATATGCAATTTGCATAAAATTGAGTGGGAGCTATAAAAGTCTTCCTAAAACAATATGCGAATGACATATTTTTGAGTGGGAGCTCATAGGAGTAATTCTTAATTGTGTTAAGAATGAAAGCGCAAATACTTATAAATAATGATTTATAAGATGTAGAAGTTGATAATACGTGTATTATGATATTACGTAGTATTCCTTAAGGGATTCTGAAAGGGGTTTCAGAATAGAAGTTAATTAAGGAACTGGTCCTTAATAACTCAAATTAGGAATAGTATTAAGTTTGACATAAATGGTTGAAAGAAAGAAAAGGATGATCGTCATCCACTATGTTGAGACATAGGTTCTATCTTAGAAAACCATGATGATAACTTAACATAATATATGATCAAATAAGGAACGTTTAAAAGTGATCAAGTTCGAATCACAAAATGTTGAGCTAAGTTTGTCCGCAGTGTCTAATAGAGAACTGCAGACATGTTTTCCAAATCCATAAAGGATGACATATCTTAAAACATAAAGGGTTATGTTATAAGAGAATATGTTGGAAACTCCTGTAAATACCGATTAAAGTCAAGTAGGAAGCGAGGTGAACAAAAACATTGAAAGTTGCATAGAGTGCACTAGTGTTTCGCTGAATACATTTATAATAATAGATAAGGGTACCATCTAAAGTGTTGTATAATGTTATGGTGGGGCCATTTCGCTTTTAACGTAGAATGATGTGTCCCAGGGCACAGTGCCCATGAGAAAGCCCTCGAGGTTAATCTAAAGTCATTGTAGGCTCCTGGAATCAGGCCTCGTTCTACTGCCATAGTGATGGCTCTGTGTATGGCGCCAGAAAAATGCTGGGGCGTGGATGATCTAGAGCTTGTTGGGAACCCCAAGAGGAAGGTATGATGAGCACAGCAGCAAGTTTCCCTCAGTATGAAACCAAGGTTTAATCGAACCAGTAGGAGTAAGGAAACACCCGAAAGGTGTTACTAGCTGAGCTTTGGCAGGGTGCACTACCAGTGCTAGTAGCAACGTGGAGACCTGCACAACACAACCACAGAACTTTGTCCCCAACTTGCGATGAGGTTGTCAATCTCACCATGTTTTGCGGAAAACAAAGGATTAAACGTATCGAATGGAAAGAAGTAAAAGTTTGCAGAAAGTAAACACAAAGCAGTAAACAGTTTATAGATTGAATGTAAAAGACAAGGACCGGGATCCATAGTTCACTAGAGGTGGCTCTCCTTAGATAGATAACATGCTGGGTGAACAAATTACAGCGGGGCAATTGACAAACATTGAGAAAGAAATACATGCATATACTAATCATCTTGACTCCTTTGAGACTTGATTGGGCATTACAACATTATACATAGACCGCCATCCAACTACATCTATGACTAATAATCCACCTTCAGGTTATCATCTGAACCCCCTCCAGTATTAAGTTGCAAGCAACAGATTATTGCTTTATGAACTGCGTGTAAAGTAAACAATACGATTGTTCTATGAACAAAGGATTGTTGTTTTCTCCCTAGTAGCAACAGCACATCTAGTACCTTAGATATTTCTGTCACTTCCCTAGATTACCAGAGGCATGAAACCACTATCGAGCATAAATACTAACTCTTGGAGTTGCTAGCATCTACTTGGCCAAGATAGCTACTAACAACGAAAAGCATGCAAGATCACAAATAACAAAGACATGATAGAATCAATAATCAATATGAAATAGCATCTCAATATCCATCGGATCCCCGCAAACACAACATGCAGAATTACAAATAGATGATCTTGTTCATGAACGGAGCTCACAAGATCTAGACATGAAAGCACAAAGGAGGAGAACCAGCCATCTAGCTACTACATGGATCCATAGTCCAAGGATGAACTACTCACGCATCACACCGGAGGATTGCATGGTGATGAAGAAGGCCTCCAGGGTGAATTCCCCTCTCCGGCAAGGTGCCGGGAAGAGCTTCAGATCCCACCCGATCTAGGGATGGAGATGATGGCGGCTACAGACTCTTTCGTGGATTTTTGATCGGGTACTTAGGGTTTACGTCCTGAGGGCATCTTATAGTCGGAAGGGGAGACCGAGGGGGTGCCAGGGGCCACCACACCACCCCCTGGCGTGGGCCAAGCCTGGCCGCGTGGCCAGGTGGTGTGGCCGGCCTCTGGCCCCTCTCCGTCTCGTATTCTGGCATCTGATGACTTCCAGAAAAATAGGCACTTTGGCTTTTGTCCCGTCCAATTCCGAGAATATTCATTTTCTGACTTTCCTGGAACCAAAAATAGCAGAAAATAGGCAGCTGGCACTGTGGCTCTTGTTAATAGGTTAGTCCAAGAAATCATATGAAAAGAACTCCAAAGTTGGAACAGAACACAAGAAAGTGGATAAAACTAAGCATGGGACATCAAAAATTATAGATACATTTGCAATGTATCAACATCCCCAAGCTTAACTCCTGCTCGTCCTCGAGTAGGTAAGTGATAAAAAGAAAGAATAATTTTTGAGGTGACATGCACCATCAAAGACTTGATCAAAGTATTTGCAAAACACTCAAAGCTGGGATCATAGTACTTCAATCATAACATGAAAGACAAAGTTCTAGCAATAAGCAAAGAAACTATGAAGCAACATGAAAAGTCACAAACAAAAGATTCATGAATAACAATGCTTTGCAAGACGTTTGTTTGTATCACATAAACAAAACATAGCATAATAGTATTCAGCTTGTCCCTCATAGAGTAGCAAATATAAATGCATAGGACACCTTCAAAGTTCATAAGAGTGACTAGATACAAATAGTTTAAAACAAGCAATATCAAGTTATGCATCAATCAACTAGTCTTGGGACAATGCACATAGAACTAAGAATGGCCACTATGCTCTCAAAGTAGGTGCATAAAGATAGAAGGTGGAGACACAATATAATGGTGGAAGAAAAGCCTTTTATAAAAGGAAGTAGGGATTCAAGTCTCATAAAGAGTTTCCAAAAATTATGGTACTTATAGCTTTCAGCTCTCATTGCCCCTATCATAAGCATCTTGAAGTGATTAAGGTTAAAGTGAACAAACTATGGTGTACATGCTTGACGAAGTATAAGTTAGAAATCTCATGTCCCTTGTATACGAGGGCCGCTCCTCATGCTACTCAATTTTAGTCACCGGTAAGTTCTTGTCATTGTAAGTACATGTGTATCATAGAAAACCGCCAATGGGGTACCCCTTGCCCGATGATACGGAAGAATACCCATATCAAAATGACAAGGCAAGCAGACAACGAGCATCTCAGCAATCTTCTTATTTACCATGGGAATATGGTGCTTTTTTCTCTCTTTGCTCTTTTCATAATCTCATTTTTTTTCTTTTTTCTCTTTTCTCTTTTTTCTCAATATAGGACTCTTTTTTATAAGAAGAATGCTTCATAGACAGCTCATTATTATTCTGTTTACAGGTTTCCACCATGTCAAGATGGATTAGACCAATGCTTTCTCTAACACATGTACATAACTCCATGGACTTACAAGCTCCCCTTTCATTTCACACCGACGACATCCATATACAAAAGAGGATGATATCAACTAGGTACAAGTACCAAGTGCAATGTTGAAAGCATTCCCCATGAAAGCATGGTTCTGCTAATTCCCAACAAATAAGTGCAAGCATATACAACATAGACGACACAATGGTTCAAGTTTATTAAGGGCAAGAAAAGTAAAGTGTACCATCAAGTTCGTGAGAGCTTTAATCACTAGTTTTCTCATAACAAGTTTAATTTGGAAGGTAAGCAAAAGCATGAATATACTTGGAATAGCATAAGCTAGTAGGTAGGTATGGTGGACTCTTTGGAATAACTTGGTTTAGGGAGTTGGATGCATGAGTGGAACTCATACTTTGTTGTGGAGGCTAGCAAAAGACTGGGAGCGACAAACTAAGAGAGCAATAATGGCCATAATCATGCAGAGCGACAAAACATCATTGATCAAAGCATAAAGTGATACTACAAGTTGAAAACTAAAGGATCATAAAGGCTATGGTGACTTGAGATAGTCATAACATTGTGTGAGCATGTGCCAAGTCAACCCAAATAAAGCATCAAAGGAGAATACCACTATACTATGCTTTAATATGCTAAAACAACGCATGATTCATCCAAGGCACATTAAGCAATCTCAATTGTTTATAACAAGTCATGCTACAACAAAGAATACTAAGCATAAAGCCAAAACAATATCAAGCCTGGCCGCACGACCAGGTGGTGTGGCCGGCCTCTGGCCCCTCTCCGTCTCGTATTCTCGCATCTGATGACTTCCGGAAAAATAGGCACTTTGGCTTTTGTCCCGTCCAATTCCGAGAATATTCATTTTCCGACTTTCCTGGAACCAAAAACAGCAGAAAACAGGCAGCTGACACTGTGGCTCTTGTTAATAGATTAGTCCAAGAAATCATATGAAAAGTACTCCAAAGTTGGAACAAAACACAAGAAAGTGGATAAAACTAAGCATGGGACATCAAAAATTATAGATACATTTGCAATGTATCACATAGCGACGATGCATACACACAGATGTTATCATGTGATGATAAAGTATTAATGTCAATCAAGGTGACATTAGTAAGTTGCAAAGGATTTGGGGCTGTAAAGTATAGACCCAAGACTCAACCTCTTCCATGAGCAAGCATGTTCAGGGTACCGGATATATGGTGCCAAAGATTGAGAACAAATGCAGCTAGTGTATTTGTACTCTAGTGCAAGTGGGAGACTGTTGGAAATATGCCCTAGAGACAAATAGTAGTAAGGACTATTATCATATTTCATATAGTTTATGATTAAGTTTTATATGATGCTATAACTGTATTGAGTGGAAACATCAATACACGTGTGATATATAAACAACCAGGGGTTCCTAGTGAAACTCTAGTCACTAGTTCATTGGTCAACAGATGATAATGTTTCGTGATCATGTGGCATTTATGCCAGTTGGAAATGGAGTCATCTCATTTCGAGAATGAGAAGACAAACCAATACCCAACCTAAACATCGTGACCCGATCATGTCACGAAGTTCAAGTTATGATGATTAGAAATGGATCCTCGTAGACTATTCCTTAGACCGTGAGGCTATATCAATCACTGTCTCCCGAGAGTGCTTAGAAAGCATCAAATGCCACTTGGTAATACAGTGGTTATAAAGGTGTGTTCAGGTATTCGTAGGAAACCGTAGAGGCAATATATGTCAAGAGCAGGATTTGTCCGTCCATTTGACGGGAAGATACTCAAAGGGTCCACTCGGAGAAGTTATATCCAATAGTTGCGCATCGTCTGATTTGATCACAGGGATATCACTTTGTCGGAACGAGTCAAGTAGCATTGTTCAGTAACGAGATTGAACATGACATGGTGATGTCATTGATCAGATCTCGGGCAATGCAAGTATCGAGAGACAAAGGGAATAAGACACGATTGTCCCAGTTCAAACGACAAAAGATCTTCGTGGAACGCACAGGGGTCACATCGCCATCCAGGTCCCTCTGTTGATCATTGGCGCGAGAGTGTCCTGACCATGTCTGGAGTGTTCCCGAACCGTGGGGTATCACGCTTAAGGGCTTGATGATGCTTAGAGATTGTTTATAGGATAGGTGGAATCACCAAAGAATAGTAGAGAGAAAACCGGAAGGGTTTTGGTAAGTCCGAAGGATGTCCGGAGTGGAGGTGGAAGGTGTTCCATAGCCACGGAGATTGAATAATGTGTGAATGAATGTTAAATGTTGATTTAATCATTTATTCATAATTATTTAATAAAGAGAAAAATCAATTTAAATGGTCAAAGGCTTAATGGGCCAATTCCCGGAGGGAGAGGGCCCATTAGGGGAAAGGAGAGAGGGAGAAGGGGCAAGGGGTGGCCGGCTGGGCCTAGCCCCCCCTCCCCCCCCCCCCCCCGCACGGGGCCCACTAGGTGGCCGGCAGCCTCCCCTCCCCCTCCTCTCCTTTAGTCCCAACCCGGGACTTTGAGGGAGGTAGTACCTTCCCTCCCCCTATATATAGTGGGGGTATTTGGCCAAATTAAATACACCAATAATCAATAAAGGTCTTCTCACTTTTGGGAGGACCTCTAGTTGATATTTTCTCTCTCCCCCTCTCTCTCTCATGACTGTGGTCCCAAGTCTGGACTGCGCGAACGAGAGACATCTTCACCGCGGAGCGCCGTCGCGCTGCAGGATTCGGATCCGGGAGCTCTACTACCGCAACTGCTGCTGGATCGGGGAAGAGGGAGTCATTGTCAGGCACCGTATGTGTGTAACTCCCCACGAGGTGTCGCACTTGAGGCACTCAAGTCGTTGGAGCCAAGGAGCGCAAGGACTTCATCACGACCTTGAGGTCGGCTTCGGCTTGTCTACATCAACCACGCTCTCCTGAGCGTTGACAACGCTTTTCGGTCTTCAAGGGTAAGTTCGCAAAAAGCCCCTCCCGTTACTGTATTACTAATAGATAGGTCCTGGAAGCTTTAGGGGTTCAGGGGCGTATAGTAAAATTTATTGTTTTCATACGCGGAACCCCAACATAAAGCGCGGTAAGCATAGGGATGGATGGACGGGCGTTGCATGGACAAGACAATTCATATAGCAATCAAGACATAGGGCATTTGGAGATAAATAAGATAAAGCATCCAAGTACTAAATAATCATAGGCATGTGTTCCACATATAGTCATACGTGCTCGCAATGAGAACTTGCACATCATCTTTTGTCCTGCCAGCCCGTTTGAAGTGGGGCCTCAAGGGAATTACTGGCAATTAAGGTGCTCCTTTTAGTAGAGCACCGGAGCAAAGCATTAACACTCTATGAACACATGTGATCCTCACATCAAAGCCATCCCCTCTGGTTATCCCGATTATTGTCACTTCGGGGCCTTTGGTTCCGGACAATAATATGTGTATACAACTTGCAGGTAAGATCACAAACAATAATATCCTCATGAATCAATAACATGTTCAGATCTTAAATCAGGGCACTCGGTCCCTAGTGACAAGCATTAAGCATAACAAGTTGCAACAAAGTCAAAAAGCACTAATAATAGATATTAGGCACCATGCCCTAATAATCTGATGCCATTACATGAACGATCTCATCCAATCCCTACCATCCCCATAGCCTACAGCGGGGGATTACTCACTCATGGATTGGGGAATCGTGGATGGTTGATGGAGAAGCGATGATGATGATGGCGATGATCTCCTCCAATTTCCTATCCCAACAGGGTGCCAGAACGGAGTTTCTGGTTCCGAATTGCGGAATCTGGTGGTGGCGGCGCATCGGAACTCTATTTGGAAAAACGTCGAACCCCCCGTCGAATCCCCCTTGGGTTTTAGGTCAAGAGGCATCTTATAGGCAAATAGGGAGGCCGAGGGGGTGACCGAGGCGGCCACACCACCCCCAGGCGTGGCCTGGGATGGCCCGCACGGCCAGGTGGTGTGGGCCCCTCGTGGCCCTCCTCCATCTCGTCTTCTGGCTCCGTGAGTCTTCTGGTGAAATAGGATTTTTGGCATATTTTCCGAGATTTTTCCTGATAGTTGGTTTTCTGCACAAAACTAGACACCAAGATAATTCTGCTAAAAACAGCGTCAGACTGTGTTAGTTATATCCAAATCACACAAGTTTAGAGTAGAAACAATAGCAAAAGTGTTCGGGAAAGTAGATACGTTTTGGACGTATCAGCTCTCTATATCAAAACTGGAGAGAATCAACGGTGGATAGGCTATGCGCAGCTACGCATGTGTGTAGCTGGCTATTTTGCATATATATATACTGCTGAAGAAGAAAGAAGGTTGTTAGGAGCAGAGATGTGGTGGTTTTGCATGTCTTGTCATGCCCACCTGCAAAATGAATATTATGATCTCATCTTCCACCTTCTTCAGGCTCTTGAAATCTACTACGTACTTAACAAGCAACTATTTTTGATAGACAATCAACTTGTGTGCCAAGTTTAGGACTCTAAACCGACTCGGCTAGAGCACCGACTCGGCCAGAGCCTAGACCCTCTTTATATTATTTTGTAATTGTAACGATTTTGATTATTGAAGTATCAAAACTATTCTATTCAACATGGTATCAGACTAAACGATCTAGGGCATGTGGCCACCTACCCCACCCCCCACCCCCGCTGCCACCCGGCTACTTCGAGCGGCGGGCTGCTCTTGCCGCCTCCAAGCTCGTTGCCTCCACAGTGATATCCTATTCTTCTTCCTCCACCCAAACCCTAGTCCCTTCAATCCCATCCACAATCCAATATACCGATACAATTTCAGATGTTAGTCCTTTTATTCCTGTTACTTTAGATCTCCTCAAGCACAACTAGTACCATTGGCGCCACCTCTTCGAAGTTCATCTTGGTCGCTACAATCTCCTCAATCACGTCGCCTCCGACTCTGTCGCCCAGCCATTAGATCCTCGCTAGGTCAAGGATGACCTCACCATCATCCAATGGATCTACCAACGGGTGTCTATAGAAATCTTCAACCTCGTCTTCCGTGAGGCCTCTAGCGCCGCCGCTCTTTGGGCGACCCTTCGCCAAATTTTTCAAGACAACGTCGATGCCCGCGTCAACACGCTTCACATGGAACTTCACAACACCGTGCAAGGCGATTCTCTAGTGGGTGTTTACTGTCAGCGCCTCAAAACCATCGTCGATGAGCTCCAAGAACTTGGGGATCCCATTGACGATCGGCAACTCATCAACATCCTTCTTGTCGGCGTCGGTGAGCGCTTAGAGAAAAAAGCTTCGTTCATCCCCATGATGCGGCCCCGTCCCTCCTTTGCGGAGGTCCGATCCATGCTCCAATGGGCCGATCACGCCATCACCAACAAAGAGTCACGCCCCCAGGTTTTTGCGGCCATCCCACGACCTCTTGCGTCGGCCCTGCATGTGCCTCCACTGCCACCTTCAGTGCAGCCTCCTCATGGCTGGCACCCTATCCCTAATTACCGTGGCACCGGCCTATCTATCGGCCACCACGACTACCGACTACACCACCGCTCCACCACCCGCGGATGCACCTCTGTAACACCCTCGAATCGGCCCTATGCAAGTTTTAGCGATTCCCGCCAAACCCGCATAGAAACGATTCAAAGATGCCCACTAGGCACTTGCGTGCGGGTGGAAAACGAAGTAATAACATTACACAATAGTCCACGATATAACCCACAGAAACATATATATACAACAATGACCCTATGAGTCAAAAATACAGATATACAATACAAAGTTCCAAATCACCTTGAAAACGATACAACATCCGAGTACGGATAAGATGAAAATGGGGCTAAGAGCCCTGAAGAATAACCAATGGCATCCATAACCCTGCCCAGGCCAAGCCGGAAGGGTAACCCTGCTAACAACGTCGAACTCATACTTGCTAAAAAAGGGGTGCCGACAAAGGGCAGAGGAAAAAGGGAGCGGTCAGTACTGAGGCTAGTACATGGCGAGGCTAGAATTCGGCGACTCTCGCCTACATAGGTATGGTGGGCTGAAGCGGCAGCGAAGCATGCACTAAACAACCTATAGAGACTCGATTCAACTGTCGGCTATTAGAGAGGGATAAGAAAGACCTATTCGGAACCACCTGATACTAGCACCAAACATACCCATCCTGGCATTTCCCCCTCGAGACCAAACGAGGAAGTTAAACCGAGGAACTCACACAGTTGGCAGTTTTATTCATTCCATTATAGTTGAAGCACTTACTAGTCAGATATAGATAACATGAATCATCCTGAGAGCATAAGTAGTGCGCAGTTTTAGTTAACCATTCAGTTGTAGTTACACTACTTACTAGTCAGATACAATTAGCATGTGACATCCCAAACCCAGCAGTTGTTGGCACTTTTATTTCATTCCATTGGAGTTGCAATACTTACTAGGCAGGTATAAAATGGCACGATGCACCCCAGTTCCACCAGTTGTTGGCACTTTTATTACATTCCATTGGAGTTGAAGCTGATTACTAGTCACATATTAAGTCAAATTTATAGTACTGCTTTAGTTATAGTTGTCTATGATCGAGATACTGTGCTCCAAGTCATCCATAACCACGGACACGGCTTTCAGAAAGATTTACCCTGTAGGGGTGCACAAATAGCAACACACACACGATCAACCTCGGAAAAACCAAATCAAAACCCAACGAGGCTTTCACGACAAAGCAATCACAGGATTCATAAAATATTTCAGGGGGCCACCCCATTGCTACCATAGCGAAGTTGGCGGCTCGAGACGGACCCAAGGTTTGCGCCAATGGCTGTAAACGACTGGGAACCCGAAAGTGTGACTGGGCTTGTCGATACCGCGAAAACACTCCGCAATTCCTAAACAGTACAGGTGCTCCACGCACAATCGTAAATAAAGCAGTAAAGCTTAGCATAAGTACAGGATAGTAATAAAGCCCCAAACTAGTTTGTGGCCCCAATAAATAAGAAATGAATCAAGCTCTGGCTAAGGGGGATTCATAGACTCTCCCGTATGTGGATAGTGCGAATAGTCAAGGAACAGGTATCAAGTACTCGGGGCCTACAGGAGACAAGTGAGCGTGGAAGAACCAAATAACATCTATTGCCCACTGATGCCTCTGCATTAGTTATATCTATTTCCAGCAATTTAATAGTTGTATTTAAAGTCATGATCCTCTCCACCGTAAAGCATATGACAACAATCCAACAACTGTGTGGTACTTCACGACACGGGATCGCTTTGAAAGCAAGCGACTCACGCAAGACCATCTATATACCAAACAACAGGTAATAGGAGGTGTCCAAGGCAATATAAAGGCTGCACGGAATATATCTGGTACGGAACACTAAAGCATCGCGACACGGATAGCAATAGATCAACAGGAGGAAATAAAGACTACAAATGCAAAATAGGTAGAAAGGGGGAGAATGCTCGCCTGGAAAACATAGCCGAAGATTCATCTGGAGATCGGGTCAACACTCGCATCCACTCAATGGCCTAATCCGTGAAGAAGCAAAGCACTAGAAGAAACACCGGATACACTATTTAATACTACGACAGAAGATCAGGCATGATGCATGTATGATGTATGATATGACAAAGGTGCGATGCAATTAGGCAATATTAAGCGGAACCGGGGTCCCGACAATTAATTATATGATTCAAGTTGTTTAGATATCCGCAATTTAAATGTTGTATTAACAAGGCAAAACATGACATAGGTTCGCTATGCAATTTTAAATGGAGTCAATATAAAACTACAAAAGCCCGCATATGGTCTCCATATTTAATTTAGATGAATTGCCATCTAACCCAAACCGCACGATAATATGTATGCAAGCATGTACAATTTAATATGTAACAATTATAATTCATTTATAAAATAGGGGTCTCGGGTAGGGGATCACATTAGGGTTCTGAAGATCTTGGGGTCTCGAGGGATCGGTCTTGGCTTCGGACTCCGGGATCAGGGTCTTGGCGGTGCATGAAGAAGGTCTTGGTTTCCAAGGTGAAGATGTTCGGTTCCACGTTGAAGATCTTGTCAGGATGAACTCGAATTAGCGTCTGTGGTCTTGGTTCGCAACGTCACATCACAACAGCACAAGACGGAACTGCGTAGGCCTGGCACCACCATCTCACATCCACGACCACACTTCACACAAACAGAGCACATGAGGAGGGCTAGAAGGCCTGTACATCATGTAGAAATGGCAACACCTTACCACACGTGTAGCACACATTCACTAAGGAGGCCGAGGCTAGCTAGGACTAGGCCTGGTCTACGAGCATATGGAACGGCGAACCACAGCGCGTGCATAGGTCGATGACGCGAAGGGCGGGAGAGGGCACTCACGGAGGCCGGACATGGGATTTGGCAGAGAGACGATTGTCGTTGTGTGCTGCAGGAAGGGGTGGGATCAACGACGATGCAACAGGGAGGCGAGGAGCGAGTGGTGGCGCTGGGAAAAAGCCGCAGAGAGGACGAGGACGCGGTGGACGGAGCATGGAGGTGGGCGGCATCCTTGGGCCATGGTGCTCGTGTGGTCTAAGTGAGGCCAGGCTCGTCTGGGTCAGGAGTATGCGGAGAGGAGGGCCGCCCGTCGCAGCGGTGGGGCCAGGTGGAGCTTGACATGGGTCGAGAGCGAGGTCGGCTACACGGGCGAGCGTGAGGCAGGGCCGTGCTCGGAGGCGGGGCCGGTGGTTGGTGGTGCTGCGGGTACCACGACGAGGGGGTCCGGTGGCGCCGCAAGGGGCTTACAGAGGAGGGGGTCGCGCGGTCGCGAGACGGTGCAGCACCTAGCGGCGGATGATGCCGAGCTTGGCGGCGGCGGGGATCGAGCGAAGGGGATCACGAGGATGGAGTAGGTGGCGGTGGGGTCGAGCGCGGGCCCTCACGGCTTGACGGCGAGGAACACCGGCAAGGGTGGGGCTCGATGAAGGAGAGGCCGGCGGCGGCGGCTCTGCTCACGGGAAGGAAGGGAGCGAGGAGGCGAGGTCGCGGGGTGGGGATTTGCATCGAGGAAGGGGAGGCCAGGAGCGGGTCGCATCGTGGTGGGACCAGGTGCGGGGTGGGGCCAGGCGGGTTGGTGGACGTGGTTGACCACAAGCGCTAGGCTGGGGCGGTTCGCTCGTGACCGTGCAGGTGTGCATATCTATCATGGTGCCGGTGTAATGCGTGCTGGGCGTGAAGCGATTGACTAAGCGCAGCGTGAGGCAGGTGGGGTGAGCGTGGGAGAGGGTCTAGGGTTTGGTCAAGGTTGGTCCGGTTAGGGCTAGGGTTTTTTCTTAGATGGGCCGGGTAGTAGGTGGCCTGGCCTAACGGCTGGGCTGCCTCCCCGGTCCGACAAAATAGTTTTATGTATTTATTTTTGCTTTAAAAGCCTTTTCTAAATTATTTTTAGACAAAACAAAATATCCGGGAAAAAGGCCCGGGGTTTTGATTTGAAATGAAGATGGGGGATATTTAGAAACAAAACTAGGCTTTTCAAAGATAGTTTTAGGCAAATCATGCATGAAGACATAAAGATGCTCAAATGCAATGTGGCATTATGACATGAGCATGCGATCATGATGATGTACAAATTAAAAACAACACGCGATTTTCTAGTAGTGGTTTTATCGGGGTCCTACAATTCGACACCACTAACAATGGATCTCGCCCTCGAGGTCCGCCTCATGGTACGAGGAAGAAGGCCGACGATCTGAATCTTCTCGCTTCATATAGATCCTCGCGACACCACTAACAAAGTGTCTTGCTCCATTTTGAAATCAGCGACACCACCAACAAGGGTTGTTGCTCATGTTCGTTGAGAGAATGCTCCGGATAAACAAAGGACGAAGTTAAAGTTAAGGCCACCCCTAACTTCCATGGAAGGAGTAAATTGCATCGTTCCACCATACAATGTACCAAAGCGAATGCTAAGAGTAGTGGTATGGTCGCGACTCCATCCCGCACTCAAAGAATTACTCGGTACATGAATAGAAGAATGATGCAACCAACTCTCAGAATTCAGACTGAAGATCTCGACAAGCGAGGTTCGGAAACAAAGGAGTGATGCAGGGTTTCATCGGATCTGATGTAGATGAGGTCGTCGCGTTGAAAAACACCGAAAGATACAATAATGATTTCAGTGGATGTTGATCCACTGAAAGATACACAGAGAAAAAATTTCTCAGATAGCATGAAGACCGGATGTAGCAACACCGTTACAAGAGGAAACGAAACCCTGAAGGTACGAAGGAAACCCAACCACGAGAAATCCTGGACTCAAAGAAAGGATAAGAGAGCATATTCAAAACACGCAGAGGTAAGAGGAGAATAGCATAGGGGTAAGGAGTAAAATCAGACCTAATCAGATCTATCCAACCGATTTTGCAAAATAGTTTTGACACTCTACATCGGCCGTTAGCTAGGTTATCCTACAGGCTGGACCAGTGGGGTATCGCAACTGCTGGGCTCTGATACCACTTTGTAACACCCTTGAATCGGCCCTATGCAAGTTTTAGTGTTTCCCGCCAAACCCGCATAGAAACAATTCAAAGATGCCCACCAGGCACTTGCGTACCGGTGGAAAACGAAGTAATAACATTACACAATAGTCCACGATATAACCCACAGAAACATATATATATACAACAATGACCCTATGAGTCAAAAATACAGATATACAATACAAAGTTCCAAATCACCTTGAAAACGATACAACATCCGAGTACGGATAAGATGAAAATGGGGCTAAGAGCCCTGAAGAATAACCAATGGCGTCCATAACCCTGCCCAGGCCAAGCCGGAAGGGTAACCCTGCTAACAACGTCGAACTCATACCTGCTAAAAAAGGGGTGTCGACAAAGGGCAGAGGAAAAAGGGAGCGGTCAGTACTGAGGCCAGTACACGACGAGGCTAGAATTCGGCGGCTCTCGCCTACATAGGTATGGTGGGCTGAAGCGGCAGCGAAGCATGCACTAAACAACCTATAGAGACTCGATTCAACTGTCGGCTATTAGAGAGGGATAAGAAAGACCTATTCGGAACCACCTGATACTAGCACCAAACATATCCATCCTGGCATTTCCCCCTCGAGACCAAACGAGGAAGTCAAACTGAGGAACTCACACAGTTGGCAGTTTTATTCATTCCATTATAGTTGAAGCACTTACTAGTCAGATATAGATAACATGAATCATCCTGGGAGCATAAGTAGTGCGCAGTTTTAGTTAACCATTCAGTTGTAGATACACTACTTACTAGTCAGATACAATTAGCATGTGACATCCCAAACCCAGCAGTTGTTGGCACTTCTATTTCATTCCATTGGAGTTGCAATACTTACTAGGCAGGTATAAAATGGCACGATGCACCCCAGTTCCACCAGTTGTTGGCACTTTTATTACATTCCATTGGAGTTGAAGCTGATTACTAGTCACATATTAAGTCAAATTTATAGTACTGCTTTAGTTATAGTTGTCTATGATCGAGATACTGTGCTCCAAGTCATCCATAACCACAGACATGGCTTTCAGAAAGATTTACCCTGCAGGGGTGCACAAAATAGCAACACACACGATCAACCTCGGAAAAACCAAATCAAAACCCAACGAGGCTTTCACGACAAAGCAATCACAGGATTCATAAAATATTTCAGGGGGCCACCCCCATTAAGCTACCCGCAACGAAGTTGGCCGGCTCCGAGATGGACCCAAGGTTTGCGCCAATGGCTGTAAACGACTGGGAACCCGAAAGTGTGATTGGGCTTGTCGATACCGCGAAAACACTCCGCAATTCCTAAACAGCATATGTGCTCCACGCACAATCGTAAATAGAGTAGTAAAGTATAGCATAAGTACATGATAGTAATAAAGCCCCAAACTAGTTTGTGGCCCCAAGAAATAAGAAATGAATCAAGCTCTGGTTAAGGGGGATTCATAGATTCTCCCGTATGTGGATAGTGGGAATAGTCAAGGAACAGGTATCAAGTACTCGGGGCCTATGGGACACAAGTGAGTGTGGAAGAACCAAATAACATCTATTGCCCACCGATGCCTCTACATTAGTTATATCTATTTCCAGCAATTTAATAGTTGTATTTAAAGTCATGATCCTCTCCCCCGTAAAACATATGACAACAATCCAACAACTGTGTGGTACTTCACGAGACGGGATCGCACCTGAGCAAGGGACTATGACTCGCAAGACCATCTATCTACTAAACAACAGGTAATAGGAGGTGTCCCAGGCAATATAAAGGCTGCACGGAATATATCTGGTACGGAACACTAAAGCATCACGACACGGATAGCAATAGATCAACAAGAGGAAATAAAGACTACAAATGCAAAATAGGTAGAAAGGGGGAGAATGCTCGCCTGGAAAACATAGCCGAAGATTCATCTGGAGATCTGGTCGACACTCGCATCCACTCAACGGCCTAATCCATGAAGAAGCAAAGCACTAGAAGAAACACCGGATACACTATTTAATACTACGGCAGAAGATCGGGCATGATGCATGTATGATGTATGATATGGCAAAGGTGCGATGCAATTAGGCAATATTAAGCGGAACCGGAGTCCCAACAATTAATTATATGATTCAAGTTGTTTAGATATCCGCAATTTAAATGTTGTATTAACAAGGCAAAACATGACATAGGTTCGCTATGCAATTTTAAATGGAGTCAATATAAAACTACAAAAGCCCGCATATGGTCTCCATTTTTAATTTAGATGAATTTCCATCGAACCCAAACCGCACGATAATATGTATGCAAGCATGTACAATTTAATATGAAACAATTGTAATTCATTTATAAAATAGGGGTCTCGGGTAGGGGATCACATTAGGGTTCTGAAGATCTTGGGGTCTCGAGGGATCGGTCTTGGCTTCGAACTCCGGGATCGGGGTCTTGGCGGTGCATGAAGAAGGTCTTGGTTTCCAAGGTGAAGATGTTCGGTTCCACATTGAAGATCTTGTCCGGATGAACTCGAATTAGCGTCGGTGGTCTTGGTTCGCAACGACACAGCACAACAGCACAAGACGGAATTGCGTAGGCCTGGCACCACCATCTCACATCCACGACCACACTTCACACAAACAGAGCACATGAGGAGGGGTAGAAGGCCTGTACATCAGGTAGAAACGGCAACACCTTACCACAGGTGTACCACACATTCACTGAGGAGGCCGAGGCTAGCTAGGACTAGATATGGAACGGCGAACCGCAGCGCGTGCATAGGCCGATGACACGAAGGGCGGGTGAGGGCACTCACGGAGGCCGGACATGGGATTCGGCGGAGAGACGACTATCGCTGTGTGCTGTAGGAAGGGGTGGGATCAACGACGATGCAACATGGAGGCGAGGAGCGAGCGGTGGCACTGGGAAAAAGTCGCAGAGAGGACGAGGACGCGGCGGCCGGAGCTTGGAGGTGGGTGGCGAGGAGGCCGACGGCAACGTCCTGGGGCCACGGCGCTCGCGGGGTCTGAGCGAGGCCGGGCTCGTCCGGGTCAGGAGTATGCGGAGAGGAGGGCCGCCCGTCGCAGGGGTGGGGCCAGGTGGAACTTGACGCGGGTCGAGAGCAAGGTCGGCTACGCGGGCGAGCGCGAGGCAGGGCCGTGCTCGGAGGCGGGGCCGGTGGTTGGTGGTGCTGCGGGTACCACGACGAGGGGATCCGGTGGCGCCGCAAGGAGCTTACAGAGGAGGGGGGTCGCGCGGTCGCGAGACGGCGCAGCACCTGGCGGCAGATGATGCCGAGCTTGGCGGTGGCGGAGATCGAGCGAAGGGGATCACGAGGATGGGGTAGGTGGTGGTGGGGTCAAGCGCGGGCCCTCGCGGCTTGACAACGAGGAACACCGGCAAGGGTGGGGCTCGATGAAGGAGAGGCCGACGGCGGCGGCTCTGCTCACGGGGAGGAAGGGAGCGAGGAGGCGAGGTCACGGGGGGGGGGGGGGGATTTGCGTCGAGGAAGGGGAGGCTAGGAGCGGGTCGCATCGTGGTGGGACCAGGTGCGGGGTGGGGCCAGGCGGGTTGGTGGACGTGGTTGACCACAAGCGCTAGGCTGGGGCGGTTCGCTCGTGACCGTGTCTTGTAGTGCAAAAGTGTATGTGCAGGCGTGAGGCAATTGACTAAGTGCGTCGGCAGGGTGTGAGGTGGGGTGAGCATGGGAGAGGGTCTAGGGTTTGGTCAAGGTTGGTCCGGTTAGGGCTAGGGTTTTTTCTTAGATGGGCCGGGTAGTAGGTGGCCTGGCCTAACGGCTGGGCTGCCTCCCCGGTCCGACAAAATAGTTTTATTTATTTATTTTTACTTTAAAAGCCTTTTCTAAATTATTTTTAGACAAAACAAAATATCCGGGAAAAAGGCCCGAGGTTTTGATTTGAAATGAAGATGGAGGATATTTAGAAACAAAACTAGGCTTTTCAAAGATACTTTTAGGCAAACCATGCATGAAGACATGAAGATGCTCAAATGCAATATGGCATGATGACATGAGCATGCAATCATGATGATGTACAAATTAAAAACAACACGCGATTTTCTAGTAGTGGTTTTATCGGGGTGCTACAACCTCCTGCCTCGGTCCATGCGCCTCCTGCATCTCCAACCTGGAGCCCTCAACATGACCCCTGGACTGGTCTTGTGCAGGCCTGGCCTATGCCTTGGGCCGCCCCGTCTCCGATCAGCGCCCCTCCTGCCTATGGCGGCGCCTGGCAGCCTGGTGTTCGCCCTCACACGGTGCACCTGGTCCCATGCTCCAGTGTGCGCCTCAACACGCCTATCATGCAGCTCCGATCTACGCGCCATACGGTGCCCCCTACGGCCCCTCCTATGTCACTCTTGCATATGCCGATGGGAGCTTCTACCCAGCACCGCCTCAACTACTTCAGCAGCCGGCGTTGCTGCCCACGCCGCCTTCTCCCTCAACTCCAAGCTAGGATCAACCTGCCTTTTTACAGGCCATGAACAACTTTGCTGCATAAGGAAACTTAGGTATGGATTAGATTTTTTATTCTGGTGCTTCTAGTCATATGTCTGCCTCAAGTAATTTGTTGTCTTCCTGCACCACTTCTCCTTTTTCTTTAGTTATTCTTGGCAATGGTTCCTCTATTCCTATTCATTGTGTTGGACAAGCTCAAATTTCTTCCACCTCGAAACCACTTCTTCTTCGTGATGTTCTTGTTGCTCCTTCTCTTATGAAAAATCTTATTTTTGTTCGTCAATTCACTTGTGATAATCTTGTCTCCCTTGAATTTGACCCTCTTAGTTTATCTGTGAAGGACTACCGGACCAAGACCGAGATCGCCATGCTTCAATAGCTCCGATGATTTATACTCTCTCCATGGTACCCGGCCGCTGCGGATCCAACATCCATGGTGGCTTCTGTTGATCTTTGGCACGTCTCGGCCATCTCCATAGTGCTGCTTTATCATCCATCCTTAGTGAATTTTCAATTCCTTGTCATAGAGATACCCATAATTCTTCGTTGTGCGAGTTTTGTCAATTAGGGAAACATGTTCATCCAGCCTTTAGTTCTTCTACCTCTACTAGTACCTTTCTATTTGAACTTCTACACTGTGATTTAAGGACGTCTTTTGTCGAGAGTATTTTAGCTTATAAGTATTATCTTGTTATTTTAGATGATTTCACTCATTATGTTTGTACCTTTTCCTTGTGCAACAAATCTGACGTGCATTCTCTTTTTCTAAATTTTCAACGTCATGTCTCAACACACTTCTTTCTCCCCTACGTTTTATTCAGTGATAACGGTAACGAATTTGATAACTAAAAAAACAGAAACTTTTTTCCTCCATCACGGTATTCTCCGTTTTTCTTGTCCCTACACATCTCCTCAAAATGGAAAAGCTGAATGTTCTTTTCCTTAGAACTCTTCTCCTCCACGCCTCCATGCCTCCAAAATTCTGGGCCGAAGCACTTCGCATGGCTACTTTTCTCCTTAATATTCGACCATTAAAAGCAAATTTCAACAATACACCCTTCTATTCTCTATTTTTAACTCGCCCTAATTATGCCGACATTCATGTTTTTGGCTGTCTTTGCTTTCCCAATTCTTCTGCTACGACCCCCAATCAACTTTCTTCTAGATCTCTTCCCTGCATCCATCTCGGTTTTTTAGACGAGCACAAAGGCTATCGTTGTCTCGATCTCGTTTCGGGTCACGTTCATATTTCTCATCATGTCACTTTTTCAGAAAATATTTTTCCTTTTGCTCAGCGTCTTGACTCCTCTACTCCTGTACCTATCCAGCCATCCTCTACAGTGCGTTTTCCATATTTTATGTCTCCTGAAATTTCTGCCACCGATCCTACCGCGGCAGCAAAAACAGTCCAAAATCCTGCCACTGCAGGAAACCCTGCCACTGATCCTCCATCACCGCTACCATCCCTGCATCAACCCTCTCCCCTGCCACATCCGAACCACCAACCCCGGCGTCGGTCTCTTCCACTGCGCTTGAGGCCTCGCCTTCCCCCTCCTAAACCACTACCTTCGCACGCCATACTTATACATGCACCACTCAATGATCATACCATGCGTACTCGTGCAAAATCTAGTTCCCTCCTTCTTGCTCAACGTCTCAACCTACATGCTATCCCGGCTATATCTCCTCTCCCTAAAACCTACAAATGTGCTCTTCTTGATTCCAATTGGGTCGCCGCCATGCAAGCTCAATTTAATGCTCTTATTGAAAATAATACTTGGACTCTTGTGCCTCGTCCATCCAACTCCAACATAGCCTCTAGCAAATGGGTCTTTCGCTAAAAATTTCACTCCGATGGTAGTCTTGCTCGCTATAAGGCTCGTTGGGTATGTCGTGGATATTATTCTCAGTTTAGTTGTCTCTTCCTCCTAGACTATTCACCAATTAGATGTAAAAAAATGCTTTTCTTCATGGTTCTCTTAATGAAACTATCTACTGCCAACAAACTTTTGGTTTGAAAATTCTTCCTACCCCGATCATGTGTGTCTCCTTCAAAAATCTCTCTATGTCCTCAAACAAGCTCTCCATGTCTGGTTTCAATGTTTTTCTACATTTATTCAAACTATCGGGTTTACTGCATCTCTTTCCGACACTTCTCTCTTTATCTATCATCAAAACTTTAATGTTGCCTACATCCTTCTTTATGTTGATGACATTGTTCTTACTGCCTCCTCTCAATCTTTCCTAGATCATGTTTTTTTTCCTTCTTCGCAACGAATTCTCCATGACTGATCTTGGTTCTCTTCATCATTTTCTGGGCATTGCTGTTCACCGTGACACATCTGGACTTTTTCTCTCTCAGCGTCAATATGTTATTGATTTGCTTAACCGTGCTGGTACGACCGATTGTCAGTCTTCTTGCACCCCTGTTGATACGTCTTCTAAACTTTTTTGTGCCGACGAACCTTTTTCTGATCCTACTCTATACCGTAGTCTCACTGGTGCTCTCCAATACCTAACAATTACTCGTCCTGAAATTTCTTTCGCTGTCCAACAAGCTTGTCTCTATATGCATGATCCTCGTATCCCTCACTATAATCATGTCAAACGTGTTCTTCGTTACATAAAATGCACCCTCGACCATGGCTTACATATAAACTCTTCTTCACCAAATTCTTTGACAACTTACTCTGATGTAGACTGGGCTGGTTGTCTAGATACTCGACGATCCACAGCTTACTTTGATGCAGACTGGGTTGGCTCGTCTGCTAAGGCTGAGTATCGCGCCATGGCACATGCCGTTGTTGAAACGGTCTGGCTACGCCATCTTCTCACGGAGCTCCATCGACCTCTTCAACAAGCGACTATTGTTTATTATGACAACATCTCAGTTGTTTATCTGTCCGGAAATCCAGTGCAACATCGGCGAACTAAACACATTGAGATAGACATTCATTTTGTTCGAGGGAAGGTGGTTCTTGGACAAGTTTGTGTTCTTCATGTTCCTATTATGGCTCAATTTACATCTTCACCAAGGGGCTAGCTACTACACCATTCTCACCGATATTTGATTCAGTCTCAACGTCGTCGAGCCTCCCGTTGTGACTGTGGGGGGATGTTAGACAATCAACTTGTGTGCCAAGTTTAGGACTCTAAACCGACTCGGCTAGGGCACCGACTCGGCCAGGGCCTAAACCCCTCTTTATATTCTCTTATAATTGTAAAGATTTTGATTATTGAAGTATCAAAACTATTCTATTCAACAACTTTGGCATGCCATGTGTGCCAACATAAAGCTGCAGAGCCTGAACCCCTCCTCCATCCCATCAGCACTGAATACCCCTGATTAGGTAACCCTGATTGTCCCAAAAAAGGGCGTGCTCATCGACGGACCAGCTCGGTCAGATAACCGGGATGTCGACATCTTTAGCTCTAGGTCAGCCATATGAAGGTGCACCTAAGGCTTAGCCATCAAGTTTAGGGAGGAGCAAGGGCGCTGTGAGGCAACACCATCACTACATGTCGCTGCACTGCTCAATAAGTTGAGGCATAGAGGCGGTCGAACAACCTCCTCCTTGGTGGAATCGGCGCCGATCAACAACCTTGGGGACTCCAGTTCAGGTAGAGATGTTGTCCTTGCTATCATAGATTTCTTGGCACCTTCAGCCTGCAGAGTTTACACATGGCAGTGGGTTTTCAAAGGATGCAAAACGAGACCATCTGAAAAAACACCCAGGTCCAGGTCAGTTACCACATCAAAGAGGCTGGATCTCCTCTTCTTCTGTGTGAGGCTACTCTGCCTCAGGAAGTACTTCTGTGCATGGCTGGCCACCTGCGTTGGAGTCCGTGACATGACGAACCCGCCAGTCGCCTTTCCCGAGTTTTTCGAGGCCAGCGAGGAACATCCGGTGCTCTTCCTCTGTCCATGGAACTCCTGAGACGGTTTATTCGGAAGCAACATAAGAACATATAAACTTCTTGGAACGACTGAACTTCTCTCAGGGTGGATTGTTTATTCAAGAATTTAAATATTACTACCTCCAGTAGGCTAAAATAGCCTACCAGAACATCTTATATTTAATAGGAACAGAGGTACTAGTAATAATTATTTGAAGCAAACTCGAAACCACAAGTGGTATTATAAGTGCATCTAAACAGTTGTGCAAGAACGACGCGGATTTCATTTCACGCCCACCTTTCTTCCTTTCGTGAGCTCTGGCTATGAGGCCATCGGACAGGTATCCACCGGGGAATCGCTCGGTGCTCTCCTCTACTGAGACAAGCGAAGACTGCGGCGGCGACACGGAAGGCGATGTGCTCAACACAGAAGCAGCTCCATAGTAGGCTGCCGGTGAACAAGCACTCCATGCTGAGGCACTTCTTCGGAGAGGAGACTGGATGAGCCTACCTGGACCTGCACCCCAAACAGCCTGAGGCCACTACAACCTGAATTGCCACCGCTGGTGCAGTTCTCCATGCCTCTGTGGCCACTGCACGTCCTGGAGTTGTGGTCATTGGTTCCACAACTTGAGCACTTCCTAGACATCCCTTGATCTGATGGATGGCACAAGGACGTAGGAAACAGATGGGGATGTGTGGGAGGAGCCAAGAAACAGAGAGATCATATAGATATATAGATCTTCTTTGAGCTAGTTATCATCCGGCCCGGGACAACTCGAGGCGGAAATGAGGCGGCGGCGCAGGCTCACGCTCGCCCCGGGACAGCTCACGCCGGCCAATCACTCCTCGCCACCGCCGGCCGCAGGGGGGTCTGGTTCGAGGTTCCAATGCCTTGGATCCGATGTTGAGTCTGAGGGGGATGATTCTCTGGTGGCTCGGGTGGCTCTGGAGGGGCTCGAGGACGAGGATGGCAGGCTAGGGTGGACCACTGTGTCTCGCCGGCGTCGGAAATCTGATGAGGAGCTGAAGCAGCAATTCTGGGAGGAGATAGGGTTCCCCACGGCGGAGTCTCGCTTCTAGGAGAAGGTGTCGGCGGCTTATCCATCACCACCGGTGGTGGCTTCGCCGACGGTGGTTCTGAATAGGACGAGGTCGTCTTTACCGACTCTTCGGCAACGAGGGGTGCGGGTGAGGCCCTGGCGTGGTCCGCTCCCTCCGCGGAGAGTATCGGCACCGCCGTTGTTGGGCCGGCGGATCTCGGAGGCGTTCGAGCGCATGGAACCGAGTCTCCCAAGGGCTGACGTGGACTCGGTTGATGACGTGGTGGCCGGGCCTACTCTGACTGCGGGTTTGACCGAGAAGGAGTCTGAGACCGAGTTCTCCTGGACCGCGATCGCGTTAAGGTTCCGATCGGCGTGGTTTAGGGCTCCCTCTCGCTTCGTGTGGTCATCACTGCTGTCTCCGTCGCCGAACCTCAACGCCTATCCGAGATCGGTCTCTTCTCCGGCGGCAGGTTCCTTGTTTCCTGGCCGGTCCTTCGCGGACGTCCTTTGCTCGCCTTCTCCGATCATGGCTGGGAACGGCCAGGGATCGCTGCCTCGCGGTCCTACCGCTTCGCAGTCGCCTCGGGGTCCGCTGATGACCGCTGCTGCGCCGCCGGTGACTGCTGCTCCGCCGACGTGTCCTCAAGGGGCCACTGCTCCAATGCCTAGGGGACCGCATGTCGGCCCCGCTGCGCCGGTGCGGGGGCCGCCGCCTGCTGCGGCTGCGCCGTTCGGGGTGCCGCCAGGGTTCCCTCCTGGGGTCCAGTTCCCGCCTCCTGTCGCGTACTTGGCGGCATCCCAGGCCGCGCTGTTTCAGCCTCTGCAGCCGCCATACCAGGGCCCTCACCAACACTTCCCCGGGCCGCCGCTTGCTGCCTTCCCCGGGGGCGGACTGGGTGGTGCTTTCACCCCTCCTCCCCTAGTGCAATCTGGTCAGCCGTTGCAACAGTTTGCTGCGGGGATCGGCCCGGCTGGGGCTGTGGTTCCCAAGAGGAAGAAGAAGAATAAGACCTCGCAAGGAATTCCGCAGCAGCTTGCGGGATCGCATGTGACACAGCTGACACATCCTCCGCAGATGATGGGACAACAACAGTTTGTGCTTCAGCAGCCATACGCTCACCCGTCTTATGATGATCCGTCTCAGTTCTCTGCTGATACACAGGGCCAGCAGATGCAACATGGGGTTGTGGCATGTGCAACTGAAGCAAATACGGATGGGTTGGGTGTTGCGCCTGTGACAAAGAAGAATAAGAAGGCGATCAGGTATTGGAAGTGTGCGGTTGACTCTCATGCGTCTAAGGACTGCAAGGTTACCCATTATTGTTATATTTGTGATGTTTCGTCTCACCTCACTCTGAAATGTCCGGTGCTCAAGCAGCCACGACACACTGCTTATATGGCAGGCATAGGTCATGACAAGACTTTATTTTCTCAGATTCCCGATAGTGTGGTACGTGAGGGTTTGGGGGATAGCAAGACCCCTATTTCTTTGGTACAAGTGAGTGGTGATGTGGTCTATGCGGATGTGATTGTAAAACAGATTGCCAGGAGGTGCCAGGTTAAGGCTCAGTGGAAGTGGGAGGCTCTTGCGCATGGGGAGAACGAGTTCTTGGTCAGTTTTCCATCCTTTGCAGACCTTAACAGGGTGGATGGTAGCCAGTTTTCTTTTCCTCGGAGCAAGACCCAGTTGTCTGTGTCCACATACAAATTGCAGGAGGTGCCACATAAGTGTGATTTACATCAGTTCTGGTTGCATGTGGAGGGGGTTCCGCATTCCTTACGCACTTTCCTTGGTTTGTGGGCGGTGGGTTCTTTGATGGGCACTACTATTGATGTGGACTTGCTCTCCCTGAGGAGGAGGGGTGTTGTTCGCATTCTGGTCGGCATGTTTGATATTACTATGTTCAATAAGAAGCAGGATGCTCGGGGCTTTTTACCTCACCTCTAACGCTGTGGTTAAATTAAAAGGGTATGAGCTTCGTTTTCGGTTGGAGCCGGAGAGTTATGTGCCTGATCCTGACTTCTCACCATATCTGTGGAAAAGGAATCAGGGTGATCCGGATGCTGGTGGTAATGGGAACTCGGGTGATGATGCTATGGATATATCTGAGCCGTCTTTGACTCCTGCTATGGGTGGGTCTTCTGGCCAGGTGGTTGGACCCGGGAACTCAGCTCTGTCTTTGTCGATACAGGTTCCCGTGCAGGTGTATGTTGTGACTCCTTTCAACGCTTCTCTTGTTACAAAGCATGGAAAGGAACTACTTGACGCCCTTCCGCTTGATACCCCACTTCATGCTGGCCGCGCTGCTAGTGCTTCTCCACATATCACTCCGGCTAGTGCTTCTCCACGTGTCACTCCGTCTCAGTTGCATGCGGCTCTCAAGGTGGCAAATGGTTCTGCTGGGGAGTCACCTTCTCCTTCTCGCGGTCGACCTAATATGATGGGCCGTACTATTCCTCGGCCCCATGTGGAGGGGCCAGTTCTGATGGAGGTGGTCTCTGCTGAGGTGGTGGGTGGACTTACCCAGGAGGGGCTGGTCGGTTCCGCGGTGGCGTCTGGGGTGTTGGCGGGTGCTGCTAAGGCGCCCTTGGACGTGGGACTTGGCGCGACCGGCGATAGGGAGAACCTGGCCCAGGAGGGGTCGGGCTCTCCCCCAGATGACGGTGGTGGCGACGCCCAGGTTGGGTGGTCGCCTGGGGGGACCTGGCCCAGGCAGGGTCGAGTCTTCTCCCGGACGTGGCCTGGTCGAGGCCTAGGCGGAGCAGACCATTGGGGGAAACCTGACCCAGGCGGGGTCGGGTTCTCTCCCATGTACATCGGCACGGAGGAGTCTTCGTCATGGCGTTGATGCTCTTGGCACATCTACCACGGATGAGGACACATTGGTCAAGGCTATGAGGCGAAAGGCAAAATTAAATCTCGATTCTCAGGGTACTTTGAGTTTGTCGAAATCTTTCAATACGTTTTCTACTCCTGTTATTGTTGATAGGCTAGCCAATGTTGGTATTCGTATGGGTAGATCTGTTAAGGAAGTTAATTTTTCTTGTTCTGCTTTGAGACATATGGAGGTTGATCGTTTAACGGTTACTCCTAAATTTTTTGTTCTTCCTGACACTTTACCAATAGAAGAGGAGGAGTTGCATGCCACAGTAGATGGTCAACTCCTGTCTCACTTAGTTGGTGAAGTGTTAGAGGTGGCTTTTGACGAGACTGGGCTAGGTTCATTATATGAGCTGAAAGCTTCTGGTCGAAAATCAAAGATCCAAAAAACTCGCAAGAGGTCTCGTGTATCCAAATCTCCTATTGTTTCTCAATGAATGGCATGTTCTCAAATAGCAGAGGTCTTCGTGACTTGGCTAAATATTTGTTTTATGCTGATTGTGTGAGAGATTATAAGTTGGATTTTTTGGGTATTTCTGAAACTGGTAGACGTGATTTTTCACAAGCCTTACTCAATCGTCTTTTTGGTGGAGTAGACTTTACGTGGGTTTCGCGGCCACCGCGAGGTAGATCTGGGGGAATCCTGCTAGGCGTTAGAGATGAGACTATGGAAGTTTTAGCTAGTTCGGCTGGAGATTTTTTTATTAAAATCCATATCCGTAACAAAGCTGATAATTTTACATGGTCTCTAGTTGCTGTGTACGGGGCTGTCCAGGATGTTTTTAAGGCTGATTTTTTGCGTGGGTTGGTCAATCTAGCTAAGGACAATCCGTATCCTATTTCTATAGGTGGTGATTTTAACTTGCTGAGATTCCCTCATGAGAAAAGTCGGGGACGGTATGATGAGCATTGGCCTTTCATGTTTAATGCCATCATTGACAGCTTGGACTTAAGAGAGGTTACAATGCTTGGGAGACAGTTCACTTAGGCTAACAGTCTTCCGGAGCCTACATATGAAAAACTGGACATAGTGCTTATGGATACCGATTGGGAAGATAAATTCCCTATGGTAACTGTTAGCGCTCTAGAACGTATTGAGGCTTTATCGGACCACGCTCCATTACTTTTATCTGTGGGAACACCATTACGTCAATTCAAACATAAGTTTAAATTTGAACTTGGATGGATGGAACGTGATGGGTTCCATGATTTGGTGAAAGCTTTTTGGGAAAGACCGGTTAGTGCTGCAACACCCATACAACGATGGAACAACAAAATGTGTGCCCTACGCAAGTTCCTTCGTTGTTAGGCCAGACACACTGCCGGAATCCTTAAAAAGGAGAAAATACTCCTTTCAACAATCATTAATGATTTAGAGGCTTCCGCGGAAGTTAGGCTATTATCTGCACAAGAGATTGAGCTAAAAAACCTATCAAATGCGGAAATTGCCAGACTACTTCATAAGGAGGAACTCAAATGGTACCAACGCTCTAAGGAAAAATTTGTCCTTGAAGGAGATGCGAATACAAGATACTTCCATGCAGTTGCCAATGACAAGCATAAGAAGACACTTATTTACTCTTTAATTCAGGATGAAGATACAATTGAGTGCCAGGAACAACTAAAGGCTTATATTACTAGTTATTACAGGGACTTGTTTGGGGCACCGTCAAAAAACTCTTTCGAGTTGGATGAGTCGCAAACAGGGGATATCTCTCAGGTTTCGGTTGAGAAAAATAACTTTTTAACCGCCCCTTACACCGAGGAGGAGGTCAAGAGAGCTGTTTTTCAAATGAAACATAACAAAGCACCAGGCCTTGATGGATTTTCAGTAGAATTTTATCAATAGTTCTAGGAAGTCATTAGAGATGATCTGATGCTTCTCTTCTCTTTTCTGCATGTTGATCAGCTAGAAATTTTTAGACTAAATTTTGGCAACATAATTTTGCTACCTAAGGTTAATAATACGGAACGTATACAACAGTATCGACCAATCTGCCTTCTTAACGTTATTTTTAAAATATTTATAAAAGTTTCTACTATTAGACTGAATTCGGTAGCTGATCATGTTGTTCGACCATCTCAAACTTCTTTCATGCAAGGACGAAACATCCTAGATGGTGTAGTAATCTTTCATGAGACAATCCATGAACTACACTCAAAAAAACTGAATGGTGTATTGTTCAAGATTGACTTTGAGAAGACTTATGACAAGGTTAATTGGTTTTTTCTTCAGCAAACACTCCGCATAAAAGGTTTTTCAGAGGAGTGGTGTAATCTCATACAGTCTTTTGTGACTGGGAGTAGTGTAGCCATCAATGTCAATGATGACAGTAGTAAATACTTCCAGACCAAAAAAGGGCTGAGACAAGGGGATCTGCTGTCGCCTATACTATTTAACATAGTGGCTGACATGTTGGCTATCCTGATTGAGAGAGCTAAGGCTGCCGACCAAATTGAAGGACTAGTTCCACATCTTGTTGATGGTGGTATTTCTATTCTTCAATACGCCGATGATACTATCTTTTTTATGGAACACAATCTAGAGAAAGCTAAGAACCTGAAACTAATATTACCAGCATTTGAGCTTCTCTCTGAATTGAAAATCAATTTCCATAAGAGTAATTTGTATTGTTTTGGCGAGGCTGAGAATGAGGCCCATCTATATGCTGAACTTTTCGGCTGTAGCTTGGGACAATTTCCAATCAATTATCTGGGAATCCCGATTCATTATCGACGGCTCACGATTGCTGAATGGAAACTCGTTGAGGAAAGATTGCAAAAACGTCTTTATAGTTGGAAAGGTAAATTACTATCACTTGGTGGAAGACTTGTTCTCATAAACTTAGTACTCACAAACATGGTACTATATATGATCTCGTTTTTTTAACTACCAAAAGATGTCTTGAAGAAAATAGGTTATTTCCGATCAAGATTCTTTTGGCAAGGTGATGGTGAAAAATTAAATATCGACTTGCCAGATGGAATGTGGTTTGCAGACCGAAAGAATATGGTGGACTGGGCATACATGATTTGCAAGAAAAAACACAACACTTCTCGGTAAATGGTTATTCAAACTACTAACAGAAGATGGTATCTGTCAAATCATTCATTGGAGGAAGTATGTAGGCTCTAAGGCAGTGTCTCAAGTGGTTTGGAAACCCGGAGATTTCCACTTTTGGGCGGGATTTATGGCGTCCAGAAAACACTTCTTTTAGTTTGGTGTGTTTAATATTAAGGATGGATCGCAGATTAGATTCTGGAAAGATAAATGGCTTGGCCAAACTTCCCTTCGTCATCAATATCCAGCTCTCTACTCAATTGTTAGACATAAAAGAGATACATTATCCAAAGTTTTGGAAGCTAATCCTCCTAATGTGTCATTTAGACGAAGCCTCATTGGACCTAGACTTGCATCATGGAACAATCTTTTATTAAGACTATCCACGGTTCAGCTGTCTGAGGGGGTGGATGAGTTTAAATGGAATTTACTCCATAGTGGTAAATTTTCGGTTGACTCAATGTACAGAGCTTTGATCCAACCTGATATTCCTGTCGATAACAATATTAAAATTTGGAAGATGAAGTTATCCCTTAAGACGAAGATATTTGCTTGGTACCTTCGTAAAGATGTAATTCTTACTAAAGACAACCTTGTTAAGAGGAATTGGCATGGAAGTACACAATGTGTATTTTGTCATCACTGTGAGACAATACGACACTTATTCTTCCAATGTAAATTTGCTCGTGTTATATGGTCAATCATCTAAGTAGCCTCTGGTTTATCTCCTCCGTGATCGGTTGCCAATGTATTCGGCAATTGGTTGTATGGGATTCGGGATAAATATGAGACTTTATTTAGGGTAGGAGCGCTTGCTATTATTTGGTCGCTTTGGCTATGTAGAAATGACAAGATTTTTAATAATATAGTTTCTTCTTCTCTGCAGGTGATCTATCGCACAACGGCTATCCTCCGATCATGGATTCCGTTACAGCGTATGGAGTTCCGCGACTTGTTTGCGGAGGGGTGTACGCGATTGGAGGACGTGGCGAGAGATATTTTCTCCCGACATGGATGGCAGCGTGATTTGCGGATTGATCTATCATAGCCGCAGGCTGTTTTTTCTTATTATTTGGATTGTAATGTTCGAACTTTAGTTTAGCTTTCGTTTTGAGGTTGATCGGCTGTATACATCCTAGTTATACAGAGACCGGGTGTAAAACATTGCTATTAAGTAATAAAGCGCCCATTTTCAAAAAAAATATATAGATATATAGGGAGAGGGACCAGTTAGTTGTGTCTGTGTGAATAGATGAGCTGGTGTAATGTTTAGCTTGGGCTTAATACAGGGGCAAAACACAGTACTGGTTGCTCGGGACATCATCATATATACACTCCTATGTCACAGAAGGTAGCATATGTCACTTGTTGGCACCATCTCCTTTTATGGCACTGGGAAATTACTATAAACTAGATTTAGAGGTACGCCTTAGCGCATGACCTCGTGATTTTCGCAATAATTTATCTTGTGTGTTGCGATGATAAAAACCGAGTGAGGAAAAGCATATGTCACATGTTGGCACCATCTCCTTTTATGGCACTGAGCAATTACTATAAATATCGCCTATTTGAATGCATTTAGAATCTGAAGGTGTGAGCTTTTTGTCCTCTAATACCTCTTCTAGTTCTTGACGTCACTTTCAGTATACCTAATATACATGTACTACTATGCTATGCGCCACTTTATTTTTGGTTCCTTGAGAATCCTAAACCCCAACTAAACCCTAAACCCTAATTCTAGAAACTGGGTGTCAATCAAACAGGGTTAGGAATGTCCCGGCTGCATCCTTCGCTCCACTTGTTGTTCCCGAGATTGATATGGTTTGGTTCGGATAATCCTTACCCGTCGGGGATTTTGGCCCAATCCCTGTTAACCCCCTTCGATCTGGCTGGGTTAATCCGGGAATTCCTATACACCGACCAGGTCTATCCTTACCGCGCGAGGCCTCGCCGACCCAGTTTGCAGTTTATTCTCTTTCGTTTTTTTCTCTTTTCCTTTTTTTCGGATGTTTTTTTGGTTTTTATACAACATTTTACGATTTTTAATTTTGTGTTCAGATCTTGAAACTTATTCACAATTTTAAGAAAAGTTTCTTTAATTTTGAAAAATATTTAGATTTAAAAATTGTTCAAATTAAAAAAGTATGTTCAAACTAAATATTGTTCAAATTTCGAATTTACTATTTTTTTCAAAGTGTTCATATTTCAAACAATATAAAATTAAAAAAATCAAATTTTAAATCTGTTCAAAATTTAAATATTATTCAGACACTTTCATATTTATTTACGAAAACACAAAAGAATCAGGATAAATACCAGAAAAAGAGAAAATAGGAAAAAAGAAATAAAAAAGAAACGCTCGTTGTGGCGCGGCCCAACAAACCACTACGCGCGGCTCGCACACCGTCGTCGCCGCTTAAGCGGGGGGCTCCTATACGCCTGCACTGTGTGGGGCGCCACACAGTCACTCGACATGTGCAGTAGTTTGTTGGGCCACGGCCGATTAGACATTGTTTTTCTTTTCTTTTCTTTCTTTTTTCTGTTTTTTCTTATGTTTTTTCTAAAAAAATTCAAAATTGGATAGAAATGTCCTGATATTATTTAAATTTTGAACAGATTTAAAATATATTTTTTAGTTTATCAGTTTGAATCTTAAATTTTTTCAAAAAATAAAAAATGAAATCCAAACAATTTTCACTTTGAAGTCATCGAAAAGAATTCGGACGACTCACCAAAGCGCGAAAGCCAGTTAGAAATAGATTCCTATTTAAGTAGTTCCTAACCACATATAAATTTTAACTTTGAACAATTTTTAATTAAATAATCAAATAATTTTCAAATTTGAATAAATTTTTGAATCTAAACATTTTTAATTTAAAAATATGAATAAGTTTCAAAATCTAAATAAAATTCAAAATCGTAAAAAGTTGTAAACGAAAACTGAAAAGAAAAAGGAAAAAAAAGCGAAAATACAAAAAAAAAACCAAGAAAAACCGCGGTAACAGCCGACCTGGTTGGTGTATAGGATTTGCCCTGAGTTAAATACGTTTGCAGTTCTAATACTTATGACTATGACTCAATTTTGTCCTCGTACCCAAATTTACCATTTTTAGCTGTGTACTTGTCAATTAGACTCAGTCCTACACTATTTTTTCCCTTAGAATTGAGCCGAGATGGACGACGTGTGGACGTTAGCCCGCTTGTAGGAGAGCAGTTGCCTTAGAAATTTGCATTTAGCCCTCCCCACATCTAGAACATAGAAATACGCTCCTGAAAAATTTATAGACCCGCCCTTTGCATCTACTCCGTTAACCAGCGGCTGTTTCAGTTTGAGACAGTTTCGTTATGCTCGAGCGAGGGAAAAAAGAAGACGACGGAGAGGGAGCCACAGGAAGACGACGACAGCAGAGCGACCGAAACATAATTGCGACTATTCAAGGAGGGGACATGACATCGAGACTACACCGATGGTTGTGTTGATCACGGTGGCGATGACCCCATCCATTGCCACGAAGGAGGACAACCACCTCATTTTGGCAAGTCTATGCTCACCTCGAAATGAACCGCCGCCTCGATTTTTTTTTTTGCAAATTTCCAGGACAACTGTTCTCCTACAAGTGGAACCAACGTTCATTTGGCGTCCACGTCAGCTCAATTTCGACAACAAATCTAATTTAGAACTGAATCGAGTCCAATTAACAAATACCCCGTTAAATTTGTACAAACGGGACCGATAGTGTATTAAACTCTTTTGCCCTTCTTACACCGTGTGGGGGGTTCCAGGCCCGGCCCAATCCCTGCAAATACCTGTCGTTAAACGAACAATCGAGGCCCGAGCCGTGGAAACTTTCCCCTAATACTGACTACGGCGGCAGCGGCAGCGACATGAGGCGGCGGTACACTCGTCCCCTCAGTTGCGCGATCGTAGTCTCACGACGGTGGCGCAGCGACCAGGAGGCGCAAGGCGGCGGCGTACTTCTTCCCCTCTCGCGCGTGACACAGGATGTGAGCAGCGGCGGCTGTGGACGAACTCGGTGACTCGGCGGCGGAGGCGACGGCGTCAACCCTCCGAGGCTCCTACAGTGGATTTCTCGCCGGTGAGCCCCTCTTCCCACTCTCGCTTCCCCTTTCCTCCGAATGCGTATTACTTGTACTAGTTGAAACGTGATTTGAGCTTTGAGATTTGACATGGATCAAGGATTGGGGTGTAGAGACGGGGTTCGTCCCAATCCCTCGGTGGACTAATTCCTCTCGGGGATTACTGCCACTGTCCCAAAAACGCCACGCTCCTTTCAGGTCGTGCCATCCCACAATATGAGCTATCGCCCACGGATATCATACAAACAGGTCGAACGCAAATACCCCGTCGTACCGAATTTAACGAAAAAAATATTCTAACTGAATCCTAGTCACGAAAATCTGACAACAACTGGATATGCTACAGTAACTGAAGAAAACGTGCAGGAGCTAGATTGTTCAACACAACATCAGGTTTTTCCTCAAAAAAACAGTTCATCGGGTTACTTTGCAGGTTCACTTGTAGTTGGACCAGTACTCAGCGACGAGATTACAGAAGGCGGAGTCCTCATTTTCCATCAGCTTTGATGGACTGTCGTACTCTACGAGTTTGCCTGCGATAAACAAGTGTCACGTATCTAAAAGAATATCTGTACTTCACTCCAGTTCAGTGCAAGGCATCTATCTGAAGATAATCTCTTGTGCTCCGATAGAATTTAACAGTTGAATAAGGTACTTACCGTAGGAAAGAACCATGACCATGTCACTGTCTGTGACGGTAGGAACCCTGTGCGCTATTGTGATGACCGTGCACCCTGAAAACTCCTGCTTGATGACCCTCTGCAGCACAGCGTCGGTGGCTGAGTCGATGGACGCCGTCGCTTCATCCAGGACCAGGACCCTGTTTCTGCGGAGAAGGACGCGCGCGAGGCAGAAGAGCTGTCGTTGGCCAGCGCTCCAGTTCTCGCCATCATCGCTCACTGAAGATGCATAAAATGAAATCAGATGGGCATATATGACAGACTGTGCCTAAATATTCATAGAGAGCATGCACTCAGAACTGTCGATCATATGGTCTCACCTGGTGACTCTAGAAGTCTAGGAAGAACGCTGATTGTCTTCTTCAACTGGCACTTGTCCAATGCCTGCAACAGACTAGTTTGTCAAAAAGGATCATGGTTAACGAATGTGTGAAAGAAAGTACAACGCTAACAGTTCGAAATACTGACCTCCCAAATATCCTGATCTGTGTACTCACCCAGAGGATCAACGTTGCTCCTAACACTGCCCCTGAAAAGGGTTGGCTCCTGAGGAATGATGCTGAGTTTCATCCTAAGGTCCTTTAGCCCTATTGTGCAAATGTCAACATCGTCGATCAGAATTCGCCCGCTGGATGGGTCGATGAGGCGGAACAATGCGCTAAGGAGAGTTGTCTTCCCGCTCCCGGTTCTTCCAACAACTCCAACCTTGTGCCCAGCTGCAAATGTGCAGGTGATTCCGCGCAAAACCGTAGGCGCATTTTCGCGGTACTTGACCTGAAAAAACATGGACACGGTCACACCATATATATGACACTTCAGAATATCAGATAAAAATCATCAGATACTTGTTGTTCTCTTACTCTCAAGTTCTCCAACTCTATCTTTCCTTGAGATGGCCATGCAGGGGGAGGCCTTCTGTCACTGATAACCGCGGGAGGCTCAGATGGTAGATGCATAAACTGTTTGATTCTCTCCACTGATATGATAGAATTCTCCAGATTTGAGTAGAATCGTGTCAAGAACACTTGCGCGGACGAAAGCGTCAAGGCGTATGAGAGGCATAGCCCAAGAAAACCTGCAGAAAAAATGCCAAGAAAAGAACTCACTGACGTATCAGCACTATTTGTTCGCATATCGTATAAATAAACGGAAGTGCTCGGTCCTGGGAAGTTAATGTTTACCTGGAGCAACTGCTCCCTCTGGTAGCATGACGAGAAGAACGGATGACGTAACAATGACCAAGATCTGCAGCGCCTCAACACGCAGAAGTACCCACTCTAGTGCTGCATTTGTGTAGAAGAAGAGTGTCGCATCCGTGTCGATGAGTTGAAGGTTGGTCCTAATGAACCTATTTGTAGCCCCGAAGGCCCTTATGGTGATCACTCCAAGCATCGACTCAGCCGTGTAGTTCATGACTGGAGCCTTGGTCGTGCCGTTGATCCTGACCAGCTCCCTAGCCGAGGCAATGTAGTATCTCTGCAACAGTTAGTAGAAGAATCGTTGGCATCGGTTCTGCACAAGAAGGAACATGAGTGGAGAGTTCTGCGTGGTCACCTGAATGTACAGCACCATGATCATAGCAGGGAAAGCGACAAGCACAACTTGCCATGTGACCATGATCATTATCACCACGGTCGCTGCCACTTCAATGGTGCCAGAGATCACAAATGTCATCGCAAACGGGATGTCGAAGTCTAAGATGCAAAAATCTGAAGAAGCCTGCATAGTAGGGTGCACAAACTCAGTCTGGAAACCTGCAGTGTAGCATCAGCATAAATCTGAAGAATCCTGTGGAAAATGTAGTATACCCGGGTCATGATCCTTCCTGTCGGGGTAGAGTCAAAGAAGAGCATGGGGGCCTTAAACACCGAGTCCATGAAACCGGAGAAGAACTCTCTTGAGGCCTTGAGGCCGAAGTGAGCAGCAAGAAGGCTCCTCACATAGGCAAACAGGCAGCTGAGGGTCGCCATCACCGCGTAGACGCCGACGACAATCGCGACGCTGAACCGATGGTTCTGAACCATCAATGCAAGCCAGTAGGTTGCAAGGCATTGCAGGGCGACGAACACACACTGCGCGAGTATTATGAGGACGAGGAGGAACCAGGCTTTGGACACTGACACGTAGTCCTTGTATGGTTTCAGTCCAGTTTCTCCCAGATCCCTCTTCTCCTCTTCAGTCAGCTGAACGGATGGTAGGTTACCGGTGGAGATTTCTGCCTCGCTGGCCTGCTGTATCATTGGTAGTTGGTACTGAATCTTGATGGCTGATTCTTTCGCTACACTGCCGTGATCCTGGGAGGAGTCCAGTGTTGTCTTTGAGTCCTTGTGAGCGTTGACAAGCTGTTCGAACGCGGTGCCGGACTGCAGAAGCTCCTCATAGGTTCCCTCCTGAGTTATCTCCCCCTTCTCCATCACCTAAGGACATGTAAGGGTTAGATAGTGCCATGGAACTGCTTGAGTAAGTTTTTCAGTGAGGGTTAATAAGTATTTCGCTGAGACAGCAAACCTACCAAAATCCTGTCAACCTTGGATAGGAACTCCACTTGGTGTGTCACAAGAATGACCGTCTTGTCCCCGAGGGCCGCCATGACACAATCCTTCAAAGACAAAGTTGCTGTCAGTCTGTCACATCACATCACATCCATAAAACGACCATTCACAATTCAGATGATGTGCATAGGAATGAGAAGGATCATTATTACATTGAAAAGGGTTGCCGCGGTGTGCGCGTCGACGGCGCTGAAAGGATCGTCGAGGAGGTAGACATCTGCGTCGTTGTAGACAGCCCTCGCGAGCTGAATCCTCTGCTTCTGCCCTCCGCTCATGTTGAGGCCCCTCTGCCCGATCTCCGTCAGGTCGCCGTGCGGGAAATTCTCCATGTCCTTGTCCAACGCGCAGCACTTGACTGCCCTCTCGTACTCCTCGCCGTTCATCGGCTTCCCGAAGAGTATGTTGTCGCGCACCGTGCCGCTCTGGATCCACGACGTCTGCGAAACGTAGGCCACCGACCCACACACGGCCACCTGAAGAACAGTGAAATGGCAGACACCATCAGTTTCATCGTGGGCGTGATTTTGATCAAATCAAAATTGGTGCAACGTACTGATCCAGAGATTCTTGGTATCTCGCCGAGCGTCGCGCACAGCAACGACGATTTCCCTGCGCCGACCGGCCCGCAGACTGCTATCTTCTGACCGCGTGTTGCGGTGATGTTGATGTCTCTCAGAGTTGCCGCGCCCTTGCTAGGCTCCCAGCTGAAGACACCCTTGTGCACGGCTACCACGCTCGTGTCGGAGGCCGGGAAGCCGAACCTGTCGACGGCGTCCTCCCGGAACTCGTCCTCGGCCAGGAACTTGCCGATGCGGTCGAGCGACACCTTGACCTGGATCATGACGGACAGCACCTCAGGCAGCATCCTCATCGGCTCCGAGACGACGCGCATGGTAGCCAGGATGGTGAACACCACGCCGGCGTCCAGGGGCGCGCTCCGGAGCGCGGCCGTGCCCGCCAGGATCACGGCGGAGATGACCGTCGGCGACACCCAGTACAGCGCGCTGCCGTACGCTTTCTTGGTCTGCGTCTCGGCGAGCCACCGCACCTCCACGTCGCGCAGACGCTGCACGGTCGCCCTGAACTGTTCCTCCCACGACTGCAGCTTCACGACCTTCATGCTGTTGAGCACCTCCGCCGTGGCGCGCTGCCGCTCGTCCTGCGCCTGCATGAACTTCGACTGGTACCGCTGCAGCATCTTGGCGAAGGGCACGTTGAGCACGCCGCAGACGGCGACGGGTGCCAGACCCGGGACCGCGCCCGTGCCGACAGTCCAGAACAGGAGCGCGACGGCTAGGGCGAGCTGCACCGGCATGCTCCATGCCAGGTGCAGCCAGAACGGGAACTCGCCCAGCCGGTACGCGTCGACGGCGATGTAGTTGGTGATCTCGCCCGCGGAGTGGCGGCCGCGCCCCTCGCTGGACAGTCGCAGCTGCTTCTCGAAGACGGCGGCCATGAGCGCCGAGCGCATGCGCATACCGAGCCGCCTTGACCCGAAGAACCAGTGCCTCTGCGACAGCGACTCCACGAGCTTCATGGCCACCAGGCCGGCGATGAGCGCGGCCCCGGTGCCGAGATCCCGCACTGGCCTGTCGGAGTAGGACACGAAGCAGTACAGCATCACCGGAGACGCGGCGAAGGACACGGTGCGGAGAAGCGTGTACAGCGCCGTCAGGAGGAGGTCCTTCTTGTGGCACTCTGCGAGCACGAGGAGCACGAGGTTGCTCGTCCTCTGACTCGCCGACGACTCCCTCCGCCGGTGCCATTCGGCGAGGAACGTCCGACATGCCTCCGCAGCCTCGTCGCCGGCGTCCAGTGGTGGGATGTCGTTGAGGTCCAGCGGCTTGGAGTACCCCAGGCGCAGCAGCGAGTCCATCCACGTGAACGTCAGGCGGCTGAAGAATCCGGCCTCGCCGAACGCCGCCCGGCTCTCCCGGACGCCTCCCGCCGCCAGTAGAGGCTCTGACTCGTCGCCGCCTCCGTCTGTGACGGCGGCACCATGGCGGGCTCTGCAAACTCCGATCGCGCACAAGAGAAGCATCAAGCTGACAGCCCATGACAAAGCGTCAACGACTTCCAGATTTCTCCCCGTCACGATCTTCTCCAAGCTGTAGGCCGTGACCAGGGTCGCGTCCAGCGCCCACCACGCTACCGCCAGAGCTCCGGAGAGTCTCGTGGGACGGAAGACCAAGGAGACCGACAGCATCACCCAGACGAAGCCTCTGACGAAGAGCTCCGTTCTGTGGGGAGAGGAGGACGTCCATGCTCCCAGTCCCAGGCAGACACACGCAATGCCGAGGAGCGCGCAGCAGGGAGAAGCTAGAGCGCACGGCAACGGAAGGTCCCTTGCGGCCCTGACCCTGAATCGCCTCGTGCAAGCGGCGATGAGCAAGCTCAGGATGTAGACGGCAAGGAGAAGAAGGTTCACGAGATCGATCAGCGTCATCTGCTTGAAACACAGAGATCCCAGCAGCTCCAGAGTGAGATCTCCTCCGCAGGCTGATGATGCCAGCAATAATGGTGTACTACCTGCAATAGTAAATTAAATTGGGGGTTGGCGCTTCTTGTTGAGGAACACGACACGCATGAGATTCTAGGAAATGAGATCATTCTGAAATCAAGGTAAGTAAGATTTGATGCAGCAGATGGAGTTGGTGACCTTGCATGCTCCCTTGATCCATTGCGGCTTCTTCTGCTCAGTTCCAGAATGAATGAATTAAACAAGAAGAGATTTTATTTGTCCTGTATAGGAGTACTTAGGAGGATAGGTGGTTAGTTATGAGTCGTGCCCCCTCTGCATTTCCACATGTGTCAGTAAGAGCAGCCAGTGGTGACCGCCTGACATCACTTGATTCACTCTCCAGTCTCCACTGGCCGTGGCGATTTTGTAGACGAAGCTTTGGTTAGACGCGTCAACGCCATGGATCGCACGACACCAAGGGAAGAAGAAACGGTAGCAAACGACAAAATGATGGAAAGAAACCAAATCGGCAAAACAAAACAAGATGTAAACTTCAAGTCTGCGTATATCACATCCGCAAACTCATTTAGGCAAGTGGCTCTAGGTCATTTTACCATCTAATCCAAAATATAAATGATGACGTGGCACGTTACCACCACCGTGGCATGTGATCCAGGCATATACTGCTTCAGAATGCACGCATCTGCAACGAGATTCTATAGGATTTTTCTTGATGCGGCAATGGACGATCTTCTTTAAGCACAAGGACGGAAAAAAAAGGCCGGTGCATGGAAATAAAGCTCAGCTAGCTGGTTTGTCATGCGTGTACAACCCATGATTTTTCTCTCAGAAAACACACAAAGCTTTGAGCCCCAAATAGGCCTGTAAATGGGCACGTATATGGTTGATTTTGGACTTGCCGTTTATTTTCGTTTAATTAACTAGGATTACCATTTTGCCTACTAAATAACCGCTTCGTGCTGGTGGATATCCGCCATCCGATTAAACTTTACCAAAAAGCAACTGCAACAGCTATTCAGCTTACGGACAAGTAATCCATAGTTAGTACTGAGGTTCCGGTTAATTAAACGGGAACAAGCGGCATCCCACGGGCAGCCGTGGACGCGCCCACTTACAGGCCTAGCCCCAAACATTAACTCATTTTTCCCTCACAAATCCATGATTTTTGTGTTCTTCTAAATTTTCTTGTCCTGCTGAGGAAGAGAAGCAGGATGCGATCACTCCATCGGTCCATCCAGATGCAGACAACACACGGAAGGACCAAATGATGATGTTTACGCTTTGTCATATCTCGCGGTGCGTATGGTATGCAGGCAACGCAATGATGCTACTAGGCCTATAGGCTGGTCGTCACATCAGAGATCACCAAGTATCTTAAATCCGTGTGACACGACCTACATATAGGAGTATCAAATGATAGTTTCTTCTCGGCATCCATGTCTGTCATGGCAGTTGATCACGTGTAAACACTTAAATCACCAGCGGACTGCGCGTGCCGTAAACAATGCAGCTTGTGATTGATGTGGCTGGTTAAGAATTTGGGATCTTATATGCTGGATGGGGAGTACTGACGATCGATCCGTGTGACACGACCTACGTATAGGAGTATCTATACTATTAAAAAGATTCTCTGGCGTTGGTTGCACAACAAATTTTTCCGTCTACTAATTTATGGACTGTTTTGCCCCTGGACTTGAATTAATTTATTACAGTTGCCACCGCCAAGCGATCTGTCCGCCCAGGGAAAAAACCGATGGTTAACTCGCGGCAGCGCTCCTCCCTGCTCTCCTTCCTTCCTCGCTATGCCACTGAGCCGTTGCTCTCCGCAGACAGCTCAAAGTAGCCGCCTCCTTCCACCCGGCATGGAACCAACATATTTCCCACCGCTGCCACCCATTGCAGGAGGGGGCATGGCTTCAGTGGGGTCATCGCGGTGCTGGTCTGCCCCTGGACTTGGACGGAAGAGTCAGGAGCGGGAGCCTCGCCATGGAGGGTCCGTCGCCGACGCATCCGCCGCGGAAATCGAGGTGAGGCCAAACTGCACGGGGAGATCGCCGTGAAGGTCTGGGCTGCGCTGGAAGCCTCGTCGTGGAGGGCGCAGCTCACGCATCAGCCGCAGGGGCCAAGGGGAGACCGCAGTCAGGAAGGGCCAGGCGAGGGACTGCGCTGGACGTCCTCACCGTGGAGTGGCAGGTGAGGAACCGTGCCAACCCTCGGAAGGGGGAGTTTTTCTGGGCTTGTCCATGCGCGTGCTCGCGGCAACGGACGGCAGGAAGGAGTTACACAGAAGAAGGAAAACAACCCCGCCGACCTTCCTCCGCTAAGGACGGCAGGCAGGAGGCTCCAGATGCGAGCTTGGCGGTGCTGACGAAGACGACCCCGCCGTCCTTAGCCGAGGCTGCACCAAAACAGCCTCGGAGCCGCGTTGCTCACTCGTGCACCAAATCGGTCTGGCGGCAGTGCAAATCCAATCAGCGATTCCCTCACACCATAGCGAGGACCTAGATCTTGGGGGATTGTGCTCGACTACGCCGATCTACGAAGAACGAGGTGGGGATTGGGAGGATTGGGAGACAGGCGACCGAAATTCAGATCCATGGGGGTTGGGCTCTACAAATTTTAATCGAAAAGAAGATTGATTTGGTCGCTCAGTGAAGAATACCAAGCGATTGGAGAGGGGGCAGTTCATGTGCGGTGGTACTGTTTGAGGATTATTTTTATTGGATAGTGCAATCGGTGCACCATGTTGTTCAGACCTGAATCATCAATCGGGTATTGATTGTTTCTACCGGTGCTCTCTTCCTGTTCGACCGTATGCTCGCGATATCTGAATCAATTGGGTGTCGATTGTTTGTAATTGTAAGCCGTGCTCTCTTCCTATTCGTTCATATGCTCGTGAGAGCTTAATAAATGCAGGTGTTGATTGTCAGTAGCTCTAAGCAGCGGTTAGATCAATGTATTTTCTTTATTGTTCTATTTTCATTTTCGTAGGTTTTTCATTTCAAATTTCTAAGACACATGTCGAAAATCTAAAGAAATGATTCAAAAGATTTATAGGGAGTACATATTGTTAATCAAGGAAGTGCACATACTAATCTTAGGTCCATTCGATACACATGTTAGTTTAAAAAAATCCATGCGATATGGGCATTCTTAATAACAAAAACAAAAGAATGTCTTCCGATCCGTCATTTATCTGGTACATTAATGAGTGTATAATTTGATGTTCGAGCTTCGGAATTGTGAAAGTCGCGGACACACAAGTCACACACGGCGGCGGCTAGCCGGGGGGAGGGCACGCGACATTGGATAAGCTGAGCGGGCAACACAGATAACCCAGGGAGCGGCGATGCACCGTCGGAACATGGATGAAGGAGGGTGGTAGGGCACTAGAGCTGGAGCTTCTCCATATAGTGGTTGGAGGTAGCGACAGCCGAAAGGGCCGAGTCCTGGTGGCGCGAGGATGGAGTGATAGGAGGGGGTCATCTCATCCACGTGTGGGGTTAGGTTAGGCTGGTCTGGTGGGTTGGGTCGGATGGCCTGCTAGGCCTTGGGCCTGGTCGGCTTGCTGGCCACGGTTTTCTCCCTTTTCTAATTTCTTTTCTATTTTACTTTTTAGTTTTTATTCATAATAGTTACATAAAGAGAATAGCAAAATAATAAGAGGAATAAGGGTTGATTTTTTCTAAAAAATACGGGTTAGATTGATATTCCGTGGCAACGCACGGGCACTCTGCTAGTCAAATGATAGTTTCTTCTCGGAAACTGAATGAAAGGTCCTTATACAGTTCATGTGGAAGAATCACTACACGAACGGCATGCTACGCCGAGAGCCAAAAGCCGTCGGCGTAGCCCCGATCCCTCGGCGGAGCGCATAGAGACTGTCGGTGTACAAAAAAGGCATCGGCATAGACTATGCCGCCGGCTGCCCTCGGCATAGCGACCGTGGACATAGTCTAACGGCCGGTTGCAAAAATAAAAAAATTTAAAAAAATTTAAAAAAATTGAATTTTTTCTCTATTTGAATTGTTTGACTCGTTAATCTCTCATTTGGAACATTTTTAACACTAATTACACTTAATCTTTGATCAAATTGCAGTCTTGGTCAAACTTCCGGATCGGTCACCCATCCTCACTATTCCACCCCCAGCACGCTTAACTTCTCTGTTCCTTCAGAATCAGTTCCCGCAAAGCAATTTATACCTTGTTGTCAATACTATGATATCAATCCTATTAACTCTTATATCATCATGTCATATGTTTGTATTTTTTGAAATTACAAACAATTATTTAAGTAAACAACGATGAATAAGTAAAAATATTATTAAATTCAAATAAAAATATAATAATTTTATCTATTTTGTATTTTTCTATTTAATATGGAATAATTAATATCTTTTGAAAAATAGGGTGGTAGCATCTTGAATTAGCCATTTGGTGGTTGTTTCATAAAACCCCTCGTGTTTTGCACTCGAAAAATGGAAAATGGCTTTTTTGTGCAATCAAAAGAAAAACTTCCTCCTACAACATTGTTCGCCATCCCATGATGCATATTCATTCACAATATGGGCACATTATCACAAATTATGCCTTGATTCTAGTCATAACATTGGTCATTTGACCCGAAAGTCAGGAAACCTCGAATGAGATATTTCATTTTGTGAAGGTTTTTTGAGACATAATCAATATACTAAGTTTTATATTTTTCCTTACAAATATATCATATAATATGACACCACGTAAAGGTTTCGCATTATTTGGATCGTTTTCGAATTTTTTTATGCCTGTTTTAAACTATATGTAATGTTTTATGTTTCACTTAATTTTTATTTACAAATGTGAATATTGGAGTGTAGATAGATAAATCTTATTTTTCTGCAAATTTTAATATATTATTTGTATTTTTTGAAATTAGAATAATTTAGTTATGATTTTTCAAAGATTAATGAGGTAAAAGGAAAAATAGATATGTTGACGGCTCGGCGTAGCTATGTTACGCCGAGGGCAATTTTACACCGACGGTTGCTTGGAGGGGTTGGCCTGGTCACGGTCCATGCCGACGGTCCCGACTTTTGGCCGTCGGCGTAGCGCCTGGCCGTCGGCGTAGACCACCATTCCTGTAGTGAATAGAACTGTCCCGATTATCCAGGAAATCAAGTGAGAACCAAATACAAAGGGCACGTAGATCTCATCGGTTGTCTAAATGGTAGAAAATGGCCTTGTGCATCACTTTGATGCAGAGCATGCGGGTTTTAATCTCTTTAAAAAAGGTCTAAACACCAGAAACCACCGACCACAATGAATACCAACGAAACGGATCCCTGTCCTGCCGCATTGTGCCATGGTCGCACTCTCTTCAACGAACTAGCGAGGTTTTGGCGTGACCTGAGGAAGAAGAGGAATAGTACGTCGAAGAGGGGGTATCCAGTTGCACTTGCAAACCTAAGACAAGCGGTAGTGTTGAGTTGCCCCTCATCATCGGCATAACTATTGGCTTCCTCTTGCATCATTTGGTGGAACATGAACTCAAGCGTTGTTATCCATAGTTTACGAATCAAACAATTAATTAAACTATGAAACAACGAAACACACTATCTAATTTACCTACGCAAATTATACAGAAGAAACATACATATCCGAGCAAATTGTCGAACACCTTGCATGCGAGGCGGGTGCGATATGGTCTTGGCCATATGTTGTCGGGCGAGACAACTACCGCCGGCGGTCGAAGAAGAGCTATTGTACGAGAGGGGCGTAATGACCTACAAAAGTATTGATGAAAGAGATGTGGTACAAGCTATCGACGGGCAGATCCATCACATGTGGGAGCAGGGACAACTTTTAGACGACACCAAGAGCACCACCCGTAGCGAGGAAGGCCTGCCTGTGGTTGTTGGGGAAGCGGCGGTGCCTAAATGATGTGACAAAGGCGATTTAGTGGACCAGTCTCGCGAATGAACGCGTAATGTAAAGCATGGACCAGTCTCGCGAATGAACGCGTAATGTCGGTTGGGAGCCGCTTTGATCAAGAAGTGTTGCGGTATACACAAGTACACATGAGAGGGTAACAATTATATGATCAACGCCCACACAATCGACATGTGTTCTACCTGTACCAGCACAACTACGCATAGATTGGCTCTGATACCACTATTGGGGTTTAGCGCCTGAAAACAATATTTTTTCCTGCACAAACAACCCCAATGTCAGGATCTATCTATTAGTAATGCAGTAACGGGAGGGGATTTTCGCAAACTCACCAAGTTGAAGACCAAAAAGTTTTATTAACATTTGGGAGAACGTGGTTGATGTAGTCGTACCGACGCCGACCTCAAGGTCGTTATGAAATCGGACGGCTCCACCAGCTCCAGCTTCACTGGCTCCAATGACTCCGATGGCTCGAACGACTTGAGCGCCACAAGCGCAGCGCCTCATTGATGGGTTCGTAGCATGGAAAACAAAAAAATTCTACCACAAGAACGAATAAAATCCAGATCTAATCTAGATAAAAGCCAAGATCTAATCTATTAGACATGTGCAACGAGATAGATCTGTACTAACCCTTGTTGATCCGAAAGCCTTGTGCGAGATCGGATCTCGTGGTTGATGTAGACGATCACTTGCCGATCTCAAGTTCGAGTAGACGATCCTTCCGGCGCTGGTCACACACGCATGAGTCGCAGTGCACCTTCCTCTCCCCGTTCTAGCAAGCAGCGGAGGTAGTAGATCTCTCCACGGAATCCCAGCAAGACGACGTGGTGGTGGTGGTGGAGCAGAATTCTGCAGGCTTCGCCTAAGCCTCGAGTAAGGAAGGAGGAGGAGAGAGGCGGCTAGGGCAAGAGTGGAGGGCAAAGGGGTGGCGCCCACCCTCTATATATAGAGGGAGGGGTGCGGCCTAGGGTTCCCACCCCTAGGCCCACCTCCTAGGGCCGGCGCACAAGGGGGGCTTCCCCCCAAGTTTCTCGTTTTTCTTTCTTGGTTTTCAAGTAAACTCCATAGAAATTTCTAGAACCTTCTGGAACATTCCGAAACCTTCTAGAACCCCCATATAAACACTCCGAGACATTTCCGAACCTAGAAAATGATCTCCATTATATGAATCTTATTCTCTGGACAATTCCGGATCTCCTCGTGATGTCTCAGATCCAATCCGAGACTCCGAACAACATTCGGTCTCCAACGCACATTCCATATCTACCTAAACAACATCGAACCTTAAGTGTGTCACCCTACGATTCGTGAATATGCGTATATGATGGAGACACCTCTCCGATCAATAACCATCACGGATCCGAGATCTATAACGGCTCCCACATACTCAACGATGACTTCATGATCGATAGAACCATTAACATACGAAACCAATTCCCTTTGTCACGCGATACTCTACTTATCCGAGGTTTGATCGTCGGTATCTCCATACCTAGTTCTACCTCGTTACTGATAAGTACTCTTTACTCGTTTCATGTTATGTCATCCCTTGTGACCCAGTCACATGCTTGCAAGCTAACTAGATGACATTCCACTGAGAGGACCCAGAGCATATATATCCGTCATATGGATGGACAAATCCCAATCTTGGTCCATGCGCTTCAACACATACTTTCAGAATACCCAATGACACCTTTATAACCACCCAGTTACGAAGCGATGTTTGATGTCATCAAAGTACCCATCCGGTGATGGTGATTAACATAACCTCATGGTCGAAGGATTAGGTTACTATGCATTTGAAAGCTTGTAGCAATACTGTCAACACCTGGATTTTTAATCCCAGATGCCCGTTATGCCATACCTCGCAATCCCATGATTACCCTTTTTTCGAGACATAACGGATTGGATATCACAGTACATCATCCATTACAAACCATACATAAGGTTTTACACAAATAAGGATCTCATGATCCAGTCTTTAATACAACAAGCAGCGGAAATAAACGATAGCGTAGCGGTGGGGTCCATCTTCAAGGGGCACAGGAAATGCTGACGAAGGCAAATAGTCCTAGTTATCATAGCCGTCCTGCTGACCATCATCCTGATAATCTCCTTCATAGTCTGGCCATAATAATAGCCAGGGACCAAAGCCATGAGTACTCTTTAAGTACTCGCAAACTACTACTAACAAGGGGTAATATTTCTAAGTTAAAGTACCGAATCTAAGTTAATTATCAAGTTAAGTTTGAAACCTAAGCTGAGTTCAGAATCAAAGAAAGATAAAGTAAGTTCTAGAATCACTTAAGTTGGGAAGCTATTATCATAAACACAACCCTGTTGTGGTCAAGTCAAAGTTCATCATTCATTTCAAGTTATTTAGAAAACATCTGACAACGAAACAGTATGGCCATTCCAATCGGTCCATAATCATGACGCTGCTATTCAATAGTTTGACACTGCAGAGGTGGTACACTTTCACCACAAGATTCGATACATCCGTGGATAACCCTGAATCATCATACTTAGTATGCAGATAATCAAACATAACCTTCCCTTTACACACCCTAGTACAAGCACCTCTCCTATGAGCATGGCCTCCCAACCATGACCATCAGTTATCTTGGGCACTGCATAGGTGGACATCATTGAGAGGTAGCCTCAGCTCAAACCTCTCCCGTGAGGGAATTTATACTAATGCATATAAATTTCTAGCTAAGCCTTATCCCATTCAGGTAATGTGGTTGTACGGTAAATTTGGAATGGTATCGCATCCGAATCCAACCATCAGTTTTATAAAAGGGTTAAGGCTCATGCCTCATCATTTTCATCATCATAAACTAGTGGTGTTTCTCAACACATGTCAAAACATCTCAATAGAATGACTCATCATTCCAAGGTTTTCATAATTCATTTTCACCAAGTGTTCCCATCTAAAGTGATTCAAGTTTTTGATCTATACTAAGGTACTAAGTTAAGAGTGTTCACTAAGGTGGGGAAAGATGGGATCAATCTCATGCCATAGAATGATATCTAAAGGTTTCTAAGTAGGTCAAGTTTTATACTCTTTATGCTACCTTTAAAAATTAAGTAAAGAACTTTGTGTAAACTAAGGGGGGTAAAACTTATCAATAAGACTTGGGGTACTAATAGTTAAAGGGGTGTGATCAAAGCATGCTTAAGGCATCTTTGCTAAACCATCTAGTTTTATTCTAGCTTGCTAAAGTATGTTTTGCAAGGGTTAGCTTGCCACTAATAGCTTGCCTTGGTTGGTGCAGTGGTTGAAGTTTTCTTCTTCTTCTTCTTGGTAGAACTTCTCCTCCTCGAAGGCTTGGTCGGTACTAGCGTCTATAAATACATAGGGAGTAGACAATCACCAAAAAAATACTTAATTAGGCTAAGTAGCATTCTAAAACACACAATTAATGATCTATTATCATCACAAGCATCACAAGTTTAATTCAATAGTTTCAACCTTTTTATTTTGAAAAAGTAATTTCTACTCATTGAAATATTAACTAAAATTTAATATTCACCACCAAAATATGGGATCATGTGGACCCATGTCCTCACCACATATTCTAACTTGTGGGAATGAGATTTAAAGGTTGGATCAATATTACTTTGGTTTAAGTTTATTATTTAATGATTTAAAGTGACTAGAAATGCCTATATAGCATTATTTTGGTACTAGTCCAAAGTCACTGCATGTAAACCTCAATATTATTACATATTTAGATAGATATGATGAAATGTGATTTTTGAGAGTTGGAATCAACTCAAAAGCTAACTTGGTTGATTTTATAAAAATGTTTCAAGTTGCAAAAGCTTCTGCCTTCTTATTTTTATTAGGAGAGATCTATAACTCTAAATGAATTAAATCCAACGGGTTTGGATAGATCTTAATACCTTTCAGACAAAATTGGTTTCATGCCATTTGGATTTCTAAAACTCTCTGAATTGATTTTCAAACTAGTGAACAGAAACTAGATTCAAACTAAAAGAAAAATCCAGATTTGAATCTGTCGGCTAACACGGGAAAAGAAATGGGCCGGCCTAGTGGCGCTCCACGGCGCGGGGCTCAGCTGACAGGGGGGTCCCGCTTGTCAGCGGCACGTAACACGCGAAACGGTACGCGTGCCGTGGGCCGTGCGATTAGAGGCTAGATCTACGGCTGAGGGTCGTCGTCGACGACGAACAGGTCGCCGGCGAGCTCGAACCCTAGCGGCTCGGTGGGGGTCTACTGGGGGCGTACTAGGGCTCCAGCAGGGTCGGCGATGCGGGCGAACGAAGTGGAAGACGATGGCGAGGCGAGGCGTGGTCGCGGCGGAGCTTGGGGTGGTCGGAATCAACGACACCCTTCTCCTCCAGAGGCGGCGGCTCCGGCTCCAATTCCAGCGAGCTGCTGCTCCACTTGCTCCGGCGAGAGGTGGGTGAGGTTTAGAGAGGTGAGGGGAGTGGAATGGTGTGGAGAGGAACGGCTGGGGAAGGCTCCTTTTATAGGCTCGACGGTAAGACCGAGCGGGATGGGCGGTCGACGGTGGCGACATGGCTACGGCGAGCTAGCGGCATGGCTGGGGATGGCGATCGATGGGCGGTCTCCTGGCGGTGCTCTAGGAATTAAATGCGGCCGTAGGGGCGGTGGTATGCGGTCTGGGCGAGGTGGCGCTCTGAGAGGCAGAGGCGGCGGTGTCCACGGCGAGCGGTGGCTGTGGGGCTTTGGGCGGCGAACGGGGGTGTCCGGGGTGTTCTCCAGGTCGAGGCGGAGCGGTGGGCGCGGGCTGCGATCGAGCGGCTTGTGCACGCGGGGGTAGTGCGCGCTCTAGGGGCGGCATCGGCATGCTCGACAAGCTCCGAGCGCGGCGGTTCCTGGCCGCTCTGCCCTCTGTCTCTGGCCTAGGGCTGGTTGGGCGGTGGAGGTGGACCACTGGCAAGGTACTAGACATGGCGAGAGGGTTCTTTGCAGGGTTGCAGTTGGCGAGATGGTGCTCGGCATGGCTGTGCAGTGCGGCTAGGGGGTAGAGAAGAGGCTGGGTTTGGTCTGGTCTGGCTTGAGGGGGGACAAGATGATCAAAGCACTACAGAATTGCTAGACAAAATCAGCCCAAAACAGTAATAGTTAGGCCTTAATGATCTTGATAACAAGGTGTTTAACAAAATGGCCGCAAGAGAAAAAGTTTTGAATTTTGAGTTCAAAATTTTTGAGTGATCTCCACTAGTGATAGGTAGCCTCTGGTTGCAAGGGTTTTGAAAATGGAGCTCAAATAGAGGGTTTTTGAAATAGGGGTGATCTATGCATATGCATTAGATTCAATTTTAAACTGTCATTTAAAATAGTTAACAGAATGTTTTTAGTGGATCCAAAGGTGGGCCTTGGTACCTTATTATGTGTACTAGCAAGGGGTGCAAAGATCAAGAATTATTTCTGTTAAGTTTTGAGTACTAGGAATAGCCAAAGTAGGCATGAGAGTTAAATTTGCCAAAATGACCATTCCTTCATTTTAATTCTTTTTGATTTGATTTTCTTTAGGAAAAGTTTGGAAATGATGTAGATGATGTTTAAATCACCTAAGAAACATTTTACAAGCATTGGATCATTCAATCATGGCAATTCAAACAACTCCTATTTTAAATGCACACACATATGAATGCTTTCATTTTAAATTTGGAAAAGTTTTTGTTAACCCTATTTTTTGGATGATTTGATCTTGATGAGCTTGGATTAAAGTTTTGGGATGTTACAAACCTTCCCCCCTTAAACAAAATCTCGTCCCGAGATTTACAAAGAAAACTAGGAACTAAAGAGATCTGGGAACTCTGTCCTAATGTAATCTTCGCGTTCCCAAGTAGCTTCCTCCTCGGTATGGTTGCTCCACTGAATCTTGAGAAACTTGATACTCCTGGTCCTGGTGGTTCTGTAGGCTTCATCTAAGATACGGATGGGTACTTCCCGATAGGTCAGGTCATTGTTGATTTCCACCGCTCTGTGATCGATGTTCTTGAAAACTTCAGTCTTCTCAGGCACTTCCAAGCATTTGCGAAGTAATGAGATATGGAACACATTGTGGATGGCTGACATATCTTCAGGCAGTTCCAGTTGATACGATACTTCTCCTCGGCGGTTCAGAATCTTGAAAGGTCCGATATATCGGGGAGCTAACTTTCCCTTCAGACTAAAGCGTTGAGTTCCCTTCAATGGTGAAACCTTGAGATATACGAAATCTCCGACATTGAAAGTCAGATCTCTCCTTCTCTTGTCAGATAGCTCTTACATGCAGATTGGGCGGTCTTGAGGTGCTCACGGACCTTGTGAACTTTCTCTTCTGCTTCCCGGAGAATGTCGGGTCCAAAGATCTGACTCTCTCCTACTTGCAACCAATTCAAAGGGGTACGACACTTTCTTCCGTATAGGAATTCAAATGGTGCCATCTGTAAACTAGCTTGATAACTGTTGTTATATGAGAATTCTGCGAAAGGCAGGCAGTCTTCCCATTTTGATCCGTATTCCAACACACAAGCTCTAAGCATATCCTCTAAGATCTGATTGACTCTCTCAGTTTGTCCATCTGTTTGCGGGTGATAAGCGGTGCTAAAGTTCAACTTGGTTCCTAAACCTTCCTGAACTTTCTGCCAAAATCTTGAGGTAAACTGGGTTCCTCGATCTGATACGATGGTCTTGGGGTTTCCATGCAGACTAACAATTTTAGCAATGTACAGTTCTGCTAGTTTTGCACTCTGGTAGGTTGTCTTGACAGGTATAAAGTGGGCCACCTTGGATAGTCTATCAACTATGACCCAGATTGAGTCATTCCCCCTACTAGAAGTAGGTAAACCGGTGATGAAGTCCATTTCGACGGAATCCCATTTCCATTCCGAAATCTGCAATGGTTGCAATAGTCCTACAGGTCTCTGATGCTCTGCTTTGACTCTTTGACAGATGTCACATTTGGCGATGTAGCTTCCGATCTCTCTCTTCATCTTGTGCCACCAAAATTGCTCTTTCAAATCCTGCTACATCTTTGTTCCCCCGGGGTGGATAGAATAAAGAGTATCATGAGCTTCCTTCATGATAACCTCCTTGATTCGAATCTGCAGCACACGATCGTCCTTTGTACCACAAGACACCTTCTTTGTCTTCGGTGAATCCGGTACTTTGCACAGCCTGTCTGACGTTTGATTCCGTCGATACTTTCATTCCCCTTCTGGGCTTCCTTGATTTGGCTAATCAAAGTGGGTTGAAGTTCAATGCTAGCTAGGAATCCTTTGCTAACTAACTCAGTCCTGAACTACTCCAACTCCTCATACAAACTTGGTTGCTTCTCTTTGATCATGGTGTTCAGCCTACACGGCAATCTGCTAAGAGCATCCGCTACCACATTGGCTTTGCCGGGGTGATAGTGAATGTCAAGGTCATAATCCTTGATTAACTCTATCCATCTTCTTTGCCTCATATTCAGCTCCTTCTGGGTGAAGATATACTTCAAGCTCTTATGGTCTGAGTAAATCTCACAACGATTACCCATCAAATAATGACGCCATGTCTTCAACGCTAGAACCACAGCTGCTAGCTCAAGATCATGGGTCGGATAGTTCTGCTCATGCTGCTTCAGTTATCGAGACAGATACGTGATGACTTTGCCTTCTTGCATCAATACACATCCTAGACCAATCTTGGATGCATCACAATATACATCAAACGACTTCTTGATGTCTGGCATGATCAAAATTGGGGCTGATATCAATCTCTTCTTCAGCTCGTGGAAACTGGCTTCACATTTGTCTGTCCATTCAAACTTCTTGTCCTTCTTTAACAATTGGGTCATTGGTCGGGCTATGCTCGAGAATCCTTCTACGAACTTGCGGTAATATCCCGCTAATCCGAGAAATGAACGAACTTGGGTTTGATTGGTTGGGGCTTCCCATTCTTCGACATCTTTGATCTTGGTGGGATCAACAGAGACTCCTCCGGCAGACACAATATGTCCTAGGAATCCTACTTCTTTCAGCCAAAACTCACACTTGCTGAACTTGGCATATAACTGATGCTCTCGCAGGGTTTCTAGGATGATTCTCAGATGTTGCTCATGCTCTTCTTCTGACTTGGAGTAGATAAGGATGTCGTCGATAAACACAACTACAAACTTATCTAGGAAATTGATAAAGATCTTATTCATGAGATTCATGAAATAAGCAGGGGCATTGGTTAATCCAAAAGACATAACCGTATACTCGTATAAACCATAGCGAGTAGTAAAGGCGGTCTTTGGAATATCCATTGCACAAATCTTAAGTTGGTGCTAACCAGTCCTAAGATCAATCCTTGAGAATACCTGAGCTCCAGTCAACTGGTCAAATAGATCCTCTATCTTTGGTAAGGGCTACTTGTTCTTGATGGTGACATCATTCAACTTTCTGTAGTCGGTACATAGACGGTTGCCTCCATCTTTCTTGTCGACGAATAACACTGGTGATCTCCATGGCGATGCACTTGGTTGAATCAAACCTGTTGCTAACATGGCATCCAACTGCTTCTTCAGTTCTACTAACTCTGAGGGGTTCATGGTATAGGGTCTCTGGGCTATAGGTCCGGTTCCGGGGATTAGTTCGATAATGAACTCAATATCCCTATCTGGGGGCATACCTGGCAATTCATCTGGGAATACGTCGGGGTATTCACGGACTACTCTGACTTGGTCAATGGTAGGCAGGGCTACACTCTTGTTGCACTTGAATTGACGGGGTAAGGTTTCGGAGATATGCTCTACGGTTACTCCAGAACTACTGGTCATGGTGATGGCTTTCTTAGCACAGTCTATCAGTCCTTTATGCCTTGACATCCAGTCCATACCTAGTACTACTTCCAATCCTTTGGTTCCAAGTACAATTAGGTTGGCATAAAAATCTATCCCATGTATTCTGATAGGTACAGCTTTGCAAATTTTTCTAGCTTTTGTTGTTGAACCGGGGATTTGAACTATCATGACATGCTTCAGGTTGGTTGGGCGAATCTTACTAGTGCACACAAATTCTTCGGTGACAAATGAATGCGATGCTCCAGAATCAAACAATACTCTTGCTAATACTGAGTTGACAGAAAACATACCCAGCACTACATCTAGCTCTTCCTGGGCTTCTTCTGCGTTCATGTGGAAGAGACGACCGTTGCGGTTGTGCGGGTTCCCTGGGGCAAATCTCCTTCCTGGTTGAACACGACGCTGCTGAGCTGGGGCATTCACAGGGGCATTGGCGGCAGTCTTCTTGGGACACTCATTGGAGTAGTGACCCTTCACTCCACACTCGAAACAAGTGATCTGGGACTTGTCCTTGACTGCGACAGGTACAACATTGCTGCCAGTTCTGGGGGTAGTGTTGTTGTTGTTGCTCTTGGGAGGGGCACGGTTAAAGTTGTTGGCATTGCCGGAGTGGTGATTGTTTCCTCTGGACTTCACATTTCCTCCGCTACGGTTGGGGTAGCTTGGGAGAGAATTTGGGGGTCGGTTGTTCCTTGGTGCATATCCTGGTGAGGGGTTAGGACGGTACTTCTGGTGACTACTGGATCCAGACTGTTGCATCATACGACGCTTGTGGTTGTCGTTTGCCTGGTTAATCTTCCCTTCCATCTGAATGGCAGAGTCGACTAGCTCTTCAAGATCCTGGAAACGGATGTTGACGAGGAAAGTCTGCATCTCATCATGCAGTCCATTTAAGAATCTCTCTTTCTTCTTGGCCTCCGTGTTGATTTCATCCAGTGCATATCTGGCAAGGGACAAGAATTTGTCACGGTACTCTACCATAGTCAATCTTCCTTACTTCAGTTCACGGAATTCGTCTCTCATCCTGTTAACAAGACCCTGCTGCACGTGGGTGCGGCTGAACTTGACCTTGAATGCTTCCCAGGTCATCACCTGGCCATGCTTCATATTGCGGACGCTATTCCACCAAGCTCTTGCATCTCCTGCCAGATAGTGGGTGGCGAAGAGAACTTTCTCATTTGCATCTACTCCTGCAACTTCGAGGTTGTTTTCCATGGTCTGTAACCAGTCATCGGCATCTAATGGGTTTTCAGATTGGTTGAAGATTGGGGGATTGGTGTTCTGAAAGTTTTTGAGTTTAGATCCATGGTGATCCTGATTTCCCTGTCCTTGGTTGTTGAGAGCCATTTGGGCGATCTGCTGTAATGTTGCTAAGTTGGCTTGATGCTCGGCCCTGCTTGTTTCACGGTCCGCGATGAGATTCTGCAAGATCTGCAGCATTGGGTCCTGCGACGAGCTCCTCCCTCCTTGGTTTCCACGAGTCATCTGAAGATTGAGATAGATATAGGGGTAAGAGGGAAATTCTAAAGTTCATGGTTTTGGGTTTTCAAAGCTACAACTTTGAGTTAGACTCAGGTTTTTCAACTAACTTCATTTTCATTCATGCAAGCAAGCACACGATACAACACACACCACAACAATCAAAGGGGAAAACATATGGTTTGAAGAACCATTCTGCAAGCTACGATACAATGAGATGATACATCTCATGCTACGACAGTGCTCTAGTGCATCTACTCATCATCGATGAAGTCAGAATCTTCATCATCAGTGTAGAAGTCCACAGATCCTCGCCGTAAAGTCGCCATCGTTCTTTGAGGTAAGAATCCATATCTCCCTGGATGTCTTCACCCTCATCTTCTTCCTCCTTGGCGGCAAGCTGAGCTTCCTGCTCCTTGACTGTCTTCTCGAGGTCGGCCACCTTCTTGCAAAGACAAGCAATGGTGCGATCCTTCTTTGCACGCTGGCGACGAAGAGACTGACGATCTTGGACGAGCAATGCGAAAGTCTGGGCCTTCTGGTCGGCAATGGCACGGTTCTAGTTGGCTAACTCTCTGGCATTGTCCAGTTCCTGCTGTTTGTCATGAAGCAAGAAGTCAAGGTTGTCCACTTGACGCCTCAACTCTGGGTGACTTGACATCTCCATCGGCATTCCCCTGAAGTCACGTCTTGCATAGTGGGCAAAACGGGTTCCTTGAATCTTGTTGATGCTGAGGGCACATAGACGTGCGAGAGCTTCATGCATTGCCCTGGCTAACCCATCCAGCCAGTTGTTCTCTCTCACGGAGAACTGAATTCTCCCGGAAGTTGGGGCTTCAATGCTTCCTCGAAGATCTGCAGTGACTAGCCATTGTAGGTCTCCTCCTGGGGGTCCTGGAAGTTGAGCTCCAAGAAACTCCGGATGTGGGCGTCCCAGTAACTCTGATAGTGAATCCAGATCCCTCTCGAAGATCAGCTGACCTCCATTTCCCAACTGGTAAAACTTGCTGAACTGAGTCTCCATCTACAAGCATTTAGGATGAGGAAGTTAGTGAAGTGATCAAGTGTGTCAAATTTTAAGTAGTAATGTAAGAATTTTGAGGAACATGTATTTTTGAGAAAGAATGAGTTCACAAGGGTAAGAGAGGGAATAGTTTTTCATAAATACTAACTTTGGTTTTGAAGCTAAGTTTTTGGTTTGGACGTCCATTCTAACTAGGGTCTCCTATGGTCAGGATGGCTCTGATACCAACTTGTCAACACCCGGATTTTTAATCCCAGATGCCCGTTATGCCATACCTCGCAATCCCATGATTACCCTTTTTTCGAGACATAACGGATTGGATATCACAGTACATCATCCATTACAAACCATACATAAGGTTTTACACAAATAAGGATCTCATGATCCAGTCTTTAATACAACAAGCATCGGAAATAAACGATAGCGTAGCGGTGGGGTCCATCTTCAAGGGGCACAGGCAATGCTGACGAAGGCAAATAGTCCTAGTTATCATAGCCGTCCTGCTGACCATCATCCTAATAATCTCCTTCATAGTCTGGCCATAATAATAGCCAGGGACCAAAGCCATGAGTACTCTTTAAGTACTCGCAAACTACTACTAACAAGGGGTAATATTTCTAAGTTAAAGTACCGAATCTAAGTTAATTATCAAGTTAAGTTTGAAACCTAAGCTGAGTTCAGAAGCAAAGAAAGATAAAGTAAGTTCTAGAATCACTTAAGTTGGGAAGCTATTATCATAAACACAACCCTGTTGTGGTCAAGTCAAAGTTCATCATTCATTTCAAGTTATTTAGAAAACATCTGACAACGAAACAGTATGGCCATTCCAACTGTCCATAATCATGACGCAGCTATTCAATAGTTTGACACTGCAGAGGTGGTACACTTTCACCACAAGATTCGATACATCCGTGTGGATAACCCTGAATCATCATACTTAGTATGCAGATAATCAAACATAACCTTCCCTTTACACACCCTAGTACAAGCACCTCTCCTATGAGCATGGCCTCCCAACCATGACCATCAGTCATCTTGGGCACTGCATAGGTGAACATCATTGAGAGGTAGCCTCAGCTCAAACCTCTCCCGTGAGGGATCTAATACTAATGCATATAAATTTCAAGCTAAGCCTTACCCAATTCAGGTAATGTGGTTGTACGGTAAATTTGGAATGGTATCGCATCCGAATCCAACCATCAGTTTTATAAAAGGGTTAAGGCTCATGCCTCATCATTTTCATCATCATAAACCACTGGTGTTTCTCAACACATGTCAAAACATCTCAATAGAATGACTCATCATTCCAAGGTTTTCATAATTCATTTTCACCAAGTGTTCCCATCTAAAGTGATTCAAGTTTTTGATCTATACTAAGGTACTAAGTTAAGAGTGTTCACTAAGGTGGGGAAAGATGGGGTCAATCTCATGCCATAGAATGACATCTAAAGGTTTCTAAGTAGGTCAAGTTTTATACTCTTTATGCTACCTTTAAAAATTAAGTAAAGAACTTTGTGTAAACTAAGGGGGGTAAAACTTATCAATAAGACTTGGGGTACTAATAGTTAAAGGGGTGTGATCAAAGCATGCTTAAGGCATCTTTGCTAAACCATCTAGTTTTATTCTAGCTTGGTAACAATAGCTTGCTAAAGTATGTTTTGCAAGGGTTAGCTTGCCACTAATAGCTTGCCTTGGTTGGTGCAGTGGTTGAAGTTTTCTTCTTCTTCTTCTTGGTAGAACTCCTCCTCCTCGAAGGCTTGGTCGGTACTAGCGTCTATAAATACATAGGGAGTAGACAATCACCAAAAAATACTTAACTAGGCTAAGTAGCATTCTAAAACACACAATTAATGATCTATTATCATCACAAGCATCACAAGTTTAATTCAATAGTTTCAACCTTTTTATTTTGGAAAAGTAATTTCTACTCATTGAAATATTAACTAAAATTTAATATTCACCACCAAAATATGGGATGATGTGGACCCATGTCCTCACCACATATTCTAACTTGTGGGAATGAGATTTAAAGGTTGGATCAATATTACTTTGGTTTAAGTTTATTATTTAATGATTTAAAGTGACTAGAAATGCCTATATAGCATTATTTTGGTACTAGTCCAAATTCACTGCATGTAAACCTTAATATTATTACATATTTAGATAGATATGATGAAATGTGATTTTTGAGAGTTGGAATCAACTCAAAAGCTAACTTGGTTGATTTTATAAAAATGTTTCAAGTTGCAAAAGCTTCTGCCTTCTTATTTTTATTAGGAGAGATCTATAACTCTAAATGAATTAAATCCAACGGGCTTGGATAGATCATTTTAATACCTTTCAGACAAAATTGGTTTCATGCCATTTGGATTTCTAAAACTCTCTGAATTGATTTTCAAACTAGTGAACAGAAACTAGATTCAAACTAAAAGAAAAATCCAGATTTGAATCTGTCGGCTAACGCGGGAAAAGAAATGGGCCGGCCTAGTGGCGCTCCGTGGCGCGGGGCTCAGCTGACAGGGGGGTCCCGCTTGTCAGCGGCACTTAACACGCGAAACGGTACGCGCGCCGTGGGCCGTGCGATTAGAGGCTAGATCTACGGCTGAGGGTCATCGTCGACGACGAACAGGTTGCCGGCGAGCTCGAACCCTAGCGGCTCGGTGGGGGTCTACTGGGGGCGTACCAGGGCTCCAGCGGGGTCGGCGATGCGGGCGAACAAAGTGGAAGACGACGACGGGGCGAGGCGTGGTCGCGACGGAGCTTGGGGTGGTCAGAATCAACGGCACCCTTCTCCTCCAGAGGCAGCGGCTTCGGCTCCAATTCCGGCGAGCTGCTGCTCCACTTGCTCCGGCGAGAGGTGGGTGAGATTCAGAGAGGTGAGGGGAGTGGAATGGTGTGGAGAGGAATGGCTAGGGAGGGCTCCTTTTATAGGCTCGACGGTGAGACCGAGCGGGATGGGCGGTCGACGGTGGCGACATGGCTACGACGAGCTAGCGGCATGGCTGGGGATGGCGATCGATGGACGGTCTCCTGGCGGTGCTCTAGGAATTAAATGCAGCCGTAGGGGCGGTGGTATGCGGTCTGGGCGAGGTGGCGCTCTGAGAGGCAGAGGCGGCGGTGTCCACGGCGAGCGGTGGCTATGGGGCTTTGGGCGGCGAACGGGGGTGTCCGGGGTGTTCTCGAGCCGAGCGTGGGCTGCGGTCGAGCGGCGGCTTGTGCACGCGGGGGCAGTGCGCGCTCTGGGGGCGGCATCGGCATGCTCGACAAGCTCCGAGCGCGGCGGTTCCTGGCCGCTCTACCCTCTGTCTCTGGCCTGGGGCTGGTTGGGTGGTGGAGGTGGACCACTGGCAAGGTACTAGACATGGCGAGAGGGGCTGGAGAGGGTTGCTGCTGCAGGTGCACGGTCGGCCGGCGAGATGGTGCTCGGCATGGCTGTGCAGTGCGGCTAGGGGGTAGAGAAGAGGCTGGGTTTGGTCTGGTCTGGCTTGGGGGAGGGACAAGATGATCAAAGCACTACAGAATTGCTAGACAAAATCAGCCCAAAACAGTAATAGTTAGGCCTTAATGATCTTGCTAACAAGGTGTTTGCAAAATGGCCGCAAGAGAAAAAGTTATGAATTTTGAGTTCAAATTTTTTGAGTGATCTCCACTAGTGATAGGTAGTCGCTGGTTGCAAGGGTTTTGAAAATGGAGCTCAAATAGAGGGTTTTTGAAATAGGGGTGATCTATGCATATGCATTAGATTCAATTTTAAACTATCATTTAAAATAGTTAACAGAATGTTTTTAGTGGATCCAAAGGTGGGCCTTGGTACCTCATTATGTGTACTAGCAAGGGGTGCAAAGATCAAGAATTATTTCTATTAAGTTTTGAGTACTAGGAATAGCCAAAGTAGGCATGAGAGTTAAATTTGCCAAAATGACCATTCCTTCATTTTAATTCTTTTTGATCTGATTTTCTTTAGGAAAAGTTTGGGAATGATGTAGATGATGTTTAAATCACCTAAGAAACATTTTACAAGCATTGGATCATTCAATCATGGCAATTCAAACAACTCCTATTTTAAATGCACACACATATGAATGCTTTCATTTTAAATTTGGAAAAGTTTTTGTTAACCCTATTTTTTGGATGATTTGATCTTGATGAGCTTGGATTAAAGTTTTGGGATGTTACAAATACGAACTTAATGACTTGATCTTATGCTACACTTTCTATGGGTGTGTGTCCATCACATCATTCTCCTAATGATACAACCTTGTTATTAATGACATCCAATGTCCATGATCAGGAAACCATGATCATCTATTAATCAACAAGCTAGTTCAACAAGAGGCTTACTAGGGACTCTTTTATGTTTACAAAACACACATGTATTAGTGTTTCCTTATAATACAATTATAGCATGGGATGTAAACATTCATCATAAACACAAAGATATAATAATAACCAATTTTATTATTGCCTCTTGGGCATATCTCCAACAGTCTCCCACTTGCACTAGAGTCAATAATCTAGATTACATGGTAATATACCTAACACCCATGGCGTTCTGGTGTTGGTCATGCTTTGCTCTAGGGAGAGATTTAGTCAACGGATCTTCCACATTCAGATCAGTGTGTACTTTGCAAATCTTTATGTCACCATCTCGGACATACTCGCGAATAGCATGGAAACGTAGCTTGATGTGATTCAGCTTGCTATGTGACCTTGGCTCCTGTGGCACCTGTGTTGTCACAGTAGATGGCCATCGGGTCCAATGCACTAGGAACCACGCCAAGTTCAGTAATGAACTCCTTCGTCCATATGGCTTCTTGTGCAGCCTCCGAAGCAGCTATGTATTCCGATTCAGTTGAAGATTTCGCCACAACGCTTTGCTTGGCACTCCTCCAGCTCACTGCAGCACCATTCAAAATAAATACATATCCAGACTGTGACTTCGAGTCATCTAGAGCAGTGTTCCAACTAGCATCAGTGTAACTGTTTACAACAAGTTGTTCATCACCTCCATAAGAAAGAACCATATCCTTAGTCCTATTCAGGTACTTTAGGATATTCTTGATCATTGTCCAAAGGCTCCATTCCGTGATCACTTTGATATCGCTAGTCAAACTAACAACATGTGCTATATCCGGTCTTGTACACAAAGATGGCATACATGATAGAACCTATGGCGAGGCATAGGGAATATTATTCATCTTCTCTCTATCTTCTGCCGTAGCTAGACTTTGAGTCTTACTCAAGGTCTTACCTGACAACATGGGCACGAACCCTTTCTTGCTCTCTTCCATTCTAAACTTCTTTAGAACTTTGTCCAAGTATGTACTTTGTGAAAGCGCTATTAGGCGTCTTGATCTATCTCTATAAATCTTGATGCCTAGAATATATGCCGCTTCGCCAAGATCCTTTATTGAAAAAATATTATTCAAATAGGCTTTGACGCTATTAAGAAGTTCTATATCATTCCCAATCAACAATATGTCATCTACATATAGTACTAGGAATGCTACAGAGCTCCCACTCACTTTCTTGTAAATACAAGCTTCTCCATAAGTTTGTATAAATCCAAAGTTTTTGATTACTTTATCAAAACGTTGATTCCAACTCCGGGATGCTTGCTTCAGTTCATAAATGGACCGCTGAAGTTTGCATACCTTGTCAGCATCTTTAGGATCGATAAAACCCTTGGGTTGTACCATATACAACTCTTCCTCAATGTCACCATTAAGGAACGCCGTTTTGACATCCATCTGCCAAATCTCATAATCGAAATATGCAGCAATTGCTAACAAAATCCTCACAGACTTTAGCTTCGCTACTGGTGAGAATGTCTCATCGTAGTCAACTCCTTGAATTTGTCGGAACCCTTTCACGATAAGTCGAGATTAATAGACGGTAACGTTACCATCAACATCTGTTTTTCTTTTGAAAATCCATTTGTTCTCGACAGCCTTACGGCCACCGATAAGTCCACCAAAGTCCATACTTGGTTTTCGTACATGGATCCCATTTCGGATTTCATGGCTTCTAGCCATTTGTTGGAATCTAGGCTCACCATAGCTTCTTCATACGTCGCAGGGTCATCAGTGTTGTCCACCAACATGACGTTCAAGGCAGGGTCATACCAATCAGGAGTGGTACGAACCCTCGTTAACCTGCGAGGTTCAGTGGCAACTTCGTTCGAAGTTTCATGATCACCATCATTAGCTTCCTCTCCAATTGGTCCAGGCGGCACAAAAACATCTTCCGGTGCTGCGCTACTCTCAACTCCGAGAGAAGGTTCAATAACCTCGTCGAGTTCTACTTTCCTTCCAGTCACTTCCTTCGAGAGAAACTCCTTCTCAAGACAGGATCCATTCTTGACAACGAAAACTTTGCCTTCGAATCTATGATAGAAGGTATACCCAATTGTTTCTTTAGGGTATCCTATGAAGACGCATTTCTCCGCTTTGGGTTCAAGCTTATCAGGTTGTAACTTCTTTACATACGCTTCGCAACCCCAAACTTTAAGGAACGACAACTTAGGTTTCTTTCCAAACCACAATTCATACGGTGTCGTTTCAACGGATTTAGATGGTGCCCTATTTAAAGTGAATGCGGCTGTCTCTAATGCATAGCCCCAAAACGATAGCGGTAAATCTGTAAGAGACATCATAGACCGAACCATATCTAAGAGAGTTCGATTCTGACGCTCGGACACACCATTACTGTGGTGTTCCCATGTGTCAATTGTGAAAGTATTCCACATTTCTTTAAATGCATGCCAAACTCATAACTTAGATATTCACCTCCACGGTCAGAACGCAGAAACTTAATCTTCTTGTTATGATGATTTTCCACTTCACTTTGAAATTCCTTAAACTTCTCGAAAGTTTCGGACTTATGTTTCATAAAGTAGACATACCCATATCTACTTAAGTCATCCATGAAAGTGAGAACATAACGATATCCACCACGCGATGCTACACTCATTGGACCACACACATCGGTATGTATTATTTCCAATAAGTCTGTAGCTCGCTCCATTATTCTAGAGAATGGAGTCTTAGTCATTTTTCCCATTAGACATGCTTCACATCTTTCAAGTGATTCAAAATCAAGTGATTCAAGAAGTCCATCAGAATGGAGTTTCTTCATACGCTTCACTCCAATGTGACCAAGACGACGGTGCCACATGTATGTAGAATTATCATTCAATTTTATTCGTTTAGCATCTATGTTGTGAACATGTGTATCACTACTATCGAGATTTAGTAAGAATAAACCATTCATCTCAGGTGCATTACCATAAAAGATATTACTCATATAAATCGAACAACCTTTATTCTCGGACTTAAAAGAGTAAGCTCTGTAATAAACAAGATCCAGATATAATGTTCATGCTTAACGCAGGCACCAAATAACAATTATTCAAATTTAAAACTAATCCCGAAGGTAGATGCAGAGGGAGCGTGCCGACGGCGATCACATCAACCTTGGAGCCATTTTCAATGCGCATCGTCACCTCGTCTCTTGCCAGTCTTCGCTTATTCTGCAGCTCCTGTTTCGAGTTACAAATATGAGCAACCGAACCAGTAATAAATACCCAGGCACTACTACGATTACTAGTAAGATACACATCAATAACATGTATATCGAATATACCTTTCTTCTTGATGTTGCCGTTCTTCAGATCCGCCAGGTACTTGGGGCAGTTACGCTTCCAGTGACCGGCACCCTTGCAGTAGAAGCATTCAGTTTCAGGCTTAGGACCAACCTTGGCTTCTTAGCAGGTGCGGCAGCTTTCTTGCCATCCTTCTTGAAGTTGCCCTTGTTCTTAGGCTTGCCCTGTTTCTTGAAATTGGTGGTCTTATTGACCATCAACACTTGGTGCTCCTTTTTGATCTCCACTTTAGTAGTTTTCAGCATGGACGATAGTTCAGGCAACGTCTTGTTCATGCAGTGCATATTGTAGTTCATCACAAAGTTCTTATAACTCGGTGGCAGTGATTGGAGGACACGATGAATCCCTAACTCATTAGGAATCGTTATCCCCAACTCTTGGAGCTTGTTTGCGTGCCCAGACATGGTGAGCACGCGTTTCGCTAACGAGCTACCCTCTTCCATCTTACGCTTAAAGAACTTTTCGAGGCCTCATAGCTCTCACGCGCGTGAGTCTCAAAATGAGCTTGAGCTCCTTAATGATCTCGAACGGGTCGTGGTGCTCAAAGCGCTCAAGCTCCATTTCTAAACCGTATGTGATGGCACCGAACTATGGAGTAATGATTTTTCTGAGTGGCGTAAACATTCTTTACGTCATCGGTGGCATCTTCTGCAGGTGGGTCACCTAGCGGTGCTTCGAGCACATAGGTCAACTGACCAGCCCTGAGGACAATCTTCAGTCCACGGAGCCAGTCCGTGAAGTTGCTTCCATTGTTCTTAAGCTTTTGTTTCTCTAGGAACGCATTGAAATTGATGGAGAGGTTCGCCATAATCTACAACAAATTTGCAAGTAGTTTAGACTAAGTTTATGATAAATTGAGTTTGATTTTAATTCTTAAATTAACTAGGTGAACTCCCACTCAAAACAACATCCTTCACATTGTCTTAGTGATTACACGAACCAAGTCCACTACACCAAGTCCGATCTTCACGAGAGAAGATGTTTCATCGGCGAACGATCTTCATGTTCATCATATCATTTATATGATTCATGCTCTACCTTTCGGTATTCCGTGTTTCGAGACCATGTCTGTACATGCTAGGCTCGTCAAGATTAACCTTAGTTTCTGCATGTGCAAATCTGGCTTGCACCCGTTGTATGCACACGTAGAATCTATCACATCCGATCATCACGAGATGCTTCGAAATGACGAGTCTTAGCAACGGTGCCAACTAAGGACGAACACTTTATTACTTGATATTTAGTGAGAGGGATCATCTTATAATGCTACCGTCGTGATCTAAGCAATACAAGATGCATAAAGGATTAACATCACAGGCAATTCATAATTAGTGCGATATGATATGGCCCTTTCTTCTTATGCCTTTGATCTCCATCTCCAAAGCACGGACATGATCTCCATCATCACCAGCATTGTGTCGAGGTCAGTGGCACCGCTTAATGGTTGTCCATCATCACTAGCAACTATTACAACTACTTGGAATAAAGCTATTACAAGATGAATAGACACGCAGGTCTTAACAGAATTAAAGACAACCATTAGGCTCCTGCCGGTTGCCATATTACAACAAGGATCATTGCATACATCAAATATAATCACAATCACATGATGGCCATATCACATCACAAACCCCCTAGAAAAACAAGTTAGACACCTCTAATTTTCTTTGCATGTTTTACGTGGTTTGGGGCTTTCGAATAAGAACGGATCTTACCTACGAAACTGAACCACAACGTTGATATAACTGCTATCAAGTGCAAAGTGTAAATTGGATCTATACTATGGTGAGAGAGACAGACACTCGCAAAGACACTTGTGCAAAGCAAATTACACGTCAAGCGTGGAGCAAGTCTCATGTGTGATGACATGTAAGGTTAGCCCGAGCCGCTTCATCCCACCATACCGCAAGATGCAAAGTACACAAAGCAAAAGACGGAATGAGCACCAACGCCCACAAAACCATTGTGTTCTACTCGTGCAACAGATCTACACATAGACACGGCTCTGATACCACTAATGGGTTCGTAGCATGGAAAACAAAAAATTCCTACCGCAAGAACGAACAAAACCCAGATCTAATCTAGATAAAAGCCAAGATCTAATCTATTAGACATGTGCAACGAGATAGATCTGTACTAACCCTTGTAGATCCGAAAGCCTTGTGCGAGATCGGATCTCGTGGTTGATGTAGACGATCACTTGCCGATCTCAAGATCGAGTAGACGATCCTTCCGCGCGTTTGGCCGCGCTCAATCGGTCACACGCGGGAGTCGATGCAGACCTTCCTCTCCTGCTCCAGCAATGGAGGTAGTAGATCTCTCCACGGAATCCCAGCAACACGACGGCGTGGTGGTGGTGGAGCAGAGAATTCTGCAGGGCTTCGCCTAAGCCTGAGCAGAAGGAAGGAGGAGGAGAGAGGCGGCTAGGGCAAGAGTGGACGGGCAAGGGGGGGTGGCGCCTCCACCCCTCTATATATAGAGGGAGGGGTGCGGCCTAGGGTTCCCACCCCTAGGCCCACCTCCTAGGGCCAAGACAAGGGGGCTTGGGGGGAGTTTCCTTCCCCCCCAAGTTTCCCCTTTTTCTTTCTTGGTTTTCAAGTAAACTCCATAGAAATTTCTAGAACCTTCCAGAACATTCCAAAACCTTCTAGAACCCCCATATAAACACTCCGGGAAATTTCCGAACCTAGAAAATGATCTCCATTATATGAATCTTATTCTCCGGACAATTCCGGATCTCCTCGTGATGTCTCAGATCCAATCCGAGACTCGGAACAACATTCGGTCTCCAACGCACATTCTATATCTACCTAAACAGCATTGAACCTTAAGTGTGTCACCCTACGATTCGTGAATATGCAGACATGATGGAGACACCTCTCCGATCAATAACCATCAACGGGATCTGGAGATCTATAACGGCTCCCACATACTCAACGATGACTTCGTGATCGATAGAACCATTAACATACGAAACCAATTCCCTTTGTCACGCGATACTCTACTTATCCGAGGTTTGATCGTCAGTATCTCCATACCTAGTTCTACCTCACATCGATAAGTACTCTTTACTCGTTCCATGTTATGTCATCCCTTGTGACCCAGTCACATGCTTGCAAGCTAACTAGATGACATTCCACCGAGAGGGCCCAGAGCATATCTATCCGTCATATGGATGGACAAATCCCAATCTTAGTCCATGCGCTTCAACACATACTTTCAGAATACCCAATGACACCTTTATAACCACCCGATTCTGAAGCGGTGTTTGATGTCATCAAAGTACCCATCCGGTGATGGTGATTAACATAACCTCATGGTCGAAGGATTAGGTTACTATGCATTTGAAAGCTTGTAGCAATACGAACTTAATGACTTGATCTTATGCTACACTTACTATGGGTGTGTGTCCATCACATCATTCTCCTAATGATACAACCTTGTTATTAATGACATCCAATGTCCATGATCAGGAAACCATGATCATCTATTAATCAACAAGCTAGTTCAACAAGAGGCTTACTAGGGACTCTTTTACGTTTACAAAACACACATGTATTAGTGTTTCCTTATAATACAATTATAGCATGGGATGTAAACATTCATCATAAACACAAAGATATAATAATAACCACTTTTATTATTGCCTCTTGGGCATATCTCCAACACTCATAGGGGGTCACACACCTACGGTGTTTGACGACGACTCTCAGACTCTGATCTAGCAGAGGTTGTGAAAGTAGATCTCCTGGATCCGGAATCCTCGCAGCGTGACGACACTCTGCGGTGAATAACACTCTCGTTCACGCAACCCTTATAGTGTGGCTGCGCTCACAAGAGAGAGAGGAAGAGAGGAGGGCGCTTGAAGGGGGAAGCCTCAAAGCTTGGGATTAATTGGTGTATTTAAATCCCCCCTATGTCCTCCTTTATACAGGGGAAGAGAGGAGGTGGGGGGCTAGCCGGCCAGCCCACATGGGCCTGGCGCGCCACCAATGGCCCACCCGGCCACTCCCTCCTTTTCCCTCTGGGGGGTTTCCCTCATGGGCCCTTTCCCCTAGGGAATTGGCCCATTAGGCATGGGCTGCCATTTAAATTATTAAATAAACATAAATAAATGTCTGATTCAATAATTAACATATATTTGCATATTATTTAATTCCCGTTGCACCGGAACTCTTTCCGGACACCCATCGGACTCCGGTTTCCCTTCTCTTTTCTTCGGTGATTCCTATGATACCAAAATGATCCCCGAGCATTGTGAAACCCCTAAGTGTGCTACCCTAACGGTTCGAGAACACTCTAGACATGGCTAAGACCCCTCTTATACCAATGATCATCAACGGGACCTTGATGCCCATAATGACCCATGTACATTCCATGAGAATCTTTGTCGTTGAACCATTAAACATAGAGTCCTATTCCCTTTATTATTTTGATATTTTACTTGTCCAAGACCTGATCAACGATATTGCCATGTCGGGTTCAATCTCGTTACCAACAAGTACAACTTTACTCGTTCCGAGCTATGCCATCCCCGTGACCTAGTCACACGCTACAGCTTTTTGGATGTCATGTCTCCGAGTGAGCCCAGAGTATATCTCCGTCAAACAAAAGAACAAATCCCGCTCTTGACACATACGCCTCTACATGACCCTATGAATACCTGAAGATACCTTTATGATCACTGTTTTGCCGAGTGACGTTTGATGCAAACAAGGCACTCTCGGGTGACAGTGATTAAATATGATATCACGGTCTAAGGAATTGGTTACTACGTTTCCTAGTCATTGTAATGGTGAACTTCATGACTTGATCATGTTATAATTCATGTGTTGGGTATGTCCATCACTTTCATTCACCTAATGAAATGACTCCATTGTCAATTGACATAAATGTCCATGATCAGGAAACACCGATCATCGATTGACCAATGAACTAGTGTCTAGAGGATCACTAGGGACTCTGGTGGTTTACATATCACACGTGTATTAACATTCCTATCAATACAGTTATAGCATGACATAAAACCTATTATGAACTTAATGAAATATGTCAATAATCTATAGTACTATTTGCCTCTAGGGCATATTTCCAACAGCTAGGTGGCCGATGATGCATCTCTGAGGTGGTTGTGCTCTGAATTACCGGCGACTCCTCCCATGATTCCACATGTGCCGCTTGCAGCTCGGTGTTGCTCCCTCAGGCGGCTTGTCCCCTTGTAGGTAGGATTTCCCCCGATCTGGCACGCTTAAGTTGCTGCCAACGGAGTGGGATGGCCAGCGTGGGTTCTCCAGGAGAGGAACGAGGGATGTTCGGTTGCGGTAATGAGGTACCATGCTTTGGGAAAAATCCCAGCCTTTCAGGCCCAGTGAGGACGTCGCCCGAGGGCGTCGTTTCCTTGGAGGCGTCACTGAGAAGTTTCGGCACCCTCCTCACCTAGAGTCTCAAGTTCCGGGTGAAAACCTTAGATTTGGCTTGCCAGATTGGGCGACGACGCAGTCCCGGATGTTGTATCCTCCATGGAGGCATCGTCTTAGGGACTTGACTCTGGTTCGAGCATTAGTTCTTCGTCTTGAACACTGGTGTTGGCCACATAGGAGGCGTCTTGCGGTGTTGGCGTGTTGGCATCTCAAGTGGTATCGCAGTGGCTTGCACGTCAAGGATCCTCCTCGGATGGTGCGAGCAAACCTTCGGATGAGAGGTGGTGGGCTGGCTTTTGTGCTTGATGGAGGGATGGTGAAGACTGCACACTTGCGCATGCTGAGATTGCTAGGAGGTAGTCATCATGCCGACGGCGTACCCTTGATTTAGGCTGAGGCCGGAGCAATAATGCTCCCAGCTGAGCCTTTATTGGCTCACGGGATTCTGGCGGAACACGTCTTGGCTGCGACTGGCAGTTTCTTGGTAACTTCAACATTGCACAACCACTGTGACTTTCATCAGCAAGGGTTCTGTTTAGCGGAGGAGCTCACTCCGTGCCGTCTTGGAGAAGCACTCGACGGATTTCGGCCGCTTAGTCATAGTCTTGTTTTGAGTGTTGGATGTCTATATAAGGGTGCTTCGACCTATTCTTAGACTTGTAAATCAAACTCCTTTTCTATCAATGAATCGAAATGCAAAGCTTTTTGCATTTTCGCGAAAAAGACCAACTGCCCTCATCAACGTGATCATCAAGTTTGTGGCCAAAGTTCTGTCTTTAAGATTCTTACATGGCTCAGAAATCGATTCACCCACAATAGTCTGCTTTTATTCGTGGGCGGAGCATCCATGATGGGGTTGTGGTCTTCCACGAGATTCTGCACAAGGCTAAGCGACCCGGGGAGGAAGTGGTGATCTTCAAGATTGATTTTGAAAAGGCGTACGGCAAAGTAAGCTGGGATTTCCTAGAGGAAGTGCTTAGGAGGAAAGGCCTCGACCCTCATTGGATTAGCTGGGTCATGCAACTGTTCATAGGGGCCAAAGAGTGATCAACATCAATGGAGAGCAAGGACCCTTCTTTTATAATACGCGAGGGCTGCACCAAGGGGACCCGTTTTCGCCTACTCTATTTAATTATGTGGCTAAGGCCTTGGCTGCAATGATCGACGGTGCCTGTCAAGGTGGACACATTCATCGGGTAGTTCCCCATCTCATCAACGACGGTATCTCACACCTCCAGTATGCAGACGACACACTGCTCCTCATCTGTAATCATCCGTGGGACATTATGAACTTAAGGTTCATCCTGATGTGCTTTGAATCAATGTCCGGTCTAAAGGTTAATTTCAATAAAAGTGAAGACTTTGTGCTGGGTGTTGATTTGGAATCCCAGCTAAGGACTACCTTTATGCTTAACTGCAAGTTGGGTACCTTACCCATGACCTACTTGGGCCTACCTTTGGATAGATCTAAGCTCACTATGGCAGCTTTTGACCCTGTTAAAACTAGAGTTGCAAAGAGGGTTGAGCCATGGAAAGGAAGGAATGCCTCCTTGGGGGGGAAGAGGCATCCTGATTCAGTCATGCTTATCAAACCTCCCGCTCTACACCATGGGGTTTTAATTTCTTCAGGATGGGATTCATGGATCATTTGACAAAGTTAGGTCGTGCTTTTTCTGGGCCAAGGACAAGAATAAACAAAAATATCATATGGTTAAGTGGATCTCGATTTGTACTCCCAAGGATGTCGGGGGTCTGCGCTTCACTAACACCAAGTTGATGAACGAATGCCTTATGGCTAAATGGACTTGGAAAGTTTTCGACACAGAGAGGGTTATGGTTGGATATTATTAAGGCTAAGTACCTCCAAGGAGTGAGCATTGGGGCAGTTAGATCATCAGCAGGCTCCCAATTGTGGAAGGCAATTCTAAAAGGCAGACAACTCCTTAGGATCGATGCTAAGCATACTATGGGCAATAGTCGGAACACGAGGTTTTAGCTGGATTGTTGTATCCATATAGAACCGATGACGATAGTCTACCCCTAGCTTTTTTCCATCCGCGACAACCCGGAGGTGTTTGTTCACTCGGTCAGACTTCCCCCACAGGGTAGACCTACCTTCTGGAGAACCTTTGATCAGATGGAACAAGCACAATGGCAGCGCCTCAGATCCGACTTTGAGGTATTCCAATTTAGTACTCCCTCTGTTCCACAATATAAGGCTTTTTAGCAAGCTAAAACAGCTTGCTAAAAAGGCTTACATTGTGGAACGGAGGTAGTAACAAGGAGGACAGACTTTCCTAAGCGCTGGATCCCTTCGGAAACTTCACCATGGCCTTCCTTTATAAAGCCATGCATAATGGTGTTTGGGTGTTTTGGTTCAGTCAGCTCTGGCCTATCAGAGTCCCTCTTAAGGGCATCTCCACCAGGTCGACCCAACCCGTCCGAGCGCGTCCGAATGCGTCCGTGTGTCCGCGCGGGGTGTGCGCGGCCTCCTAGCGGCACGGCCCATCTGGATTGACACGTCCGGCTCGACCCATCGGCGCACCTAAGGGCATCTCCACCGGGCCGACCCAACCTGCTCGAAAGGTCGTCGCGCTCAATGCTGATGCGGATCGGCGGCGCCTCCTAGCGGTGCAACCCATCCGGACAAAGGCGTGCGGATCGACCCATCCGTGCATCTAATTTGGGCAACGCTTGGGTCGGCCCGGCCAACGCGCTTCTCCTCGTGCGTCCTCCTGTTTGTTCACCCGGGCCCTATAGCCAGTGGCACAACAAACACTCCTCCCCAAACCCTCGCCTTCCATATCCCGCCACTAGAGTAGGCACAGACATCGCCACCGCCACTGCCGGCTGTCGCCGTCGCCCCCCGTGATATCAAGCAGGACGACCGCAGGCCACGCGCGTTGCCGGAGTTGACTGGATGCTCCACAGGCCATCCCGCCTCCCCCGTCCTCTTCCTATCGATTGAATGCGCACAACCTATTCGGTCATTTGCTGAGGTGCGTTTGCCGACCATTTCTTGGTTATCTGGTCCGCTGCGGGAGTTGGCATAGCCATTGACGGTATCCTGCTGGACAGATGGGTAGCAGTCGAAGGGCGATCGAGTTCTTCTGCAAGAATTTCGTTGAGTCATTTCTGACGAGGAGTCCAACAGTGAGATCTAAATTCTGGTTGCAGCTGCATAGATGGTGCATGACCACTACCTCCTCACGCTGCGTAGAGGTGGCCCGGTGAAGCGGCGTGAAGCCAACCATGAACTCGACCAGTAAGAGGGGTACAGACGGCTTTACAAGGACTACTTACGCCCAACTAATCCGGTCTTCAAAGAGAAGGCGTTGTCGCCGCTATCGGATGTCCATGAACCTGTTCTTGGACATACTCAATGGGATGAGGGAGTACGACGACTACTTCGAGGCCAAGTATGATTGTACCAGTAAGATTGGATTCTCCTCTTACTAGAAATGTTCTGCTGCCATTCGGCAGCTTGCATATGGAGTGCCCAGTGATCTCCTCGACGACTACATGCGCATGAGAGAGTCTACATGCCATGCGGCCATGTACCGATTCTGCAGCGTAGTTGTAGCTGTGTTTGGCAAAGTATATCTGAGAGAGCCAAACACCGAAGACACTGCCCGCCTTCTCTCCATCAACGAGAGTAGGGGTTTCTTGGGATGCTTGGCAGCATCGACTGCATGCATTGGCAGTGGAAGAACTGTCCTTTTGGTTGGCAAGGACTGTTCAAAGGGCATGCGGAAGGTTGCACCGTTATACTAGAGTCCGTTGCATCACATGATCTTTGGATTTGGCACTCCTTTTTTGGCATGGCTGGATCAAGCAATGACATCAATATGCTATAGAGGTCTCTAGTGTTTGCTAGGATGGCAGAAGACAATGCCCCACAAGTTTCCTACGAGATCAATGGCAATGCATATGATATGGGGTACTATCTAACTGACGATATCTATCTATCCTGGGCCACCTTTGTTAAGACAATCCGCAATCCTGGAGATGAGAAATGCAAGAGGTTTGAGAAAGAGCAAGAGGCCGTTAGGAAGGATGTGGAGCGAGCATTTGGTGTACTTCAGTCAAGGTGGGCTATTGTTCGATACCCTGCAAGAACCTGGAGCACGGAGAGGATGTGGGATGTGATGACTGCTTGTGTGATCATGCACAACATGATCGTCAAGGACGAGCGTGATGACGGCATCTTGGACCAAGGCTAGGATTTCCAGGGTCAACTGGTTGAGCCAGAGCCAGGTGTAGCGTCTTGGGAAGAATCCATACAAGTGCATGAAAATTTGCGTCACAGGCAAACCCATGACCGGCTTCAACTAGATTTGGTTGAGCATATATGGGCTCGTGTAGGAAATCAAAATGCTTAACCCCTTATTTGTTTTCTGCAATTTGAGTGACATTTGGTTATTTTTTATCGCACAATGTGCGTGTGTACTATTCATATGTAAGCACTATTTTAATTATATTACCTAATCTAGTTTATTTGCTTGTCAAAATATACATTTCTCTGCATAATTTGACAGAACTATTCATATGCAAAGGCTAGCTCTGGACAGCGCTAGCCAAACGCGGGCATTTGGGTCGCGCCGCTGTGCATGGCTGGCCGGGCAGGCCGGACCGCGACCCCAAAGCGACCCAAACGGACAGAAACGGACCGTTTTGGTTGGCCCAGTGGAGATGCCCTAATTTGCGTGACCGATGCGTCGGCCCGGACAGAAGCGCAAGACGGTGTCCGTGACATGCCGCCGCCGGGCCCATATGTAAGTGAAACATTAGTAATTACTTGCTTTTCATTAGATTAGGCCCTGCCAATTACAAAAAGGCTCATTTTGAACTAACTAGGACTACTGCTACTACTGATGGAGGAGGCCGTCTCCACGGCTACTCAGCGCCATTGCCACGACCGCCGTTGCCGTGGCCACCATTGTCGCGGCCGCCGTTGCCGCTGCCGCTGGCACCGCCGATCGCCGCCATAGCCGACCAGATGGCCTCCTGCTGGAGGCGCTCGTGGTAACGGTCGCGCGCTCGGACACGAGTCTCCTTCTTGCCAGCCCCCTTCGCGCGGTCCGCCGCTACCCGGTTGGCCAGGGCCTTCTCCATCTCGGCCGCCCAGTGGTCCCCCCTCCTGGTCATCCACCTCCGTCGATGTCGCCGCCCTCGCTGCCAAGGGGGCCACCATCGCCGAAGCTCCGTTGGGGCCGAAGCCGAGAGCCTGCGTGATCTGCAGGGGGACGGCGATCGCCTCCTCCCCTGCCCCCTCCTCCGCCACCACCTGGTCCACCTCCTCCCCTCCTCGTCGTCGTCCTCCACCTTCGCCTCGTCCCCTTCGACGAGAGCCCACACGCTTGCCACCTTAGCGGCCGTAGCCACTCGCAGCTCCTCCGCTGCCGTTTCGGCGGCGTGCTCCGCCGCTTCCACCGTACTGCGCGTGGCGGCGGCGTGGCGAAGCGCGCAGACGGCCACCTTGGCCGCCTCCTTGGCCACCGCCTCCAGCGTGGTCATGGCCTCCTCGTGGCGGATCTCACGGAGGGCTGCTGATGTGGCCTCCTTGTCCATCGCCTCCTTGGCGGCAACCTGGTGAACCTCCTGCACCGCCCATTGGGCCGCCACTTGTGTGGCCGCCTCCACCACCTGCTCCAGCGCCGCCTCAGCCACACGACCTCCCTCTTCGAAGGCCACCACCTCTGCCTCGGCCATGCGCTGGGACAACAACGTGGCTTGGAGGTCGACAACGTCGATGTCGGTGTCCTAGAAGCGAGTTTAGCACAGCTCCCTCATCTTGGTCAAGTTGGCGATCTTGCGGCGAGGCATGGCTGTGGTAGACGCTTTTTCCAGCGGTGGTTGCTCTTGGTCCAGTTGTCTCAGCCGTGCCGTGCGACCATCTTTTATAGACCGCGGCAATGGCGGGAAACGGCCGGGGAGACGCGCGCAGGAGGGAAGGCGGCGTGCGGGAAACAGAAAGCTACAATCGCGGGAAACGCCGGCCGCGCGGGAAGCCACCGGCGCTGATAGCCGATGTTGTGTCGCCATTAACGTCCCATCGCCGAAGGTGTCAATCGGTGACAGCGGAGGAGGCGAACAGATGGGTCGGGCTGCTGGGCATGGCTAGCAGGACAGGCCGGACCGCGACCCCATAGCGACCGCGGTCCGACCCAAATGGACAGAAACAGACCGTTTCGGTCACTCATTTGGGACGACCCGGTGGAGATGCCCTAAGACCAGGTACTTCCTATGGGAGTTTGCGAAGGAGCGCATTCTTAGCGGTGACCAAGTGCAGAAAAGAAACGTCACTGGTGATGGGCTTTGCCCGCTGTGTATACAAGTGGAAAGTCAAAATCATATTTTCTTTGAGTGTTCCCAAGACTGTTTTGGGCCTGTTTCCGCGAAATCTTGGGGTGCCCATGGGCACCCAAAAGCTTCGGCCAGTTTTATGCCTTAGCTTAGACCATTAATGGTCAATCCAGCCACTTGATGTGGAGAGCCATTGCTGCTATGTCTTGGGCCCTATGGAATATTAGAAATAAGGCCTTGATTGAGGGCTCCTTCATTTGCTGCCCTGCTTATGGTTTATATAAACTTGTTGTCTTCTTGCAGCTATGGCACCCACTAAACCGGAGCGGGGACATGGACGCATCATCATCGATGATTGAAGCCGTCAAGAAGAAAATCTCGCAGTTGCGAAGCCTCGAGGACTAGTGGAGCCCCGCCATTTGAGATGCTGCTTTACCTTTGTTGTTTCTGTTTTCTGGCCTGTTGGCTGTGAACTTTGTTTTCACCGGTTTTCCCCCGGTTGTCTGCCCTGCTCTGTTGCGGGCTCTTTATCAAACCTTTGGTCCCCTGGGGCTTTATCTATAAAGCCAGACTAATCGCCTTTTATCTAAAAAAACAGTGCCCAGTCTCAGCATTGTGGTTGCCACACAAAGTGCCCCCTCTGGTCACATCCTCCACCCATTTGCACCACTTAGGTGAGAAACTATTGGTCTGTGGAGTGTCAATTGAGATGAGCCTTTTTAAAGTCCAATTTCAACGGCAAGGTAATCATTCTTGCATCCTCTCGTTTCATGAAATACTTAGTGCAGATTAAATCTGCATCCCCGATGTCTCCTTCAATGAACACATTCTATCAGGGCTGAATAAGTTTCTTTATCACTGGTTCAGTTCTAGTAGTAGTTAGCTTTCAGTCACTATCTTCGGCAAAAGTGGCAACAAGCAAACATGCCTAAACTTGGGAATCTTATTTCTTCTGTTGAAACTACTCTCAGATGTACATTTGTGCTAACTACGAGTACAAAAATAAACTGAGCAGACAACAGTCTTGGTCATATCTCTGCTACAGGTTTCCCTCTGTTCTATCTTACTTAAAGGCTATCCGCAACAAAAACAGCCACTTGACTGCTTGGGCATTGCTTGTGGTAGAACTTAGAAGTGGACTGTGATCCTGGTCTTGATAGGCTTCAGCTTCACGCCCATGCTCTCAGGAGATAGCAGGTCCGGCGATATGGCTCAACGGACTGCGAGGGCTGCTGCTTGGCTGGTAGGGCCTGTGAAGCCCGTAACCCATGAGGAAATACTCCATCGGCATCAGCATTGCGTATGGCTGCTCCTCGGTCACAAGTGAGCCACAATTCTGAACCTGTAATGTAGTAACTGACAACTCACTAAGCACAATTCTGAAACTGTAATGTAACTGACAGCATGGATGGAGGAAGATCGGAATTAGCAATTGATAAAAAAGAAAGGATATGGGCTCGCGTGAGTAGAAAACAAAAGCTATCTATTCTAGTTCTATCATCAGCTATGGGTTCCCGTACCCCAAACCGACACAGGTGAACAAGTAGAGTATACTAGGGCGCGTCGAGAGAACCATGTCGAAGGAACTCGGCAAAATGACCCCATAACTTCGGGAGAAGGGGTGCTCTCCTATCTTTTGATTAGGAAAGCGGCACATACCAGGGGGTAGCGACTGTTTATTAAAAACACAGGACTCTGCTAAGTGGTAACACGATGTATACCTCGACTAGCGCGCAGTACCTCCGGTCTAGCTTCGTTGTCATATGGATGGCGTCGTCATGGAATTGTGAGCTCTCTCCCACAAATACCAGCGTGCGGCATCGAAGTTTCCTTAGTTTGTCTGTTAAGTCATGCCTCCTGGTGGAAGCCTAGTCTGGATGAGCTACCAGAGATAAATTGTTCAGTTTGATTTAAGAAAACGAACATGACTGTACATACTTATTCATTGACTGAAGAAGTCGCCAAACATTTTCACCTTGCCTCTCATCGAGCAGCTGCATGTACAGAAACAACACCTTCAAGTTTCGGATTGGTAACTAAACAAATTTATAAGATCTACAGGCACAAGGTACTAGCAGTTCGGCAGGCCTGCACGATGTCTGATTCAGGGCACTGAGCATTGCCACGCACTTCCTGCCGAATGTGTACCAATAATAAGACCAAGACAAAGTTGGATACAAACTGCGTAAGACATGAGTTACAACAAGACAAGACGAGGATAATGAGGTCTGAGCCTACCTTGCTGAAGTATCTCTGAAGCAAGCACTCCTTGACCAGTCCTCGTGTGCCGTAATAATAAAGCAAATTTAGCAACACCTGGTACATGAAAAGTCTTTGTTAAATAATTCAGCGATGTTACTTGGCAAGGATAAAATGATCAAATCTTACTGAAAAAATGACTTGCCTTGTTATACAACCATTCACTCCATGATGGTGCTTTGCATATAGGGGAAACAAGCATCAGCCCTATTACCCTTTCCTGATATTTCGTCTATGAGGAAGCAGTACAAAAAATGGGTATCAGCATAGGTACAAAAGCCCAAGAACTTGTACATCTAGGCAACTCATGGAGACGCTTACTGCAAACAGAGTGAGGACGTAGGCGCCAGCTGTAACACCCAGGCACATTACAGATCCTAAACTGAAAATGAAAGCTTACACACAAATTCAGATACCTCAGAGTGTTGAATCAAGAACATGATGAGCCTTGGACTTTATATCAGAATAAACTAGTACAGTACCTGAAGAAATCAAGCACATCTACAACCTGATCGGCGAGATCATCGACACATGGCACCGGGACATCAGACTGAACCGGAGCTGCTCCGAACTGCAAGGGTAAGCGTCATTTGAGGAAGATCATCCAAACAACCGAAAACTATCTGTTATAACACGCTACTGGTTTTGATGTAAACAAACACTGCCGACCTCATGGCCCTGAGGATTGATGTGGTATACGCAGAAGTTGTGGAGCAGCAGGGACGCGGCTTCCGGGCAGAGGAACAGTCCTTGGAAGCAGGACATGTCTGTGGAGTTTGGACCAAGATCAGTAGCAGCAGCAGATTAGCCACCAATTAATGGGTCTCGAATAGGAAATTTGATTTGAAGAAACCCAAAGGATGTTGTGATAGCACTTACAATTCAGAGCTACATCAGGGTATGTGATGAGCGCGGGCTTTTCTTGGTCTCCATACACCGCCACGGATACAGAGCCACACCTCGTTCTCACTAGATGGTCCTGGTGAATCCATGTGAGTGTGATCAGTGACTAGTATCCAGGACAACAAAAGAAGAGTAGGTTGTAAGTAAAAACCATTCAGGTTTGAGCAATTATCGCTAAACATAGGAAACTGAATCACGCTGTAACGGAGTTAGCTTTTAGCAGTGCAAAATTCACTGATGTGTTACTTTAATAAAATAAATAAAAAAGTTGGCAAGCACTACTACGATACGATCAGCTGTCGAACAGAACTGCATGCTGGAAACCTTGAAGACGCATTTGCTTCTCCAGAAAAGAAATGGAAGGGCCGTGCTTGGGAAATAACTTGGCGTTTGACGGCGGAACAAACAGAAACCCGTAAAAAACATTCTACATTTCAAAGTAGCCAGCATTGTGAATCAACCAAAAAGAAAAGCCACTGAAGATGATGAATGTTTTTTTTCTCCCGCAAGGACTGAACAGTAGACACCTACATAAATTCGCCCACAGACCATCGGAAGGGAGACCATGGGGAAAATTGCAGGAAGGGGAAAACAATTCGGAAAAGAAGCGACTCGGTTCTCAACACACAATCCAAAAGGTCACGAATTTATCAGGAAGAACAAAATCCGCCAAAAAGAAGGCAAGAAAGAACTCAAAGAAGGGAAGCTGGTGGTACGGACCTTGCCTCCGAAGGAGATCCTCTCGACGTCCACGGACACCGACCCTGAACCGCTCGACCTCGACTCCCCCATTGCGCCTCTCTCTTTTTTTCCCTCTCCCTCTCCCCTCCTCGTTCTCTGGATGCCTCCTGCCTTTTCGTACCTATATATACGGCAGCCAGCTGAGACTCTGAGCAGCAGGGAGCTCACCGACGAGGAGTCAACCTCACCGGGGGGGTCGTCGCACCCCAGACCGACGCCAAGCCGGAGCTTGTGTTTTGGGTTAGTTTTAGACGCACCCGCTCTCCTCGCCATTCAGATGGGCCCAAACAGTCACTGACTGTTGTTGGAAGAAAGGTAGGACCAATGGCCTTCTTTTTGTTCGGCGCGGCGCCGGGACTACAGTCCTGCTCAGCTACTGCTACTGCTACAGCTCGGCCTTCGGAAGACCCGTCTGCAGTCTGCTACGCTCACACACGAACTTTTGAGATGGCTTTCTTGGAACGGGACCAGTTTTGGTCCAGCAGTGTGCAATTCTACTCCCTCCGTTTCAATAACATAAGATGTTTTATCTTTGGACACTACTTCGCGTCCCCCAGGATCGGTGGTTTCGGGTCCCAGCCAACCACGTGTCCACCCATTTATGCCTAAAAACCCGTTTTTGCTACAAATAGCTCCACTTTTGCTATATGTAGCAGAAAACTGTTCGCTCCAGAAAAATAATAGACATACTAGATCTCGCCGGAGAGTTCACCACAGACCTCGACAGAGATCATGTAGCAAAAAAATGAACTAATGTAGCAAAACCGACTTCGCCGGAGAATCGCTGGGAGATCTCGCCGGATACCTCGTAGCAAGAAGTTTGCGCTATTGTAGCAAAATCAGAAAACAGATATAGCAAAATAATTATGCTAATGTAGCAAAAGCAGACTTTGCGGTGACATCGTCAGAGCAAAAAATATATGCCATTGTAGTAGCACTGCTCGTCGCGGGTAGCAACACCAGAAGTCTTAGGTAGCAGGTTCTATTACCGTGTGTAGCAGGACCGCTCGTCGCAGGTAGCAACTCCAGATGTCGTGGGGTAGCAACGACGGACGCCTTCGGGGGCAACGTTCCCTGCCGTATGTAGCAATGCTCCGCTGTAGGAGACCTCGCCGAAGACTTTCGCCGGAGACCTTGTAGCAAAAACTTTGCGCATAGCAAAATCATAAAAATTATTGTAGCAAACAAAATTGCAAATGTAGCAAAAATCCATTTCGGCGGACACATCGTCAGGACTTTGTAGCAAAAAAATTTGCTACCATAGCAAAACCTACTTCGCTAGACATCTTGTAGAATTTTTTTTTACAATATTATAGCGAACGCATAGAACAGTTCTAGCAAAACAAATATATGTATGTAGCAAATCTCCACCACATAAAAAATTCCCCATAACGCAACCTTCACCGTCGATAGCACCTTCCGGCATCGTCGGTAGCAAGTCCGGTCGCCTTAAGTAGCAACTCTGGCGGTCATCTGTAGCCTCGTCGTCCTCGACAGCGACATGCACCACGCAAGGGGGGCGAGCCCCGACTTGCAACACGTATCGCGGGAGAGGCCCGGTCGTCCTCGACGGGGGCCTGTAGGAAGTAAGGAGGACGAGCCCTACGACTTGCAGCAAAGTTTGAGGTGAGGGTGGCCATGGCTGAGGGTGAGCACGTGGTCGAGGGAGAGGATCCCATGGCAGGCGGCGCGAAGAAGGTGTATGGTGAGCGAGGATCTGGTCCGAGGGTCCGAGGCGCACGGTCCGAGAGTCGCGGCGAGCGCCGCAACACCGGCCATGGAGACCGCCACCACCGTATTCGCCATGGCGCGGCGGCGCAACAGGCAGAGCGTGGCGGCACGGCTAGGCGGTGTAGCCATGGGCGTGTGGCACGGGGGCGTAGCAGGCGGAGCGTGGCGACGCGGCTAGGCGGCGTAGTAGAGGGCGGCGCGCGAGCTAGCAGAAGGTCGCGAGAAAACGAACGCGAGGACCTCGTATCTATGCGTGCACCCAGGGGATAAAATCATGGGATCCCCCGGGGGAGGAGTATCATTTCCCTTTATCTTTTATGACACGAATGTGTTGGAATTTAATGAGTGTTGGGATGTTGGTCCATTAGACAAATTTTAAAATTCTCTTTGGCCTATTTGTGCATGGCAGCATATGGTTGTGCTAGTGTTGCTAAAGTTTCGTCCCACATTGCTAGTTGAGTGAGAGTTACACCTCCTTATATACTCGGCTGTTGTACCACTCACTAAGATGTGAGAAGAAGAGAAGCTCACGCGCACTCCTCCTCCGACGCCGTCCGTCTCGCCTCGTCACGACATGCGCGCTGCGGGTTGCGAGAATCAAGCCGAGCTTTATTTTTGCTCTTCAGAAAAATTAATCATAGATTAATTACGAGTCATTAACAAACATGTTAATTAGTCAGCCGTTTCTAAACTCTCTGGAACATGGGCTGTTATCGACTTGGATGTGGGCTGAGCCCCACGATCTCCCCTAACCTGCACTATATAATCGTCTGCGCTAAACCTAATCGAGACTGCTAATCACAAGCGTCTCCTTCCAGTCTATTGCGTTGCCGCCTTCGTCTTTCCCATCTCGTCTTGTGGTGTGCACCGTAGATCGGGATAGTAGGTCTCCGAAACCCCGTCTCTTGTGAACCTGTACGGGTGAGGGGCGATCAAATTTTTGGAGAGCACTTCCGCGTGACTACTGACGCCATCACGGATGACTCCTTCCCTGACAAGAGAGCACTTCCGCGCGACTACTGACACCATCACGGATGACTCCTTCCCTAACAAGGATTTCTTCCCGGACATCAGCAGCCTCTAGATCGATGACATGGTTGACGATGCTGCTGCCACCGCTGCAGCTACTGCTGCTGCTACCGCTACTGCGGCTACTGTCGCTGCTACACCGTACGTGATCTCAATCTATCTCTTTCAAATGTGCTAGAGTGTCTAGTTCTAGCGCTTGGTATAGATGTAATAGGTTTGTCTTATTTAGATATAATCTGTTCATCTACTTGTTAGTTTGTGTGGTCTATTTAATTGTTATCTATATGATCATGCTTTATCAATTATTTATTCGGATCAAATCATATGGATTATTGCTTATATTTTCAACAATCCAAAAACCTAATTATATGCAACTGAGTTCCACTGGTGTAGCCGTGGCTACTAAGCCGCCTTCTTTTGATGGTATGCACTATAAGAGATGGCACGCGAGAGCAATTCTATAGCGCCACTCTTGGCAAACCTGAAGGAGATCTTTCTGCTGAGCAGGAAGCAGCCTTTAAGAAAGCCAATACCATGTTTCTAGCGGCTCTGTTCAGTATTCTCGGGGACAACATTTTCGACTCATATATATCATTTGATAATGGCAAAGGCGTGTGGGATGCGCTCGAGGCCAAGTTTGGGGTCTCGGACGCTGCCACTGTGTTGTATGTCATGGAGCAATTCTATGACTACAAGATGATTGATAAATGCTCCATCATTTAGCAAGCTCATGAGATACAATCACTTGCCAGAGAACTGGAGCAGTTCAAGTGCACTCTCCCGGACAAGTTTGTGGCCGGAGGCATTATTGCCAAGCTTCCTCCCTTGTGGAGGAACGTTGCTACTTCTCTAAAATATAAGAGACAAGAGTTTTCTGTTAAGGATCTTATTGGGTCTCTTCATGTGGAAGAGAAGGCGAGAGCAAAGGACACACGTGCTCGATATTTTGAGGGAGCTTCTAGTGCCAATTTGGTGCAAAAGAAAAACTTCCAATCCCACAAGTTTAAGAATAAGAACAAATCTGAAGGCAAATGGAAGTTTGATGGCAAGAACAAGGTCACTCAGTCAATGAACTTCAATAAGAAAAATGATAAGAAGAAAGGCTCTTGCCACGTCTGCGGTTATCCTGATCATTGGGCTCCTAGCTGCCCTAATCTCTTTGATAAGCGGCAACATGGGAACAGCGGCAAGACCGCCAATGTTGTTATTAGCGATACTGAGATGAAGGACGCTGGGTACGGTATTTCACCTACTATCCTTTTAGTATGTCATTCTCCTGAATGGTGGATAGACTTAGGCGCTAATACACATGTATGTTCTGATATTTCCATGTTTTCTTCTTATCAGGTCTCAAGGACTTCTTCCGCGCTGATGGAAAATGGCTCATGTGCTTCTGTTCATGGTGTTGGCATGTAAATCTAAAGTTTACTTCGGGAAAGAACGTACAGCTGAAAAATTTGCAACACGTTCCCTCCATCAATAAGAATCTCGTCAGCGGGTCGCTTCTATGTCGAGATGGTTTCAAGTTGGTTTTTGAGTCCAATAAAGTTGTAATTTCTAAGTATGTACAATTTGTTGGAAAGGGTTATGAGTGTGGAGGTCTGTTCTGCCTATCTTTGTTAGACTCATGTACTAAAGTTATTAATCATGTTTGCAATAATAATGAGTCCAATATTTGGTATTCGAGACTTTGTCATATTAACTTTGGTTGCATGATGAGGAGTCTGACAGTGAGACCTAAATTCTGGTTGCAGCTGCATAGATGGTGCACGACCACTACCTCCTCCCGCCGCGTAGAGGTGGCTCGGCGAAGCGGCGTGAAGCCAACCATGAACGCGACCGGTAAGAGGGGTACATACGGCTTTACAAGGACTACTTCCGCCCAACTAATCCGGTCTTCAAAGAGAAGGCGTTGTCGCTGCTATCGGATGTCCATGAACATGTTCTTGGACATACTCAATGGGGTGAGGGAGTACGACGACTACTTCGAGGCCAAGTACGATTGTACCAGTAAGGTTGGATTCTCCTACTACCAGAAATGTTCTGCTGCCATTCAGCAGCTTGCATATGGAGTGCCCAGTGATCTCCTCGACGACTACATGCGCATGAGAGAGTCTACATGCCATGCGGCCATGTACCGATTCTGTAGAGCAGTTATAGCTGTGTTTGGCAAAGTATATCTGAGAGAGCCAAACACCAAAGACACTGCCCGCCTTCTCTCCATCAACGAGAGTAGGGGGTTTCTTGGGATGCTTGGCAGCATCGACTGCATGCATTGGCAGTGGAAGAACTGTCCTTTTGGTTGGCAAGGATTGTTCAAAGGGCATGCAGAAGGTTGCACCGTTATACTAGAGGTCGTTGCATCACATGATCTCTGGATTTGGCACTCCTTTTTTGGCATGGCTGAATCAAGCAATGACATCAATGTGCTGTAGAGGTCTCTAGTGTTTGCTAGGATGGCAGAAGGCAATGCCCCCACAAGTTTCCTACGAGATCAATGGCAATGCATATGATATGGGGTACTATCTAGATGACGGTATCTATCTATCCTGGGCCACCTTTGTTAAGACAATCCGCAACCCTGGAGATGAGAAATGCAAGAGGTTTGCGAAAGAGCAAGAGGCCGTTAGGAAGGATGTGGAGCGAGCATTTGGTGTACTTCAGTCAAGGTGGGATATTGTTTGATACCCTGCAAGAACCTGGAGCACGGAGAGGATGTGGGATGTGATGATTGCTTGTGTGATCATGCACAACATGATCGTCAAGGACGAGCGTGATGACGGCATCTTGGACCAAGGCTAGGATTTCCAGGGTCAACTAGTTGAGCCAGAGCCAGGTGTAGCATCTTGGGAAGAATCCATGCAAGTACATGAAAATTTGCGTCATAGGAAAACCCATGACCGGCTTCAACTAGATTTGGTTGAGCATGTATGGGCTCGTGTAAGAAATCAAAATGCTTAACCCCTTATTTGTTTTCTACAATTTGAGTGACATTTGGTTATTTTTTATCACACAATGTGCGTGTGTACTATTCATATGTAAGCACTATTTTAATTATATTACCTAATCTAGTTTATTTGCTTGTCAAAATATACATTTCTCTGCATAATTTGACAGAACTATTCATATGCAAAGGCCAGCTCTGGATAGCGCTGGCCAGATGTGGACATTTGGGTCGCGCCGCTGTGCATGGCTGGCCGGGTAGGCCGAACCGCGACCCCAAAGCGACCCTGGCCCGACCCAAACGGATAGAAACGGACATTTTTGGTCGGCCCGCTGGAGATGCCCTAATTTGCATGACCGATGCGTCGGTCCGGACAGCGCAAGCGCCGCACGGGTGTCCTCATGCCGGCCGCTCGGGGCCCATATGTAAGTGAAACATTAGTAATTACTTGCTTTTCATTAGATTAGGCCCTGCCAATTACAAAAAGGCTCATTTTGAACTAACTAGGACTACTGCTACTACTGATGGAGGAGGCTATCTCCACGGCTACTCAGCGCCATTGCCACGACCATCGTTGTCGCGGCCGCCGTTGCCGCTGGCACCGCCGATCGCTGCCATAGTCGACCAGATGGCCTCCTGTTGGAGGCGCTCGTGGTAACGGTCGTGCGCTCAGACACGAGTCTCCTTCTTGCCGGCCCCCTTCGCGCGGTCCGCTGCTGCCCGGTTGGCCAGGGCCTTCTCCATCTCGGCCGCCCAGTGGTCCCTCCTCCTGGTCATCCACCTCCGTCACCGTCGCCACCCTCGCTGCCAAGGGGGCCACCATCGCCGAAGCTCCGTTGGGGCCGAAGCCGAGAGCCTGCATGATCTGCAGGGGGGACGAAAATTGCCTCCTCCCCCGCCCCTCCTCCGCCACCAACTGGTCCACCTCCTCCCCTCCTTGTCGTCTTCCTCCACCTTCGTCTCGTCCCCGTCGACGAGATCCCACACGCTTGCCACCTCAGCGGCCGTAGCCACTCGCAGCTCCTCCGCCGCCATTTCGGCAGCGTGCTCTGCCGCTTCCATCGTACTGCGCATGGTGGCAGCATGGCGAAGCGCGCGGACGGCCACCTTGGCCGCCTCCTTGGCCACCGCCTCCAGCATGGTCATGACCTCCTCGTGGCGGATCTTGCGGAGGCCTGCTGATGTGGCCTCCTTGGCCACTGCCTCCTTGGCGGCAAACTGGTGAACCTCCTGCACCGCCCATTGGGCCGCCACTTGTGCGGCCGCCTCCACCACCTTCTCCAGTGCCGCCTCAGCCACACGACCTCCCTCTTCGAAGGCCACCACCTCTGCCTCGGCCATGCGCTGGGACAACAACGTGACTTGGAGGTCGACAACGTCGATGTTGGCGTCCTGGAAGCGAGTTTAGCACAACTCCCTCATCTTGGTCTAGTTGGCAATCTTGTGGCGGGGCATGGTTGTGGTAGGCGCTTTTTCTAGCGGTGGTTGCTCTTGGTCCAGTTGTCTCAGCCATGCCACGCGGCCATCTTTTATAGACCGCGACAAAGGCGGGAAACGGCCAGGAAGACGCGCGCGGGAGGGAAGGCGGCGCTCGGGAAATAGAAAGCTACAATCGCGGGAAACGCCGGTCGTGCGGGAAGCCACCAGTGGAGAGTACTTTTGTAACACCCTCAAATCGGCCCTATGCAAGTTTTAGCCCTTTCCGCCAAACCCGCATAGAAACGATTCAGGGCATACCAGCACTTTCGTGCGGGTGGAAAACGAAGTAATACCATTACACAACAGTCCTCGATGGGACCCATAGAACAGATATATATATATATATACAACAGCGACTCAACGAGTCAAGAATACAGATATACAATACAAAGATCCAAATCACCTTGCAAACGATAAAGCGTCCGACTACAGACAAGATGCAAATGGGGCTAAGAGCCCTGAAGAATAACCAATGGCGTCCATAACCCTGCCCAGGCCAAGCCGGAAGGGTAACCCTACTAACGACGTCGATCTCAAATCTGCTAAAACAAAAGGGGTGCCGACAAAGGGCAAAAAAGAAAAGAGGCGTCGATCGAGGCCAGTACACGGCGAGGCTAGAATTCGGCGGTCCTCGCCTACACAGGTATGGTGGGCTGAAGCGGCAGCGCAACGGCACTAAACAACCTATAGAGACTTGATACAACTGGCGGTTATCAGAGAGGGGTAAGAAAGACCTATCCGGATCCAACCTGAAGCTAACACCAGACAAACCCATCCTGGTACTTCCCCCTCGAGATCAAACGAGGAAGGCGGACCAAGAAACTCACACGATTGGCAATTTTACTCATTCCGTTATAGTTGCAGCACTTACTAATCAGATATTGATAGCATGAGTCATCCTGAAGCATAAGTAGTGGGCAGTTTTAGTTAACATTCCGTTGTAGTTGGAACATTTACTAGTCAGATATAATTGTCCTGAGGAATCCCAAAACCCAACAGTTGTTGGCACTTTTATCACATCCCATTGGAGTTGCATTGCTTACTAGGCAGATATAACAAGACACAAGGATCCCCAGCTCCACCAGTTGTTGGCATTTTTAATATCCATTCCGTTGTATTTGAATCTGATTACTAGTCACATATTAAGTCAAATTTATAGCACTACTTTAGTTATGCTTGTATATGATCAAGATACTGTGCTCCAAGTCATCCATAACCGCGGACACGGCTTTTAGAAAGATTTACCCTGCAGGGGTGCACAAATAGCAACACACACACGATCAACCTCGGAAAAATCAAATCAAAACCCAACGAGGCTTTCATGACAAAGCAATCACAGGATTCATAAAATATTTCAGGGGGCCACCCCACTAAGCTACCATAGCAAGTTGGCGGCTCTGAAACGGACCCGTGGTTTTGTGACGACGGTCAAACGATCGGGAACCCGAAAGTGTGGTGGGCTTGTCGATACCGCGAAAACGTGGCACGATCCAAAACAGTACAGGTGCTCCACACACAATCTTAAATAAAGCAGTAAAGCATGGCATAAGTACATGATAGTAATAAAGCCCCAAACTAGTTTGTGGCCCCAAGAAATAAGAAATGAATCAAGCTCTGGCTAAGGGGGATTCATAGAGTCTCCTGTATGTGGATAGTGCGAATAGTCAAGGAACATGTGTCAAGTACTCGGGGCCTACGGGACACAAGTGGGCATAAAACCAAATAGCATATATTGCCCACCGGTGCCTCTTTCATTACTTAGCACAACAATTTTATAGTTGTAATTAAAGACATGATCATCTCCACCATAAACATCTGCCAGCATTCCAACAACTGTGGTACTCGACAACACGAAACCGCACCTGCGTAAGCAACTACGACTCGCAGGGCCAGCTATCTACCAAACAACATGTATTAGGAGGTGTCCATGGCAATATAGAGGCTGCACGGGATATAACTGGTGCATGGAAACTAAGCATCACGACACGGATAGCAATAGATCAACAGGAGGAAATAAAGACTATAAATGCAAAATAGGTAGAAGGGGGAGAGATGCTCGCCTGGGAAACACTGCCGACGGATCATATCCGGAGAACTTGTCGATACTCGCATCAACTCATCGGCCTAATCCGCGAAGAAGCAAACACTAGAAGAAACACCGGATGCAATATTTAATACTACGGTAGAAGATCCGGCATGCTTATGATATAATGCATGGCATGGCACAGATGCGGTGCAATTAGGCAATATTAAGCGGAACCAAGGTCCCGACAATTATTTAATAGGTTTGAGTTATTTATCTACCCCGCAAATTAAATGTTGTCTTAACAAGGCAAACATGGCGTCGGTTCGCTACGCAAATTTAAATGGAGTCAATATAAGACTAGAATAGCCTGCATATAGACTCCATATTTAATTTAGGTGAATCGACTATTTAACCCAACCCACCAGATGACATGTACGCAAGCATGATGATTTAATGATGCGACAGGTATATGTCATATTATAAAAATAGAGGCTTAGGGTCACACATCTGGGTTCGGAAGATCTTGGTTCCGGGGGTTCGGGGTTCGATAGGGTTCGACGAGATCATTCTCGGACAATGAAAGGAGAGCTTGGCGTTCCGAGAAGAAGGATTTGGTTTGGCGTCGGGGCGCATCGGATTCACCCTGGTCGGTGCCGATCTTGTTGTTGCGAAGATCTTGTCGGGTCCTCATATCGGGTCGATCTTGGCGTTCGGGGTGAAGAACTTGGCATCCTTCAGTTCCCTGTCAACGTGCTCAACGTCATCGATGGAGAACTCGGTGAATCCATGATGGAGATCATGTCGGTCCTCTTTCATCTGCGACGAACTTGGCCAATGGCCTTCGGGTTCGGGGGAAGTCGATCATGGCGGTCCAAAGAAGGGGAGCTTCGAGTCATTGACATCGGGTAGGAGTTCTTGGCGTTCCTTAGCGCGCATGAAGAAGAGCTTGTCGTTCCATGTCTAGGGAATCTTCGGCTCTCCATCTACGATCTAGAGGTCCCGACTTGGTTTGCCGATGGGGAACTTGGGGCTTCGGGGCTTGATTGTCGGTATCAGTGTCGAACTCGGTCTCGACGCCGGAAGATCTTGGCTTCTCCTCTCGGTGACATACATGCAGTTGAAACTATGAAGATCTTGATGCCTGTTTGTTTGCCAGAGTCCTTCGGGTAGCACCACATCATTACCTCCACCGCATCGGTACCTCAACTAGCACAACAGCATGGCCACGAGGACATCAAGAGTAGAGGCACTGCTAGGACACACAGGACAAGGCACGGAGGCAGGCTCGTGTGTGGCTGCACGTGCAGAGCTCGAGAACACGGACGCCAAGAGGCAGAGAGCCGAGGAAGGGTGGGGTCGCTGGGTCGAGGCCGGCAGAGAAGCTCCGCTGCAGGGGCGCGAGGCGAGGGCTGCTGGGGCACGGGCCCGACATGGCAGAGGTGGCGGAGGTAGGACGCGGGTCGGAGGCGAGGCGCGGCGCGGTCGGGGAGCGCGAGGAGCATGCTCGACGGCGGCCGGGAGGGCTCCGGGGCGGCGATGCCTGGCGTCCGGGGCCACGTGGCGGCGATGCATCCGTGCTGGGAGGAAGACAGAGGCGGTGACGCGTGACGCGGACGTTGCAGGGGCACGCTCGGGTCCGGGCCGGGCTGCATGACAGCGCCAGCGGCAGGTGCGGTGGGCGACGACGGAAGGGCGCGGGGTCGCGCAGAGGAGGAGGAAGGCGACGTGGCGGCGCTGGTAGATGCGGGGCGAGAGGGCCGCTGGGGACTGCGCGAAGAGAGCGGGTGTCCGGGGAAGGATGAGGACCCTGCGGCGGTGGCGGCGGTTGGTGGGGGCTTGCGGGAGCAACCAGGGGGAGGCTGGCTGGTTGGGTGAGAACCGGCAGCGGGGAAGACGGGATGGAGGAGGAGATACGGGGGTTGGTGGGCGACAGAGTATGAAGCGGGGAAAGAGGAGATGGGGCTCGGGACAGGGGCGGGTGGAACGCGTCTCTCGCGTGCGAGACCAGGTGGCTACAGGGAGATGGGAGGTGGGGCCTGGGGCGGGGATCCCGAGGCTGTTGGGGTGGTGTATGCGGGCGGCCTTGGCGAGGGCAGGAGCGGGAGGCGCGCAACACGGGGAGGGGTGGGACCAGCACTGCAGGAGTGGGCAGGCCAAAGGGGTGAGGTGGCGCGTGGAGTGGTCTAGGTGGTGGTGGCGGGAGGAGTGTGTGGCTGTGTAGGGTGCTGCGTGAGTGTGTGTGTGTTGTGTATGTGACAGCGGAGGGCTGGGGTAGATAGGGTGGGCTTAGGGTTAGGTCCAGGTAGAATAGATTTAGGGTTTGGAGGTGGCCGACCGGGCTTTCGGGCCTGGCGGGCTGCCTCCTAAAAACAACTTGAAATTTTATTTATTTAAAACGGGGCTTTTGAAATCTGTTTTTAGACGAAACAAATTAATCCGGCCAAGCTTGGGTTTTGTATTTGAATAAAGACAGGGCGTTTAGAAAACAAAACCAGGCTTTTCAAAAATAGTTTTTAAACAAACCATGCAAGATGATGGCGATGCTCAAATGCAATGTGGCATGATGACATGAGCATACAGTCATGATGATGCAATGCACAAAAACACAACGATTTTCTAGTAGTGGTTTTAGCGGGATGCCACAATTTGACACCACTAACAAGGGATCTCGCCCTCGAGATCCGCCTCGTGGTACCGGGAAGAAGGTCGGCGATCTGAATCTTCTCGCTTCATGTAAATCCCCGCGATACCACTAACAAGAGGTCGTTGTCCGTGATCGTCGAGAGAACACTCCGGGAAACAAAGGATGAAGGTAAAGGTATCCACAAATAAAGCCACCTCTGACTTTGATAGAAAGAGAGAACCGATGCATTCTCATCCACTTCAATTTACACGAGCAAATAGAGTGAGTAGTAGGCATGGGGGCCAATCCATCACGCACCCAAACTATTACTCCGCACAATCAGTAGAAAAGCGTGCAACCATTCTCGGAATCAGACCGAAGATCTCAACAAACGAGGTTCGGATCAAAGGAGTGATGCAGGCTTTGCATCAGATCTGGCGTAGATGATGTCGTCGTGTCGGAAACATCGGCAGGCACAAACAAGGAACAAAGAATGGTACCACAGATAAAGGATTACTCAGATAGCATGAAGTTCAGAGGTAGAAACACCGTTACCAACGGAGGAAGCGAAACCCTGAAGGTACGACGGAAAACCCAACCACGAGAAACCCTGGACTCGAAGAAAAGATAAGAGAGTAGAATCAAAACACGCGGAGGTAAGAGGAGAACAACAGAGGGATAAGGAGTAAAATCAGACCTAGTCAGATCTATCCAACCGATTTTGCAAAATAGTTTTGACACTCTACTTCGGCCGTTAGCTAGGTTATCCTACAGGCTGGACCCGTGGGGTATCGCAACTGCTGAGCTTTGATACCACTCTGTAACACCCTCAAATCGGCCCTATGCAAGTTTTAGCCCTTTCCGCCAAACCTGCATAGAAACGATTCAAGGACGCCCACCAGGCACTTTCGTGCGGGTGGAAAACGAAGTAATACCATTACACAACAGTCCTTGATGGGACCCACAGAACAGATATATATATACAACAGTGACTCAACGAGTCAAGAATACAGATATACAATACAAAGATCCAAATCACCTTGCAAACGATAAAGCGTCCAACTACGGACAAGATGCAAATGGGGCTAAGAGCCTTGAAGAATAACCAATGGCGTCCATAACCCTGCCCAGGCCAAGCCGGAAGGGTAACCCTGCTAACGACATTGATCTCAAACCTGCTAAAACAAAAGGGGTGCCGACAAAGGGCAAAGGAAAAGGAGGAGCGTCAGTACTGAGGCCAATACACGGCGAGGCTAGAATTCAGCGGTCCTCGCCTACACAGGTATGGTGGGCTGAAGCAGTAGCGCAGCGGCACTAAACAACCTATAGAGACTTGATACAACTGGCGGTTATCAGAGAGGGGTAAGAAAGACCTATCCGGATCCAACCTGAAGCTAACACCAGACAAACCCATCCTGGTACTTCCCCCTCGATATCAAACGAGGAAGGCGGACCAAGGAACTCACACGATTGGCAATTTTACTCATTCCGTTATAGTTGCAGCACTTACTAATCAGATATTGATAGCATGAGTCATCCTGAAGCATAAGTAGTGGGCAGTTTTAGTTAACATTCCGTTGTAGTTGGAACATTTACTAGTCAGATATAATTGTCCTGAGGAATCCCAAAACCCAACAGTTGTTGGCACTTTTATCACATCCCATTGGAGTTGCATTGCTTACTAGGCAGATATAACAAGACACAAGGATCCCCAGCTCCACCAGTTGTTGGCATTTTTAATATCCATTCCGTTGTATTTGAATCTGATTACTAGTCACATATTAAGTCAAATTTATAGCACTACTTTAGTTATGCTTGTATATGATCAAGATACTGTGCTCCAAGTCATCCATAACCGCGGACACGGCTTTTAGAAAGATTTACCCTGCAGGGGTGCACAAATAGCAACACACACACGATCAACCTCGGAAAAATCAAATCAAAACCCAACGAGGCTTTCATGACAAAGCAATCACAGGATTCATAAAATATTTCAGGGGGCCACCCCACTAAGCTACCCGCAACGAAGTTGGCCGGCTCTGGAACGGACCCAGGGTTTGTGACGACGGCTGTAAACGACTGGGAACCCGAAAGTGTGACTGGGCTTGTCGATACCGCGAAAATGTGGCACGATCCAAAACAGTACAGGTGCTCCACACACAATCTTAAATAAAGCAGTAAAGCATGGCATAAGTACATGATAGTAATAAAGCCCCAAACTAGTTTGTGGCCCCAAGAAATAAGAAATGAATCAAGCTCTGGCTAAGGGGGATTCATAGAGTCTCCCGTATGTGGATAGTGCGAATAGTCAAGGAACAAGTATCAAGTACTCGGGGCCTACGGGACACAAGTGGGCATAAAAAGCAAATAGCATATATTGCCCACCGATGCCTCTTTCATTAGTTATCACAACAATTTAATAGTTGTAATTAAAGACATGATCATCTCCACCATAAACATCTGCCAGCATTCCAACAACTGTGGTACTCGACAACACGAAACCGCACCTGAGCAAGCAACTACGACCTGCCCAGGGCCAGCTATCTACCAAACAACATGTATTAGGAGGTGTCCATGGCAATATAGAGGCTGCACGGGATATAACTGGTGCACGGAAACTAAGCATCATGACACGGATATCAATAGATCAACATCAGGAAATAAAGACTATAAATGCAAAATAGGTAGAAGGGGGAGAGATGCTCGCCTGGGAAACACTGCCGACGGATCATATCCGGAGAACTTGTCGATACTCGCATCAACTCATCGGCCTAATCCGCGAAGAAGCAAACACTAGAAGAAACACCGGATGCAATATTTAATACTACGGTAGAAGATCCGGCATGCTTATGATATAATGCATGGCATGGCACAGATGCGGTGCAATTAGGCAATATTAAGCGGAACCAAGGTCCCGACAATTATTTAATAGGTTTGAGTTATTTATCTACCCCGCAAATTAAATGTTGTCTTAACAAGGCAAACATGGCGTCGGTTCGCTACGCAAATTTAAATGGAGTCAATATAAGACTAGAATAGCCTGCATATAGACTCCATATTTAATTTAGGTGAATCGACTATTTAACCCAACCCACCAGATGACATGTACGCAAGCATGATGATTTAATGATGCGACAGGTATATGTCATATTATAAAAATAGAGGCTTAGGGTCACACATCTGGGTTCGGAAGATCTTGGTTCCGGGGGTTCGGGGTTCGATAGGGTTCGACGAGATCATTCTCGGACAATGAAAGGAGAGCTTGGCGTTCCGAGAAGAAGGATTTGGTTTGGCGTCGGGGCGCATCGGATTCACCCTGGTCGGTGTCTATCTTGTCATCGCGAAGATCTTGTCGGGTCCTCATATCGGGTCGATCTTGGCATTCAGGGTGAAGAACTTGGCGTCCTTCGGTTCCCTGTCAACGTGCTCGACGTCATCGATGGAGAAGTCGGTGAATCCATGATGGAGATCATGTCGGTCCTCTTTCATCTGCGACGAACTTGGCCGATGGTCTTCGGGTTCGGGGGAAGTCGATCATGGCAGTCCAAAGAAGGGGAGCTTCGAGTCATTGACGCCGGGTAGGAGTTCTTGGCGTTCTTTGGCGCGCATGAAGAAGAGCTTGTCGTTCCATGTCCGGGGAATCTTCGGCTCTCCATCTACGATCTAGAGGTCCTGACTTGGTTTGCCGATGGGGAACTTGGGGCTTCGGGGCTTGATTGTCGGTATCGGTGTCGAACTCGGTCTCGACGCTGGAAGATCTTGGCATCTCCTCTCGATGACATACATGTAGTTGAAACTATGAAGATCTTGATGCCTGTTCGTTTGCTAGAGTCCTTCGGGTAGCACCACATCATTACCTCCACCGCATCGGTACCTCAACTAGCACAACAGCATGGCCACGAGGACATCAAGAGTAGAGGCACTGCTAGGACACACAGGACAAGGCACGGAGGGCAGGTGGTGTGCGTGGCTGCGACGGGGCGAACACGGGACACACTAAGAGGAGGAGCGTGAGGGAGAGGGTGGGGGGCTGGTCGAGGCGGGCCTCCGCGCAGAGAAGGGGCGACACTGGGGCACGGGCCCGACATGGTAGAGGCGGCGGAGGTAGGACGCGGGTCGGAGGCGAGGCGCGGCACAGTCGGGGAGCGCGATGAGCATGCTCGACGGTGGCCGGGAGGGCTCCGGGGTGGCGACGCCTGGCGTCTGGGGCCACGTGGCGGCAACGCATCCATGCCGGGAGGAAGACAGAGGCAGTGGCGCGTGACGCGGACGCTGTGGGCACGCTGGTCCGGGCGGGTTGCATGACAGCCAGGCAGGAAAGTGGGCGACGGAAGGGCGCGGGGTCGCGCAGAGGAGGAGGAAGGCGACGTGGCGGTGCCAGCAGATGCGGGGCGAGAGGGCCGTCGGGGACTGCACGAAGAGAGCGGGTGTTCGGGGAAGGACGACGACCCTGTGGCGGTGGCAGCGGTTGGTGGGGGCTTGCGGGAGCAACCAGGGGGAGGCTGGCTGGCAGGGTGAGAACCGGCAGCGGGGAAGGCGGGATGGAGGAGGAGATACGAGGGTTGGTGGGTGGTGGAGGATGAAGCGGGGAAAAGGAGATGGGGGCTCGGGATAGGGGCGGGTGGAACGCGTCTCTCGTGTGCGGGACCAGGTGGCGACAGGGAGATGGGAGGTGGGGCCGGGGCGGGGATCCCGAGGCTATCGGGGTGGTGTATGCGGGCGGGCTTGGCGAGGGCAAGAGTGGGAGGCGCGCAACACGGGGAGGGGTAGGACCAGCACTGTGCGTGGGCACAGTGGTGGTGTACGCCTGGGAGTGGGCCAGGCGGGGTGAGGTGGCGAGCAGGGAGTGGTCTAGGTGAGGTGGCGGCTGGGAGGGAGTGTGGCTGTGTGGGGTGCCGCGTGAGTGTGTGTGTTGTGTATGTGATGGCGGAGGGCTGGGGTAGATAGGGTGGGCTTAGGGTTAGGTCTAGGTAGAATAGATTTAGGGTTTGGAGGTGGCCGGCCGGGCTTTCGGGCCTGGCGGGCTGCCTCCTAAAAACAACTTGAAATTTTATTTATTTAAAACGGGGCTTTTGAAATCTGTTTTTAGACGAAACAAATTAATCCGGCCAAGCCCAGGTTTTGTATTTGAATAAAGACGGGTCATTTAGAAAACAAAACCAGGCTTTTCGAAAATAGTTTTTAAACAAACCATGCAAGATGATGACGATGCTCAAATGCAATGTGGCATGATGACATGAGCATGCGGTCATGATGATGCAATGCACAAAAACAGAGCGATTTTCTAGTAGTGGTTTTAGCGGGATGCCACAACTTTTCAAACAAATTTGTTCTATTCTATACGGAACATGGTATTATACATGAGAGGACGCCTCCCTATTCACCTCAGTCAAATGGGGTGGCCGAAAGAAAGAACCGCACTCTAACTGATTTGGTTAACGCCATGTTAGATACATTGGGTCTTTCCAAGGAATGGTGGGGGGAGGCGCTAATGACTATGTGTCATGTCATAAACCGTGTTCCCGTAAAGGATAAAACCATGACTCCATTTGAAAAATGGGAGAAGAAAAGGATTAAACTCTCTTACTTACAAACTTGGGTATGTTTGGCGAAAGTCAATATTCCAATACCCTAGAGCAAAAGCTTGGACCAAAAACCGTGGATTGTGTTTTTCTGGGATATGCTTTCCATCGCATTGGCTATATAGTTTTGATAGTAAAATTTGAGGTATCCGACATGCATGTTGGTGCGATTATGGAGTCGAATGATGCGACTTTCTTTCAGGACAACTTTCCCATGGAAGGTATGTATAGCTCATCAAATTAGGAGATGACTAGTTCATCTAGTCAGGAATTTGTTATAATTCCTGAACCCACTATGCCGATAGAACACTATGATGATCCTGAGGATGACAACGAAGCTCCCAAAAGGTCTAAGAGACAAAATATTCCAAAGTTGTTTGGTGATGATTTCATTGTGTACCTCGTGGATGATACTCCCACTTCTATTTCAGAAGCCTATGCATCTCAAGATGCTGAGTACTAGAAATAAGCTGTCCGTACTGAGATGGATTCAATCTTAGCTAATGGAACTTGGGAGGTCACTGATCGTCCTTATGGGTGCAAACCTGTAGGATGTAAGTGGGTGTTAAAGAAAAAGCTTAGACCTGATGGTACTATTGAAACGCACAAGGCACGTCTTGTGGCTAAGGGTTATACCCAGAAAGAAGGTGAGGACTTCTTCGATACCTACTCACATGTAGCCAGATTGACCACTATTGGAGTACTACTATCCTTGGCTGCCTCTGGTCTTATCGTTCATCAAATGGACGTTAAGACAACTTTTCTAAATGGAGAGCTAGATGAGGAAATTTATATGGAGCATCCTGATGGATTTGTAGTAGATGGTCAGGAAGGAAAGGTGTGTAAGTTAGTGAAGTCTTTATATGGTCTTAAGCAAGATCCTAAGCAGTGGCACGAGAAGTTTGAAAGAACTTTAACCGCTGAAGGCTTTGTTGTAAATGAAGCTGATAAGTGTGTGTACTATCGCCATGGCGGGGCGAGGGATTTATTATGTGTCTCTATGTTGATGACATATTGATATTCGGGACCAACCTCACTATGTGGAAAAGATATTGAGTCGCTTCGAGTATAGCAACTGCAAGTCTTCTCCAAGGCCTTATGATCCGAGTGTGCTACTTCGAAAGAATTGAAGGAATGCTAAAGATCAATTGAGATATTCTCAAATCATTGGCTCGCTCATGTATTTAGGCAGCGCCACGAGGCCTGACATCTCCTTTGTTGTAAGCAGACTGAGTCGATTTGTGTCAAATCCTGGAGATGATAATTGACATGCTCTTGAGAGAGTTTTGTGCTACTTGAAAGCTGCGAGTTATGGTATTCACTATACTGGGTATCCACGAGTACTTCAGGGCTATAGTGATTCAAACTGGATATCTGATGCTGATGAGATTAAGGCCACAAGTGGTCATTTGCTTACACTTGGTGGTGGCACTGTTTCCTGGAAGTCTTGCAAGCAGACCATCTTAACGAGGTCAACTATGGAAGCAAAACTCACAGCATTAGACACAGACACTATTGAAGTAGAGTGGCTTCATGAGATCTTGATGGACTTACATGTGGTTGAAAAACCAATACCCGCCATCCCGATGAACTGTGATAATCAAACTATGACCATCAAAGTAAACAGTACTAAGGATAATATGAAGTCATCGAGGCATGTGAAGAGGATATTAAAATTTGTCAGGAAATTGAGGAACTCCGGAGTTATTGCATTGGATTATATCCAAACATCTAAGAACTTGACAGATTCCTTCACAAAGGGTTTATCACGTAATGTGATAGATAATGCATTGAGGGAGATGGGTTTGAGACCCACACAATGAGTTGTTCGTAGTGGTAACCCACTCTATGTGATCGGAGATCATGTGAATTAGAGCTAGGAGCAAAGCTGTTGTTCAGCTGAGAGGAGAGTATGCCCATATTATATTTGCATCTCCATAAAGATGCAATACTCTCTTATTTTGCATGGCGGGTTGATATTTATCTTAATGTGTTCCAAGTGGCTTTTCTAAGCAGAGATGTTGTCCTACAGAACATCTATTGAGGAACACACCTATATGAGTCTGACTATCAAACGTTGCAGTCCGTGAGAGTTGGGTGCTCTCTAATAAACTCATGAGAGGCCATGGAGTATGATGCATAAGCTCCAAACCATGGGGAAGCCCTGTGGTAGCCCTGTACCGGTCTAGATTTTGTGTGAAACTAGTGTGCAGAAAACTTGTAGTTCAAAGCATAGTCCACTATTCAGGTTGCTAGCTAGTGTAGCATGAATTTAACATGGAAGTTCAACTTAACAATCTCCACTACAAACCGGTATATAAAACAATATTCCGGAATAAAAGTGATGTGATGTGCCAATGAGACTTTGTGGCAGATTGTTGGAATTTGATGAGTATTGGGTGTTGGCCTATTAGAAAAATTCTAAAATTCTCTTTGGCCCATTTGTGCATGGCATCATATGGCTGTGCTAGTGGTGCTAATTTTTGGCCCACATTGCTAGTTGAGTGAGAGTTACACTTCCTTATATACTAGGTTGTTGTACCACTCACTAAGGTGTGAGAAGAAGAGCAGCTCTCGCGCACTCCTCCTCTGATGCCGCCCGCCTTGCCTCGCCACGCCTCGCCTCGTCATGACGTGCACGTGTTGCGGGTATCTCAAGACGAGTTTTATTTTTGCTCTTTAGAAAAATTAATCATGGATTAATTACGAGTCATTAACGGACGTGTTAATTAGTTAGTCGTTTCCAGACTCTCTGGAATGTGGGCTGTTATTGACTCGGACGTGGGCTGAGCCCCACGATCTTCCCTAACCTGCACTATATAAGCGTCTACGCTAAACCTAATCGGAACTGCTCATCACACGCGTCTCCTTCCAGTCTATTGCGCCGCCGCCTTCGTCTTCCCCATCTCGGCTTCCAGCGTGCACTACAGATCGGGACAGTAGGCCTTCGGAACCCCGCCTCTTGTGAACCTGTATAGGTGAGGGGCGGTCAGGTTTTTTGGGGAGTGCTTCCGCGCGACTATAGATGCCATCACGGATGACTCCTTCCCCGACTAGGACTTCTTCCCGGACATCAGCAGCATCTACATCGATGACATGTCTGACGACGTTGCTGCCACCGCTGCAGCTACCGCTGCTGCTGCTGCCGCTGCTACATCGTATGTGATCTCAATCTATCTCTTTCAGATTATGCTAGAGTAGTTCTAGCGCTTGGTATAGATGTAATAGGTTTGTCTTATTTAGATGTAATCTGTTCATCTACTCTTTTAGTTTGCGTGGTCTATTTAATTGTTATCTATATGATCATGCTTTATCAATTATTTATTCGGATTAAATCATATGGATTATTGCTTATATTTTCAATAGAATGTACCTAGACAAGTTGAGTTAAATCCATGATTAGGCATTGAACATGCTTACCAAAGTCAATACAACATTGTCCAAAGTGAATACAAATTTACGATCACTAAAAACGCATTGAAGCATAACACACAGTGACCGCTCACGACATAGATGTGTATTTGATGACGTGGCGTTGAGTGGCACCTACTGTCAGGTAACTTGAAAGATAGACAGGAATACCCAGCTAGAGGAGGATCTTTTTTGCAAAAAAGTTATCCACTCCCCCTGCCTCTCTTGCGCAATCCCCTTGTGTCGAGCTAGCGCTGCCGCCTGCTGCCGTCCTGGCTGATGCCGGCTATCCCTAGCGCCGCCTGCACTCCACCAAGACTCCGCCTCAATGTCAACACCCGGATTTTTAATCCCAGATGCCTGTTATGCCATACATCGCAATCCCATGATTACGATTTTTGCGAGACATAATAGATTGGATATCATAGTACATCATCCATTACAAACCATAATAAGGTCTTACACAAATAAAGGATCTCATGATCCAATCTTAGTACAAACAAGTAGCAAAATAATAAGCATAGCGGTGGGCTCCATCTTCAGTGTCACAGGAAATGCTGACGATGGGAGATGATCCAAGTTGTCGTAGCCATCCCGCTGTCCTTCTTCTGGATAGTCCTCCTCATAGTCTGGCCACGGGAATAGCCAAGGAAAAAGCCATGAGTACTCTTTAAGTACTTGCAAACTATCACTAACAAGTAAAGTAATTCTAGTAGGAATGCTAAGTTCTAAGTTTATTTGTAAAGTTAAGTTTGAAACCTAAGCTGAGTTCAGAAACAAAGAAAGATAAAATAAAGTTCTAAATCACCTAAGTGGGAACTTAGTTGTCATAGTCATAACCATGTTGTGGTCAAGTCATGGAGAATATCATTTTGCGGCCCGAAAGTTGGTTCGCCCAGGCAACGCGGTACCCAAGTTGATTTTTATCACCGCGATTTGAAAAGTTGGGCGCCAATTGCTGAGAGGGGTCTTTCAAGTGAATGATGGCCAAACCCAATATTTTCAAATCACGCTAGTTAAGTCAGGATATTCTGTTACACTAGTTCCTGCTATGCCCCTCCTTCGCCGGTCACTCTTCTTAGCCACCCTGCACGTGTCATAGGGGCAAATCCATTACTGTACTTTCCTAACTCTCGACACTGAATCTTGCTGCGGTGGCGGCGGCGGTCCCTTTTCTTCCCTTCCCTGACCCTAAATCTGCCGGCGGTTGATACATTGCAAATGTATCTATAATTTTTGATGTTCCATGCTTGGTTTTATCCACTTTCTTGTGTTTTGTTCCAACTTTGCAGTACTTTTCATATGATTTCTTGGACTAACCTATTAATAAGAGCCACAGTGCCAGCTGCCTGTTTTCTGCTGTTTTTGGTTCCAGGAAAGTCAGAAAATGAATATTCTCGGAATTGGAGGGGACAAAAGCCAAAGTGCCTATTTTTCCAGAAGGGATCAAGTGCTAGAATATAAGACGGAGAGGGGCCAGGAGCCGACCACACCACCTGGCCCGTGCCAGGGGGTGGTCTGGCCGACCCCAGCACCCCCTCGGCCTCTCCTTCCGCCTATAAGTTGCCCTCGGGACGAAAACCCTAGGTACCCGATAAAAAAAATCCATGAAAGAGTCTATAGCCGCCGTCATCTCCATCCCTATATCAGGAGGGATCTGAATCTCTTCCCGGCACCCTGCCGGAGAGGGGAATTCACCCTGGAGGCCTTCTTCATCACCATGCAAGCCTCCAGTGTGATGCGTGAGTAGTTCATCCTTGGACTACGGATCCATGTAGTAGCTAGATGGTTGGTTTCTCCTCCTTTGTGCTTTCATGTTTAGATCTTGTGAGTCTGCTCATGATCAAGATCATCTATTTGTAATTCATACATGTTGTGTTTATGGGATCCGATGGATATTGAGATGCTATTTCAGATTGATTATTGATTCTATCATGTCTTTGTTATTTGAGATCTTGCATGCTTTCCGTTGTTAGTAGCTATCTTGGCCAAGTAGATGCTAGCAACTCCAAGAGTTAGTATTTATGCTCGATAGTGGGTTCATGCCTCCGTAACTGGGAAGTGATGAAATCTCTAAGGTACTAGATGTGTTGTTGCTACTAGGAGAAAACAATCCTTTGTTCATAGAACAATTGTATTGTTTACCTTACACGCAGTTCAGAAGCAATAATCTGTTGCTTGCAACTTAATACTGGAGGGGGTTCGGATGATAACCTGAAGGTGGATTATTAGTCATAGATGCAGTTGGATGGCGGTCTATGTATTATGTTGTATTGCCTAATCAAGTCTCAAAGGAGTCAAGATGATTAGTATATGCATGTGTTGCTTTCTCGGTGTTTGTCAATTGCCCGCTGTAATTTGTTCACCCAAAGATGTTATCTATCTAAGGAGAGCCACCTCTAGTGAACTATGGATCCCAGTCCTTTTACTTTACATACAATCTACAACTGTTTACTGCTTTGTGTTTACTTTCTGCAAACTTTTACTTCTTTCCATTTGATACGTTTAATCCTTTGTTTTCCGCAAAACACGGTGAGATTGACAACCTCATTGCAAGTTGGGGACAAAGTTCTGTGGTTGTGTTGTGCAGGTCTCCACGTTGCTACTAGCACGGTAGTGCGCCCTGCCAAAGCTCAGCTAGTAACACCTTTGGGGTGTTTCCTTGCTCCTACTGGTTCGATTAAACCTTGGTTTCATAACTGAGGGAAACTTGCTGCTGTGCTCATCATACCTTCCTCTTGGGGTTCCCAACGAGCTCTACATCAACCCCGAGCCATCAACACTTTTCTGGGTGCCGTGCATTGAGCCATCGAGCGATTTTCTGGCGCCGTTGCCGGGGAGTCAAGGACATCTTCACAAGGGGAGTCCCTCATAACCAATCTCTTTACTTTGTTGTTTTTTTTTTGCTTAGTTTCTTTTTGCTTTGTTTGCTTGTTTTGTTCTTCAAAAAACACAAAAAAAATTAGTTTTACTTGTTTGCTTTCTTATTTAAAAAAAACACAAAAATTAGTTTCTATCTCATTATGTTTAGCCTTGCTCCTGTCACTATGTCACCCGAGGAAATGATTTTCACTTTTAAACAAGGAATTGAGGAAAGTTTTAAGGAAGCTTGGTCTAGAATCTCTGATCTTCATGAAGAAACTGAGCCTAAAATGACTCAAAGCTTGTTCCTTAGCAGTTTTTACCTTGGGATTACTCTTTGCTATAGATATGCCCTAGATGCTATTGTGGGAGTAGATTTCCTCCAGTGTAATGAGGATGATGCTATTAATGCTATAAAGAAATTGATCCTCACTTACAACATGCCTAGCCAAACTGATATTTCCTTCTCAAATATATTTGCTAGGTTGGATACTCTTGAGGCTAGCACTACTAGATTAGAAGGGTGCTATAATACGCTTAGGTAGAATCAAAATTATGTTCCAATAAATTCTGAACCATCAAAGTGGCTCCCTACAGTAAAGATTGAGATAAACACTGAAACTTTTCAAGCCCGCTGTGATATCATGTCTGAATTTTGCCTTATGCCCAAGGATATTTATGAATCTTTGAATCTTTGGGGACTTACGGAAGGAGGAAAAGAAATATCTCTTGCTAATAATACTACCATATTACCTTTTGGAATAGCTGAAGGAGTGTTTACAAAGATCCTTGGGAAAATGATTTCTATTGATTATCTTGTTATTGAATGTGCAGGAAAAGGACAAATTACACTTGGAAGGTCCCTATTAGAACTTCTTGGAGCAATAATAGATGTGGGAAAGGAGACCATGCACCTTTCTTCTCCACCAAACAATCACATTTTCCCAAAGGATAAAAATAAAAATAAGAGAGGTAAGGGCAAGAAAGTTGGTTTTAATGCTTCTTCATTTGAGAACACTTGATTCTTTCTTTGCTTCTTATGCCTAACTTAAAGGCGTTAAAGAAAAGTACTTGTTGGGAGATAACCCAAGAGTTTTAGATGAGTCTTGGAAGTTATTACCTCTGTAATAAACTCTCCTTATCCTTTTTATTTGCTTTTTGTGCCAAGAGTAACCTCTAATGAGAGTGAAGTAATGATTGGGAAAATTGCTGTCCCGAAACAGATTTTTGTGCTTCACCGTAAAAATTCCTGAGAGTTCTCTGTACGTCGGATTGAGCTGTAATGTTTTGTGCTTCTGCCCCAGGTTGTTATCTAACTTTTGTTAGTTCAACACTTTTTGATTTGAGCAACAGAAGATCTTCGAAAAAATTGGTCTTTACCTGCTGGTATGTTTTGACAGATTTCTGCCATTTTCTGCATTTGCTTCTTGTGGGTTCCTTTTTGAGTTCTTTTGGGGAATTGAGCATTTTGAGGGAAGTGCTATAGTAGCTAGTGTTCTAATGGAAGTTTATTTGGTGTTAGAACTGAACCTTTAGACTTATTTATCTTAAGTGCACTAATGTTGCTAATGAGATTGTGTGAAGTTTTGTATGAAGGAAAATTTTCAGGTGTATGGAAGGAATGAGTAATGAGATGAAGGATGGACTAAAGCTCAAGCTTGGGGATGCCACGCGTGTCACCCCAAGAAATATCCAATAAGTACAAGCGTCAAAGCTTGGGGATGCCCAAGGTATCCCCTTCTTCATCAATAAAAATCCCAGGTTTCTTCCAAACGCTTCATTTTTATTGTTTCATGCACAGTTGTGTTTTTCTTGGAGCGTCTTATTTTTCGTTTTCGTTTTGGTTTTTAGTTTGCTTGGTTTGCTTAGTTTTCTGAATAAATTGGTTGGACCCCCTCTTTCATACATTGGTTTGCAATTAGTTTGGTTTGGTTTGGAAAAGAGTAGGAAAGTTCATGCTTATGTGGTAAAAGAGCTCGTTTTTGACTGTGGCTATGCTTTGTCATGCCATGCTTGATATTGTTTTGGCTTTATGCTTAGTATTCTTTGCTGTAGCATGACTTGTTATAAACAATTGAGATTGCTTAATGTGCCTTGGATGAATCATGCGTTGTTTTAGCATATTAAAGCATAGTATAGTGGTATTCTCCTTTGATGCTTTATTTGGGTTGAATTGGCACATGCTCACACCATGTTATGACTGTCACAAGTCGCCATAGCCTTTATGATCCTTTAGTTTTTAACTTGTAGTATCACTTTATGCTTTGATCAATGATGTTTTATCGCTCTACATGATTATGGCCATTATTGCTCTCTTAGTTTGTCGCTCCCAGTCTTTTGCTAGCCTCCACCACAAAGTATGAGTTCCACTCATGCATCCAACTCCCTAAACCAAGTTATTCCAAAGAGTCCACCATACCTACCTACTAGATTATGCTATTCCAAGTATATTCATGCTTTTGTTTACCTTCCACTTGTTATGAGAAAACTAGTGATTAAAGCTCTCACGAACTTGATGGCACACTTTAGTTTTTGCCTCTAATAAACTTGAACCATTGGGTCCTTCTTTGTTGCGTATATGCTTGCGCTTTATAAGTTGAAATTAGCAGAACCATGTACCATGGGGAACACTTTCAACATTTCACTTGTACTTTGTACCCCATTGATATTATGTTCTTTTGCTTACGGATCCCGGCGGTGTGAAATAAAAGTGGAACTTGTAAGATCATGGAGTTTGTATGTGTGTTAGAGAAACGCCTAGGCCGCTAGCCTAAGCCATGCCTAATCATGGTGGAAACTTGCAGCATCACCATAATTAGCACTCTATGAAGCATCCTCAATAAAAACCTATGCAAATAGCAAATAAAAAGATCGCTGAGATGCTCATTGTCTGCTTGCCTTGTCATTTTGATTATGGGAAAGCTCCCGTATCATGTGCAAGGGTACCTTACATGTTCTTAATGATACACATGTACTTACAATGACAAGAGCTTACTCGTGACTGAAGTTGAGTAGCATGAGGATCGGTCTTCGTAAGTAAGGGGCATGATATTTCGGCTTATAACTTGTCAAGCATATCCTCTTAGTTGTGTCACTTTAACCTTAATCACCTTAAAGATGCTTATGATAGGGGCAATGGGAGCTGAAAGCTATAAGTACCATAATGTTTGGAAGCTCTTTATGAGACTTGAATCCCTACTTCCTTTTACAAAAGGCCTTTCTTCCACCATTATATTGAGTCTCCACCTTCTAACCTTATGCACTTACTTTGAGAGCATAGTGGCCATTCTTAGTTCTATGTGCATTGCCCCAAGACTAGTTGACTGATGCATAACTTGTTATTGCTTGTTTGAAACTATTGTATCTAGTCACTCTTATGAACTTTGAAGGTGTCCTACGCATTTATATTTTCTACTCTATTGAGGGACAAGATGAATACTATTATGCTATGTTTTCTTTATGTGAAACAAACAAACGTCTTGCAAAGCATTGTTATTCATGAATCTTTTGTTTGTGCCTTTTCATGTTGCATCATAGTTTCTTTGCTTATTGCTAGAACTTTGTCTTTCATGTTATGATTGAAGTACTTTGATTCCAGCCTTGAATGTTTTGCAAATACTTTGATCAAGTCTTTGATGGTGCATGTCACCTCAAAAATTATTTCTTTTTATCACTTACCTACACGAGGACGAGCAGGAGTTAAGCTTGGGGATGTTGATACATTGCAAATGTATCTATAATTTTTGATGCTCCATGCTTGGTTTTATCCACTTTCTTGTGTTTTGTTCCAACTTTGGAGTACTTTTCATATGATTTCTTGGACTAACCTATTAACAAGAGCCACAGTGTCAGCTGCCTGTTTTCTGCTGTTTTTGGTTCCAGGAAAGTCAGAAAATGAATATTCTCGGAATTGGAGGGACAAAAGCCAAAGTGCCTATTTTCCAGAAGGGATCAAGTGCTAGAATACAAGACGGAGAGGGGCCAGGAGCCAGCCACACCACCTGGCCCGTGCCAGGGGGTGGTCTGGCCGACCCCAGCACCCCGTCGGCCTCTCCTTCTGCCTATAAGTTGCCCTCGGGACAAAAACCCTAGGTACCCGATCAAAAATCCATGAAAGAGTCTATAGCCGCCGTCATCTCCATCCCTATATCGAGAGGGATCTGAATCTCTTCCCGGCACCCTGCCAGAGAGGGGAATTCACCCTGGAGGCCTTCTTCATCACCATGCAAGCCTCCGGTGTGATGCGTGAGTAGTTCATCCTTGGACTACGGATCCATGTAGTAGCTAGATGGCTGGTTTCTCCTCCTTTGTGCTTTCATGTTTAGATCTTGTGAGCTCCGTTCATGATCAAGATCATCTATTTGTAATTCATACATGTTGTGTTTGCGGGGATCCGATGGATATTGAGATGCTATTTCAGATTGATTATTGATTCTATCATGTCTTTGTTATTTGAGATCTTGCATGCTTTCCGTTGTTAGTAGCTATCTTGGCCAAGTAGATGCTAGCAACTCCAAGAGTTAGTATTTATGCTCGATAGTGGGTTCATGCCTCGTAATCTGGGAAGTGATGTAAATCTCTAAGGTACTAGATGTGTGTTGCTACTAGGGAGAAAACAACAATCCTTTGTTCATAGAACAATTGTATTGTTTACCTTACACGCAGTTCATAAAGCAATAACTGCTGCTTGCAACTTAATCTTGGAGGGGTTCGGATGATAACCTGAAGGTGGATTATTAGTCATAGATGCAGTTGGATGGCGATCTATGTATTATGTTGTATTGCCCAATCAAGTCTCAAAGGAGTCAAGATGATTAGTATATGCATGTGTTGCTTTCTCGATGTTTGTCAATTGCCCCGCTGTAATTTGTTCACCCAGCATGTTATCTATCTAAGGAGAGCCACCTCTAGTGAACTATGGATCCTGGTCCTTTCACTTTACATACAATCTACAATCTTTTACTGCTTTGTGTTTACTTTCTGCAAACTTTTATGTCTTTCCATTCGATACGTTTAATCCTTTGTTTTCCGCAAAACACGGTGAGATTGACAACCTCATCGCAAGTTGGGGACAAAGTTCTGTGGTTGTGTTGTGCAGGTCTCCACGTTGCTACTAGCACCGGTAGTGTGCCCTGCCAAAGCTCAGCTAGTAACACCTTTGGGGTGTTTCCTTGCTCCTACTGGTTCGATTAAACCTTGGTTTCATAACTGAGGGAAACTTGCTGCTGTGCTCATCATACCTTCCTCTTGGGGTTCCCAACGAGCTCTACATCAACCACGAGCCATCAACACTTTTCTGGGCGCCGTGCATTGAGCCATCAGTGGTGGAGGACCTTTTTTCTCCCTCCCCCGACACTGAATCCGACGGCAGCGGCCCAGCATGTCTTGCAAGGTGAAGGTTGTAGCTACGTCGCCGAATGATTCGGGTCCGTTGGGGCCCAAGTCTGGGGCTCAACGCGTAGTAGCGGCGAGGTCCTCAGCCCCGGTTAGCGAGGAGGCCAGCAAGGATTCTGCTCCCAAGGTACCTACGAGCAGTGGGTTGAAGAGAAAAGTAAGGCCGGCGGCGGATTGTTCGGCTCCTGTGGGCGGATGCAGCACCCAGATCTCGAATAAAAAACCCCGGAGAAGAGCGAGAGGTGAATTTTTCTTATCTGTGCCTTATCTTGCAAGTAGATTAGTTACGGCATAATAGAATCGAATGAACTGAAATGTTCCCCTTTTTAATCAAATTAGGCACAACTTTGATACAAGGGACCTATATGAGTTCACAGTTCATGTTCGGCAGTACACTGCAAAACTTGATTTTAGTTGCGAGAGGGTTGTGTTCGGGCAAGATTTGCACCTGCTTGTGAATTGCAAAGAGGTTGTGTCTATTTCGCAGCTGGTAGATATGCTTGCCACTAGAATTCCCTGGGGTTCTAGACAGAGGACAAAATTGGTGTGGCGCAACATGAATGATACCTATCAGCAAATTGAGCACTCCCATGAGCTTCAGATGGTTTGGGAGTGTTGTGCAGCTGATCATAAGGTGAAAGTTGAAGCGATGATTAATGATATGTATGCAGATGCTGGAGATCTTGCTGCCAGAGCTTCTGCTCCTAGAGAATACGGACCAATAGATGCTGATCTAGATAACTTCAGTATACGCATAGAGGTGGATTCATACATGGCAAAACTTGATGAGGGAGTTAATAAGATAGTTTCTTCATGTACTGTGGAGATCACTGTCGATTCCAAAAACATAACTCTTGATGAAATGAGAGAGATGATCGGTAAGGAAATCAGTATTGGACCTAAGCAGATGGCAAAAATCCGGTGGTGGCATCATAAGAAGCAGCAATTCATAGATGTTTTGGATACTGAAGATCTTATGCAGATTATGCGGCGAAAGAAGCGAACCAGGAAGGTGTTCTTCCTTGGTACCATTTCTGATGTTGTTGAACATGTTATGTGGATGTAGATGCCCCTGTAGTGGCTGAACAGAATGAGGTGGTCGACGCTGATGAGATCTGATGAGAGCTGCTACCCTGGGCTTGTCATATGGACCGCGGTGTTCCCCTGCCTGTATTTGTAATATTGACTACTGTTGCATTTAGAGCGTGTTTCTGTGATTATGTTTGTTGAGAGATTGCGATATAATGTTGTGCGAGCTGTTGAGATTTTCGGACATGTCACTCACTGAAACCATCGTTGTTGTAATAAGACATAAGTACATTGTAGTTGACATGATTATGTTTCTTAAGATGACGTATCGTACTTGTTTCTGTTATTATGTTTGTTGGGACATTGTAATGTAATGTTTTGTGAAACCATGACTGGACCAGTGATGCATAAATACATTGTAGTTGACATGATTATGTTTCTTGAGATGATGTACTGTACTTGTTTCTGTTATTTTGTTTGTTGAGAGACTGTAATTGAATGTTTTGTGAAACCATGATAGGACAAGTGATGTGTATGTACCTTGTAGTCGACATGATTTTGTTTCTTGAGTTGATGTAATATACTTGTTTCTGTGATTACGTTTGTTGAGAGATTGTAATGTGATGTTTTGTGAAACCATGTTGTGATTATGTTTTTTGAGAGATTGTAATGTAATGTTTTGTGAAACCATGACTGAAGAAGTGATGCATAAGTACCTTGTAGTTGACATGATTTTGTTTCTTTAGATGATGTAATATACTGGTATGTTTTCGTTAGGCAATGAAATTGGGATGGAGGGAGTGCAGGTTTAATATTTGAAATGAGAATGTGTGAAGAGAATCCATATCGGCGAGACAAGAATCCGTGGAAAGGGCATGGTATCCATTAAACTATTGTCACATGCCAATTTTGTCATTGTTGGAGCGTTAGAAGGGCTGCTCTCTCTCTCTCTCTCTCTCTCTCTCTCTCTCTCTCTCTCTCTCTCTCTCTCTATCTCACCGACGCCGTCACCTGCGACGACGCATTCGCCATGCTGTCCTTGAACGACGAGGACGACCAGTCGAGCAGCGACAGCCTTCTCTCCGACATCGAGTATTCCTTACATGATGTGAGTTCCTCTGTTTTCTCGGGCTAGGGTTAGGCAATGGTAAATCTCTCGATCTGAGCTCCATATGTGCATGCAATCGTGTTCGATTTCAGCTTTGCGTTTACCTATAGGTACCACGGACGATCTACGACTCTGAATGGGAGGGCCTAGATCTCGATGGAGAAGTGCCATGTGACCATGGGATAAAACTGAGGAGATATGTTGCATTCGAAGGCAGTAACACTAGGAGAAGGTTTTTGGGCTGTACAAATCAGGTTTGTTTACATTATGTGCAACTGTGACATGAAGTAAAATGTATCATGCATGTTCATAACACTATAGTGTGTGTGTTTTTAGGTTGGCCCGGTGTGTAAAGAAGTAGAGTGGGTGGATGTTGAGTGGCCAGATGCACTTAAGAAATTTTTGGCACAGTTATGGGAGATGTATGAGTTGGAAAGGTTGGGGAGATTTACTTATGTAAGTGATGCAGCTGAAAAAATTACAAGCCATCGGTACGAAATAAGGAGCGGGAACAAGAAATCGAGAATTTGCAGTCAGAGCTAACTGACGGAATCGATGGGAGCTTGGTTGTTGGAACTGCAAAGAAGCTTCAGGATATTCATAGGTTGCTGATTTATAATGCAGAAAAGGAGAGGGATCAGCTCAGGGAAAACAAGAAGAAGCTAGAGTACTGCATTGCGGATCTGTTGAAGGAACTGAAGAAGGTGCGTGAGGGTGAACAAGGACAGACTATAGAGGATAAAGGAAATTCGAGATGAATAATTTATGTTGTGCCAATGCCTGAAACTAGTTAATTATAAGTCTTGCAGTTGCGCTTTCCGAACTAAGACAAACTCAATCCTCGAGCAAACTAATTTTAGATGAACACACATATCGTGCATAGAGTTAAGTTCACTCTTACAAAATCACCACTTCAGAGGATAAACCAGGCAGTTCAGTGCTAAATAGACATATGTTGTGTTCAAGCGAGCCTGACCCGGAGCTGCCTATTTTCCTCCCTAAGATTGGCCAACTCCTTCAGTACTATGTCGTGCTTCAGCTGTAGGTTCCAGCACTCCGTCACGGATTGGAGAATTTTGTCCGTAGCCATACGATTTTCCTTCAAGATCCCTTTCATGATCTCTGTCTGCTTCCTAGCCGAGGCGCGACCTTCACTGTGTAGCTTCGCCCAGCCGGCGTTTAACTCCTTCAGTTTCTGGCACTTGTCAGAAAGGACCGAAGTTCGACCTTGATTGGTCAAAGGCCAGTTTTTGGGAATTCTGCTTCTCCCTTTAGATTGCTATCTTGTCATTTAGCCAGGTCGCCAGGTCCTGGTCGATCTTTCGCCTCTTTCCCTGCTACAAAAATACATAGTATGGTTTGTTCAGTTCACCAAGACAAGCTGGTTAGTTTCCATAATTAACTAAATCGACTAGTGGCACTGTCATAATTTCAAGGAAGAAACAATCTAGGACTAATCAACATTTTATGAATCGACTAGGTGGCACTGTCATAATTTCAATTTCAAAGATAAATAAGATTTATCTGTAGTTTAGTGTGCTGTGGGTTTTTCCCAATATCACCAAATAGTAGTGGGAGAGTGGCGAACTCATAATGCAGAAACCCATGTCCAGATACATAATGGAAAGAGAACATGGTGTCCATTCATGAACATGAACACCAACACATGTCCATATAGATAAGGAGTTGCCCTAGGATTCTTATTGCACCCTATAATGGGAAGCAGACATGGGCATTGCTCCCTGAACCCTAAACATTACAAAAGGAGTGGAGGACGAACTGATATTCGTGTCCCCGCTAACGGGAATCAGACTTGGGCATTGCTCCGATACGCCTCCAGACATGCCCTTAACTCCTTGTTCTCTTTCTGAACACCCTCGAGTACGGTGATCCCTCTGCTCATGTCCGCCTTCATCTCCTTGATTGCATCCAGGCAACGGTTCCTGTCATGGTAGGCTCGGATGGTAGCCTTGGTGTCCTCGACGCGTCCTCTAAGTGCCCCGCTGGCTTCGTCCTGCAGGAGAATGCACCTTTCCACGAGATTCTTCTTATCCTCCGTGAGCTCGTTGATTATCTTGATGGCCTGTTCTTGCCTGTTCAAGTTACAGTCGAGCACTTTTTACAGCCTAACGACGTCACGTGCAAAATCTAGCGAGATCTCCTTCTACACAGATAATTGCTTGCGTAGGCTCTCATTAGCTTGGGTGAGGGAGCGTGCAAGCTCATGTTGGTTGGCAATCTTGGAACTGATCGCGACCACCTTGTCACGGTACTCGGCCTTTGATCGTTGCATCGTTCATGTTAATTGAAATAGGAATTCTACAATTATACTCCAGGTCCTAGGTGAATACTAATACAGATTAAAAAAATCCCCATTGAATCTATTGGCCACAGTGTTAAAAAATGGACCTAGAGATCTATTCATGACCATGATAAACTAATCCTAATCACAAAAATCCATAGTGAATCTATGAACAACGGTATTAAGGAAAGACCAAGAGATCCAGTCATATTCATGAAAACTAATACAACTCGCAAAAGAAGAAGAAAAACCAATGCAGGGCAGACAGGATCTAAGAAATCCACATCATAACTTGGAGAAATAACAGCGTGGAGATTTGCTACCTCGCTGAGACATGGAACGGGGCTGAATGGGTCCTGCAACGCCTCCGTCATGGTGGATTCGGGCTCCACGGCCGGCCTGTAATACGTAGAAGAGGAAGAGCCAGAAAAAAAAAGAAGAAGCTGATTAAGGTCATGATGGAGAGGGAGATGGATAAGAAGTAGAACAAGAAGACCGTACCAGGAGGAGCCCTCTCCTGCTAGAACATCCGGCGCCATTGTCGGGGGAGATTGGGCCTCGATGAGAGGGTGGGCTTTAGCGGCTGGTAGAGCAAGAAGTGCCTCGCGACGATTTCTCTCCCTATTCTCCACGAGGATCATCGACCGACCTCTCCCCCTCCTCAGTGGAGCGATGGCTTGCAGGGTGAGTGTGGCGGTGGTAGGAGGAAGGAGATAGTGATTAGTGTGGGAGAAGAGTCAAAGAGTACATGCCGTGGTCCAGTAGTACTAGTACTATTATACAAGACCACCGTGTACGGTCTACCTTCTCAAAGAAGCCAGGAAGGCAGGGGTAGAGAATCGATGAGACTTGTCTTTATTGCGATGGACACTTCAATGGTCTTTGGCGCCACCCAAAATCCAGTATATAATAAGGGGAGTGCGAGCCAGGTGGTCATCACGGGAATCGACGCGCACATCCCGCGTGCGTGCGTCACGTGTTGATGGGGTAATCACGCGCGCAACTGCTGCACGATCGTGTCGGCACGTCGAACTCCGTCGAACTCCACGTGACAGGCACGCACGAGATATTTACGAGTCTAGAATACGCTATGCCACTTTTGTTGTGATCAAATTATGTTCAGTACGCGAGATATTACTTCTTTCTTCTTTTTTTTGATAATCGACAAATGCATGCATGGACACAACGCACGAAACCGCTGCTCATCCTTGATCAGATCGGCACCCCACTCTGTGTACCCGCCATCGACCATTCGAAGCAACTACCTCGAGCACAATGCCCCCTCGCCGTGGCAATGGCAGGTCCAAGCCTTCCACTGACCGTCCTGCGTCCCCGGCTCTTCGCTGCATCATTCGCGCTCGCGAGTCGCCTGCTGAGGCAGCACGTCGTGTCCGACCGCGCTAGGGTCCATCAACATCGGCACTCGAGGACACCGCAATGTCGAAGCTCATACCGGCTGCGCAGGAGGAGTGTGGGGTACCTGCAGCGTCGGATGAGCGCAAAGCAGCAACCAGGACAGGGGCGCGTGTTGCACCGGTGAGTACGGATAGGAAGAGGAACAAGAAGAAGACCAGGAAGAAGAGAGGAGATAGCTATTTGGACGAGTCCGACTCGGCCAACGAGGAGGCGTTCATCGATCAGTTGGAGGCAGAAGCGGAGGAGAGTGACATGGACCCGTGGGACTACGAAGAGGAGGAGGAGGACTCCGACGAGGAGATAGCGCGCTTAGTCGAGGAAGGGGCGGTGTCGAGTCGTCAGAGGAGGACACCGATGGCGGCGATGGTAGGGACCATGGCGTTGACAAAGACGAGGACGAACCGGAAGACGAAGACGATGGCTTCTTCGAAATATGATCATTTATTTTATTTATTTTAGTTAGATAGATGGCTTTTCACTTGTTTATGGAGGTAAAGTATCGGTGGCACGGATAGAGAGGTGGCACGGATTGACCATGCATAAAAAAAGTGGAGAAGGGAGGGGTTATCCTGCCCGTTGGATCACGTGGGATCAACGGTTGGTGGAGACGATCCGCGTGACATCTGTGTCAGCCAATTAGGGCATAACACCTAGAGTGAGCACATGTTTGGGATCTCCACACGTTTGGGCTTTTGTGAGATTTGTGACCGAGAGAGAGGGAAAATCTATTTTCACAATCTGCCTATGGATCCACCAGTATCATTGAAATATGTGCTCTTTTCACAATCCACTTATGGATCCACCAGTGTCATTGCATGTGTGTTGTTTTTACTAACAACAACTGGAGTCATTGCATGTGTGTTCTTTTCACATACCACATATGGATCCACCAGTGTCATTGCATATGTGCTCATTTCACAATCCACCTATGGATCCACCAATGTCATTGCATGTGTGTTCTTTTTACTAACAACAACTAGAGTCATTGCATGTGTGTTCTTTTCACATACCACATATGGATCCACCAGTGTCATTGCATGTGTGCTCTTTTCACAATCCACCTATGGATCCACCAGTGTCATTGCATGTGTGTTCTTTTTACTAACAACAACTGGAGTCATTGGATGTGTGTTCTTTTCACATACCACATATGGATCCACTAGTGTAATTGCATGTGTGCTCTTTTCACAATCCACCTATGGATCCACCAGTGTCATTTCATGTGTGTTCTTTTCACATACCACATATGGATCCACAAGTGTCATTGAAATTTGTGTTCTCTTTAGAGACCACACATGGATCCACTAGTGTCATTGTATGTGTGTTCTTTTTACTAACAACAACCAGAGTCATTGCATGTGTGTTCTTTTCACATACCACATATGGATCTACTAGTGTCATTACATGTGTGTTGTTTTTACTAACAACAACTAGAGTGATTTCATGTGTGTTCTTTTCACATACCACATATGAATCCACCAGTGTCATTGAAATGTGTGTTCTCTTAAGAGACCACACATGGATCCACCAGTGTCATTGCATGTGTGTTCTTTTTACTAACAACAACTGGAGTCATTTCATGTGTGTTCTTTAAACATACCACATATGGATCCACCAGTGTCATTGCAATGTGTGTTCTCTTTAGAGACAACAAATGGATCCACCAGTGTCATTGCATGTGTGTTCTTTTCACATACCACATATGGATCCACCAGTGTCATTGCATGTGTGTTCTTTTCACAATCCACCTATGGATCCACCAGTGTCATTGCATGTGTGTTCTTTTCACAATCCACCTATGGATCCACCTGTGTCATTGCATGTGTGTTCTTTTGACAATCCACCTATGGATCCACCACTGTCATTGCATGTGTGTTCTTTTTACTAACAACAGCTATAGTCATTGCATGTGTGCTCTTTTCACAATCCACCAAGGATCCACCAGTGTCATTGCATGTGTGTTCGTTTTACTAACAACAACCAGAGTCATTGCATGTGTGTTCTTTTAACTAGCAACAACTAGAGTCATTGCATGTGTGTTCTTTTTACTAACAACAACCAGAGTCATTGAAATGTGTGTTCTTTTCAGATACCATATATGGATTCACCAGTGTCATTGCATGTGTGTTCTTTTCACAATCCACCTATGGATCCACCAGTGTCATTGCATGTGTGTTCTTTTTACTAACAACAACCAGAGTCATTGAAATGTGTGTTCTTTTCACATACCACATAAGGATCCACAAGTGTCATTGCATGTGTGTTCTTTTCACAATCCACCTCTGGATCCACCAGTGTTATTGCATTTGTGCTCTTTTTACTAACAACAACCAGCGTCATTGCATGCGTGTTCTCTTCAGAGCCGACACATGGATCCACTAGTGTCATTGCATGTGTGTTCTTCTTACTAACAACAACCAGAGTCATTGAAACGTGTGTTCTTTTCACATACCACATATGGATCCACCAGTGTCATTGCATGTGTGTTCTTTTCACAATCCACCTATGGACACACGAGTGTCATTGCATGTGTGCTCTTTTTACTAACAACAACAAGAGTCATTGAAATGTGTGTTCTCTTCCGAGACCACACATGGATCCTCTAGTGTCATTGCATGTGTGTTATTTTTACATACCACATATGGATGCACCAGTGTCATTGCATGTGTGTTCCTCTTACTAACAACAACTGGAGTCATTTCATGTGTGTTCTTTTCACATACCACATATGGATCCACTAGTGTCATTGAAATGTGTGTTCTCTTCAGAGACCACACATGGATCCACCAGTGTCATTGCATGTGTGTTCTTGTTACTAACTACAACCAGAGTCATTGCATGTGTGTTATTTTCACATATCACATATGGATCCACTAGTGTCATTGAAATGTGTGTTCTTTTTACTAACAACAACTAGAGTCATTTCATGTGTGTTCTTTTCACATACCACATATGGATCCACCAGTGTCATTGCAATGTGTGTTTTCTTCAGAGACCACACATGGATCCACCAGTGTCATTGCATGTGTGTTCTTTTCACATACCACATATGGATCCACCAGTGTGATTGGATGTGTGTTCTTTTCACAATCCACATATGGATCCACCAGTGTCATTGCATGTGTGTTCTTTTCACAATCCACCTATGGATCCACCAGTGTCATTGCATGTGTGTTCTTTTCACAATCCACCTATGGATCCACTAGTGTAATTGCATGTGTGTTATTTTTACTAACAACAACTAGAGTCATTGCATGTGTGCTCTTTTCACAATCCACCTAAGGATCCACCAGTGTCATTGCATGTGTGTTCTTTTTACTAACAACAACCAGAGTCATTGTATGTGTGTTCTTTTCACATACCACATATGGATCCACCACTGTCATTGCATGTGTGTTCTTTTCACAATCCACCTATGGATCCACCAGTGTCATTGCATGTGTGTATTTTTACTAACCACAACCAGAGTCATCTCATGTGTGTTCTTTTCACATACCACATATGGATCCACCAGTTGATGGGGATATGCCAAGGGGGTATGCTCAGCAGTAGGTTTCGAGTGGGCCGGAAGGCCCGTGAGTACGCCTGGAGGACAGCGACTGGACTCTGAGGAAAGGAGAGGCCCATCGACTGGCGACTGGGAGTCGAGCGTGTGAGCCCACTCGGATTAGGTCAAAAGCCCCCGGATCCTTATCTTGTTCGGGGACAGCTTGTAAACCCTAGCGAGGTGCTTCATATATAAACCTCCCTAGGGTATCGTAGAGACTTACGTTCCATCATACACCCCCTCAAGCGACTCGCTGCCCAGCCGCCGAGCTCGCCACCCTTGTAACTCGCTCTCTCATAATCTAATCTAGCAGGAGTAGGTCTTTACCCTCCGGGGGCCGAACCTAGGTAAACCCTTGTGCATCTGCCCCCATCTCGCACCGCAGATGGCTGCCGACTCTTCCTGACGAAACTCTCAATCGCTGCCTATGGCAGCGACTGCCTTGGCCATTTCCACGACAGTGGCACCCACCATGGGGCATAGCGGGACTGGCCTGAGTTCTGCGGCGAGACCCTACTCGGCGATCGAGCGGCCGTTCGCCACCGGCCGCATGATCGCCTTCGGCGGGATCTTGCAGATCCTGCCCAGCAGCTACATCCCGGCGTCGCGCCCAGTCACACACGCCGCGGTGATGCCGGTCGGCTCCATCAACCTCTTCGTTGGCTTCACCGGCACGATCGACCCAGCCGTGACGGTGATCGTCGGCGGGTCGCCTCCACACCACGATCTGCTTTCGGAGGAGAAGGTCCGCTCCATCAGGGGCCTCGCCGCTGAGTATGACTCGGCCGCTAGCGACGCGGTCGAGACCAACGTCGCCACCAACGACGACGCCCTAAACAATGACGCTGGCTCCGCGACCCCTGCATCGGCCAACGGATCCATCACCGCCGCGTTGCGGGAGGACTCCATCACGCGAGTCTCCAACCCCGAGGATTTCGAGGATCCCTCCATTCTGGGGATCTTCGACTCTGACTCCGGCTCGGAATCCCCCGAGGATGTTCGCGCCAGATCCAATCGCTTCAACGCGATCTACATGGCGGGTAGCACGGCTGCCCCGCCAGATCCGTTCTCCACGCTGATTCCGCCAACCGCGACGGCCACGGAGGTGGAACAAGCCCGCCCGCTTCTCTAGGAGGCGCAACACAACGAACTTGCCGAGCGCGAGAAATACCGCCTCGAACGAGAGACGGCTAAGGAGCTGTCACTCTATCACCAGCGCCGCATCAGGACCCGTCTGAACCTTGATGTTCAAGGTTGCGTCCTGAACTTCAACGACGAGGGCGACCCCACACGCGCTGCCGAGCGCGAACACGGTGAGAACGCGCCGCCAGGAGGAGGCAACCCCGCGAGACCACCACCTGGAGCACCGGCGAACGGGGCCCCTCCAGCACCCATGGGCCATGCGCCCCCACCAGACCAACCACGGATCATCATCTCACCTCAAGCCCGCGACGCCAACGGGCTACCACTATACTCCACCCCGATGGACAACGTCGTCGTGGCCGATGCCGCGATCGCCAACCTCGATGTCCAAGGCGATGGCGCGCTACAGATCCAGTATGCCAAGGCCCTACTCGTCAGGGCCGTCGAGCAACAAGCCGCAGGAGTCGACCCGCGGGGGCGGATGTATTGCCGCTCGTCAGCAAGCAGGGCGACATCAAGTGGCCACCCCACCATGGCCAACGCAATAGTTTTCCCACCACCCCAACCCCTGGCAAACCAATCGCGGGTCGCCATCCCCGCGTTGTCGACCAACGAGCCGCGACCTGTGAACAATACCGTCGCCGCAAACGGGTAACCACTCGACGCCCGAACGCACATCATCAACAATCAGGCGTGGCGGTCGCGCCAACCCTATTACCTGCGACACACCCTCGCCAACCACGGCGACCCGGAGCCAAGAGGCTCGCTCAGCCGAGTCGGGCCATAATGCTTTGGACCCATGATACGAGGGGAAAAATACCCCGCCAACTTCAAGGCCCCCAAGGAGATCGAGAAATACGACCCGACGTACGACCCCGCCGTTTGGCTGGATACATATCTCATGGTAATGGCGATCGCAGGCCACACCGACCTGCTCGCCGCTTGCTACCTCCCCCTGATGATGGAGGGTGCGACCCGGCAATGGATCAACACGCTACCCGCCGACAGCATCGACTCCTGGGAAGAAATGCGGGACGCCTTCGTCAGGCACTTCAAGGGCTCCTACACCCGCTCCACCACCATCGAGGACCTGGAGCGATGCATCCAGGGACAACGCGAGTCGACCCGCTAGTGGATCCAAAGGTGGCAAGAGCTATGGATAAACGCCTCCGGCATCCACCCAGACACGGCGATACACTGCTTCAAGAACGCATTCCGGTACGAACCTCTGGTCGCCAAGATCAAGAGGGTCTACCGGACGCTCGATAACATCCCCGACCTCCTCGAGATCGCCAAGCGCTACGCGGAGGAAGACCCCAACGAAGACTCCGACGACTAGTCGGGAGGAAGACGGCGCACTAGCATCCATGACAGCGGGTGCCTACACGACATGCGCTACAGCAACACCAGCATCACCGGCAAGCGCCGGACCGACGGGCGAGTTGACCTCGTCGCCAACGCTGGCTACGGCCAACGCGACTCCAAGAACTACCGCCGTGACAGAGGAAACTACCGCGCCAACAACACGACAAGGCCGAAATTCGACCCCGTCGCCCTGCTCAATCAGCCCTGCATCTACCACAGCAGGGAGGGGAAACCCACCACCCACACCACCGCCGATTGCCACTCTCTCAAAGAGATCGAGAAGGCGAGACGTGCAAGGGAAGACCCCAACAACAACCAACCGCGGGACAACGGGAACGGCGGCGGCTTCCGAACCGCCGTCGGGTCGCTACACACCTTCACTGGGCTCGGCACCAAGCGTGAGAAGAAGGTACTCGCCCGTGCGGTCGCCGTCAATGTGGTGACGCAGGTCGACATCCCCCGCTTCCTAAACTAGTCCGAGCAGAGCATCACCTGGAGTCGCGAAGACCACGCACCAAGAATTGAATATCCAGGGCGAGTCGTCCTGGTGGTCAGGCCAAAGGTGGCCGACTACTGGCTGCCCAAGACGCTGATGGACGGTGGGAGCTACATCAACATCCTGTACCTCGACACATTCAAAAGGCTCCAGCTCCCAGAAACAACCATCGAGCCAACACTGACGACCTTCCACGGCATCGTCCCTGGTCGGAAGGCGTACCCGATCGGGAAGGTGACACTACCAGTCACCTTCGGCACCCCGGCAAACTACCGCACGGAGAGAATCGTCTTCGAGCTGGTAAACTTTTGCAGCCCCTACCACTGCGTCCTGGGCCGCCAGGCACTCGCAAAGTTCATGGTGACCCTACACTATGCCTACAATACGATGAAGCTCCCAGGGCCGAGCGGCATCATCACCGTCCACGGCGACCCTGATATGGCCGTGGAATGCGAGGAAAAGGGCGCCAAACTCACCGACGCCGTCATTGCCGCGGAGACTAACCACACGGAGGAGCTCACGAAATACACGGGCAACATCAACAAGGACGACCCCACCATCTTGAAGAAACCGATCACCGCGAACTCCGTGTTCGAGGCGACCACGCACGCCCGCACCGTCGAGCTCGTCCCAGGCGACTCCAGCCAGACGGTCACCATCGGGGCGCACATGAGCCCCGCATAGGAAAGCGCGCTCATCGGGTTCCTCCGTGAGAACCGTGACATCTTCGCATGGAAGCCATCTGGCATGCCAGGTGTCCCGAGGGAACTCGCTGAGCACAAACTAAATGCGGACCCCAAAGTGCGACCAGTAAAACAGCCGCTACGGCCCTTCAATGAAGAGCGTCGTCGAGCAATCGCCGAGGAAGTCTAGCGCCTGCTAGCCGCAGGCTTCATCCGTCCAATTAAGTACTCCAAGTGGCTGGCAAACCCAGTCCTAGTTCTCAAAAAGAACAACACCTGGAGAATGTGTATAGACTACACCAACCTCAACAACGCCTGCCCGAAGGAGGAGTTCGTCCTACCGCGCATCGATCCGATCATTGACTCGACCGCGGGATCGGAGTCGCTGTGTTTTCTCGACGCTTACTCTGGTTACAACCAGATCAAGATGGCGGTTGAAGACGAGGAGAAGACGGCGTTCATCACCCCATTCGGCGCGTTCTGCTACACGGCCATGACATTTGGCCTCAAGAACGCAGGCGCCACATACCAGAGGTACATGCAGGAGTGTCTAGCGAGCCAAATTGGCCGCAACATTCACGTCTACATCGACGACGTGGTGGTAAAATCCACCCGCCAGGACGATCTGCTCGCCGACCTAGCAGAAACTTTCGCAAATCTGCGGAGGTACAACATCAAGCTGAACCCCGGAAAATGCACCTTCGGCGTACCCACCGGACAACTTCTGGGGTACGTAGTCTCCAAGAGAGGCATTGAGGCCAACCCCACCAATATTGACACCATCGCGTTACTCGGGAAACCCGAGTGCCTGCGCGACGGCCAAAAGTTGGCAGGGCGAGTCACGGCTCTCAGTCGCTTCATCCCCCAGCAAGGCGAGAAGGCAATGCCCCTATACCGCCTGATGCGCAAGAACCCAACGTTCCAATGGGATGCAGAGGCCGACAACGCACTAAAAGCACTCAAAGAAGTGCTACTCGCGGCACCACTACTCGCCACGCCACTCGACAGAGAGCCAATGCTCGTCTACGTCGCGGCCTCCAATCGGGTCGTCAGCACCGTGATGGTCGTCGAACGACCAGAAGAGGGCAAGGAGAGCCCCATACAACGCCTAGTATACTACATCAACGAAGTCTTAACAGACTCACGACAGCGCTACCCGCAATACCAAAAACTGGTGTACGCGGTATTCCGAGCACAGTGGCGACTCCCGCACTACTTCCAGGAGCACCCAATCATGGTGGTATCCTCCGCGCCCCTGAAAGACATCATACGCAATCGCGATGCGAATGGGCGAGTCGCCAAGTGGGCCATCGAGATCATCGTCCACAACATCAAATACGAGCCCCGAAAAGCGATCAAGTCGCAAGCCCTAGCTGATTTCCTCGCCGACTGGGAAGAGGCACAGCAGCCAGAGAAGCTCCCATACCTCCACTACTGGTCGCTCCACTTCGACGGCTCCAAGAACGCCGACGGCGCGGGGGCTGGGGTCATACTGACCTCCCCCAAAGGAGACAAGCTCCGCTACCCGCTCCACCTCAACTTCAAACCCTGCACCAACAACATGGCGGAATACGAGGCCCGCCTCCACGGTATGAGAGCAACCAAGGAGATGAACATCAATCGCCTGGGATGCTACGACGACTCTGACCTAGTCGTCGGCCAAGTGGCCGGGACATGCGACGTTGTTTCCCCAACAATGATAGCATACCGCCAGGCCGTCGACCAGTTGGGAGGACACTTCGACGGCTATTCCGTCGAGTGGATCGACAGGCGTAAAAACAAGGAGGCAGACGCCCTTTCCCGCATCGGATCGGCTCGACAAGCGGCACCAGTAGGCGTCTTCCTCGACATCATCCACAAGCCCTCCGTCAGCCCACTGAAGGAGATCGACGTCGGGATCCCACTGCAACCAGAACCGGCCTTAGTCGCCATGGTTGTGGAACCTAGCGACTGGACAGCGCCATATGTCGCCCTCCTGGAACACAAACTGTTACCGAGCAATGAGACAGAGGCGCGAATGATCGTGCGCCGCTGCAAATCCTTCGTCATCATCAATGGCGAGCTCCACAAGCGCAGCGTGACCGGCGTGTTCCAGCGCTTCGTACAACCAGAGGAAGGCCACAAGATCGTCCAGGACATTCACGCCGACGAGTGGGGCCATCACGCCAACGCCAAGTCGCTAGTCGCCAAGGCCATGCGGCACGGTTTCTACTGGCCCACCGCACACGCCGATGCCACCGACATCATCCAAAGATGCGTCGGATGCCAGAAGTATGCCAACCAGATGCACCTTCCTGGTTCGGCGCTCAAGACAATCCCCATCACGTGGCCATTCGCCGTATGGGGCATGGACATGGTCGGCCCGTTCAAGAAGGCCCCATCTGGCTTCACTCACCTCCTGGTCGCAGTGGACAAGTTCACCAAATGGGTGGAGGCTAAGCCGATCAAGAAGTGCAACAGCAAGACGGCTACCAAGTTCCTCCGCGAACTCATTTACCGGTATGGCTACACACACATCATCATCACAGACAACGGCACCACCTTTGCCAAGGGAGCCATGGCGGAATTCTGTGAGGAGCACGGCATCCGACTCGACCTCGCATCAGTCGCCCACCCGGAGTCAAATGGCCAAGCAGAGTGCGCCAACCAGAGCATCCTCCATGGTCTCAAACCGCGACTACAGGTGCCCCTCGAGCGCACCCCAGGATGTTGGGTCGACGAGCTCCCCTCTGTCATATGGGGGATCCGCACCTCCGTCAACCGATCAACCGGGTTCACGCCTTTCTTCATGGTGTATGGCACCGAGGCCGTAATGCCAACAAACCTGGAGCACGACTCCCCTCGAGTCGCCAACTACGTCGAGGCGGCCAACGAAACCGCCCGCCAAGATAGCGTCGATCAACTTGACGAAGCACGTGACCTGGCTCGCTCCCGCACCGCCATATACCAGCAAGGACTTCGCCGTTATCACAGCCGTCGAGTGCGAACTCGCACCTTCCAGGAAGGCGACCTGGTCCTACGATTGGCCTAGGACAAGAAGGGCATGCACAAGCTCTCCCCTCCATGGGAGGGGCCATTCGCCATAGGCCGAGTCCTTGGCAACGACACCTACTACCTCATCGACATACGGGGTGATGGCCAGTTGGAGGTCAGGAGGCCATGGAATGTCAACCTCCTCCGAAAGTTCTACACCTAGAACCACACAATGTACTCTGTCAGAATATATAAATGAAATTCATTCGGATCACACAAATTATGCCTACTCACCATATTCTTGTGCCACTCGCATTCGTACACGCAAGCAATACGCCATTCACGGAAGTCAACCTCTGGTCGAGCGACCGGCACGGCAAAGTAGTGCAGCACAAGGGCACTAAAAGTATTCGGGCCTTGTGTCGTCCATGAAAAACGCCAACCTAGAGCCGCCATTGGAGTCGCCTAGCCCGACTGGCCCACCGGGCCAAGACATCTGATACACGCTTCCCACAGCGACCTGTCCCCCCCACCCTCGAGCAAAGCGACTCGAACGGTTAAGTACCACACCCGGGGACTCCACAAAACGGGAACCCCACGCGGCTCGGGAAAACACCTAGTAAGAGAGCTGCCTAGGGCTCGCCAAGCGACTGGCCCTTCGAGCCAGGGGAGGAGACGCGTTACAAACAACGCATTCACAACCTGCAACAGGATCACGACCAATACGGTCTAGCGCAATGCTTGGGGACTCGTTCACAAACAAACCCCACTCGCGCTTGGGGACTCGCCACTCAGGAGACGCGAGGGATAAAAACAAACGCGAAAACAAGTCAAACACATAGAAATACACAATCAAGTTATACCCCATTAAAGGGCGGACGCGCTCGGGGACTCGCTCAAATTGTTGAACAAAACACTCCCTTAATCATAACACAAGTCGACCAAGTCCCTGTGACATGGATTACAAAAACATCATACAATGTTCGCCACTTGGCATCTATTACAACTATTACATTTGCTTACTCCACAGGCCCTGACGAAGAAGAAGCGCCACCACCCTTGACGCGCACAAAAGGCCGCCATGGGTTCGCCGGGTATGAGGTCAGCGACTTCGCCAACGACGACCGGAAGGGCTGCTCTGACTTCATGTCGCGGTGCTCCGGCTCGGGGTCGCCAGGTGCTAGCACCGTCTCCTGGTACGGCAGAAGATCCCCCATCGCCAAGACACGGTCGGCATAAGGAGTGGCCTTCGCAGTCAGCTTCAGCACCTCTGACATCTCCACCGTGCCGGTCGCCAAAGGATAGCCACTCGTGACGTCGTCCAGATCGAAGTCGTCCGGGAAGTGCGCGAGGCCCAAGCTCAACGCTGTGGCGGCCCCGTGCCTGAACGAGGAGCGCGTCATCCACTCCACAACCGCGGGCACCTCCTCTAGATAGCACCACACCTTCGTGAGCCCCCCAGGGATGACTTCGGTGGGAGACATGCCCTGGAGAGCCGCCTGGACACACAACGCCGAGGCCGTGGCAGCATTCACCACGGCAGTCACGCACTGCGAAGCGGTATACGTCTGCACCACCGGGTCGCTTTGGCCTACCACAACTGGAAAGTCAGATGTCAGTGAAACAATGAAACCCCCAAAAGCGGAGAACTGACAAAAGGATAAGGCAAATGACAGAAACTCACCAAGAAGCTTGCGGCAATTCTCCTTGATGTGCTTCTCCAAAGCGGCTTGGTCGTTATGCAGCCCCATGATAATGGAGTCTGTGGCCTTGCATTCCTCTTCAGCAGCGGCGACGGCAGCCTTCGCACGTTCTTCCGAAGAAATTAAGGCCGCCTTAGCATCCTACAACTCCTTGACTAGGGAGGCCACTCGCTCATTCGCCGCGTCCAGTTCGGCGAGTGGGACATACCCCTCACGGGCCTTGGAGACCTCGTCCGGGAAACCATCTGCAAGTGGATATGTCAGAGTATTGCACAAAACCATCTCATAACAAGCAAAGAAGAACAACGTCAAACACTCACCGATCCTCTCCTGAAGCTGCCGGTTCACCTCTTGCGCCTCGCGCAAATCATGCTCCAGGCGCTCTTGCGTAGCCTGCCGATCAGTCGATTCCCGCTGTAACCCCTGCAACACAACGAGACCAGCTAAGCATTGGGAGGAAAAAATTAAGACCAGTTCCCAGCCGCTGAAATTCAGCGACTAGGAACTCGGGGACTGGAGAATACAGAAAAAATTAAGACCAGTTCCCTGCCGCTGAAATTCAGCGACTAGGAACTCGGGGACTAGAGAATACAGGAAAATAAAGACAATTCCCAGCCGCTGAAATTCAACGACTAGGAATTCGGGGACTGAACATACCTGAATAGCAGCGCTGAGCATCTTGTGAAGTTCGGCAGCGTTAGTCGACGGGACCGTGAAGGAGGTGCGCCCGCGGTAGGCCTCAATCTCCACGTCCATGATCTCCGGGAACTGCGGAGATTGCACATCCGCACCGCCTGGAAACCCCCTTGCCATAAAGCGAGGGAACATCACCGACGCCCTGGCAGGGGCACTGGCCGCCGGGACCGGCACCTCCGGCGCGGACGCAGCTGGTGCTGGCTCTGATCGCGTCGCCGCCCCCTCTTCGACGAGCGGTGCAGAAGCTGGCTCTATGGCGCTTCCCCCGGTCGCCGCGTCGTCAGCGCCCCCTTCTGTTTCTTCGTGACTTCAGCAGACGCGACATCCTCGGAGGCCTTCCTCTTCTTGGGCAGATCACCCTCCCCCGCGACAGTGGCCGGGGGAATCTTGGCAACCGAAGGGCGACCAATCTTCTTAGCCCCCGACCTGCACGAGCCCTTCTAATCAGCACAACCATGACACAAAAGAAGCAAAGCAAATCGGGACAAGGAAGTATAACTTACTTAGCGACTAGAAGAGCGCGAAGCCCGGTACTGATATGGGTAGGCTTGTCCAACTCGGGACCCAACTTGCGACTGAGCCCCCGCTCGAATACGTCTGAAGCCCACGAAACCGAGGGCTTCCTTGACGACAAAGCCGTAGTCGTCGGGATCTCCGGCTCCGATGCCGCTGCCTTCGACGACAGTGGCGACTTGGGCGGCACCATGTCGGTCTCTCCTTGGCTTGGGACCCCCGAGGTCGATGGCGCGATCGAAGCCAGGGGAGCCTCTACCACCACCTCCGCGTCCTCGCCCTCCAACCCCTTCGTCGGGATTGCGGCCCTCGGGACCTTGTGCGAGACTTTAGGAGACCCTTCGCCATCGGAGTCGTCGTCCGACCCGAACACCACTAACGACCTGACCGGTGATGCAGGCCTTTTTGCCGGTGACTTGGGCCGGCGTCGGGGCTTCGATGGCGTAGCGGTGTGCCGTGACGTCTGCTCCTGGGCGACCTCGTCGCCTTCTTCGAACTCGTCCAGGCTGCGGCTCGCTTCGACCTCTCGCTGTTTCTGCATTCGGGTCTTGCAGGCCACGGGCGCTGGGGGAGCGACTTCTTCTTCTTCCCCGTCGCTATCGCAAGGATCCCCCTCGTAATCTTCCTCCAGTTCCTAGGGAACTTCTTCATCAAGCGGAGGGAGCCAACCCTCCAATACCTAAAAAAGCTGAGAACCACTGCGAGTCAAAACACGCCAAGAGAAAAGAATGGAATTGGAATACGAACGCAGCGATTGGAAAGAAGACTTACTGTAGGGGCTTCATTCTTCACGGGAGTATACGGGGCGACTCCGACCGCTGCGCCCGTGAACTCCGCGTCGGTGATCTTCTTCAGGGCGGCTTTGTAATCTTTGGTGGTGAATTCAGGAAGGGAGACCTCACCGGAGGGAGTAGCTTCCTTGACGTAGAACCAGCTTTTCTTCCACTCGCTGGCGACCTTCTTTAGCAGGAGGAGCTTGATGAAGTTGGCCTTTGGCTTCAACTAGAAGGTGACCCCGCCTGCGGCCAGCATCAAGCCGCCGGACGCCTCGCGCCTGATGCGGCCGTGGAAGAGCTCTAGCCACAACAGGAAGTATGGCCTGCAGCCGAGGTAGTACTCGCAGAAGGAGACGAAGATCGCCAGTTGCTCGATGCTATGCGGACCAAGATTTGAGGGCTTGATCATGTAGTACACGCAGAAGCGGCAGAAGAAGAGCGAGTGGGGAACCCTAAGCCCCTCTCGAGATGGCTGGTGAAGCAGATGAACTCGCCGGGCCGCGGTCTCGGCTCGGCCTCGGAAGAGGGGGGAACTTGCCAATTCCCCTTGCGGAGCACCCCGGCGTCCTCGAAGGATTTCAGCTGGGCTGTGGTGCATTTGGATTTTCCCCACGAGCCTTTGGGAGGCGCCATTGAGTGAAAAGTGGAATCGCGCGACGCGAGGAGGATAGGTCAGGAGAGAGCAGAAAGGAAGAGGAAAATAGGAAGGATGAAGAATGCGAAGCAGGATCGCGAAGCTGATCCATCACTCCCCTTATATGGGAAAAGTCACCCGCCAAAATCGGGATAGCCGTTACCCACGGTAATTGCGCCGTAGTTACCGTTGGAAATTCCAACGGATAGTTTGACTAAGGTTGACGGTCCAACTCCCGTGGTCCACTCGCCAATCTCTCTTCTCACCGAAATGACGACTGGGCAGCAATGATGTTCATTAAAGTGACGAGTGGGGCTGTGGGGAAATTCTCCTAGGCATTAATAGAGTCCATCGCCGATTCGACTGGACGCCCAAATTGGGCTCGCCTACTTCAAGCACCAAAGGACGCCCGCGCCTGCATCAACGATGGCCTCGGAGACTACTGATGGGGATATGCCGAAGGGGGTATGCTCAGCAGTAGGTTTTGAGTGGGCCGAAAGGCCCGTGAGTATGTCTGGAAGACAGCGACTGGACTCTGAGGAAAGGAGAGGCCCATCGACTGGCGACTGGGAGCCTAGAAGCGTAGCAGAAGCCCAGTCGGATTAGGTCAAAAGCCCCCAGATCCTTATCTTGTTCGAGGACACCTTGTAAACCCTAGCGAGGTGCTTCATATATAAACCTCCCTAGGGTATCGTAGAGACATATGTTCCATCATACACCCCCTCAAGCGACTCGCTGCCCAGCCGCCGAGCTCGCCACCCCTGTAACTCCCTCTCTCATAATCTAATATAGCAGGAGTAGGTCTTTACCCTCCGGCGGGCCGAACCTAGGTAAACCCTTGTGCATCTGCCCCCATCTCGCACCGCAGATGGCCGCCAACTCTTCCTCACGAAACTCTCAATCGCTGCCTATGGCAGCGACTGCCGTGCCCATTTCCACGACAACAGTGTCATTGCATGTGTGTTCTTTTCACAATCCACCTATGGATCCAGTAGTGTCATTGCATGTGTGTTCTTTTCACAATCCACCTATGGATCCAGCAGTGTCATTGCATGTGTGCTTTTTTTACTAACAACAACCAGAGTCATTTCATGTGTGTTCTTTTCACATACCACATATGGATCCACCAGTGTCATTGAAATGCGTGTTCTCTTCAGAGACCACACATGGATCCACCAGTGTTATTGCATGTGTGTTCTTATTACTAACAACAACCAAATTCATTGCATGTGTGTTCTTTTCACATACCACATATGGATCCACCAGTGGCATTGCATGTGTGTTCTTTTCACAATCCACCTATGGATCCACCAGTGTCATTGCATGTGTGTTCTTTTTACTAACAACAACTAGAGTCATTTCTTGAATGTTCTTTTCACATACCACATATGGATCCATCGGTGTCATTGAAATGAGTGTTCTCTTCAGAGACCACACATGGATCCACCAGTGCCATTACATGTGTGTTCTTTTTACTAACAAGAACTGAAGTCATTGCATGTGTGTTCTTTTCACATACCACATATGGAACAACTAGAGTCATTGCATGTGTGCTCTTTTCACAATCCACCTATGGATCCACCAGTGTCATTGCGTGTGTGTTCTTTTTACTAACAACTACCAGAGTCATTGCATGTGTGTTCTTTTCACATACCACATATGGATCCACCAGTGTCATTGCATGTGTGCTCTTTGTACTAACAACAACCAAAGTCATTGCCTGTGTGTTCTCTTCAGAGACCACACATGGATCCACCAGTGTCATTGCATGTGTGTTCTTTTCACATACCACATATGGATCCACCAGTGTCATTGCATGTGTGTTCTTTTTACTATCAACAAATGGAGTCATTTCATGACTGTTCTTTTCACATACCACATATGGATCCACCAGTGTCATTGAAATGTGTGTTCTCTTCAGAGACCACACATGGATCCACCAGTGTCATTACATGTGTGGTCTTTTTACTAACAACAACTAGAGTCATTGTATGTGTGTTCTTTTCACATACCACATATGGATCTACCAGTGTCATTGCATGTGTGCTCTTTTCACAATCCACCTATGGATCCACTAGTGTTATTGCATGTGTGTTCTTTTTACTGACAACAACCAGAGTCATTGAAATGTGTGTTCTTTTCACATACCACATATTGATCCACCAGTGTCATTGCATGTGTGTTCTTTTCACAATCCACCTATGGATCCGCCAGTGTCATTGCATGTGTGCTTTTTTTCTAACAACAACTAGAATCATTGCATGTGTGTTCTCTTCAGAGACTACACATGGATCCACCAGTGTCATTGAAATGTGTGTTCTCTTCAGAGACCACACATGGATCCACCAGTGTTATTGCATGTCTGTTCTTGTTACTAACAACAACCAGTGTCATTGCATGTGTGTTCTTTTCACATACCACATATGGATCCACCAGAGTCATTGCATGTGTGTTATTTTCACATACCACATATGGATGCACCTATGTCACTGCATGTATGTTCTTTTTACTAACAACAATAAGAGTCATTGCATGTGTGTTCTTTTCACATACCACATATGGATCGACCAGTGTCATTGAAATGCGTGTTCTCTTCAGAGACCACACATGGATCCACCAGTGTCATTGCATCCGTGTTCTTGTTACTAACAACAACTAGAGTCATTGCATGCGTGTTATTTTCACATACCACATATGGATCCACCAGTGTCATTGAAATGCGTGTTTTTTTACTAACAACAACTGGAGTCATTTCATGTTTTTTTTCACATACCACATATGGATCCACCAGTGTCATTGCAATGTGTGTTCTCTTCAGAGACCAGACATGGATCCACCAGTGTCATTGCATGTGTGTTCTTTTCACATACCACATATGGATCCACCAGTGTCAATTCATGTATGTTCTTTTCACAATCCACCTATTGATCCACCAGTGTTATTGCATGTCTGTTATTTTCACAATCCACCTATGGATCCGCCAGTGTGATTGCATGTGTGTTCTTTTCACAATCCACCTATGGATCCACAAGTGTCATTGCATGTGTGTTCTTTTTAATAACAACAACTAGAGTCATTGCATGTGTGCTCTTTTCACAATCCACCTAAGGATCCACCAGTGTCATTGCATGTGTGTTCTTTTTACTAACAATAACCAGAGTCATTGGATGTGTGTTCTTTTCACATACCACATATGGATCCACCAGTGTCATTTCATGTGTGTTCTTTTCACATACCACATATGGATGTACCAGTGTGATTGCATGTGTGCTCTTTTCACAATCCACCTATGGATCCACTAGTGTTATTGCATGTGTGTTCTTTTTACTAACAACAACCAGGGTCATTGCATGTGTGTTCTTTTCACATACCACATATGGATCCACCAGTGTCATTGCATGTGTGTTCTTTTCACAATCCACCTATGGATCCACCAGTGTCATTGCATGTGTGTTCTTTTTACTAACAACAACTGGAGTCATTTCATGACTGTTCTTTTCACATACCACATATGTATCCACCAGTGTCATTGAAATGTGAGTTCTCTTCAGAGACCACACATGGATCCACCAGTGTCATTACATGTGTGTTCTTTTTTCTAACAACAATTGGAGCCATTGCATGTGTGTTCTTTTCACATACCACAGATGGATCCACCAGTGTCATTGCATGTGTGCTATTTTCACAATCCACCTATGGATCCTCCAGTGTCATTGCATGTGTGTTCTTTTTACTAACAACAACCAGAGTCATTGAAATGTGTGTTCTTTTCACATACCACATATTGATCCACCAGTGGCATTGCATGTGTGTTCTTTTCACAATCCACCTATGGATCCACCAGTGTCATTGCATGTGTTTCTTTTTACTAACAACAACCAGAGTCATTGAAATGTGTGTTCTTTTCACATACCACATATGGATCCACCAGTGTCAATGCATGTGTGTTCTTTTCACAATCCACCTATGGATCGACCAATGTCATTGCATGCGTGCTCTTTTTACTAACAACAACCATAGTCATTGCATGTGTGTTCTCTTCAAAGACCACACATATATAGTCATACATAAGATAAAGCATCCAAGTACTAAATAATCATAGGCATGTGTCCCATATATAGTCATACATGCTCGCAATGAGAACTTGCACAACATCTTTTATCCTGCCAGCCCGTTTGCAGCGGGGCCTCAAGGGAACTACTGGCAATTAAGGTGCTCCTTTTAATAGAGCGCCGGAGCAAAGCATTAACACTCCATGAACACATGTGATCCTCACATCAAAGCCATTCCCTCTGGTTATCCTGATTTCTGTCACTTTGGGGCCATTGGTTCCGGACAACAACGTGTGTAAACAACTTGCAGGTAAGACCATAAAAAATACTATCATAATGAATCAATAACATGTTCAGATCTGAAATCATGGCACTCGGGCCCTAGTGACAAGAATTAAGCATAACAAGTCGCAACAAAGTCATAAAGCACTAATAGAAGATACTAGGCACCATGCCCTAACAATCTGATGCCATTACATGAACGATCTCATCCAATCCCTACCATCCCCATAGCCTAGAGCGGGGGATTACTCACCATAGATGGGGGAAACAGGGATGGTCGATGGAGAAGCGATGGTGATGATGATGGCGATGATCTCCTCCAATTCCCTGTCCCGGTAGGGTGCTAGAACGGAGTTTCTGGTGCTGTTTCGTGGAATCTGGTGGTGGCGACGGAGCGGAACTCCTTCTGGAAACACGTCAAACCCCCCCTGAGTTTTTAGGTCAGAAGGCATCTTATAGGTGAAGAGGGAGACCGGGGTGGTGTCTGGGGCGGCCAGAACACCCCCTAGCGCGGCTAGGTGGTGTGGCCTGGGCCCAGCCCCCTCCGTCTCGTATTCTGGCTTCGAGAGTCTTCTGGTGAAATAGGATTTTTGGCATATTTTCCAGGATTTTTCCTGATAGTTGATTTTCTGCACAAAAACTAAACACCAAGGCAATTCTGCTGAAAACAACGTTAGTCCATGTTAGTTGCTTCCAAATCACACAAGTTTAGAGGAGAAACAATAGCAAAAGTGTTCGAGAAAGTAGATACATTTTGGACGTATCAACTCCCCCAAGGTTAGCTTATTGCTTGTCCTCAAGCAATTTAGTTGAAAACTGAGTGCGATAAAAGAACTTTCACGAACACATTTGCTTCATATGATGTATATATTCTCAGCATGTGATCAACTACTTAGACAATTCATAATAAGGAGTATGCAACTAAGTTTACTTAATAGGCATTGCAAGCTATGAATAGATTCCAACTCAAAAATAATAAGTAGCATGAAGCATAAACATAAGCAACATTACAATGCTCATAACAAGGTATGATAGAGTGGTATCTCGCTTGCCTTTGATTATGAATGCCAAGGCACCTCTGAAGTTCAGGTGAAGACTAGAAGTAAAGATATCAAAGATACAAGCATCAAAGTCATAACACACATAATCAAGTTTTGAGACAAGCACATTACACTAAGAATGACAACTATGCTCTCAAGAAGGTGCTCATAGAATAAGTGGAGACTCAACAAGGAAATGAAAAGGTTTTAAATAGTTTGAAAGGCTTCCAAATGCTGAAAGTATGGTACTCATTAGCTTTGAGCTCTCATTGCCCCTATCATAAGCATCTTTAATATGGTTAAGGTGAAAGTGAGGTCCAATCTGAGTTATATGCTTGACATCCTATAAACTGGAAATCCCATGTCCCTTGAGTATGTGAGCCGCTCCTCATGCTACTCAACTTTAGTTACCGGTAAGTTCTTGTCATCGTAAATACGTGCGTATCATAGAGAACCGCCAACGGGGTACCCCTTGCCCGATGATACAGAAGAATCCCGATATCAAAATGACAAGGCAAGCAGACAATGAGTATCTCAACAATCTTCTTATTTACCATGGGAAAATGGTGCTTTTTTCTCTCTTTCCTATTTTCTCAAATCCCTTTTTTTTCTTTTCTTTTTCTCAATAGCTATCTCTCTCTTTTTTTATAAGAAGAATGCTTCATAGATACTTATTATGGTTATGCTGCAGGTTTCCACCATGATAGCATGGATTAGACCGGCGGCCCAGGCGTTTCTCTAACACACATACATAACTCAATGGACTTACAAGCTCCCCTTTTATTTCACACCGACGACATCTGTAAACAAAAGAGCATGGTATCAACTGGGTATATATTTACAGGTGTTGAAAGCGTTCCCCGTGACAACACGGTTCTGCTCATCCCCAGCCTATAATTTGCAAGCATATAACTTTCATGGATAGTCACAATGGTTCAGGTTTATTAAGTGCAGGAAATAAAATGTGCCATCAAGTTCGTGAGAGCTTTACTAACTAACTTTCTCATAACAAACAAACATTTTATTCTGAAGAAAACAAGGCATATTGAATATGCACAGAAATAGCAAATGATGCTAATAAGTAGGTGTGGTGGACACTTTTGGCAATATTTGGTTTTAGGGAGTTGGAAACATGAGTAAAACATACTCAGTGTAAGTGAAGGCTAGCAATAGTAAGGGAGCGACAAACAAGAGAGCAATAGCTGTCATAATCATGCTTGCAACAAAACAAGACTAATCATGGCATGAAAGTGATTCAAGACCCTCAAGGCAAAATAATTCATCGAGGCTTAACTGATTATTTCAGTCATATGCATGCATGAGCATGTTCCAAGTCAATTCAAATGAAACATTCAGAGGAGGATACCACGGTGTCATACCAAGTTATGAATAGAGTAATGCAAGCAAACATTCATAAGACATGCTACAAACTATTAGCAAGCTGGAATTTAATCATATGAAAGCAAGAACTACTAAGCATCCATAAATAACATACACCCTACACGAACAGGCTAAGCATGCCCACAATGATGAGTATATGTACAAAAATGAAAACAAATAGAGTTCGTTACCAGCCTCTTACCACACCTCAAGTTGTCATTAATCCTCATTATTGCCCTTCACTTGTGTGGCTTGAATAATAATATGAAACCAAATCCCACTCAGGACTGCTGAACCCTGCAACAAAACTCACAAAACCAAAGAAGAACAACAAATATTTTTGGTGTTTTCGATTTTTAAAACAAGAACCAAAAAGGAAGAACAAGCAAGCAAAATATTTTTGGGGTTTTTCGAATAGTTCAAACAAAGAAAAAAAGGGAAAAACAAACCAAGGCAAAGAGAAAAAGAAGCAAACCAAAGAGAAACAACATAAATATTTTTGGTCTTTTTGTGTTTTAGAAAGCAAAAGCAAAGAAAGAACGAAAGCTAAAAAGAGAACGAAACATGAATATACAAAGTACCGACACAAAATGATATGGAGATGAGTGCGATGTCGGCGTACCTCCCCCCAAGCTTAGGCTTTTGGCCTAAGTGGGTATCAATCCAGGTATGAGTAAGGGTTCCAAGCAGGTGGGTCCTGATAAGAATGATCGTAGTTGGGCCCTTGGGAGGAAGAAGAAGCTCCCCAATCGTAGATAGGCTGCTGATATGAAGACTCCCCCTCATTCGAGGGCTGGACCGAATCATCCATGACCTCCCTTCTAGTATCCTGCTTCTGTTGGGAGAGCTCTCCCAAGTACGTATCAAACTCCTCCTCCGTGAGAGACCATCCTACCCTGTTATCAAGGTTAAACAAAACAGGTGCAGGCAAAAGAACAACACGCTCGGACTTGCTCCTTCTCCAACCAGCTTTGAGAAAAGTTATTTCATAAGACAACTCACTCAAACTAGCCCACGAAGAAACAAATTTATGCTGTATCATGGAATTAAGATCAAGCCTTTGTATGCAAAACTGTAGGTCTAGATGATGAGGCACTAAACCATGCAATGCTAGTAAACGAGAAGCAATGAGGCCCTCACAAATTCCACCTTTCTCGCGGTTAATAGCAAGACGGAAAGCTATCAAAGCACCCAAGTTGTAAGACCTATCTCGTTTAAGAGCAGCAGAGATGAATGCTAGATCATATGAAGATAACTTATTGGCAGTTTTCCTAGCAAGAACACACTTGGCAATAAAGTAGGCAAAGTAGCGAATGGAGGGGAGATGAATGTTACAGATTTTCCCACTCTCCTTCGAGAAGCTGCTCCCTTGGCAAATGTCTGCGTATAAATCCATGAGTGGCGTAGGTCGCTCTTTAATCCTTCCACATGATCCCCACTGAGGTACCTTAATAGCTGCACAAAAGTCATCGAGAGAAAGGTCGACATCAATATTGTAAATTTTGTAGTGGACCATGGGGTTAGGCAAAGAGTAACTAAATTGAAAGTCCTGCACCACAGACATGGTTAGCTTCACAAATTGACAAGGTTCATCTTCCAAAAAGTTCTCCAATCCTGCATTAGAAACCAAAGTGTGGAAATCCTAGAGAATTCTTGCACCTCTCATGAATTCAGAGCATGGATAAATGGAACAAAAATCTTCCTCCTCCCGGTGAACCTTCATCACCTCAGGCACCCATAGTTCATGTTGGTTTAGTTGATGCTCATTCATCTTCTATTCTGAAATTTAAACCCCTATTAAACAAGTGATTGCAAAGTGAATATAATGAAGGGCACTACTCATAGGGACTTGTAAGAGGCCTAAACATGCATCAAAACTATATCTCTAAGCATAAAACAAGCTTACAAGCTCTCATAACCTGTCACCTACAGCAGCAAAATACTCAATATATAAACCACTAAACACAAATCTACTTGGACAAGCGGAGGAGTCACATACCGGAGAACAAATGCTCCAAATTTCAGCAGCAAAGATGGGATGAGCAAGGATATCGAAAAATCAAGGGCAAGCACAGCAAGAACTCGATTTTGAGCAATGGACTGGTGTTTGCTCAGGACAGAGAAGAAAGTGGCAAGTGAGAGAGTGAGTAGAGGGCCAGGGGTGGCCCACACCATAGGCTAGCCGTCCTAGGGCTGGCCACGCCACCAGGTGGTGTGCCTGCCTGGTGGGCCCCCCTGGTACCTTCCAGGCACTTCTCTGCCCCTTTTTCACGTAAAAATTTAATATGAATTTTTTGGAATTTTTCGAGACACTTTATTTTTGGGCAATTTTCAGGTATAGATGAATGATTTTCTGACAGAAAGATTTTTTTTGGGAATGATGCAATGACAAAACAAGGCTAGAACTACAGAAGTTCTAAGACACTCTAACATGCAAGCAACTAACAACAGAAAAGAAAACTAAACAAAAACAAAATAAAATGGATAGAATAGAAGTAAGCGGATATAATCATGGTGAAAACATTGTTTTGCTCAATGAAATCCTTTTGTTAACAAGGTTGATCAGGTTTTGTTACCAAAACAATTTCATATGAAACAAAACTTTGTATTCCACTAATGATTATGTTACCTCAACTTTGATAGCAATGGTCCCAATTATAATAGTTTCAAATTTTTCTCTTGGTACGGGACAATATATTTCTCCAACTTGAATGCCCTCAACATGTTCAATTGAATTCAAACCATAAGTCCTATCAATCTTCTTGGGGAAATAGACAGTATGTTCCTTGTCATTAACATTAAAGGTCACCTTTCCTTGATTACAATTAATAACAGCTCCTGCAGTATTAAGAAAAGGTCTTCCAAGAATAATAGACATATTATTATCTTGAGGCATTTCAAGCACAACAAAATCAGTTAATATCAAGCAATTATGAGCCACTTGAGCAGGTACATCCTCACATATACCAACAGGAATAGTGGTAGATTTATCAGCCATTTGCAAAGATATATCAGTAGGTATCAGTTTTTCTAGTTGAAGTCTCTTATAGAGAGAGAAAGTCATAACACTAACTCCAGCTCCTAAATCACACAAAGCAGTTCTAACATAACTATTCTTAATAGAGCAAGGGATTGTTGGAATCCCTGGGTCTCCAAGTTTCTTCGGAACCTTACCATTAAAGGAATAATTAGCAAGCAAAGTGGAAATTTCTTCACTAGGGATCTTCCTTTTATTCGAGACAATATCCTTCATATACTTTGAGTAAGGAGGCAATTTAATAGCATCTGTCAAAGGAATTTGCAGGAATAAAGGTTTCATCCACTCACAAAACTTATTATAGTGTTCATCTTCCTTTGACTTGTGTTTCTTATCAGGGAAAGGCATAGGTTTTTGGACCCAAGGCTCTCTTTCACTACCATGTTTCTTAGCAACAAAATCTTCTTTAGTGTATTTAGTATTCTTAGTGTGCTTTTCAGGTTCTTCTTCAACTTTTTCTTTATCAGGAACATCATTTTCTTCATTACCACTTTCAGTTTCAGCATCAGAAACAGATATACTATTAGGATCTTTAGCAGGTTCAGAGGGTTCTACAATAGTTTTATGTTTCTTTTTCCTTTTCTTACGAGTAGAGCCACTATTTTCAGCTTGTTGAGAATCCTGCTCAATTCTTTTGGGATGCCCCTCAGGATATAGAGGATCCTGGGTAGCAGCACCACTTCTAGTTCTAATTTCATAAGCATGTTTTTCTTTGGCAGCATTAACTAGCAAGTCTTTTTGCACCTTAATAAGTTGATCTATTTGAGTTTGAACCATTTGAAAATGTTTAACAATCATTTTAACATCATTAGAGGTTCTTTCCACAATATCTTTTAACTTAACAATAGCTCTAGTGTTTTCCATTAGATGATTTTGCACCCTTTTATTAAAATTATCTTGCTTAACAATGAAAATATCGAATTCTTCTAAGCATTGATCAGGAGGTTTAGAGTAAGGGATATCACCTTCATAAAACTATTGGAGAGAGTGTACCTCAATAGTGGATGAATGGGGGATAGGCTTACATAATTCTTCTATAGGAGGTAAATTCTTGACATCTGCAGCTTTAATTCCCTTCTCCTTAAGACATTTCTTAGCTTCCTTCATCACTTCATCATTTAATTCAATAACTCCCCTCTTCTTTGATGTTGGAATAGGCACTGGAATAGTTGGTGCAGATATAATTATTTCAGGTATAGTGGGTTCAGGTATGATTACTTCAGGTATAGCTGGTTCAGGAGGAGTCCAATCTTCATAATTCTTGCTTATTTTAGCCATTAATTCCTCAGCTTCCTTGGGAGTCCTATTCCTAAAAACACAATTAGCACAACTATCTAGGTATGTCCTAGATTCTTCAGTTAGTCCATTATAAAATATATCAAGAAGCTCATTCTTAGGTAATGGACTTCCAGCATGTGCATGAATCAAAGCACAAAACCTTGCCCAAGATTCAGGCAATATCTCTTTTCTCCCTGTTTAAAATCAAAAAGTTCCTGCAAAATAGCATGTCTAGCACTAGGAGGAAAATATTTCTTCAGGAAAGTACTAATCAAGCAATCAGGGCTATCAATAGATCCAGGGGTAAATTACTAAACCAAGTTTTAGCTTCTCCTTTCAATGAAAAGGGGAAAATCTTAGCAACAAAGTAAGTACGCATCTTAATATCATCAGAAAACAGGCCACTCATGGTAGAAAGCTCAGTCATATGTGCTACCGCACTCTCGTTCTTAGCCCCACAAAAAGGTTCTTTCTCAACAATGGCTATGTAAGATAGATCAAGAGAGAAATCATAATCTTTATCTTTAATGTTTATGGGAGAAGTAACAAACTTAGCAATAGGAGACAATTTGGGTCTAATAGTACGCCTCTCAAGGAGACTCTTAGCAGCGCTCCTATCATGGATGTTTTTACATTCTTTAATAAATTCATCGGTCATCTCAACATAACCGTCTTCAATATCATAGATCTCACTAGACTCAGGTGAACTAACAGGTGTAGTAGTGTCTTCATTAGGAGTTTAAATATTTCCAGCTATAGTTCTAGCAATCATAGCATCTAGGAAAGGACCTAATGAACCACTCTTATCAAGCACAGTAGAAGCAGCATCATAAGTATCAGAAGTTTCAGATTCAGCAGTAGTAGCACTGTGTGTAGCATGTGTGTGTGGTGGTGTAACGAGCTTACTCATAACAGATGGTGAATCAAGAGCAACAAAGGTGTTCAGAACCGTACCTCTTCTCTTAGTGGATGGTAAAATAGGAACCTTGCCATCACGAGACTTACCCATGATGGATGGATGGCAGCGAACAATAATGAATCCAAGTGAACTTCATAAATAAAGCTATGCTCCCCGGCAATGGCGCCAGAAAATAGTCTTCATGACCCACAAGTATAGGGGGTGTATCGCAGTATTTTCGAGGGAAGTGAAACCCAATTTATTGATTCAACACAAGGGGAGCCAAAGAATATTTTTAAGCCTTAACAACTGAGTTGTCAATTCAGCTGCACCTGGAAACACTCTTGCTCACAACAGTTTATCGAAGAGCAGTTTGTAGTAGGAATAGTAAAAAGTAACAACAGTAATAAAGTAAAAGGTAGTAACTATAGCGATGAAATGGGATTCAGGTGCGGTAGGCATAGGGATGGATGGACGGGCGTTGCATGGACAAGACAATTCACATAGCAATCAGAACATAGGGCAATTGCAGATAAATAAGATAAAGCATCCAAGTACTAGATAATCCTAGGCATGTGTCCCATATATAGTCATACATGCTCGCAATGAGAACTTGCACAACATCTTTTATCCTGCCAGCCCGTTTGCAGCGGGGCCTCAAGGGAACTACTGGCAATTAAGGTGCTCCATTTAATAGAGCGCCGGAGCAAAGCATTAACACTCCGTGAACACATGTGATCCTCACATCAAAGCCATTCCCTGCGGTTATCCCGATTTCTGTCACTTCGGGGCCATTGATTCCGGACAACAACGTGTGTAAACAACTTACAGGTAATACCATAAAAAATACTATCATAATGAATCAATAACATGTTCAGATCTGAAATCATGGCACTCGGGCCCTAGTGACAAGAATTAAGCATAACAAGTCGCAACAAAGTCATAAAGCACTAATAGAAGATACTAGGCACCATGCCCTAACAATCTAATGCCATTACATGAACGATCTCATCCAATCCCTACCATCCCCATAGCCTACAACACGGGATTACTCACTCATAGATAGGGGAAACATGGATGGTCAATGGAGAAGCGATGGTGATGATGATGGTGATGATCTCCTCCAATTCCCCGTCCCGGCAGGGTGTCAGAACAGAGTTTCCGGTGCTGTTTCGTGGAATCTAGTGGTGGCGGCGAAGCGGAACTCCTTCTCGAAAAACATCGAACAACCCCGAGTTTTTAGGTCAGAAGGCATCTTATAGGCGAAGAGGGAGACTGGGGGGTGTTTGGGGCGGCCAGACCACCCGCTGGTGCAGCCAGACCACCCCCTGGTGCGGCTAGGCCTAGCCCACGCGGTCAGGTGGTGTGGCCTGGGCCCAGCCCCCCTCCGTCTCGTATTCTGGATCCGGGAGTCTTCTGGTGAAATAGGATTTTTGGCATATTTCTGGGATTTTTCTTGATAGTTGATTTTCTACAAAAAAAACTAAACACCAAGGAAACTCTGCTGAAAACAGCGTCAATCCGTGTTAGTTGCATCCAAATCACACAAGTTTAGAGGAGAAACAATAGCAAAAGTATTAGGGAGAGTAGATACGTTTCGGACGTATCAGTGTTGTTTTCACAATCCATCTATGGATCCACCAGTGTCATTGCATGTGTGCTTTTTTTAGTAACAACAACCAGAGTCATTTCATGTGTGTTCTTTTCACATACCACATATGGATCCACCAGTGTCATTGAAATGTGTGTTCTCTTCAGAGACCACACATGGATCCACCAGTGTTATTGCATGTGTGTTCTTGTTACTAACAACAACCAGATTCATTGCATGTGTGTTCTTTTCACATACCACATATGGATCCACCAGTGGCATTGCATGTGTGTTCTTTTTACAATCCACATATGGATCCACCAGTGTCATTGCATGTGTGTTCTTTTTACTAACAACAACTAGAGTCATTTCATGAATGTTCTTTTCACATACCACATATGGATCCACCAGTGTCATTGAAATGTGTGTTCTCTTCAGAGACCACACATGGATCCACCAGTGTCATTACATGTGTCTTCTTTTTACTAACAACAACTGGAGTCATTGCATGTGTGTTCTTTTCACATACTACATATGGAACAACCAGAGTCATTGCATGTGTGCTCTTTTCACAATCCACCTCTAGATCCACCAGTGTCATTGCATGTGTGTTCTTTTTACTAACAACAACCAGAGTTATTGCATGTGTGTTCTTTTCACATACCACATATGGATTCACCAGTGTCATTGCATGTGTGCTCTTTTTACTAACAACCAGAGTCATTGCATGTGTGTTCTCTTCAGAGACCACACATGGATCCACCAGTGTCATTTCATGTGTGTTCTTTTTACTAACAACAACCAGAATCATTGAAATGTGTGTTCTTTTCAGAGACCACACATGGATCCACCAGTGTCATTGCATGTGTGTTCTTTTTACTAACAACAACCAATGTCATTGCATGTGCGTTCTTTTCAAAATCCACCTATGGATCCACCAGTGTCATTGCATGTGTGTTCTTTTTACTAACAACAACTAGAGTCATTGCATGTGTGCTCTTTTCACAATCCACCTAAGGATCCACCAGTGTCATTGAATCTGTGTTCATTTTACTAACAACAACCAGAGCATTCATGTGTGTTCTTTTCACATACCACATATGGATCCACCAGTGTCATTGCATGTGTGCTCTTTTTACTAACAACAACCAGAGTCATTGCATGTGTTCTCTTTAGAGACCACACATTGATCCACCAGTGTCATTGCATGCGTGTTGTGTTTACTAACAACAACCAGATTCATTGAAACGTGTGTTCTCTTCAGAGACCACACATGGATCCACCAGTGTCATTGCATGTGTGTTCTTTTTACTAACAACAACTAGTGTCATTGCATGTGTGTTCTTTTCACAATCCAGCTATGGAACCACCAGTGTCATTGCATGTGTGTTCTTTTTACTAACAACACTAGAGTCATTGCATGTGGGCTCTTTTCACAATCCACCTATGGATCCACAAGTGTCATTGCATGTGTGCTTTTTTACTAACAACAACCAGAGTCATTTCATATGTGTTCTTTTCACATACCACATATGGATCCACCAGTGTCATTGCATGTGTGATTTTTTTACTAACAACAACCAGAGTCATTTCATATGTGTTATTTTCAAATACCACATATGGATCCACCAATGTCATTGCATGAGTGTTCTTTTAACAATCCACCTATGGATCCACCAGTGTCATTGCATCTATGCTTTTTTTACTAACAACAACCAGAGTCATTGGATGTGTGTTCTTTTCACATACCACATATGGATCCACCAGTGTCATTGCATGTGTGTTCTTTTCACAATCCACCTATGGATCCACCAGTGCCATTGCATGTGTGCTTTTTTTACTAACAACAACCAGAGTCATTTCATGTGTGTTCTTTTCACATACCACATATGGATCCACCAGTGTCATTGAAATGTGTGTTCTTTTCAGAGACCACACATGGATCCACCAGTGTTATTGCATGTGTGTTCTTCTTACTAACAACAACCAGAGTCATTGCATGTGTGTTCTTTTCACATACCACATATGGATCCACCAGTGTCATTGCATGTGTGCTCTTTTCACAATCCACCTATGGATCCACCAGTGTCATTGCATGTGTGTTCTTTTTACTAACAACAACCAGAGTCATTGCATGTGTGTTCTTTTCACATACCACATATGGATCCACTAGTGTCATTGCATGTGTGCTCTTTTTACTAACAACAACCAGAGTCATTGCATGTGTGTTCTCTTCAGAGACCACACATGGATCCACCAGTGTCACTGCATGTGTGTTGTTTTTACTAACAACAACCAGAGTCATTGCATGTGTGTTCTTTTCACATACCACACATGGATCCACCAGTGTCATTGCATGTGTGTTCTTTTTACTAACAACAACCAGTGTCATTACATGTGTGTTCTTTTCACAATCCAGCTAGGGATCCACCAGTGTCATTGCATGTGTGTTCTTTTTACTAACAACAACTAGAGTCATTGCATGTGGGCTCTTTTCACAATCCACCTATGGATCCACCAGTGTCATTGCATGTGTGCTTTTTTTACTAACAACAGCCAGAGTCATTTCATATGTGTTCTTTTCACATACCACATATGGATCCACCAGTGGCATTGCATGTATGCTTTTTTATTAACAACAACCAGAGTCATTTCATATGTGTTTTTTCACATACCACATATGGATCCACCAATGTCCTTGCATGTGTGTTCTTTTCACAATCCACCTATGGATCCACCAGTGTCATTGCATCTGTGCTTTTTTACTAACAACAACCAGAGTCATTTCATGTGTGTTATTTTCACATACCACATATGGGTCCACTAGTGTCATTGAAATGTGTGTTCTCTTCAGAGACCACACATGGATCCACCATTGGTATTGCATGTGTGTTCTTGTTACTAACAACAATTAGAGTCATTGCATGTGTGTTCTTTTCACATAGCACATATGGATCCACCAGTATCATTGCATGCGTATTCTTTTCACAATCCACCTATGGATCCACCAGTGTAATTGCATGTTTGTTCTTTTTACTAACAACAACTGGAGTCATTTCATAAATGTTCTTTTCACATACCACATATGGATCCACAAGTGTCATTGAAATGTGTGTTCTCTTCAGAGACCACACATGGATCCACCAGTGTCATTACATGTGTGTTCTTTTTACTAACAACAACTGGAGTCATTGCATGTGTGTTGTTTTCACATACCACATATGGATCCACTAGTGTCATTGCATGTGTGCTCTTTTCACAATCCACCTATGGATCCACCAGTGTCATTGCATGTGTGTTCTTTTTACTAACAACAACCAGAATCATTGAAATGTGTGTTCTTTTCACATACCACATATTGATCCACCAATGTCATTGCATGTGTGTTCTTTTCACAATCCACCTATGGATCCACCAGTGTCATTGCATGTGTGCTCTTTTTAATAGAAACAACCAGAGTCATTGCATGTGTGTTCTCTTCAGATACCACACAAGGATCCACCTGTGTCATTGCATGTGTGTTCTTTTTACTAAAAACAACCAGAGTCATTGAAATGTGTGTTCTTTTCACATACCACATATGGATCCACTAGTGTCATTGCATGTGTGTTCTTTTCACAATCCACCCATGGATCCACCAGTGTCATTGCATGTGTGCTTTTTTTACTAACAACAACAAGAGTCATTACATGTGTGTTCTTTTCACATACCACATATGGATCCACCAGTGTCATTGAAATGTGTGTTATCTTCAGAGACAACACATGGATCCACCAGTGTTATTGCATGTGTGTTCTTGTTACTAACAACAACCAGAGTCATTGCATGTGTTTTCTTTTCACATACCACCTATGGATCCACTAGTGTCATTGAAATGTGTGTTCTCTTTAGAGACCACACATGGATACACCAGTGTTATTGCATGTGTGTTCTTGTTACTAACAACAACCAGAGTCATTGCATGTGTGTTCTTTTCACATACCACATATGGATCCACTAGTGTCATTGAAATGTGTGTTCTCTTCAGAGACCACACATGGATCCACCAGTGTCATTACATGTGTGTTCTTTTTACTAACAACAACTAGAGTCATTGCATGTGTGTTCTTTTCACATACCACATATGGATCCACCAGTATCATTGCATGTGTGCTCTTTTCACAATCCACATATGGATCCACTAGTGTCATTACATGTATGTTCTTTTTACTAACAACAACCAAAGTCATTGAAATGTGCATTCTTTTCACATACCACATATGGATCCACCAATGTCATTGCATGTGTGTTCTTTTCACAATCCACCTATGGATCCACCAGTGTCATTGCATGTGTGCTCTTTTTACCAACAACAACCAGAGTCATTGCACGTGTGTTCTCTTCAGAGACTACACATGGATCCACCAGTGTCATTGCGTGTGTGTTCTTTTTACTAACAACCAGAGTCATTGAAATATGTGTTCTTTTCACATACCACATATGGATCCACCAGTGTCATTGCATGTGTGATTTTTTACTAACAACAACAAGAGTCATTACATGTGTGTTCTTTTCATAAACCACATATGGATCCACCAGTGTCATTGAAATGTGTGTTATCTTCAGAGACCACACATGGATCCACCAGTGTTATTGCATGTGTGTTCTTGTTAATAACAACAACCAGAGTCATTGCATGTGTGTTCTTTTCACATACCATATATGGATCCACCAGTGTCATTGCATGTGTGTTCTTTTCACAATCCACCTATAAATCCACAGTGTCATTGCATGGAGAATATCATTTTGTGGCCCGAAAGTTGGGATGGACAGGCAACGTGGTACCCAAGTTGATTTTTATCACCGCGATTCAAAAAGTTGGGGCGCCAATTGCTGAGAGGGGTCTTTCGAGTGAATGATGGCCAAACCAAATATTTTCAAATCGTGCCTGTTAAGTCAGAATATTCTGTTACACTAGTTCCTGCTGTGCCCCTCCTTCGCCGGTCACTCTTCTTAGCCACCCTGCACGTGTCGTAGGGGCAAATCCATTACTGTACTTTCCTAACTCTCGAGACTGAATCTTGCTGCGGCAGCGGTAGCGGTCCCTTTTCTTCCCTTCCCCGGCAGCGGTAGCGGAGGACCTTTTTTCTCCCTCCCCCGACACTGAATCCGGCGGCGAGAGCCTAGCATGTCTTGCAAGGCGAAGGTTGTAGCTACGTCGCCGACTGAAAAGGGTCCGTCGAGGCCCAAGTCTGGGGCTCAACCGCGTAGCTGCGGCGAGGTCTTCAGCCCCAGTTAGCAAGGAGGCCAGCAAGGATTCTGCTCCCAAGGTACCTACGAGCAGCGGGTTGAAGATAAAAGCAAGGTCGGTGGCGGATTGTTCGGCTCTGGTGGGTGGATGCAGCACTCAGATCTCGAAGAAGAAAAACCCGGGAGAAGAGCGAGAGGTGAATTTTTCTTATTTGTGCCTTATCTTGCAAGTAGATTAGTTACGACATAATAGAATCGAATGAACTGAAATGTTCCCCTTTTTAATCAAATTAGGCACAGTTTTGATACAAGTGACCTATATGAGTTCACAGTTCATGTTTGGCGATACTGCGCAAAGCTTGATTTTGGTTGCGAGAGGGTTGTGTTCGGGCAAGATGTGCATCTGCTTGTGAATTGCAAAGAGGTTGTGTCTGTTTCGCAGCTGGTAGATATGCTTGCCGCTAGAATTCCCTGGGTTTCTAGACAGAGGACAAAATTGGTGTGGCGCAACATGAATGATACCTATCAGCAAATTGAGCACTCCCATGAGCTTCAGATGGTTTGGGAGTGTTGTGCAGCTGATCGTAAGGTGAAAGTTGAAGCGATGATTGATGATATGTATGCAGATGCTGGAGATCTTGCTGCCAGAGCTTCTGCTCCTAGAGAATACGGACCAATAGATGCTGATCTGGATAAGTTCAGTATACACATAGAGGTGGATTCATACATGGCAAAACTTGATGAGGGAGTTAATAAGCCAGTTTTGTCATGTACTGTGGAGATCACTTTCGATTCCAAAAACATAACTCTTGATGAAATGAGAGAGATGATCGGTAAGGAAATCACTATTGGCCCTAAGCAGATGGCAAAAATTCTAGTGGTGGCATCATAAGAAGCAGCAATTCATAGATGTTTTGGATATTGAAGATCTTATGCAGATTATGCGGCGAAAGAAGCGAACCAGGAAGGTGTTCTTCCTTGGTACATTTTCTGATGTTGTTGAACAGGTTATAGTGGATGTAGATGCCCCTGTAGTGGCTGAACAGAATGAGGTGGTCGATGTTGATGAGATCTGATGGGAGCTGCTACCCTGGGCTTGTCATATGGACCGTGGGGTTCCCCTTCCTGTATTTGTAATATTGACTGCTGTTGCATTTAGAGCGTGCTTCTGTGATTATGTTTGTTGAGAGATTGCGATATAATGTTGTGCGAGCTGTTGAGATTTTCAGACATGTCACTCACTGAAACCATTGTTGTTGTAATAAGACATAAGTACATTATAGTTGACATGATTATGTTTCTTAAGATGACGTACCGTACTTGTTTCAGTTATTATGTTTGTTGGGACATTGTAATGTAATGTTTTGTGAAACCATGACTGGACTAGTGATGCATAAATACATTGTAGTTGACATGATTATGTTTCTTGAGATGATGTACTGTACTTGTTTCTGATATTTTGTTTGTTGAGAGACTGTAATGTAATGCTTTGCGAAACCATGATAGGACAAGTGATGTGTAAGTACCTTGTAGTCGACATGATTTTGTTTCTTGAGTTGATGTAATATACTTGTTTCTGTGATTACGTTTGTTGAGAGATTGTAATGTGATGTTTTGTGAAACCATGTTGTGGTTATGTTTGTTCGGAGATTATAATGTAATGTTTTGTGAAACCATGATTGAAGAAGTGATGCATAAGTACCTTGTAGTTGACATGATTTTGTTTCTTTGGATGATGTAATATACTGGTATGTTTTCATTAGGGAATGAAATTGGGATGGAGGGAGTGCAGGTTTAATATTTGAAATGAGAATGTGTGAAGAGAATCCATATCAGGCAGGAGACAGTAATCCAGGGAAAGGGCATGCTATCCATTAAACTATTGTAACATGCCAATTTAGTCATCATTGCAGCGGTAGAAGGGCCGCTCTCTCTCTCTCTCTCTCTCTCTCTCTCTCTCTCTCTCTCTCTCTCTCTACATCGCCGTCGCCATAGATTCGCCATGCTGTCCTTGAACGGCAAGGACGACCAGTCGAGCAGCGACAGCCTTCTCTCCGACATCGAGTATTCCTTCCATGATGTGAGTTCCTCTGTTTTCTCGGGCTAGGGTTAGGCAATGGTAAATCACTCGATCTGAGCCCGGCCAGATGTGCATGCAATCGTGTTCAATTTCAGCTTTGCGTTTACCTATAGGTACCAAGGACGATCTACGACTCCGAATGGGAGGGCCTAGATCTCGATGGAGAAGTGCCATGTGACCATGGGCTAAAACTGAGGAGATATGTTGCATTCGAAGGCAGTAACACTAGGATAAGGTTTTTGGGTTGTACAAATCAGGTTTGTTTACATTATGTGCAACTATGACATGAAGTAAAATGTATCGTGCATGTTCATAACACTATAGTGTGTGTGTTTTTAGGTTGGCCCGATGTGTAAAGCAGTAGAGTGGGTGGATCTTGAGTGGCCAGATGCACTTAAGAAATGTTTGGCACAGTTATGGGAGATGTATGAGTTGGAAAGGTCGGGGAGATTTACTGATGTAAGTAATGCAGCTGAAAAATATTATAAGCTGTCGGTACGAAATAAGGAGCTGGAACAAGAAATCGAGAATTTGCAGTCAAAGCTAACTGACGGAATCGATGGGAGCTTGGTTGTTGGAACTTCAAAGAAGCTTCAGGATAGTCACAGGTTGCTGATTCATAATGCAGAAAAGGAGATGGATCAGCTCAGGCAAGACAAGAAGAAGCTAGAGTGCTGCATTGCGGATCTGTTGAAGGAAGTGAAGAAGGCGCGCGAGGGTGAACAAGGACAGACTATAGAGGATAAAGGAAATTCGAGATGAATAATTTATGTTGTACCATTGCCTGAAACTAGTTAATTGTAAGACTTGTAGTTGCGCTTTCCGAACTAAGACAAACTCAATCCTCGAGCAAACTAATTTCAGACAAACACACATATCGAGCATAGAGTTAAGTTCACGCTTACAAAATCACCACTGCAGAGGATAAACCAGGCTGTTCAGTACTACATAGACATATGTTGTGTTCAAGCGAGCCTGGCCCGGAGCTGCCTGTTTTCCTCCCTAAGATTGGACAACTCCTTCAGTACTATGTCGTGCTTCAGCTGTAGGTTCTAGTGCTCCGTCACATGGCAGAGAATATTGTCCGTAGCCATACGATTTTCCTTCAAGATCCCTTTCATGATCTTCGTCTGCTTCCTAGCCGAGGCACGACCTTCACTGTGTAGCTTCGCCCATTCGGCGTTTAACTCTTTCAGTTTCTGGCACTTGTCAGAAAGGACCGCGAATTCAGCGCGCAGTTGGTCAAAGGCCAGTTTCTGGGAATTCCGCTTCTCCCTTTGGATTGCTATCTTGTCATTTAGCCAGGTCGCCAGGTCCTGGTCGATCTTTCGCCTCTTTCCCTGCAACAAAAATACATGGTATGGTTTGTTCAGTTCACCAGGACAAGCTGGTTAGTTTCCATAATTAACTGAATCGACTAGTGGCACTGTCATAATTTCAAGGAAGAAGCAATCTAGGACTAATCAACATTTTATGAATCGACTAGTGGCACTGTTATAATTTCAATTTCGAAGACAAATAAGATTTATCAGCAGTTTAGTGTGCTGTGGGTTTTTCCCAATATCACCAAATAGTAGAGGGAGAGTGGCAAACTCATAATGCAGAAACCCATGTCCAGATACATATGGAAAGATAACATGGTGTCCATTCATGAACATGAACACCAACACATGTCTAGATAGATAAGGAGTTGCCCTAGGATTCTTATTGCACCCTATAATGGGAAGCAGACATGGGCATTGCTCCCTGAACCCTAAACATTACAAAAGGAGAGGAGGACGAACTGGTATTCGTGTCCCCGCTAACAGGAATCAGACTTGGGCATTGCTCCCGTACACCTCTAGACTTGCCCTTATCTCCTCGTTCTCTTTCCGAACACCCTCGAGTACGGTGATCCCTCTACTCATGTCCGCCTTCATCTCCTTGACTGCATCCAGGCAACGGTTCCTATCATGGTAGGCTCGGATGGTAGCCTTGGTTTCCTCAACGCGTCCTCTGAGTGCCTTGCTAACTTCGTCCTGCCGGAGAATGCACCTTTCCACGAGATTCTTCTTATCCTCCGTGAGCTCGTTGATTATCTTGATGGCCTGTTCTTGCCTGATCAAGTTATGGTCGAGCACTTTCTGCAGCCTAACAACGTCACGTGCAAAATCTAGCGAGATCTCGTTCTGCACAGATAATTGCTTGCGTAGTCTCTTATTAGCTTGGGTGAGGGAGCTGTTGGGTCCGCATCATAGAAAACAAAAAATTTCCTACGGTGTGAACTACACGCCAAGATCTATCTACTAGGTACAAAGCAAACGGGTGGACATACATCCATAGAGAACTTACCCTCGAAGACAACGACCTTTGTTAATGAGTAGGAACTCGTGGTTGATGTAGTCGTACACTTGCCGATCTCAAGATCGTGAGGAAGTCCGAGCGCCGCAACTCAGCAGCATCCGCTTTTCACACGTTCAAGCCACGGACAACCTCCACCTCCTCTCGCTCCAGCGATCCGGTGAGCAACTCCTTCCGCATTTAAATGCCACTGGGAACATGTATCTCGCTAATCCGAGACCATGGGGAATAATTCTAGAGGGGAGAGATCCTTCACAAGGAGGTGTGAGGATGAAGGAGGAATGGGTGGCCTTTTATAGGAGGAGGGGTGCCCCTCTCTCCATGGCGGCGCATGGGGGTGACCCTCACCTCCCCATTCATGTGGTGGTAACTCCTCCACATTAAAATGCCTCTTCACATTCCCTTTTAAAGTCTCCACTTTAAATGCATTAAGTTTCTCCAAATTTAATGCTCTCTCATTTAATAAAACTCTTTTATTAAATTTATTCAGAATTTTGTTAATTACTTTAATTAACAAACATTCACATATAGCCCCTTGCAATATTTCAATATCACATGCAGAACCACCTTCTGCAATTTCACCTGAAACAATTTCCGGTTTCTATTGAAACAATTCCTGCGCTTTGCAATTCTTTCGTCTAAAACATATGTGCTCCAAAATGGTGTCCGGTAACTCTTAAGTGTGCCACCCTATGGTTCGCAATAATGCAGACATGATCGAGACCCTTCTCCGATCAATAATTAGCAAATGGACACGGAGATCCGTCTTGACTCCTACACATTCAACGATGACTCGTGATCATGAGAACCTTTAACGCTTGTAACTAAATCCCTTTGTCTCTCGATATATTACATGTCCGAGATTCGATCATCGGTATCTCCATACCTAGTTTGATCTCGTTACCGACATGCACTCTTTTCTCGTTCCCGTGATATAACATTCTAGTGATCACATCACTTGCTTGCAAGCTATCCTAATGTGATATCACCGAGAGGGCCTAGAGTATATCTATCCGTCATCTGGATTGACAAATTCCACTCTTGATCCATGAGCCTCAACATAACACCTTCAGAAATTGAACCCATCTTTATAGTCACCCTGTTACGGTGTGACGTTTGATGTTATCAAGATACTCTTCCGGTGTTAGCAATTAACATGATCTCATGGTCTAAGGATAAAGATTACTTTGTATGATGTTATAGCAATATAAACACAATGACTTGATCGTAATGCTATACTTCGGATGAATGTTCATCACATCATTCCACCAATGGTGTGACCTTGTTATTAACAACATCCAATGTCCATGATCAGGAAACCTTGATCATCCTGTTAATCAACAAGCTAGTCTATAAGAGAGGCATGACTAGGAGCCCTTTTTGTTTATTAAACACACATGTATTGATGTTTCCTATCAATACAATTATAGCATGCAAAATAAACATCTATCATATACAAGGAATACATAATAACAACTTTATTATTGCCTCTCAGGGCATATTTCCTTCAGTCTCCCACTTGCACTAGAGACAATAATCTAGTTCACATAGTGATAAATCTAACACCCATGGAGTTCTGGTGTTGATCATGTTTTGCCCTAGGGAGTACTTTAGTCAACGGATCTGCTACATTTAGGTCCGTGTGTACTTTACAAATCTTTGTATCTCCATCCTTGACATGCTCGCGGATGGAGTGAAACTGACGCTTAATATGCTTGGAATTCTTGTGAGACCTTGGTTCCTTTGCGTTGGCTATGGCTCCATTGTTGTCACAATAGATCACCATCGGGTCCAACGCACTGGGAACCACACCCAGTTCCGTTATGAACTTCATTCAAACCGCTTCCTGTGCTGCTTCTGAAGCAGCAACATATTCCGCCTCCGTTGTTGATCCAGCCACCACAGGTTGTTTGGAGCTCCTCCAACTAACTGCTGCTCCGTTCAAGAGAAATACGTATCTGGATTGAGACTTAGAGTCATCCGGATCAGTGTCAAAGCTAGCATCGACATAACACTTAGCGACTAGCTCTTCTTCACCTCCGTATATAAGAAACATATCCTTAGTTCTTCTCAAGTACTTAAGGATATTCTTGACCGCTATCCAGTGTTCCGAACCTGGATCAGATTGGTACCTACTAGTCAAACTAATAGCATGTGCCACATCCGGTCTTGTACATAGTATGGCATACATTATAGAGCCTATGGCTGAGGCATAGGGGATCTTATCCATTATCTCTCTTTCTTCCGCCATAGCCGGACTTTGAGTCTTACTCAATGTCTTGCCTTGCAACATAGGTAAGAACCCCTTCTTACTTCCGTCCATATTAAACTTCTTTAATATCTTATCAAGGTATGTACTCTGCGATAGCCCAATTAGGCGTCTTGATCTATCTCTATAGATTTTAATGCCTAATATATATGAAGCTTCACCAAGGTCCTTCATCGAAAATTAGCTGTTTAGATAACTTTTAACACTGTTTAAAAGATCTAAATCATTTCCAATCAATAATATGTCATCCACATATAATATCAGAAATGCCACATTGCTCCCACTCACTTTCTTGTAAATACAAGCCTCTCCATAAGTTTGGACAAATCCAAACTCTTTGATCACCTCATCAAAGTGGAGATTCCAACTTCGTGATGCTTGCATCAGTCCATAGATGGATCGCTGAAGTTTGCACACCTTATTAGCATCCTTAGGATCGACAAAACCCTTAGATTGTATCATATACAACTCTTCTTCAATATTACCATTGAGGAACGCAGTTTTGACATCCATCTGCCATATTTCATAATCGAAATATGCAGCAATTGCTAACATAATCCTAACCGACTTAAGCATCGCTACGGGAGAGAATGTCTCATCGTAGTCAACTCCTTGAATTTGTCGAAACCCCTTTGCGACAAGTCGAGCCTTATAGATGGTCACATTACCATCAGCATCAGTTTTCCTTTTGAAAATCCATTTATTCTCAACGGCCTTTCGGTCGTGAGGTAAGTCCACCAAGTTCCAAACTTGGTTCTCGTACATGGATTCCATCTCGGATTTCATGGCTTCTAGCCATTTGTTGGAATCCGGGCTCATCATCGCTTCTTCATACGTCGCAGGGTCATCCACTTCATCAATCATGAAATTCATAACAGGATTGCCGTACAGTTCAGGAGCTACACGTGTCCTGCTTGACCTGCGAGGTTCGGTAGTGTCCTCTTTCGGAGTTTCATGATCAATATCATTAGCTCTCTCTTCATTAGGTGAAGTCAACTACGAAACAACTTCCGGTGCTGCGCCACTCGCCATTCCATGAAGAGAAGGTTCAATAACCTCTTCGAGTTCTACCTTCCGACTACTCACACCTTTCGCGAGAAACTCCTTCTCAAGAAAGGATCCATTCTTGGCAACAAAAACCTTGCCCTCGGATCTGTGATAGAAGGTATACCCAATCGTTTCCTTAGGGTATCCTATGAAGACGCATTTTTCCGCTTTGGGTTCGAGTTTATCCGGTTGAAGTTTCTTCACATAAACATCGCATCCCCAAACCTTAAGAAATGACAGCTTAGGTTTGTTTCCAAACCATAATTCATACGGTGTCGTTTCAACGGATTTAGATGGTGCCCGATTTAAAGTGAATGCAGTTGTTTCTAGTGCATAACCCCAAAATGACAGTGGCAAGTCAGTCAGAGACATCATAGATCGAACCATATCCAATAAAGTACGACACGACGCTCGACACACCATTATGTTGTGGTGTTCCGGCAGGCGTGAGTTGTGAAACTATTCCACAGTCTTTCATATGTGTGCTAAACTCGTAACTAAGATACTCTCCTCCACGGTCGGACCGCAGAAATTTGATCTTTCTGTTACGATGATTTTCCACTTCATTCTGAAATTCTTTGAATTTTTCAAAAGTTTCAGACTTGTGTTTCATCAAATAGATATACCCATATCTACTCAAATCATCCGTGAAAGTAACAAAATAACGATATCCACCTCGCGCCGACACACTCATTGGTCCACACACATCAGTATGTATGATTTGCAATAGATCTGTCGCCCGTTCCATTGAACCGGAAAACGGCATTCTAGTCATCTTGCCCATAAGGCATGGCTCACATGTATCAAATGATTCAAAATCAAGTGATTCAAAATCAAGTGATTCCAAAAGTCCATCAGAATGGAGTTTCTTCATGCGTTTAACGCCAATATGACCTAGACGGTAGTGCCACATATATGTAGATATATCATTATCAAGTTTAATCCTTTTAGCATCAACATTATGAATATGCGTAATACTACTATCGAGATCCAACAGAAATAAACCATTCAACATAGGTGCATGACCATAAAAAATATTATTCATATAAATCGAACAACCATTGTTTTCAGACTTAAATGAATAACCACTTTGCATCAAACACGATACGGATACAATGTTCATGCTCAGTGCAAGCACCAAATAACAATTATTTATGTTTATAACTAATCCCGATGGCATATGGAGAGGCAGCATTCCGATGGCGATCACATCAACTCTTGATCCATTGTCACCAAGACGAGACCTCATCCCTTGCTAGTTGTCGCTTGTTCCGCAGCCCCTGAACCGAGTTACATATATTAGCAACCGATCCCGTATCAAATACCCAGTGCTCATGAGTACTAGTCAAGTACACATCAATAACATGTATATCACATATACCTTTGTTTGCCTTGCCGGACTTCTTGTCCGCCAAATACTTGGGGCAGTTGCGCTTCCAATGGCTAGTCCCCTTGCAATAGTAGCACTCGGTGTCAGACTTAGGGCCAGCTCGGGGTTTCTTTTCAGGCGTGGCAACAGACTTTCCACCCTTCTTTCCCTTGTGCTTGCCTTTCTTGTCCTTCTTGAAACCGGTGGTCCTATTGATCATCAACACTTGATGTTCTTTCCTAATCTCCACTTCTGCAGTCTTAAGCATTGACATAAGTTCAGGAAGAGACTTCTTCATGCCCTGCATATTATAGTTCATCACGAAGCTCTTGTAGCTAGGTGGCACAGATTGGAGAACACGATGTATGCCTAAGTCAATGGGAATCGTTATTCCCAAGGACACAAGCTTATCAGCGTACCCACACATTTTGAGTACGTGCTCACTAACGAAGCTGTTTTCCTCCATCATGCAGCTAAAGAACTTTTCTGTAGCATTATAACTCTCTACGGCAGCATGGGTATCGAAAATCATTTTCAATTCTCCCATGGTATCAAAGGCATTGCCATTTTCGAAACGTTTTTGAAGTTCTGGCTCTAGCCCATACAGTATGCCGCAATGAACTAAGTTGTGGTCCTCCTGATGAGTTATATAGACGTTCTTTTCCTTGTCAGGTGCTTCAGGAGCTAGTGGGGGGCCTAGCGGCGCATCTAGCACATATTGCTTTTGTGCAGCAGTGAGGAGAATCCTCAAATTCATAGCCCAGTTGGTGAAGTTGCTACCATTCGCAGCAAGTTTCTCTTTCTCCATGAACACATTAAAATTAAAAGCAGGTGGTGCCATCTACAACAGAATTTGTAAAGTATATTTAGACTAAGTTTATGATAGATTGAGTTCGACTAATCCAAATTACTAATGAACTCCCACTCAAAAACGACATCCCTCGTGTCCTTTTGGTGATTACATGAACCAAATCCACTACACCAAGTCCGATCATCACATGAGTCGGTGTAGCTTCAAAGGCGATCATCTATATGGGCACCATATCAACTATATGACTCATGCTTAACCTTCCGGTCCATGTTCCGAGGCCATGTCTGTACATGCTAGGCTTGTCAAGTAAGAGCCTTAGTATTTGCGCGTGTAAAACTGTCTTACACCCATTGTATGAAAGCGTAGAGTTGAAAACACCCGATCATCATGTGATGCCTCAAAACACGATCCACAAAACGGTGCATACTTAAGGAAGAACACATTTTATCTTGATATCTAAATGAGGGATCATCTTATAATGCTACCAAAAGTGCCAAACTAGCAATATAAGATGCTAACATCTAATGTGTGAAGTGAGGTGATATGGTCCATGCATTTGATCTCTATCATTTGCATCGTGGTATGATCTGTATCATTCCTTTGTGTGTAAGGCCAAGGTCTATGAAACTTACACGTTAAGTGAGTTGTAAGAGTATCTATCATACATCTACTTACAACAATACCATATCAAAACACTAGCCCAACAACGATCTAAACTAGACGCCTCTAATTTATCAATTGCAAGTTTTACGTGGCTTAGGGCTTTCGGAGATAGAACCTGTCTAACCTATGAACATGAACCACAACGAGGATAACTAAGTTATTAGCAACTCGTTGTAAATCAGATATTGACTATAGTAGGAGAGACAGACACCCGCCAACCACTTATGCAAAACAAGTTGCATGTCAGTCATGGAACCGGTCTCATGTACGATGACATGTAAGGTTAGTCCGAGCCGCTTCATCCCATTATGCCACCAATATCCAAAGTACATAGAAGATGCAATAACATGATCATCATCGCCCACATATAAACATATGTGTACTACTCATGCAAAGAACCTAAGCATAGATATGGCTCTGATACCACTGTTGGGTCCGCAGCATAGAAAACAAAAAATTTCCAACGGTGTGAACTACATGCCAAGATCTATCTACTAGGTACAAAGCAAACGGGTGGACATACATCCATAGAGAACTTACCCTCGAAGACAACGAGCTTTGTTAACGAGTAGGAACTCGTGGTTGATGTAGTCGTACACTTGCCGATCTAAAGATCGTGAGGAAGTCCGAGCGCCGCAACTCAGCAGCGCATCCACACTCACACACACGTTCAAGCCACCGAACAACCTCCACCTCCTCGCTCCAGCGATCCAGCGGAAGCAGCAACTCCTTCCGCATTTAAATGCCACCAGAACATGTATCTCGCTAATCCGAGACCATGGGGGAATAATTCTAGAGGGGGAGAGAGATCCTTCACAAGGAGGTGTGAGGATGAAGGAGGGAATGGGTGGCCTTTTATAGGAGGAGGGGGGTGCCCCCTCTCTCCATGGCCGGCGCATGGGGGGGTGACCCCTCACCTCCCCCATTCATGTGGTGGTAACTCCTCCACATTAAAATGCCTCTTCACATTCCCTTTTAAAGTCTCCACTTTAAATGCATTAAGTTTCTCCAAATTTAATGCTCTCTCATTTAATAAAACTCTTTTATTAAATTTATTCAGAATTTTGTTAATTACTTTAATTAACAAACATTCACATATAGCCCCTTGCAATATTTCAATATCACATGCAGAACCACCTTCTACAATTTCACCCGAAACAATTTCTGGTTTCTATTGATACAATTCCTGCGCTTTGCAATTCTTTCGTCTGAAACATATGTGCTCCAAAATGGTGTCTGGTAACTCTTAAGTGTGCCACCCTACGATTCGCGAATAATGCAGATATGATCGAGACCCTTCTCCGATCAATAATCAGCAGCTGACCTCAGATCCGCATCGACTCCTACACATTCAACGATGACTCACGTGATCGTGAGAACCTTTAACGCTTGTAACTAAATCCCTTTGTCTCTCGATATATTACATGTCCGAGATTCGATCATCGGATCTCCATACCTAGTTTGATCTCTATCGACATGCACTCTTTTCTTGTTCTGATATAACATTCTAGTGATCACATCACTTGCTTGCAAGCTATCCTAATGTGATATCACCGAGAGGGCCCAGAGTATATCTATCCGTCATCTGGATTGACAAATTCCACTCTTGATCCATGAGACTCAATATAACACCTTCGTAGCACTAAACCCATCTTTATAGTCACCCTGTTACGGTGTGACATTTGATGTTATCAAGATACTCTTCCGGTGTTAGCAATTAACATGATCTCATGGTCTAAGGATAAAGATTACTTCGTATGATGTTATAGCAATATAAACACAATGACTTGATCGTAATGCTATACTTCGGATGAATGTTCATCACATCATTCCACCAATGGTGTGACCTTGTTATTAACAACATCCAATGTCCATGATCAGGAAACCTTGATCATCCTGTTAATCAACAAGCTAGTCTATAAGAGAGGCATGACTAGGAACCCTTTTTGTTTATTAAACACACATGTATTGATGTTTCCTATCAATACAATTGTAGCATGCAAAATAAACATCTATCATATACAAGGAATACATAATAACAACTTTATTATTGCCTCTCAGGGCATATTTCCTTCAGGAGCGTGCAAGCTCATGTTGGTTGGCAATCTTGGAACTGATCACGGCGACCTTCTCACGGTACTCGGCCTTCGATCGCTGCATCGTTCATGTTATTTGAAATAGGAATTCTACAATTACACTCCAGGTCCCAGGTGAATACTAATACAGATAAAAAAATCCCTGTTGAATCTATTGGCCACAGTGTTAAAAAATGGACCTGGAGATCTATTTATGACCACGATAAACTAATCCTAATCACAAAAAATCCATAGTGAATCTATGAACAGCGGTATTAAGGAAAGACCAAGAGATCTAGTCATATTCATGAAAACAAATACAACTCGCAAAAGAAGAAGAAAAACCAATGCGGGGCGGATAGCATCTAAGAAATCCACATCATAACTCGGAGAAATAATAGCATGGAGATTTGCTACCTCGCTGAGACATGGAACGGGGCTGAACGGGTCCTGCAACGCCTCCGTCGTGGTGGATTCAGGCTCCACGGCCGACCTGTAATACGTAGAAGAGGAAGAGCCAGAAGAAGAAAAACAAGAAGAAGCTGATTAAGATCATGATGGAGAGGGAGATGGAGAAGAAGTAGAATAAGGAGACTGTATCGGGAGGAGCCCTCGCCTGCTAGAACATTCGGCACCATTGTCGGGGGAGATTGGGCCTCGATGAGAGGGTAGGCTTGAGCGGCTGGTAGAGCAAGAAGTGCCTCGGGGCGATTTCTCTCCCTTTTCTCCGCGAGGATTGTTGACTGGACTCTCCCCCTCCTCAGTGGAGCCATGGCTTGCAGGGTGAGTGTGGCGGAGGCAGGAGGAAGGAGATACTAGTGGTTATTAGTGTGGGAGAAGAGTAAAGAGTACATGCCGTGGTCCAGTAGTACTAGTACTAATATACAAGACCACCGTGTACGGTATACCTTCTCAAAGAAGCCAGGGAGGCAGGGGTAGGGAATCGATGGGACTTGTCTTTATTGCGATGGACACTTCAATGGTCTTCGGCGCCGCCCAAAATCCAGTATATAATAAGGGGAGTGTGAGCCGGGTGGTCGTCACGGGAATCGGCGCGCACATCCTGCGTGCATGTGTCACGTGTTGATGGGGCAATGACGCGCGCAACTGCTGCATGATCACGTCGACACGTCCAACTCGGTCGAACTCCACGTGACAGGCACGGACAGGATATTTACGAGTCTAGCATACGCTGTTCCACTTTAGTTTTGATCAAATTATCTTTAGTACGCAAGATATTACTTTTTTTTGATAATCAACAAATGCACGCGTGGACACGACGCACGAAACCGCTACTCGTCATTGATCATATCGGCACCCTACTCTATGTACCCGCCATCGACCATTCGGAGCAACTACCTCGAGCACGATGCCCCCTCGCCGTGGCAATGGTAGGTCCAAGCCGTCCACTAACCGTCCTACGTCCCCGGCTCTTCGCTGCATCGTCCGCGCTCGCAAGTCGCCTGCTGAGGCAGCACGTTGTGTCCGACCATGCCAGGATCCATCGACATCGGCACTCGAGGACACCGCGACGTCGAATCTCGTACCGGCCATGCAGGAGGAGCGTGGGGTAGCTACAGCGTCAGACGAGCACAAAGTAGCAGCCAGGACGGGGGCGCGTGTTGCACTAGCGAGTACGGACAAGAAGAGGAACGAGAAGAAGACCAGGAAGAAGAGAGGAGATAGCTATTTGGACGAGTCCGACTCGGCCAACGAGGAGGTGGTCATCGATCAGTTGGAGGCAGGAGCGGAGGAGAGTGACGTGGACCCGTGGGACTACGAAGAGGAGGAGGAGGAGGACTCCGACAAGGAGATAGCGCGCTTATTCTAGGAAGGGGGCGGTGTCGAGTCGTCAGAGGAGGGCACCGACAGCGGTGATGGCGGGGACCATGGCGTTGACAAAGACGAGGACAAACTGGAAGACAAAGACGATGGCTTCTTCGAAATATGATCATTTATTTTAGTTAGATAGATGGATTTTCACTTGTTTATGGGGGTTTAGTATCGGTGGCACGGATAGAGAGGTGCCACGGATTGACCATGCATAAAAAAAGTGGAGAAGGGAGGGGTTATCCTGCCTGTTGGATCACATGGGATCAACGGTTGGTGGAGACGATCCGCGTGACATCTCTGTCAGCCAATCAGGGCATAGCACCCAGAGTGAGCACATGTTTGGGATGTCCACACGTTTGGGTTTTTGTGAGATTTGTGACAGAGAGAGAGAGGGAAAATCTCTTTTCACATTCCGCCTATGGATCCACCCGTACCATTCAAATGTCATTGCATTTGTGATCTTTTCACAATCCACCCATGGATCCACCGGTGTCATTTTGCATGTGTGTTCTTTTTAGTAACAACAACCAGAGTCATTTTGCATGTGTGATCTCTTCACATACCACCTATGGATCCACCAATGTCATTGCATGTGTGTTCTTTTTAGTAACAACAACCAGAGTCATTGAAATGTGTGTTCTTCTCACATACCACCTATGGATCCACTAGTGTCATTGCATGTGTGTTCATTTCACTAACAACAACCAGAGTCATTGAAATGTGTGTTCTTCTCACATACCACATATGGATCCACCGGTGTGATTGAAATGTGTGTTCTCTACAGAGACCACACATGGATCCACCAGTGTCATTGCATGTGTGTTCTTTTTAGAAATAGATAGAGTAATTTTGCATGTGTGCTCTTTTCACATACCACATATGGATCCACCAGTGTCATTGCATGTGTGTTCTTTTCACAATCCACCCATCGATCCACCGGTGTCATTGCATGAGTGTTCTTTTTAGTAACAACCAGAGTCATTTTGCATGTGTTTTCTTTTCACATACCACCTCTGGATCCACCAGAGTCATTGCATGTGTTTTCTTTTCACAATCCACCCATGGATCCCACCAGTGTCATTTTGCATGTGTGTTCTTTTTAGTAACAACAACCAGAGTCATTTTGCATGTGTGTTCTGTTCACATACCACCTATGGATCCACCAGTGTCATTGCATGTATGTTCTCTTCACAATCCACCTATGGATCCACCAGTGTCATTGCATGTGTTCTTTTTAGTAACAACAACCAGTGTCATTGCATGTGTGTTCTTTTCACTAACAACAACCAGAGTCATTGCATGTGTGTTCTTTTCACATACCACATATGTATCACCAGTGTCATTGCATGTGTGTTCTTCTCACATACCACATATGGATCCACCAGTGTCATTGCATGTGTGTTGTTTTTAGTAACAGCCAGAGTCATTTTGCATGTGTGTTCTTTTCACATACCACCTATGGATCCACCAGTGTCATTGCATGTGTTTTGTTTTCACAATCCACCCATGGATCCCACCAGTGTCATTTTGCATGTGTGTTCTTTTTAGTAACAACAACCAGAGTCATTTTGCATGTGTGATCTCTTCACATACCACCTATGGATCCACCAGTGTCATTGCATGTGTGTTCTTTTTAGTAACAACAACCAGAGTCATTGAATTGTGTGCTTCTCACATACCACCTATGGATCCACCAGTGTCATTGCATGTGTGTTCTTTTTAGTAACAACAACCAGAGTCATTTTGCATGTGTGTTCTTCTCACATACCACCTATGGATTCACCAGTGTCATTGCATGTGTGTTCTTTTCACTAACAACAACCAGAGCCATTGCATGTGTGTTCTTTTCACATACCACATATGGATCCACCAGTGTCATTGAAATGCGTGTTCTCTATAGAGACCACACATGGATCCACCAGTGTCATTGCATGTGTGTTCTTTTCACTAACAACAACCAGAGTCATTGCATGTGTGATCTCTTCACATACCATCTATGGATCCACCAGTGTCATCCATGTGTGCTCTTTTCACAATCCACCCATGGATCCACCAGTGTCATTGCATGTGTGTTCTTTTTAGTAACAATAACCAGTGTCATTGCATGTGTGTTCTCTTCACAATCCACCTATGGATCCACCAGTGTCATTGAAATGTGTATTATTTTCACAATCCACCCATGGATCCAACATTGTCATTGCATGTGTGTTCTTTTTAGTAACAACAACCAGTCATTTTGCATTTGTGTTCTTTTCGCATACCACCTATGGATCCACCAGTGTCATTGCATGTCTGCTCTCTTCACAATCCACCTATGGATCCACAAGTGTCATTGCACGTGTGTTCTTTTTAGTAACAACAACTAGTGTTATTGCATGTGTGTTCTCTTCAGAGACCACACATGGATCCACTAGTGTCATTGCATGTGTGTTCTTTTTACTAACAACAACAAGAGTCATTGAAATGTGTGCTCTCTTTAGAGACCACACATGGATCCACCAGTGTCATTGCATGTGTGTTCTTTTCACTAACAACAACCAGAGTCTTTGCATGTGTGATCTCTTCACATTCCACCTATGGATCCACCAATGTCATTACATGTGTGTTCTCTTCTCAATCCACCTATGGATCCACCAGTGTCATTGCATGTGTGTTCTTTTTAGTAACAACAACCAGTGTCATTGCATGTGTGTTCTCTTCAGAGACCACACATGTATCTACCAGTGTCATTGAAATGTGTATTATTTTCACAATCCACCCACGGATCCACCAGTGTCATTGCATGTGTGTTCTTTTTAGTAACAACAACCAGAGTCATTTTGCATGTGTGATCTCTTCACATACCACCTATGGATCCACCAGTGTCATTGCATGTGTGTTCTTTTAGTAACAACAACCAATGTCATTGAAATGTGTGTTCTTCTCACACACCACCTATGGATCCACCAGTGTCATTGTATGTGTGTTCATTTCACTAAGAACAACCAGAGTCATTGAAATGTGTGTTCTTCTCACATACCACATATGGATCCACCAGTGTGATTGAAATGTGTGTTCTCTTTAGAGACCACACATGGATCCACTAGTGTCATTGCATCTGTGTTCTTTTTAGTAACAACCAGAGTCATTTTGCATGTGTGTTCTTTTCACATACCACATATGGATCCACCAGTGTCATTGCATGTGTGTTCTTTTCACAATCCACCCATGGATCCACCGGTGTCATTGCATGTGTCTTCTTTTTAGTAATAACCAGAGTCATTTTGCATGTGTCTTCTTTTCACATACCGCCAATGTATCCACCAGAGTCATTGCATGTGTTTTCTTTTCACAATCCACCCATGGATCCCACAGTGTCATTTTGCATGTGTGTTCTTTTTAGTAACAACAACCAGTCATTTTGCATGTGTGTTATTTTCACATACCACTGGATCCACCAGTGTCATTGCATGTGTGTTCTCTTTACAATCCACCTATGGATCCACCAGTGTCATTGCATGTGTTCTTTTTAGTAACAACAACCAGTGTCATTGCATGTGTGTTCTCTTAAGAGACCACACATGGATCCACCAGTGTCATTGCATGTGTGTTCTTTTCACTAACAACAACCAGAGTCATTGCATGTGTGTTCTTTTCACAAACCACATATACATCCACCAGTGTCATTGCATGTGTGCTCTTTTCACAATCCACCCATGGATCCACTAGTGTCATTGCATGTGTGTTCTTTTTAGTAACAACAACTAGAGTCATTTTGCATGTGTGTTCTTTTCACATACCACCTATGGATCCACCAGTGTCATTGAAATGTGTTTTCTTTTCACAATCCACCCATGGATCCCACCAGTGTCATTTTGCATGTGTGTTCTTTTTAGTAACAACAACCAGAGTCATTTTGCATGTGTGATCTCTTCACGTACCACCTATGGATCCACCAGTGTCATTGCATGTGTGTTCTTTTTAGTAACAACAAAACCAGAGTCATTGAAATGTGTGTTCTTCTCACATACCATCTATGGATCCACCAGTGTCATTTCATGTGTGTTCATTTCATAATCCACCTATGGATCCACTAGTGTCATTGCATGTATGTTCTTTTTAGTAACAATAACCAGAGTCATTTTACATGTGTGTTCTTCTCACATACCACCTATGGATCCACCAGTGTTATTGCATGTGTGTTCTTTTCACTAACAACAACCAGAGTCATTGCACGTGTGTTCTTTTCACATACCACATATGGATCCACCAGTGTCATTGAAATGCGTGTTCTCTACAGAGACCACACATGGATCCACCAGTGTCATTGAAATATGTATTATTTTCACAATCCACCCATGGATCCACCAGTGTCATTGCATGCGTGTTCTTTTTAGTAACAACAACCAGAGTCATTTTGCATGTGTGATCTCTTCACATACCACCTATGGATCAACCAGTGTCATTGCATGTGTGTTCTTTTTAGTAACAACAACCAGTGTCATTGAAATGTGTGTTCTTCTCACATACCACCTATGGATCCACCAGTGTCATTTTGCATGTGTGTTCTTTTTAGTAACAACAACCAGAGTCATTTTGCATGTGTGATCTCTTCACATACCACCTATGGATCCATCAGTGTCATTGCATGTGTGTACTTTTTAGTAACAACAACCAGAGTCATTGAAATGTGTGTTCTTCTCACATACCACCTATGGATCCACTAGTGTCATTGCATGTGTTTTCATGTCATAATCCACCTATGGATCCACCAGTATCATTGCATGTGCGTTCTTTTTAGTAACAACAACCATAGTCATTTTGCATGTGTGTTCTTCTCACATACCACCTATGGATCCACCCGTGTTATTGCATGTGTGTTCTTTTCACTAACAACAACCAGAGTCATTACATGTAGTATCTTTTCACATACCACATATGGATCCACCAGTGTCATTGAAATGCATGTTCTCTACAGAGACCACACATGGATCCACCAGTGTCATTGCATGTGTGTTCTTTTTAGTAACAACAACCATTCATTTTGCATGTGTGTTATTTTCACATACCACCTATGGATCCACCAGTGTCATTGCATGTGTGCTCTCTTCACAATCCACCTATGGATCCACCAGTGTCATTGCATGTGTGTTCTTTTTAGTAACAACAACCAGTGTCATTGCATGTGTTTTTTCTTCAGAGACCACACATGGATCCGCCGGTGTCATTGCATGTGTGTTCTTTTTACTAACAACAACAAGAGTCGTTGAAATGCGTGTTCTCTTAAGAGACCACACATGGATCCACCAGTGTCATTGCATGTGTGTTCTTTTTAGTAACAACAACCAGCCATTTTGCATGTTTGTTCTTTTCACATACCACCTACGGATCCACCAGTGTCATTGCATGTGTGCTCTCTTCACAATCGACCTATGGATCCACCAGTGTCATTGCATGTGTGTTCTTTTTAGTAACAATAACCAGTGTAAGTGCATGTGTGTTCTCTTCAGAGACCACACATGGATCCACCAGTGTCATTGCATGTGTGTTCTTTTTACTAACAACAACAAGAGTCATTGAAATGTGTGCTCTCTTTAGAGACCACACATGGATCCACCAGTGTCATTGCATGTGTGTTCTTTTCACTAACAACAACCAGAGTCATTGCATGTGTGTTCTTTTCACATATCACATATGGATCCACCAGTGTCATTGCATGTGTGCTCTTTTCACAATCCACCCATGGATCCACCAGTGTCATTGCATCTGTGTTCTTTTAAGTAACAACCAGAGTCACTTTGCATGTGTGTTCTTTTCACATACCACCTATGGATCCACCAGTGTCATTGAAATGTGTATTATTTTCAACTACCACCCATGGATCCACCAGTGTCATTGCATGTGTGCTCTTTTCACAATCCACCCATGGATCCACCAGTGTCATTGCATGTGTGTTCTTTTAAGTAACAACAACCAGTGTCATTGCATGTGTGTTCTCTTCACAATCCACCTATGGATCCACCAGTGTCATTGAAATGTGTATTATTTTCACAATCCACCCATGGATCCACCAGTGTCATTGCATGTGTGTTCTTTTTAGTAACAACAACCAGAGTCATTTTGCATGTGTGATCTCTTCACATACCACCTATGGATCCACCAGTGTCATTGCATGTGTGTTCTTTTTAGTAACTACAACCAGAGTCATTGAAATGTGTGTTCTTCTCACATACCACCTATGAATCCACCAGTGTCATTGCATGTGTGTTCTTTTCACTAACAACAACCAGAGTCATTGCATGTGTGTTCTTTTCACATACCACATATGGATCCACCAGTGTCATTGTATGTGTGCTCTTTTCACAATCCACCCATGGATCCACCAGTGTCATTGCATGTGTGTTCTTTTTAGTAACAACAACCAGAGTCATTTTGCATGTGTGTTCTTTTCACATACCACCTATGGATCCACTAGTGTCATTGAAATGTGTTTTCTTTTCAGAATCCACCCATGGATCCCACCAGTGTCATTTTGCATGTGTGTTCTTTTTAGTAACAACAACCAGAGTCATTTTGCATGTGTGATCTCTTCACATACCACCTATGGATCCACCAGTGTCATTGCATGTGTGTTCTTTTTAGTAACAACAACCAGAGTCATTGAAATGTGTGTTCTTCTCACATACCACCTATGGATCCACCAGTGTCATTGCGTGTGTGTTCATTTCATAATCCACCTATGGATCCACCAGTGTCATTGCATGTGTGTTCTTTTTAGTAACAACAACCAGAGTCATTTTGCATGTGTGTTCTTCTCACATACCACCTATGGATCCACCAGTGTCATTGCATGTGTGTTCTTTTCACTAACAACAACCAGAGTCATGGCATGTGTGTTCTTTTCACATACCACATATGGATCCACCAGTGTCACTGAAATGCGTGTTCTCTACAGAGACCACACATGGATCCACCAATGTCATTGCATGTGTGTTATTTTTAGTAACAACCAGTCATTTTGCATGTGTGTTCTTTTGACATACCACCTATGGATCCACCAGTGTCATTGCATGTGTGCTCTCTTCACAATCCACCTATGGATCCACCAGTGTCATTGCATGTGTGTTCTTTTTACTAACAACAAGTAGTGTCATTGTATGTGTTTTCTCTTCAGAGATCACACATGGATCCACCAGTATCATTGCATGTGTGTTCTTTTTACTAACAACAACAAGAGTCATTGAAATGTGTGTTCTCTACAGACACCACACATGGATCCACCAGTGTCATTGCATGTGTGTTCTTTTTAGTAACAACAACCAGTCATTTTGCATGTGTGTTCTTTTCACATACCACCTATGGATCCACTAGTGTCATTGCATGTGTGCTCTATTCACAATCCACCTATGGATCCACCAGTGTCATTGCATGTGTGTTCTTTTTAGTAACAACAACCAGTGTCATTGCATGTGTGTTCTCTTCAGAGACCACACATGGATCCCAGAGTCATTTTGCATGTGTGTTCTTTTCACATACCACCTATGGATCCACCAGTGTCATTGCATGTGTGTTCTCTTCACAGTCCACCTATGGATCCACTAGTGTCATTGTTCTTTTTTAGTAACAACAACCAGTGTCATTGCATGTGTGTTCTCTTCAGAGACCACACATGGATCCACCAGTGTCATTACATGTGTGTTCTTTTTACTAACAACAACAAGAGTCATTGAAATGTGTGGTCTCTTCAGAGACCACACATGGATCCACCAGTGTCATTGCATTGTGTTCTTTTCACTAACAACAACCAGAGTCATTGCATGCGTGTTCTTTTCACATACCACATCTGGATCCACCAGTGTCATTGCATGTGTGCTCTTTTCACAATCCACCCATGGATCCACCAATATCATTGCATGTGTGTTCTTTTAAGTAACAACAACCAGAGTCATTTTGCATGTGTGTTCTTTTCACATACCACCTATGGATCCACCAGTGTGATTGAAATGTGTATTATTTTCAACTACCACCCATGGATCCACCAGTGTCATTGCATGCGTGCTCTTTTCACAATCCACCCATGGATCCACCAGTGTCATTGTATGTGTGTTCTTTTTAGTAACAACTACTAGTGTCATTGCATGTGTGTTGTCTTCACAATCCACCTATGGATCCACTAGTGTAATTGAAATGTGTATTATTTTCACAATCCACCCATGGATCCACCTGTGTCATTACATGTTTGTTCTTTTTAGTAACAACAACCAGAGTCATTTTGCATGTGTGATCTCTTCACATACCACCTATGGATCCACCAGTGTCATTGCATGTGTGTTCTTTTTAGTAACAACAACCAGAGTCATTGAAATGTGTCTTTTCTCACATACCACCTATGAATCCACCAGTGTCATTGTATGTGTGTTCATTTCACTAACGACTACCAGAGTCATTTTGCACGTGTTGTCTCTTCACATACCACCTATGGATCCACCAGTGTCATTGCATGTGTGTTCTTTTTAGTACCAACAACCAGAGTCATTGAACTGTGTATTCTGCTCACATACCACCTATGGATCCACCAGTGTCATTGTATGTGTGTTCTTTTCACTAACAACAACCAGAGTCATTGCATGTTTGTTCTTTTCACATACCACATATGGATCCACAAGTGTCATTGCATGTGTGCTCTTTTCACAATCCACCCATGGATCCACCAGTGTCATTGCATGTGTGTTCTTTTTAGTAACAACAACCAAAGTCATTTTGCATGTGTGGTCTTTTCACATACCACCTATGGATCCACCAATGTCATTCAATGTGTTTTCTTTTCACAATCCACCCATGGATCCCACCAGTGTCATTTTGCATTGTGTTCTTTTTAGTAACAACAACCAGAGTCATTTTGCATGTGTGATCTCTTCACATACCACCTATGGATCCACCAGTGTCATTGCATGTGTGTACTTTTTAGTAACAACAACCAGAGTCATTGAAATGTGTGTTCTTTGCACATACCACCTATGGATCCACTAGTGTCATTGCATGTGTTTTCATGTCATAATCCACCTATGGATCCACCAGTGTCATTGCATGTGTGTTCTTTTTAGTAACAACAACCATAGTCATTTTGCGTGTGTGTTCTTCTCACATACCACCTATGGATCCACCCGTGTCATTGCATGTGTGTTCTTTTCACTAACAACAACCAGAGTCATTACATGTAGTATCTTTTCACATACCACATATGGATCCACCAGTGTCATTGAAATGCATGTTCTCTACAGAGACCACACATGGATCCACCAGTGTCATTGCATGTGTGTTCTTTCTAGTAACAACAACCAGTCATTTTGCATGTGTGTTATTTTCACGTACCACCTATGGATCCACCAGTGTCATTGCATGTGTGCTCTCTTCACAATCCACCTATGGATCCACCAGTGTCATTGCATGTGTGTTCTTTTTAGTAACAACAACCAGTGTCATTGCATGTGTTTTTTCTTCAGAGACCACACATGGATCCACCGGTGTCATTGCATGTGTGTTCTTTTTACTAACAACAACAAGAGTCATTGAAATGCGTGTTCTCTACAGAGACCACACATGGATCCACCAGTGTCATTGCATGTGTGTTCTTTTTAGTAACAACAACCAGCCATTTTGCATGTTTGTTCTTTTCACATACCACCTATGGATCCACCAGTGTGATTGCATGTGTGCTCTCTTCACAATCGACCTATGGATCCACCAGTGTCATTGCATGTGTGTTCTTTTTAGTAACAATAACCAGTGTTAGTGCATGTGTGTTCTCTTCAGAGACCACACATGGATCCACCAGTGTCATTGCATGTGTGTTCTTTTTACTAACAACAACAAGAGTCATTGAAATGTGTGCTCTCTTTAGAGACCACACATGGATCCACCAGTGTCATTGCATGTGTGTTCTTTTCACTAACAACAACCAGAGTCATTGCATGTGTCTTCTTTTCACATATCACATATGGATCCACCAGTGTCATTGCATGTGTGCTCTTTTCACAATCCACCCATGGATCCACCAGTGTCATTGCATCTGTGTTCTTTTAAGTAACAACCAGAGTCATTTTGCATGTGTGCTCTTTTCACATACCACCTATGGATCCACCAGTGTCATTGAAATGTGTATTATTTTCAACTACCACCCATGGATCCACCAGTGTCATTGCATGTGTGCTCTTTTCACAATCCACCCATGGATCCACCAGTGTCATTGCATGTGTGTTCTTTTTAGTAACAACAACCAGTGTCATTGCATGTGTGTTCTCTTCACAATCCACCTATGAATACACCAGTGTCATTGAAATGTGTATTATTTTCACAATCCACCCATGGATCCACCAGTGTCATTGCATGTGTGTTCTTTTTAGTAACAACAACCAGAGTCATTTTGCATGTGTGATCTCTTCACATACCACCTATGGATCCACCAGTGTCATTGCATGTGTGTTCTTTTTAGTAACTACAACCAGAGTCATTGAAATGTGTGTTCTTCTCACATACCACCTATGAATCCACCAGTGTCATTGCATGTGTGTTCAATTCACTAACAACTACCAGAGTCATTTTGCATGTGTGATGTCTTCACATACCACCTATGGATCCACAAGTGTCATTGCATGTGTGTTCATTTTAGTAACAACAACCAGAGTCATTGAAATGTGTGTTATTCTCACATACCACCTATGGATCCACCAGTGTCATTGCATGTGTGTTCTTTTCACTAACAACAACCAGAGTCATTGCATGTGTGTTCTTTTCACATACCACATATGGATCCACCAGTGTCATTGTATGTGTGCTCTTTTCACAATCCACCCATGGATCCACCAGTGTCATTGCATGTGTGTTCTTTTTAGTAACAACAACCAGAGTCATTTTGCATGTGTGTTCTTTTCACATACCACCTATGGATCCACTAGTGTCATTGAAATGTGTTTTCTTTTCAGAATCCACCCATGGATCCCACCAGTGTCATTTTGCATGTGTGTTCTTTTTAGTAACAACAACCAGAGTCATTTTGCATGTGTGATCTCTTCACATACCACCTATGGATCCACCAGTGTCATTGCATGTGTGTTCTTTTTAGTAACAACAACCAGAGTCATTGAAATGTGTGTTCTTCTCACATACCACCTATGGATCCACCAGTGTCATTGCGTGTGTGTTCATTTCATAATCCACCTATGGATCCACCAGTGTCATTGCATGTGTGTTCTTTTTAGTAACAACAACCAGATTCATTTTGCATGTGTGTTCTTCTCACATACCACCTATGGATCCACCAGTGTCATTGCATGTGTGTTCTTTTCACTAACAACAACCAGAGTCATGGCATGTGTGTTCTTTTCACATACCACATATGGATCCACCAGTGTCACTGAAATGCGTGTTCTCTACAGAGACCACACATGGATCCACCAATGTCATTGCATGTGTGTTATTTTTAGTAACAACAACCAGTCATTTTGCATGTGTGTTCTTTTGACATACCACCTATGGATCCACCAGTGTCATTGCATGTGTGCTCTCTTCACAATCCACCTATGGATCCACCAGTGTCATTGCATGTGTGTTCTTTTTACTAACAACAAGTAGTGTCATTGTATGTGTTTTCTCTTCAGAGATCACACATGGATCCACCAGTATCATTGCATGTGTGTTCTTTTTACTAACAACAACAAGAGTCATTGAAATGTGTGTTCTCTTCACAATCCACCTATGGATCCACCAGTGTCATTGAAATGTGTATTATTTTCACAATCCACCCATGGATCCACCAGTGTCATTGCATGTGTGTTCTTTTTAGTAACAACAACCAGAGTCATTTTGCATGTGTGATCTCTTCACATACCACCTATGGATCCACCAGTGTCATTGCATGTGTGTTCTTTTTAGTAACTACAACCAGAGTCATTGAAATGTGTGTTCTTCTCACATACCACCTATGAATCCACCAGTGTCATTGCATGTGTGTTCAATTCACTAACAACTACCAGAGTCATTTTGCATGTATGATGTCTTCACATACCACCTATGGATCCACAAGTGTCATTGCATGTGTGTTCATTTTAGTAACAACAACCAGAGTCATTGAAATGTGTGTTATTCTCACATACCACCTATGGATCCACCAGTGTCATTGCATGTGTGTTCTTTTCACTAACAACAACCAGAGTCATTGCATGTGTGTTCTTTTCACATACCACATATGGATCCACCAGTGTCATTGTATGTGTGCTCTTTTCACAATCCACCCATGGATCCACCAGTGTCATTGCATGTGTGTTCTTTTTAGTAACAACAACCAGAGTCATTTTGCATGTGTGTTCTTTTCACATACCACCTATGGATCCACTAGTGTCATTGAAATGTGTTTTCTTTTCAGAATCCACCCATGGATCCCATCAGTGTCATTTTGCATGTGTGTTCTTTTTAGTAACAACAACCAGAGTCATTTTGCATGTGTGATCTCTTCACATACCACCTATGGATCCACCAGTGTCATTGTATGTGTGTTCTTTTTAGTAACAACAACCAGAGTCATTGAAATGTGTGTTCTTCTCACATACCACCTATGGATCCACCAGTGTCATTGCGTGTGTGTTCATTTCATAATCCACCTATGGATCCACCAGTGTCATTGCATGTGTGTTCTTTTTAGTAACAACAACCAGAGTCATTTTGCATGTGTGTTCTTCTCACATACCACCTATGGATCCACCAGTGTCATTGCATGTGTGTTATTTTCACTAACAACAACCAGAGTCATGGCATGTGTGTTCTTTTCACATACCACATATGGATCCACCAGTGTCACTGAAATGCGTGTTCTCTACAGAGACCACACATGGATCCACCAATGTCATTACATGTGTGTTATTTTTAGTAACAACAACCAGTCATTTTGCATGTGTGTTCTTTTGACATACCACCTATGGATCCACCAGTGTCATTGCATGTGTGCTCTATTCACAATCCACCTATGGATCCACCAGTGTCATTGCATGTGTGTTCTTTTTAGTAACAACAACCAGTGTCATTGCATGTTTGTTCTCTTCAGAGACCACAAATGGATCCAAGAGTCATTTTGCATGTGTGTTCTTTTCACATACCACCTATGGATCCACCAGTGTCATTGCATGTGTGTTCTCTTCACAGTCCACCTATGGATCCACTAGTGTCATTGTTCTTTTTAGTAACAACAACCAGTGTCATTGCATGTGTTTTCTCTTCAGAGACCACACATGGATCCACCAGTGTCATTACATGTGTGTTCTTTTTACTAACAACAACAAGAGTCATTGAAATGTGTGCTCTCTTCAGAGACCACACATGGATCCACCAGTGTCACTGCATGTGTGTTCTTTTCACTAACAACAACCAGAGTCATTGCATGTGTGTTCTTTTCACATACCACATCTAGATCCACCAGTGTCATTGCATGTGTGCACTTTTCACAATCCACCCATGGATCCACCAATGTCATTGCATGTGTGTTCTTTTAAGTAACAACAACCAGAGTCATTTTGCATGTGTGTTCTTTTCACATACCACCTATGGATCCACCAGTGTGATTGAAATGTGTATTATTTTCAACTACCACCCATGGATCCACCAGTGTCATTGCATGTGTGCTCTTTTCACAATCCACCCATGGATCCACCAGTGTCATTGTATGTGTGTTCTTTTTAGTTACAACTACTAGTGTCATTGCATGTGTGTTGTCTTCACAATCCACCTATGGATCCACTAGTGTCATTGAAATGTGTATTATTTTCACAATCCACCCATGGATCCACCAGTGTCATTGCATGTGTGTTCTTTTTAGTAACAACAACCAGAGTCATTTTGCATGTGTGATCTCTTCACATACCACCTATGGATCCACCAGTGTCATTGCATGTGTCTTCTTTTTAGAAACAACAACCAGAGTCATTGAAATGTGTCTTTTCTGACATACCACCTATGAATCCACCAGTGTCATTGCATGTGTGTTCATTTCACTAACAACTACCAGAGTCATTTTACACGTGTTGTCTCTTCACATACCACCTATGGATCCACCATTGTCATTGCATGTGTGTTCTTTTTAGTAACAACAACCAGAGTCATTGACCTGTGTGTTCTACTCACATACCACCTATGGATCCACCAGTGTCATTGTATGTGTGTTCTTTTCACTAACAACAACCAGAGTCATTGCATGTTTGTTCTTTTCACATACCACATATGGATCCACAAGTGTCATTGCATGTTTGCTCTTTTCACAATCCACCCATGGATCCACCAGTGTCATTGCATGTGTGTTCTTTTTAGTAACAACAACCAAAGTCATTTTGCATGTGTGTTCTTTTCACATACCACCTATGGATCCACCAATGTCATTCAATGTGTTTTCTTTTCACAATCCACCCATGGATCCCACCAGTGTCATTTTGCATTGTGTTCTTTTTAGTAACAACAACCAGAGTCATTTTGCATGTGTGATCTCTTCACATACCACCTATGGATCCACCAGTGTCATTGCATGTGTGTTCTCTTCACAATCCACCTATGGATCCACCAGTGTCATTGCATGTGTGTTCTTTTTAGTAACAACAACCAGTGTCATTGCATGTGTGTTCTCTTCAGAGACCACACATGGATGCACCAGTGTCATTGCATGTGTGTTCTTTTTACAAACAACAACAAGAGTCATTGAAATGTGTGCTATCTTTAGAGACCACAAATGGATCCACCAGTGTCATTGCATGTGTGTTCTTTTCACTAACAACAACCAGAGTCATTGCATGCGTGTTCTTTTCACATACCACATATGGATCCACCAGTGTCATTGCATGTGTGCTATTTTCACAATCCACCCATGGATCCACCAGTGTCATTGCATGTGTGTTCTTTTTAGTAACAACAACCAGAGTCATTTTGCATGTGTGTTCTTTTCACATACCACCTATGGATCCACCAGTGTCAATGAAATGTGTTTTCTTTTCAGAATCCACCCATGGATCCCACCAGTGTCATTTTGCATATGTGTTCTTTTTAGTAACAACAACCAGAGTCATTTTGCATCTGTGATCTCTTCACATACCACCTATGGATCCACCAGTGTCATTGCATGTGTGTTCTTTTTAGTAACAACAACCAGAGTCATTGAAATGTGTCTTCTTCTCACATACCACCTATGGATCCACCAGTGTCATTGCGTGTGTGTTCATTTCATAATCCACCTATGGATCCACCAGTGTCATTGCATGTGTGTTCTTTTTAGTAACAACAACCAGAGTCATTTTGCATGTGTGTTCTTCTCACATACCACATATGGATCCAGCAGTGTCATTGCATGTGTGTTCTTTTCACTAACAACAACCAGAGTCATTGCATGTGTTTTATTTTCACAATCCACCCATGGATCCCACCAGTGTCATTTTGCATGTGTGTTCTTTTTAGTAACAACAACCAGAGTCATTTTGCATGTGTGATCTCTTCACATACCACCTATGGATCCACCAGTGTCATTGCATGTGTGTTCTTTTTAGTAACAACAACCAGAGTCATTGAAATGTGTGTTCTTCTCACATACCACCTATGGATCCACTAGTGTCATTGAAATGTGTGTTCATTTCACAATCCACCCATGGATCCACCAGTGTCATTGCATGTGTGTTCTTTTTAGTAACAACAACGAGAGTCATTTTGCATGTGTGATCTCTTCACATACCACCTATGGATCCACCAGTGTCATTGCATGTGTGTTCTTTTTAGAAACAACAACCAGAGTCATTGAAATGTGTCTTTTCTGACATACCACCTATGAATCCACCAGTGTCATTGCATGTGTGTTCATTTCACTAACAACTACCAGAGTCATTTTGCACGTGTTGTCTCTTCACATACCACCTATGGATCCACCAGTGTCATTGCATGTGTGTTCTTTTTAGTAACAACAACCAGAGTCATTGACCTGTGTGTTCTACTCACATACCACCTATGGATCCACCAGTGTCATTGTATGTGTGTTCTTTTCACTAACAACAACCAGAGTCATTGCATGTTTGTTCTTTTCACATACCACATATGGATCCACAAGTGTCATTGCATGTGTGCTCTTTTCACAATCCACCCATGGATCCACCAATGTCATTGCATGTGTGTTCTTTTTAGTAACAACAACCAAAGTCATTTTGCATGTGTGTTCTTTTCACATACCACCTATGGATCCACCAATGTCATTCAATGTGTTTTCTTTTCACAATCCACCCATGGATCCCACCAGTGTCATTTTGCATTGTGTTCTTTTTAGTAACAACAACCAGAGTCATTTTGCATGTGTGATCTCTTCACATACCACCTATGGATCCACCAGTGTCATTGCATGTGTGTTCTCTTCACAATCGACCTATGGATCCACCAGTGTCATTGCATGTGTGTTCTTTTTAGTAACAACAACCAGTGTCATTGCATGTGTGTTCTCTTCAGAGACCACACATGGATGCACCAGTGTCATTGCATGTGTGTTCTTTTTACAAACAACAACAAGAGTCATTGAAATGTGTGCTATCTTTAGAGACCACACATGGATCCACCAGTGTCATTGCATGTGTGTTCTTTTCACTAACAACAACCAGAGTCATTGCATGCGTGTTCTTTTCACATACCACATATGGATCCACCAGTGTCATTGCATGTGTGCTATTTTCACAATCCACCCATGGATCCACCAGTGTCATTGCATGTGTGTTCTTTTTAGTAACAACAACCAGAGTCATTTTGCATGTGTGTTCTTTTCATATACCACCTATGGATCCACCAGTGTCATTGAAATGTGTTTTCTTTTCAGAATCCACCCATGGATCCCACCAGTGTCATTTTGCATATGTGTTCTTTTTAGTAACAACAACCAGAGTCATTTTGCATCTGTGATCTCTTCACATACCACCTATGGATCCACCAGTGTCATTGCATGTGTGTTCTTTTTAGTAACAACAACCAGAGTCATTGAAATGTGTCTTCTTCTCACATACCACCTATTTATCCACCAGTGTCATTGCGTGTGTGTTCATTTCATAATCCACCTATGGATCCACCAGTGTCATTGCATGTGTGTTCTTTTTAGTAACAACAACCAGAGTCATTTTGCATGTGTGTTCTTCTCACATACCACATATGGATCCACCAGTGTCATTGCATGTGTGTTCTTTTCACTAACAACAACCAGAGTCATTGCATGTGTTTTATTTTCACAATCCACCCATGGATCCCACCAGTGTCATTTTTCATGTGTGTTCTTTTTAGTAACAACAACCAGAGTCATTTTGCATGTGTGATCTCTTCACATACCACCTATGGATCCACCAGTGTCATTGCATGTGTGTTCTTTTTAGTAACAACAACCAGAGTCATTGAAATGTGTGTTCTTCTCACATACCACCTATGGATCCACTAGTGTCATTGAAATGTGTGTTCATTTCACAATCCACCCATGGATCCACCAGTGTCATTGCATGTGTGTTCTTTTTAGTAACAACAACCAGAGTCATTTTGCATGTGTGATCTCTTCACATACCACCTATGGATCCACCAGTGTCATTGCATGTGTGTTCTTTTTAGAAACAACAACCAGAGTCATTGAAATGTGTCTTTTCTCACATACCACCTATGAATCCACCAGTGTCATTGCATGTGTGTTCATTTCACTGACAACTACCAGAGTCATTTTGCACGTGTTGTCTCTTCACATACCACCTATTGATCCACCATTGTCATTGCATGTGTGTTCTTTTTAGTAACAACAACCAGAGTCATTGACCTGTGTGTTCTGCTCACATACCACCTATGGATCCACCAGTGTCATTGTATGTGTGTTCTTTTCACTAACAACAACCAGAGTCATTGCATGTTTGTTCTTTTCACATTCCACATATGGATCCACAAGTGTCATTGCATGTGTGCTCTTTTCACAATCCACCCATGGATCCACCAGTGTCATTGCATGTGTGTTCTTTTTAGTAACAACAACCAAAGTCATTTTGCATGTGTGTTCTTTTCACATACCACCTATGGATCCACCAATGTCATTCAATGTGTTTTCTTTTCACAATCCACCCATGGATCCCACCAGTGTCATTTTGCATTGTGTTCTTTTTAGTAACAACAACCAAAGTCATTTTGCATGTGTGATCTCTTCACATACCACCTATGGATCCACCAGTGTCATTGCATGTGTGTTCTCTTCACAATCCACCTATGGATCCACCAGTTTCATTGCATGTGTGTTCTTTTTAGTAACAACAACCAGTGTCATTGCATGTGTGTTCTCTTCAGAGACCACACATGGATGCACCAGTGTTATTGCATGTGTGTTCTTTTTACAAACAACAACAAGAGTCATTGAAATGTGTGCTATCTTTAGAGACCACACATGGATCCACCAGTGTCATTGCATGTGTGTTCTTTTCACTAAGAACAACCAGAGTCATTGCATGCGTGTTCTTTTCACATACCACATATGGATCCACCAGTGTCATTGCATGTGTGCTATTTTCACAATCCACCCATGGATCCACCAGTGTCATTGCATGTGTGTTCTTTTTAGTAACAACAACCAGAGTCATTTTGCATGTGTGTTCTTTTCACATACCACCTATGGATCCACCAGTGTCATTGAAATGTGTTTTCTTTTCAGAATCCACCCATGGATCCCACCAGTGTCATTTTGCATATGTGTTCTTTTTAGTAACAACAACCAGAGTCATTTTGCATCTGTGATCTCTTCACATACCACCTATGGATCCACCAGTGTCATTGCATGTGTGTTCTTTTTAGTAACAACAACCAGAGTCATTGAAATGTGTCTTCTTCTCACATACCACCTATGGATCCACCAGTGTCATTGCGTGTGTGTTCATTTCATAATCCACCTATGGATCCACCAGTGTCATTGCATGTGTGTTCTTTTTAGTAACAACAACCAGAGTCATTTTGCATGTGTGTTCTTCTCACATACCACATATGGATCCACCAGTGTCATTGCATGTGTGTTCTTTTCACTAACAACAACCAGAGTCATTGCATGTGTTTTATTTTCACAATCCACCCATGGATCCCACCAGTGTCATTTTGCATGTGTGTTCTTTTTAGTAACAACAACCAGAGTCATTTTGCATGTGTGATCTCTTCACATACCACCTATGGATCCACCAGTGTCATTGCATGTGTGTTCTTTTTAGTAACAACAACCAGAGTCATTGAAATGTGTGTTCTTCTCACATACCACCTATGGATCCACCAATGTCTTTGCATGTGTGTTCATTTCATAATCCACCTATGGATCCACCAGTGTCATTGCATGTGTGTTCTTTTTAGTAACAACAACCAGAGTCATTTTGCATGTGTGATCTCTTCACATACCACCTATCGATCCACCAGTGTCATTGCATGTGTGTTCTTTTTAGCAACAACAACCAGAGTCATTGAAATGTGTGTTCTTCTCACATACCACCTATGGATCCACCAGTGCCATTGCATGTGTGTTCTTTTTAGTAACAACAACCAGTCATTTTGCATGTGTGTTCTTCTCACATACCACCTATGGATCCACCAATGTCATTGCATGTGTGTTCTTTTTACTAACAATAACCAGAGTCATTGCATGTGTGTTCTTTTCACATACCACATATGGATCCACCAGTGTCATTGAAATGCGTGTTCTCTATAGAGATGTCACATCCCAAGATTTTCCAAATCTTGTAATGTGAAAAATAAATAAACAAAATAAAATTTTATTGAAAATCAGGGTAAAAAAAGAAACTTTTGTTTCTAAAAGGAGACTTAAAATCCCATCTTGAACAAACTTTGGTAAAAGTTTGAATTCAACAAAAATCCAAATCAAGGGAAATACTTTCCTCAATGAATGTATCTGGAAATTTGAACACTTGGAAAATAAATCCAAAACCCTAAACCCTAATGGAAGGAAATCATTTTCCAAAGTATCTCCAAATCTATGGATTTGATCCATACCAAATTTGATCAACAAATAATCACAAAGGATCAAGTAAGACCTTAGAAATTGGTTTCACTTAGTTTGGAACCATAGACAAAAACCTTATGAATATAAAAAGATAAGGAAATTGAATTTCCAAAGCCAATAAAGCCCTTACCAAAGCCCATACCAATTGGTGATCAAATAATCCTAAAGGGATTTATAAATATAAACATTTAATAAAGAAAAAAAATTGTTTTGGAAATACTATTTTGGATCTTTTAATAAAAGACCTTGTTTTCAAATGAAAAGATAAGCCAAATTAATTTTGGCCAAACTTTTGTAATAAAATATTTTGTTTTGATAAAATGAGTAAAAGTTTATTTAAATAAAATAAAGGATTTAAATATCCAATTTTATTTAAGTAAAGGCTTTTCCCATTTTAAATGAACACCAAGTATTTTTATTACTACTTTGAAATCTTTTATTAAAAGGTTTTGCTTTGATTAAAATGAGTAAAGGATTATTTAAATAAAATAATAAGGATTTAAATATCCAATTTTATTTAAGTAAAGGCTTTCCCATTTTAATTAAACACCAAAACTTATTTATTTATTTAAATAAGTTTCCAAGTATTCTTATTTTTTTCAAATTGAACCTTCTGGTTTGGTTTTGGAAATAATTGGATTTCAAATGGAAATTTTATTTAAATAAATCAAACACTATTAAACAACTAAAGATCCATTTTATTTAATTATTAAATGGATCCTAAATTAAATAAAAATAATATTTCATTTTGAGATTTGGATTATGTTGAAAAAAAAACAGAACCAAATTCAAAGTAAAGTTGAGTGCTTGTTTGAATTGATTTGAGTGTTGTTTAATTGTGTGAATAATTGTTTGAATTTCAAAACAGAAAAGAAATAGAAAAAGAAAAAGAGAACAGACAGAAAAAAAATAGGAAAACAGACCCAGCCCATTTTTGGCCCAACAACAGCCCACCTCTCTTTCCCCTCAGAAAAACATTTCGCACCAAATAGTTAACCCATACAGAGAGTGACAACCTGGACCCACTTCCCCCTCTCCCTCACTCGCTGACAACAGACCCCACCTCCTCTTATTCCTCTCCCGAACCGTTTTTCTGCACCGAGAAAGAAACCCACTGAGTGAATGACCCGTGGACCCCATTCCTTTCCCTTTCCCCACTGACCAGAGGACCCCACCGCCACCTCCTTCTTCTTCCCCGCACGACCCCGTCTCCCCCTCACCGCGCGGCAGTTTCTGCCCGTTGAGAGCTCGATAAATTCGCAGTAATTCCGTCCATTAAACCTCGCCGTGACCTCGCCCTTTTAATCGCCTCGCTCTCTCCTCCGTTTTCCCTCAGACCCCTTCCCCAAGCTCGCCCCCAGGCCGCCTCAATTTCTCCCTGAGCACCCTCTGCTCCGACGAGCCTCCTTATCAATTCCGGCCACACCCCGCCGCCTCTCGCCTACCTCTGCACGCGAGCACGCTCACCGCATCCTAGCGCATCTTTCTGTGCCATTCATTCATCCGCGGGCGCCCTCGAGCAACGCCTGCATCAAGCTCTGAGCAACACCGCCATCCGCTCCAACTCCGGCGAACTCCACAGGTAGCTTCCAGCCGCCCCTCTACTTTTCGATGATGCGCCTAAGACCAGTGACTTCTTCCGCAACTAACGCCGTCGTTCTCGTGACCTAGCTTGCACCGTAGCGTCGCCACCATCGTCGACAGTGAGCACCGCCGTCTGTCTCGCCTCCGACGAGTTTCCTCGGTAAGCCTCGACCACCCCGAGCCCTCTCGTTCACGCTCACAGCTCCGCCATGATCTCCTGCGCCTAACCCTGCCTCGTGCCTCTCTCTTGATTCAGAGCACCATCTTCGACTACGGACAGAGCCGTCCATCGCCGTCCTCTACTCCGGCGAGAAATCCCTAACAGCATCGTGCGCCCCTCGTCGAGCCATCAGCACGTCGAGCTTCACCGCAACCTTCTGAGCACGGTGAGCAACTTCCCTCTCTCCCCAGTATCGCCCGTCGCCGACCGACCGCTCCCGCCCCACGCCAGCGCCGCTGCTTTTTGGCCAAGCGATAGGAACCGTAGGATGCAGATCCACCGGCTAGGATAGAATGACTAACCGAAGGGGTATCGAGCAATCTGTGCTGCACGATCCACTTTAGATCTAACGTTCCACGTTGCCGATCCGGCCGAACCGGTACCAGCCAGTCATTTTACGCCACGTGGCCAGTACTCTGTTTAAAACAGAAATTGAAAACAGAAACTTTTGCCATTTTCAAACCCTTGTATCTTTTGATCCACACGTCCAAATTTTACAAATTTGATGTCGTTGGAATCAGCAAGACAAGCTCTAACCAACCCAACCCTTAGTTTAGCAAATAGTACCTGTTAGCTTGTTTGATTTTACAGATTCTTTTGTGTGCTTGCTAACATTAGAAAAATCATTTAAAAATGATTTTTAGGTTAAAACCTTTGAAAATTGGTTTGTTGTGACCTTACTGACCATAGGAACCAACCCATAGTTTGGAAAGTGATTTTGGAAAAGAATAGAATGGATTAATTAGTTTAGTCCATTTCTAGCTAACTAAAACTATTTGTTTTATTTTTGAAAATGTTTTCATAAAGAAAACTTTGGAGAAAATGCTTTGGACCAAACCTACTGACCCAAACACCAAGTTTTGCAATAGCAACTCATTTGGTGAAACAAAATAAGGATTTAAAACCATTTCTAGTCAAATAGAAATGTGAATTTTTTTTATCAAAAATGATTTTGGAAGAAAACCCTTGGAAAATGTTTTGTTTTAAACTCACTAACCCCAAACCCCAAGTTTGTGATTGAAAACATACTTGGTGAACACTATAGGTTAAAGCCTTAGTAAAAATGTTTCTACACCACATAGAATGACACTTTGTTTTGAAAATGGTTTTGAAGTGAAACCTTTTGCAAATGACTTAGCCACTTCACAAAATGACCAATAGGTGTACTCCAAATGTCTATGACCCATTAGGAACCACTTTTACAAACAAAGCAAAGCTTGGCATGCTTCCATGCATTACTTTAACTTTGCCACTTTGCTAAATGACCATTTTGGATCTTACAAAGTTTAGGAATCTAATAGAGACCCTCTTTGCAAATGACTTTGCCATTTTGGTAAATGACCAATTTGGAACTTACAAAGTTAGAAGCCTAGTGAAGACCATCCTTACAATAGAACTAACCTTTGCATGCTTATGCATGACTTAGATCCCATTACCTTGTGTGTGAAAAATTGTTTGTTCGACTTTGTTATTTCATGTGTGTAGTTTTGCTTGATTGGTAGATTAAGTTTGTGCCTTGCTTGATTGAATTGTAGTGTCTTGAAGAGTGTGAGTGTTGCAAGGACAAGGAGTGAACCTATACCCTCTATCAAAAAGGCAAGTGATATCATCATGAATATTCCATTCCTATATTTTATATATGCATTAGTATTATTTTTTCTAAGTATAGGACTTGCATGGTTATTTGCTAAGTACAAGCTATGCTATGGGAAAACCTATTAGGTGAAGCCTTAGTGAAAATTACCTAAGTCAAGATTCCTATTACTATCATGCTTAGCCTAGCTACTAGAAAACAAGGGTGGTTTATATATTCACACTATGGAAAAATATTCTAAGTCTGAGGACTTGTGTTTTATTTAACAAAACAACTAAGATAATGAATCACCTGGGTGGAATGGAAGGAATGGTGTATGTTGAGTGGTTCACAAGGCCATGGACTTGGCTTGTGTATCTCACTTGTGGACGGCCACCCAGGAACAAAGAGATTTGAGATGTCAAATGTTGAGAAGCTTCAAGTGCAACCACTTGGTAATATGGGCTCTGCCATGATCTTAGGATGCTGGAACTTAGTCTCTTGGACAGTGGGTGGTAGATGGGATGATAGGTTGGAGCGCGTCCATTTGACTAAGGAAAGGCTACTGAAGGATCATGTCTTGGGAAACCAAGGCTTGTGGGGAAAGTGCACCACCTCTGCAGAGTGTAAAACCTAAGTACTTAGCCATGTCCCTGGTAAAGGACAATTTGAGCATCAAGACATGGAAACTTCAAGAATATCATCACTCCAATTTCAAAATAAAACTTGTGGGTGAACAAGGGTTAAAAGGATCTTCAGTCATTAATTGGTAGATGCCCTGAGTGGATCTAGAGTCTTTGATTGATAGATACCTTGGGTGTTTTGTGCCAAGCAAAAACTTAGTGTTTTCAAAAGTTAAGGAAAAATCTATTTTGAGCAATGCAAGCCTAAGATCCACCAGCCAAATGCATATAGTATTATAGTCCACTTAAAATATACTAAAGTATCACTTGCCAATACAATTCAAATGTATTGACCCTTGTGGCTGTAACTTATTATGTTGCAGGTTTGATTGTTTTAGTGAAGATTGATTGATTAGGATTACAAAGTGTACAACCAACATGTCTGCCTGTGGCACTTTGAAGATGAAGGACCCATGACTATAGTTATTCCGCTACAATGTAAAATAAATAGCCAATGAGCTATGTTTGATGTAATAAAATTATTTTATTCCTGGTTATAAAGCTGTATATGACCTTTGTTTCTTGATATTACATCTAAACTGTGGATGCTAGCTATTGATCCAGGGACTAGCATTGCAATCACAGGGATCTTTTCCTTTACAAAGGAGGGATCTTACAGATGGTATCAGAGCATTGTGTTGCCTGTAGGATTGTAACCCTAGGATTGGACAAAAACCCTTAGAAAATAGGAGTTGTATTTTGTTCCAAAACTTATTTACAAAAACAATCTTGTAAACTCTTTCCTCAATCATTTTTGATTTCAACTCTACTTCTCTTCTATTTCAACTTGATGGAAAAGCCTACCCCATGACCAAAGACTACACTACGTGCAAAGGACTTCATCAACTTCATCAACTCTAATGACTTCAACATCTTCAGCATTTTCACCAAGGACTTCCAACTTGGATGACACTAAGGACTACAAGTGAGACAAGAAATTTTGCTCAAGACTTGAAGACTAGGGAAACACAACTTAGAAGAAGCCATCACCACCTTTGAAGATTTTTGAACAAGAGACACGACTTCTCCAAGGATACAAAGATCTTAATCAAGAAAAATGGAAAGATCACAAGTGAACCATATAGATGGACCACCATATTTAGTTTAAGTCAAACCCACCAACTTAAGTGGTGTAACAAAAATTATTTTGTTGCCTAAGTATGTGCTTGAAACTTGTTGTTTGAGTGGAATGTTTGTTTGTGATTGCTTGCACATTGCTTGTGTGAATTGTGATGTGTGTGATTAGAATTGATTACTTAGAAAAACCTTTTACCTATTCTAATCCCTATCCAACCCAAACAGATGACTTCTCCAAGAGACTCCAACATCAAGGTTGATGACACCAACAACAACAATCAAGGGGTCAACATGAGAGAGCTCATAGCAACCCAAAACCAGTTGAGCCAAGAGACAACTCAGCTTTTAGCCAACAACAATGGATTAGACCCAGCCATACAAAGGATTTTGAAGCTTCAATCCCAATTGATGCATGGATTGGTTACTCAAATGATCAACATTGGAGACAATTCTTCCAAAGGAGCTAATGACAACACGGATGACAAAGATGTTATTCTAGAAGGAACCCAAGCTAGCAATACTTTTGGATACAAGGATCATGCAACCAAGGAGCATGAAGATCAATGCCCCAATAAGAGAGAAAGATCTCCCACTCATGAAGAGCATGAACTAGAAGAACTCCTAGCTTTGGAGAGACCCAAAAAGAAGAAGAAATGCCCCAACACTAGCAAGAAGGATATTACACAAGTGCAATGTTTCAACTGCAAAGAGATGGGTCATTATGCCAATGAATGCCCAGAAAAGAAAAAGAGCCAAGAAGACAAACAAAAGCTAGTGAAACCCAAGAAGAGAAAGGATATTAGCCAAGTATGGTGCAACAACTGCAAAGAGCTAGGACATTATACAAGCAACTGTCCAGAGAAGATGAAACACAAGATAAACAAGCCTATGAGGGATATCAGCCAAGTCACATGTTTCAAGTGTGAAAACAAAGGACATTACGCAGATGTTTGCCCAGAGAAGCCACCTCAAGACCTCAAACTTATAACCTATTTCAAATGCAAGGAACTAGGCCATTATGCAAACAATTGTCCAGAAAGGTTGAACAAGCCTATGGAGAAACTCAACCTTGGCCCATGAGTCAAGTATGGAAATAAAGACCATTATGCAGAAGTTTTCCCAAGGAAGTTTCATCAAGATTCCAAGCAAGCCAAGATGAAGTTAGTTGGAAAATTTTTAAGGGTGGTAGTACCCTAGATCCTTTTGAGCCAACTTGTAAACCCTAGCCTCCCCAAATCTCGGGACGAGATTTATTTTAAGGGTGGTAGCCTGTCACATCCCAAGATTTTCCAAATCTTGTAATGTGAAAAATAAATAAACAAAATAAAATTTTGTTGAAAATCAGGGTAAAAAAAGAAACTTTTGTTTCTAAAAGGAGACTTAAAATCCCATCTTGAACAAACTTTGGTAAAAGTTTGAATTCAACAAAAATCCAAATCAAGGGAAATACTTTCCTCAATGAATGTATCTGGAAATTTGAACACTTGGAAAATAAATCCAAAACCCTAAACCCTAATGGAAGGAAATCATTTTCCAAAGTATCTCCAAATCTATGGATTTGATCCATACCAAATTTGATCAACAAATAATCACAAAGGATCAAGTAAGACCTTAGAAATTGGTTTCACTTAGTTTGGAACCATAGACAAAAACCTTATGAATATAAAAAGATAAGGAAATTGAATTTCCAAAGCCAATAAAGCCCTTACCAAAGCCCATACCAATTGGTGATCAAATAATCCTAAAGGGATTTATAAATATAAACATTTAATAAAGAAAAAAAAAATTTGTTTTGGAAATACTATTTTGGATCTTTTAATAAAAGACCTTGTTTTCAAATGAAAAGATAAGCCAAATTAATTTTGGACAAACTTTTGTAATAAAATATTTTGTTTTGATAAAATGAGTAAAAGTTTATTTAAATAAAATAAAGGATTTAAATATCCAATTTTATTTAAGTAAAGGCTTTTCCCATTTTAAATGAACACCAAGTATTTTTATTACTACTTTGAAATCTTTTATTAAAAGGTTTTGCTTTGATTAAAATGAGTAAAGGATTATTTAAATAAAATAATAAGGATTTAAATATCCAATTTTATTTAAGTAAAGGCTTTCCCATTTTAATTAAACACCAAAACTTATTTATTTATTTAAATAAGTTTCCAAGTATTCTTATTTTTTTCAAATTGAACCTTCTGGTTTGGTTTTGGAAATAATTGGATTTCAAATGGAAATTTTATTTAAATAAATCAAACACTATTAAACAACTAAAGATCCATTTTATTTAATTATTAAATGGATCCTAAATTAAATAAAAATAATATTTCATTTTGAGATTTGGATTATGTTGAAAAAAAAAACAGAACCAAATTCAAAGTAAAGTTGAGTGCTTGTTTGAATTGATTTGAGTGTTGTTTAATTGTGTGAATAATTGTTTGAATTTCAAAACAGAAAAGAAATAGAAAAGAAAGAGAAATGTAAAAAAAATAGGAAAGCAGACCCATTTCATTTTTGGCCCAACAACAGCCCTCTCTTTCCCCTCGAAAACATTTCGCACCAAATAGTTAACCCATACAGAGTGACAACTGGACCCACTTCCCCTCTCCCTCACTGGCCGACAACAGACCCCACCTCCTCTTATTCCTCTCCGAACTGCTTTTCGCACCGAGAAAGAAACCCACCGAGTGAATGACCGTGGACCCCATTCCTTTCCTTTCCCACCGACTGCAGGACCCCACCGCCACCTCCTCTGTTTTCCCTCGAGACGACCCTTCCCAAGCTCGCCCCAGGCAGCCTCAATTTCTCCTCGAGCACCTCTCGCGACGAGCCTCCTTATCAATTCCGCCACACCCCGCCGCCTACTCGCTTACCTTCGACGCGAGCACGCTCACCGCATCCTAGCGCATCTTTCTGTGCCATTCATTCATCCGCGGGCGCCCTCGAGCAACGCCTGCATCAAGCTCTGAGCAACACCGCCATCCGCTCCAACTCCGGCGAACTCCACAGGTAGCTTCACCGCCCTCTACTTTTCGATGATGCGCCTAAGACCGGTGACTTCTTCCGCAACTAACGCCGTCGTTCGTGACCTAGCTTCGCACCGTGGCGTCGCCACCATCGTCGACGGTGAGCACCGCCCGTCTGTCTCGCCTCGACGAAGTTTCTCGGTAAGCCTCGACCGCCCAAGCCCTCTCGTTCACGCCACAGCTCCGCCATGATCTCCTGCGCTTAACCCTGCCCTCGTCCTCTCTTGATCAGAGCACCGTCTTCGACTACGGACGAAGCCGCCCATCGCCGTCCTCTACTCCGCGAAATCTAACAAAGATCGCGCCTCGTCGAGCCATCAAGACGCCGAAGCTTCACCGCAACCTTCGAGCACGGTGAGCAACTTCTCTCTCCTCTCCCCGTAGCATCGCCTCCGTCGCCCGACCGACCGCCGCCACCAGGCCGCCAACGCTTTGCCAAGCGATAGGAACCGTAGGATGTAGATCCACCGGCTAGGATAGAATGACTAACCGAAGGGGTATCGAGCAATCTGTGCCGCACGATCCACTTTAGATCTAACGTTCCACGTTGCCGATCCGGCCGAACCGGTACCGGCCAGTCATTTTACGCCACGTGGCCAGTACTCTGTTTAAAACAGAAATTGAAAACAGAAACTTTTGCCATTTTCAAACCCTTGTATCTTTTGATCCACACGTCGAAATTTTACAAATTTGATGTCGTTGGAATCAGCAAGACAAGATCTAACCAACCCTACCCTTAGTTTAGCAAATAGTACCTGTTAGCTTGTTTGATTTTATAGATTCTTTTGTGTGCTTGCTAACATTAGAAAAATCATTTAAAATGATTTTTAGGTTAAAACCTTTGCAAATTGGTTTGTTGTGACCTTACTGACCATAGGAACCAACCCATAGTTTGGAAAGTGATTTTGGAAAAGAATAGAATGGATTAATTAGTTTAGTCCATTTCTAGCTAACTAAAACTATTTGTTTTATTTATGAAAATGTTTTCATAAAGAAAACTTTGGAGAAAATGCTTTGGACCAAACCTACTGACCCAAACACCAAGTTTTGCAATAGCAACTCATTTGGTGAAACAAAATAAGGATTTAAAACCATTTCTAGTCAAATAGAAATGTGATTTTTTTTATCAAAAATGATTTTGGAAGAAAACCCTTGGAAAATGTTTTGTTTTAAACTCACTAACCCCAAACCCCAAGTTTGTGATTGAAAACATACTTGGTGAACACTATAGGTTAAAGCCTTAGTAAAAATGTTTCTACACCACATAGAATGACACTTTGTTTTGAAAATGGTTTTGAAGTGAAACCTTTTGCAAATGACTTAGCCACTTCACAAAATGACCAATAGGTGTACTCCAAATGTCTATGACCCATTAGGAACCACTTTTACAAACAAAGCAAAGCTTGGCATGCTTGCATGCATTACTTTAACTTTGCCACTTTGCTAAATGACCATTTTGGATCTTACAAAGTTTAGGAATCTAATAGAGACCCTCTTTGCAAATGACTTTGCCATTTTGGTAAATGACCAATTTGGAACTTACAAAGTTAGAAGCCTAGTGAAGACCATCCTTACAATAGAACCAACCTTTGCATGCTTATGCATGACTTAGATCCCATTACCTTGTGTGTGAAAAATTGTTTGTTCGACTTTGTTATTTCATGTGTGTAGTTTTGCTTGATTGGTAGATTAAGTTTGTGCCTTGCTTGATTGAATTGTAGTGTCTTGAAGAGTGTGAGTGTTGCAAGGACAAGGAGTGAACCTATACCCTCTATCAAAAAGGCAAGTGATATCATCATGAATATTCCATTCCTATATTTTATATATGCATTAGTATTATTTTTTCTAAGTATAGGACTTGCATGGTTATTTGCTAAGTACAAGCTATTCTATGGGAAAACCTATTAGGTGAAGCCTTAGTGAAAATTACCTAAGTCAAGATTCCTATTACTATCATGCTTAGCCTAGCTACTAGAAAACAAGGGTGGCTTATATATTCACACTATGGAAAAATATTCTAAGTCTGAGGACTTTTGTTTTATTTAACAAAACAACTAAGATAATGAATCACCTGGGTGGAATGGAAGGAATGGTGTATGTTGAGTGGTTCACAAGGCCATGGACTTGGCTTGTGTATCTCACTTGTGGACGGCCACCCAGGAACAAAGAGATTTGAGATGTCAAATGTTGAGAAGCTTCAAGTGCAACCACTTGGTAATATGGGCTCTGCCATGATCTTAGGATGCTGGAACTTAGTCTCTTGGACAGTGGGTGGTAGATGGGATGATAGGTTGGAGCGCGTCCATTTGACTAAGGAAAGGCTACTGAAGGATCATGTCTTGGGAAACCAAGGCTTGTGGGGAAAGTGCACCACCTCTGCAGAGTGTAAAACCTAAGTACTTAGCCATGTCCCTGGTAAAGGACATTTTGAGCATCAAGACATGGAAACTTCAAGAATCTCATCACTCCAATTTCAAAATAAAACTTGTGGGTGAACAAGGGTTAAAAGGATCTTCAGTCATTGATTGGTAGATGCCCTGAGTGGATCTGGAGTCTTTGATTGATAGATACCTTGGGTGTTTTGTGCCAAGCAAAAACTTAGTGTTTTCAAAAGTTAAGGAAAAATCTATTTTGAGCAATGCAAGCCTAAGCTCCACCAGCCAAATGCATATAGTATTATAGTCCACTTAAAATATACTAAAGTATCACTTGCCAATACAATTCAAATGTATTGACCCTTGTGGCTGTAACTTATTATGTTGCAGGTTTGATTGTTTTAGTGAAGATTGATTGATTAGGATTACAAAGTCTACAACCAACATGTCTGCCTGTGGCACTTTGAAGATGAAGGACCCATGACTATAGTTATTCCGCTACAATGTAAAATAAATAGCCAATGAGCTATGTTTGATGTAATAAAATTATTTTATTCCTGGTTATAAAGCTGTATATGACCTTTGTTTCTTGATATTACATCTAAACTGTGGATGCTAGCTATTGATCCCGGGACTAGCATTGCAATCACAGGGATCTTTTCCTTTACAAAGGAGGGATCTTACAAGAGACCACACATGGATCCACCAGTGTCATTGCATGTGTGTTCTTTTCACTAAAAACAACCAGAGTCATTGCATGTGTGATCTCTTCACATACCATCCATGGATCCACGAGTGTCATTGCATGTGTGTTCTTTTTAGTAATAACAACTAGTGTCATTACATGTGTGTTCTCTTCACAATCCACCTATGGATCCACCAGTGTCATTCAAATGTGTATTATTTTCACAATACACCCATGGATCCACCAGTGTCATTGCATGTGTGTTCTTTTTAGTAACAACAACTAGTCATTTTGCATGTGTGTTCTTTTCACATACCACCTATGGATCCACCAGTGTAATTGCATGTGTGTTCTCTTCACAATAAACCTATGGATCCACCAGAGTCATTGCATGTGTGTTCTTTTTAGTAATAACAAGTACTGTCATTGCATGTGTGTTCTCTTCATAGACCACACATGGATCCACCAGTGTCATTGCATGTGTGTTCTTTTTAGTAACAACAACAAGAGTCATTGAAATGCGTGTTCTTTCAAGAGTCCACACATGGATCCACCAGTGTCATTGCATGTGTGTTCTTTTTAGTAACAACAACCAGTCATTTTGCATGTGTGTTCTTTTCACATCCCACCTATGGATCCACCAGTGTCATTGCATGTGTGCTCTCTTCATAGTCCACCTATGGATCCACCAGTGTCATTGCATGTGTGTTCTTTTTAGTAACAACAACCAGTGTCATTGCATGTGTGTTCTCTTCAGAGACCACACAGGGATCCACCAGTGTCATTGCATGTGTGTTCTTTTTACTAACAACAACAAGAGTCATTGAAATGCGTGTTCTCTATAGAGACCACACATGGATCCACTAGTGTCATTGCATGTGTGTTCTTTTTAGTAACAACAACCAGTCATTTTGCATATGCGTTCTTTTCACATACCACCTATGGATCCACCAGTGTCATTGCATGTGTGCTATCTTCACAATCCACCTATGGATCCACCACTGTCATTGCACGTGTGTTCTTTTTAGTAACAAAAACCAGTGTCATTGCATGTGTGTTCTCTTTCGAGACCACACATGGATCCACCAGTGTCATTGAAATGTGTATTATTTTCACAATCCACCCATGGATCCACCAGTGTCATTGAAATGTGTATTATTTTCACAATCCACCCATGGATCCACCAGTGTCATTGCATGTGTGTTCATTTTAGTAACAACACCCAGAGTCATTTTGCATGTGTTATCTCTTCACATACCACCTATGGATCCACCAGTGTCATTGCATGTGTGTTCTTTTTAGTAACAACAACCAGTGTCATTGAAATGTCTGTTCTTCTCACATACCACCTATGGATCCACCAGTGTCATTTTGCATGTGTGTTCTTTTTAGTAACAACAACCAGAGTCATTTTGCATGTGTGATCTCTTCACATACCACCTGTGGATCCACCAGTATCATTGCATGTGTGTTCTTTTTAGTAACAACAACCAGAGTCATTGAAATGTGTGTCTTCTCACATACCACCTATGGATCCACCAGTGTCATTGCGTGTGTGTTCATTTCATAATCCACCTATGGATCCACCAGTGTCATTGCATGTGTGGTCTTTTTAGTAACAACAACCAGAGTCATTTTGCATGTGTATTCTTCTCACATACCACCTATGGATCCACCAGTGTCATTGCATGTGTGTTCTTTTCACTAACAACAACCGGAGTCATTCATTGTGTGTTCTTTTCACACACCACATATGGATCCACCGGTGTCATTGAAAATGCGTGTTCTCTACAGAGACCACACATGCATCCACCAGTGTCATTGCATGTGTGTTCTTTTCACTAACAACAACCAGAGTCATTGCATGTGTGATCTCTTCACATACCATCTATGGATCCACCAGTGTCATTGCATGTGTGTTCATTTCATAATCCACCTATGGATCCACCAGTGTCATTGCATGTGTGTTCTTTTTAGTAACAACAACCAGAGTCATTTTGCATGTGTGATCTCTTCACATACCATCTATGGATCCACCAGTGTCATTGAAATGTGTTTTCTTTTCAGAATCCACCCATGGATCCCACCAGTGTCATTTTGCATGTGTGTTCTTTTTAGTAACAACAACCAGAGTCATTTTGCATCTGTGATCTCTTCACATACCACCTATGGATCCACCAGTATCATTGCATGTGTGTTCTTTTTAGTAACAACAACCAGAGTCATTGAAATGTGAGTCTTCTCACATACCACCTATGGATCCACCAGTGTCATTGCATGTGTGCTCTTTTCACAATCCACCCATGGATCCACCAGTGTCATTGCATGTGTGTTCTTTTTAGTAACAAGAACCAGTGTCATTGCATGCGTGTTCTCTTCACAATCCACCTATGGATCCACCAGTGTCATTTAAATGTGTATTATTTTCACAATCCACCCATGGATCCAACAGTGTCATTGCATGTGTGTTCTTTTTAGTAACAACAACCAGTCATTTTGCATGTGTGTTCTTTTCACATACCACCTATGGATCCACCAGTGTCATTGCATGTGTGTTCTCTTCACAATCCACCTATGGATCCACTAGTGTCATTGCATGTGTGTTCTTTATAGTAACAACAACCAGTGTCATTGCATCCGTGTTCTCTTCAGAGACCACACATGGATCCACGAGTGTCATTGCATGTGTGTTCTTTTAAGTAACAATAGAAGAGTCATTGAAATGCGTGTTCTCTACAGAGACCACACATGGATCCACCAGTGTCATCGCATGTGTGTTCTTTTTAGTAACAACAACCAGTCATTTTGCATGTGTGTTCTTTTCACATACCACCTATGGATCCACCAGTGTCATTGCATGTGTGCTCTCTTCACAATCCACGTATGGATCCACCAGTGTCATTGCATGTGTGTTCTTTTTAGTAACAACAACCAGTGTCAGTGCATGTGTGTTCTCTTTAGAGACCACACATGGATCCACCAGTGTCATTGCATGTGTGTTCTTTTTAGTAATAACAACTAGTGTCATTACATGTGTGTTCTCTTCACAATCCACCTATGGATCCACCAGTGTCATTCAAATGTGTATTATTTTCACAATACACCCATGGATCCACCAGTGTCATTGCATGTGTGTTCGTTTTAGTAACAACAACTAGTCATTTTGCATGTGTGTTCTTTTCACATACCACCTATGGATCCACCAGTGTAATTGCATGTGTGTTCTCTTCACAATAAACCTATGGATCCACCAGAGTCATTGCATGTGTGTTCTTTTTAGTAATAACAAGTACTGTCATTGCATGTGTGTTCTCTTCATAGACCACACATGGATCCACCAGTGTCATTGCATGTGTGTTCTTTTTAGTAACAACAACAAGAGTCATTGAAATGCGTGTTCTCTACAGAGACCACACATCGCTCCACCAGTGTCATTGCATGTGTGTTCTTTTTAGTAACAACAACCAGTCATTTTGCATGTGTGTTCTTTTCACATCCCACCTATGGATCCACCAGTGTCATTGCATGTGTGCTCTCTTCATAGTCCACCTATGGATCCACCAGTGTCATTGCATGTGTGTTCTTTTTAGTAACAACAACCAGTGTCATTGCATGTGTGTTCTCTTCAGAGACCACACAGGGATCCACCAGTGTCATTGCATGTGTGTTCTTTTTACTAACAACAACAAGAGTCATTGAAATGCGTGTTCTCTATAGAGACCACACATGGATCCACTAGTGTCATTGCATGTGTGTTCTTTTTAGTAACAACAACCAGTCATTTTGCATATGCGTTCTTTTCACATACCACCTATGGATCCACCAGTGTCATTGCATGTGTGCTATCTTCACAATCCACCTATGGATCCACCACTGTCATTGCACGTGTGTTCTTTTTAGTAACAAAAACCAGTGTCATTGCATGTGTGTTCTCTTTAGAGACCACACATGGATCCACCAGTGTCATTGAAATGTGTATTATTTTCACAATCCACCCATGGATCCACCAGTGTCATTGAAATGTGTATTATTTTCACAATCCACCCATGGATCCACCAGTGACATTGCATGTGTGTTCATTTTAGTAACAACACCCAGAGTCATTTTGCATGTGTTATCTCTTCACATACCACCTATGGATCCACCAGTGTCATTGCATGTGTGTTCTTTTTAGTAACAACAACCAGTGTCATTGAAATGTGTGTTCTTCTCACATACCACCTATGGATCCACCAGTGTCATTTTGCATGTGTGTTCTTTTTAGTAACAACAACCAGAGTCATTTTGCATGTGTGATCTCTTCACATACCACCTGTGGATCCACCAGTATCATTGCATGTGTGTTCTTTTTAGTAACAACAACCAGAGTCATTGAAATGTGTGTCTTCTCACATACCACCTATGGATCCACCAGTGTCATTGCGTGTGTGTTCATTTCATAATCCACCTATGGATCCACCAGTGTCATTGCATGTGTGGTCTTTTTAGTAACAACAACCAGAGTCATTTTGCATGTGTATTCTTCTCACATACCACCTATGGATCCACCAGTGTCATTGCATGTGTGTTCTTTTCACTAACAACAACCGGAGTCATTCATTGTGTGTTCTTTTCACACACCACATATGGATCCACCGGTGTCATTGAAAATGCGTGTTCTCTACAGAGACCACACATGCATCCACCAGTGTCATTGCATGTGTGTTCTTTTCACAAACAACAACCAGAGTCATTGCATGTGTGATCTCTTCACATACCATCTATGGATCCACCAGTGTCATTGCATGTGTGTTCATTTCATAATCCACCTATGGATCCACCAGTGTCATTGCATGTGTGTTCTTTTTAGTAACAACAACCAGAGTCATTTTGCATGTGTGATCTCTTCACATACCATCTATGGATCCACCAGTGTCATTGAAATGTGTTTTCTTTTCAGAATCCACCCATGGATCCCACCAGTGTCATTTTGCATGTGTGTTCTTTTTAGTAACAACAACCAGAGTCATTTTGCATCTGTGATCTCTTCACATACCACCTATGGATCCACCAGTATCATTGCATGTGTGTTCTTTTTAGTAACAACAACCAGAGTCATTGAAATGTGAGTCTTCTCACATACCACCTATGGATCCACCAGTGTCATTGCATGTGTGCTCTTTTCACAATCCACCCATGGATCCACCAGTGTCATTGCATGTGTGTTCTTTTTAGTAACAAGAACCAGTGTCATTGCATGCGTGTTCTCTTCACAATCCACCTATGGATCCACCAGTGTCATTTAAATGTGTATTATTTTCACAATCCACCCATGGATCCAACAGTGTCATTGCATGTGTGTTCTTTTTAGTAACAACAACCAGTCATTTTGCATGTGTGTTCTTTTCACATACCACCTATGGATCCACCAGTGTCATTGCATGTGTGTTCTCTTCACAATCCACCTATGGATCCACCAGTGTCATTGCATGTGTGTTCTTTATAGTAACAACAACCAGTGTCATTGCATCCGTGTTCTCTTCAGAGACCACACATGGATCCACGAGTGTCATTGCATGTGTGTTCTTTTAAGTAACAACAGAAGAGTCATTGAAATGCGTGTTCTCTACAGAGACCACACATGGATCCACCAGTGTCATCGCATGTGTGTTCTTTTTAGTAACAACAACCAGTCATTTTGCATGTGTGTTCTTTTCACATACCACCTATGGATCCACCAGTGTCATTGCATGTGTGCTCTCTTCACAATCCACGTATGGATCCACCAGTGTCATTGCATGTGTGTTCTTTTAGTAACAACAACCAGTGTCAAGCATGTGTGTTCTCTTTAGAGACCACACATGGATCCACCATGTCATTGCATGTGTGTTCTTTTGCTAACAACAACAAGTGTCATTGAAATGTGTTTTCTCTATAGAGACCACACATGGATCCACCAGTGTCATTGCATGTGTGTTCTTTTCACATACCACCTGTGGATCCACCAGTGTCATTGCATGTGTGTTCCCTTCACAATCCACACATGGATCCACCAGTGTCGTTGCATGTGTGTTCTTTTTACTAACAACAACCAGTGTCATTGCATGTGTGTTCTCTTCACAATCCACCTATGGATCCACCAGTGGCATTGAAATGTGTATTATTTTCACAATCCTGCCATGGATCCACCAGTGTCATTGTATGTGTCTTCTTTTTAGTAACAACAACCAGTCATTTTGCATGTGTGTTCTTTTCACATACCACCTATGGATCCACCAGTGTCATGGCATGAGTGTTCTCTTCACAATCCACCTATGGATCCAGCAGTGTCATTGCATGTGTGGTCTTTTTAGTAACAACAACCAGTGTCATTGCATGTGTGTTCTCTTCAGAGACCACACATGGATCCACCAGTGTCATTGCATGTGTATTATTTTACTAACAACAACCAGAGTCATTGATATGTGTGTTCTCTTCAGAGACCACACATGGATCCACCAGTGTTATTGCATGTGTGTTCTTTTTACTAACAACAACCAGAGTCATTGAAATGTGTGTTCTTTTCACATACCACACGTGGATCCACCGGTGTCATTGCATGTGTGCTCTTTTCACAATCCACCAATGGATCCACCAGTGTCATTGCATGTGTGTTCTTTTTAGTAACAACAACCAGAGTCATTTTGCATGTGTGTTCTTTTCACATACCACCTATGGATCCACCAGTGTCATTGAAATGTGTTTTCTTTTCAGAATCCACCCATGGATCCCACCAGTGTCATTTTGCATGTGTGTTCTTTTAGTAACAACAACCAGAGTCATTTTGCATGTGTGATCTCTTCACATACCACCTATGGATCCACTAGTGTCATTACATGTGTGTTCTTTTTAGTAAAAACAACCAGAGTCATTAAAATGTGTGTTCTTCTCACATACCACCTATGCATCCAGCAGTGTCATTGCGTGTGTGTTCATTTCATAATCCACCTATGGATCCACCAGTGTCATTGCATGTGTGTTCTTTTTAGTAACAACAACTAGAGTCATTTTGCATGTGTGTTCTTCTCACATACCACATATGGATCCACCTGTGTCATTGCATGTGTGTTCTTTTCACTAACAACAACCAGAGTCATTGCATGTCTGTTCTTTTCACATACCACATATGGATCCACCAGTATCATTGAAATGCGTGTTCTCTATAGAGACCACACATGGATCCACCAGTGTCATTGCATGTGTGTTCTTTTCACTAACAACAACCAGAGTCATTGCATGTGTTATCTCTTCACTTACCATCTATGGATCCACCAGTGTCATTGCATGCGTGCTCTTTTCACAATCCACCCATGGATCCACCAGTGTCATTGCATGTGTGTTCTTTTTAGTAACAACAACCAGTGTCATTGCATGTGTGTTCTCTTCACAATCCACCTATGGATCCACCAGTGTCATTGAAATGTGTATTATTTTCACAATCCACCCATGGATCCACCAGTGTCATTGCATGTGTGTTCTTTTTAGTAACAACAACCTGTCATTTTGCATGTGTGTTCTTTTCACATACCACCTATGGATACACCAGTGTCATTGCATGCGTGTTCTCTTCACAATCCACCTATGGATCCACCAGTGTCATTGCATGTGTTCTTTTTAGTAACAACAACTAGTGTCATTGCATGTGTGTTCTCTTCAGAGACCACACATGGATCCACCAGTGTCATTGCATGTGTGTTCTTTTTACTAACAACAACAAGAGTCATTGATATGTGTGCTCTCTTCAGAGACCACACATGGATCCACCAAAGGTCATTGCATGTGTGTTCTTTTTAGTAACAACAACCAGAGTCATTTTGCATGTGTCTTCTTTTCACATACCACCTATGGATCCACCAGAGTCATTGCATGTGTTTTCTTTTCACAATCCACCCATGGATCCTACCAGTGTCATTCTGCATGTGTGTTCTTTTTAGTAACAGCAACCACAGTCATTTTGCATGTGTGTTCTTTTCACATACCACCTATGGATCCACCAGTGTCATTGGATGTGTGTTCTCTTCACAATCCACCTATGGATCCACCAGTGTCATTGCATGTGTTATTTTTAGTAACAACAACCAGAGTCATTTTGCATGTGTGATCTCTTCACATACCATCTATGGATCCACCAGTGTCATTGAAATGTGTTTTCTTTTCAGAATCCACCCATGGATCCCACCAGTGTCATTTTGCATGTGTGTGCTTTTTAGTAACAACAACCAGAGTCATTTTGCATGTGTGATCTCTTCACATACCACCTATGGATCCACCAGTATCATTGCATGTGTGTTCTTTTTAGTAACAACAACCAGAGTCATTGAAATGTGAGTCTTCTCACATACCACCTATGGATCCACCAGTGTCATTGCATGTGTGCTCTTTTCACAATCCACCCATGGATCCACCAGTGTCATTGCATGTGTGTTCTTTTTAGTAACAAGAACCAGTGTCATTGCATGCGTGTTCTCTTCACAATCCACCTATCGATCCACCAGTGTCATTTAAATGTGTATTATTTTCACAATCCACCCATGGATCCAATAGTGTCATTGCATGTGTGTTCTTTTTAGTAACAACAACCACTGTCATTGAAATGTGTGTTCTTATCACATACCACCTATGGATCCACCAGTGTCATTGCATGTGTGTTCTCTTCACAATCCACCTATGGATCCACCAGTGTCATTGCATGTGTGTTCTTTATAGTAACAACAACAAGTGTCATTGCATCCGTGTTCTCTTCAGAGACCACACATGGATCCACGAGTGTCATTGCATGTGTGTTCTTTTAAGTAACAACAGAAGAGTCATTGAAATGCGTGTTCTCTACAGAGACCACACATGGATCCACCAGTGTCATCGCATGTGTGTTCTTTTTAGTAACAACAACCAGTCATTTTGCATGTGTGTTCTTTTCACATACCACCTATGGATCCACCAGTGTCATTGCATGTGTGCTCTCTTCACAATCCACGTATGGATCCACCAGTGTCATTGCATGTGTGTTCTTTTTAGTAACAACAACCAGTGTCAGTGCATGTGTGTTCTCTTTAGAGACCACACATGGATCCACCAGTGTCATTGCATGTGTGTTCTTTTTGCTAACAACAACAAGAGTCATGGAAATGCGTGTTCTCTATAGAGACCACACATGGATCCACTACTGTCATTGCATGTGTGTTCTTTTCACATACCACCTATGGATCCACCAGTGTCATTGCATGTGTGCACTCTTCACAATCCACCCATGGATCCACTAGTGTCATTGCATGTGTGTTCTTTTTAGTAACAACAACCAGTGTCATTGCATGTGTGTTCTCTTCACAATCCACCTATGGATCCACCAGTGGCATTGAAATGTGTATTATTTTCACAATCCACCCATGGATCCTACCAGTGTCATTTTGCATGTGTGTTCTTTTTAGTAACAGCAACCACAGTCATTTTGCATGTGTGTTCTTTTCACATACCACCTATGGATCCACCAGTGTCATTGCATGAGTGTTCTCTTCACAATCCACCTATGGATCCACCAGTGTCATTGCATGTGTTCTTTTTAGTAACAACAACTAGTGTCATTGCATGTGTGTTCTCTTCAAAGACCACACATGGATCCACCAGTGTCATTGCATGTGTGTTATTTTTACTAACAACAACAAGAGTCATTGATATGTGTGCTCTCTTCAGAGACCACACATGGATCCACCAGTGTCATTGCATGTGTGTTCTTTTTAGTAACAACAACCAGAGTCATTGAAATGTGTGTTCTTTTCACATACCACACGTGGATCCACCGGTGTCATTGCATGTGTGCTCTTTTCACAATCCACCAATGGATCCACCAGTGTCATTGCATGTGTGTTCTTTTTAGTAACAACAACCAGAGTCATTTTTTATGTGTGTTATTTTCACATTCCACCTATTGATCCACCATTTTCATTGAAATGATTTTTTTTTTCTTAATCCAACCATGGATCCCACCAGTGTCATTTTGCATGTGTGTTCTTTTAGTAACAACAACCAGAGTCATTTTGCATGTGTGATCTCTTCACATACCACCTATGGATCCACTAGTGTCATTACATGTGTGTTCTTTTTAGTAAAAACAACCAGAGTCATTAAAATGTGTGTTCTTCTCACATACCACCTATGCATCCAGCAGTGTCATTGCGTGTGTGTTCATTTCATAATCCACCTATGGATCCACCAGTGTCATTGCATGTGTGTTCTTTTTAGTAACAACAACCAGAGTCATTTTGCATGTGTGTTCTTCTCACATACCACATATGGATCCACCAGTGTCATTGCATGTGTGTTCTTTTCACTAACAACAACCAGAGTCATTGCATGTCTGTTCTTTTCACATACCACATATGGATCCACCAGTATCATTGAAATGCGTGTTCTCTATAGAGACCACACATGGATCCACCAGTGTCATTGCATGTGTGTTCTTTTCACTAACAACAACCAGAGTCATTGCATGTGTTATCTCTTCACTTACCATCTATGGATCCACCAGTGTCATTGCATGGGTGCTCTTTTCACAATCCACCCATGGATCCACCAGTGTCATTGCATGTGTGTTCTTTTTAGTAACAACAACCAGTGTCATTGCATGTGTGTTCTCTTCACAATCCACCTATGGATCCACCAGTGTCATTGAAATGTGTATTATTTTCACAATCCACCCATGGATCCACCAGTGTCATTGCATGTGTGTTCTTTTTAGTAACAACAACCTGTCATTTTGCATGTGTGTTCTTTTCACATACCACCTATGGATACACCAGTGTCATTGCATGCGTGTTCTCTTCACAATCCACCTATGGATCCACCAGTGTCATTGCATGTGTTCTTTTTAGTAACAACAACTAGTGTCATTGCATGTGTGTTCTCTTCAGAGACCACACATGGATCCACCAGTGTCATTGCATGTGTGTTCTTTTTACTAACAACAACAAGAGTCATTGATATGTGTGCTCTCTTCAGAGACCACACATGGATCCACCAGTGTCATTGCATGTGTGTTCTTTTTAGTAACAACAACCAAAGTCATTTTGCATGTGTCTTCTTTTCACATACCACCTATGGATCCACCAGAGTCATTGCATGTGTTTTCTTTTCACAATCCACCCATGGATCCTACCAGTGTCATTCTGCATGTGTGTTCTTTTTAGTAACAGCAACCATAGTCATTTTGCATGTGTGTTCTTTTCACATACCACCTATGGATCCACCAGTGTCATTGGATGTGTGTTCTCTTCACAATCCACCTATGGATCCACCAGTGTCATTGCATGTGTTATTTTTAGTAACAACAACCAGAGTCATTTTGCATGTGTGATCTCTTCACATACCATCTATGGTTCCACCAGTGTCATTGAAATGTGTTTTCTTTTCAGAATCCACCCATGGATCCCACCAGTGTCATTTTGCATGTGTGTGCTTTTTAGTAACAACAACCAGAGTCATTTTGCATGTGTGATCTCTTCACATACCACGTATGGATCCACCAGTATCATTGCATGTGTGTTCTTTTTAGTAACAACAACCAGAGTCATTGAAATGTGAGTCTTCTCACATACCACCTATGGATCCACCAGTGTCATTGCATGTGTGCTCTTTTCACAATCCACCCATGGATCCACCAGTGTCATTGCATGTGTGTTCTTTTTAGTAACAAGAACCAGTGTCATTGCATGCGTGTTCTCTTCACAATCCACCTATCGATCCACCAGTGTCATTTAAATGTGTATTATTTTCACAATCCACCCATGGATCCAATAGTGTCATTGCATGTGTGTTCTTTTTAGTAACAACAACCACTGTCATTGAAATGTGTGTTCTTCTCACATACCACCTATGGATCCACCAGTGTCATTGCATGTGTGTTCTCTTCACAATCCACCTATGGATCCACCAGTGTCATTGCATGTGTGTTCTTTATAGTAACAACAACAAGTGTCATTGCATCCGTGTTCTCTTCAGAGACCACACATGGATCCACGAGTGTCATTGCATGTGTGTTCTTTAGTAACAACAAGAGTCATTGAAATGTGTGCTCTGTTCAGAGACCACACATGGATCCACCAGTGTCATCGCATGTGTGTTCTTTTTAGTAACAACAACCAGTCATTTTGCATGTGTGTTCTTTTCACATACCACCTATGGATCCACCAGTGTCATTGCATGTGTGCTCTCTTCACAATCCACGTATGGATCCACCAGTGTCATTGCATGTGTGTTCTTTTTAGTAACAACAACCAGTGTCAGTGCATGTGTGTTCTCTTTAGAGACCACACATGGATCCACCAGTGTCATTGCATGTGTGTTCTTTTTGCTAACAACAACAAGAGTCATGGAAATGCGTGTTCTCTATAGAGACCACACATGGATCCACTACTGTCATTGCATGTGTGTTCTTTTCACATACCACCTATGGATCCACTAGTGCCATTGCATGTGTGCACTCTTCACAATCCACCCATGGATCCACTAGTGTCATTGCATGTGTGTTCTTTTTAGTAACAACAACCAGTGTCATTGCATGTGTGTTCTCTTCACAATCCACCTATGGATCCACCAGTGGCATTGAAATGTGTATTATTTTCACAATCCACCCATGGATCCTACCAGTGTCATTTTGCATGTGTGTTCTTTTTAGTAACAGCAACCACAGTCATTTTGCATGTGTGTTCTTTTCACATACCACCGATGGATCCACCAGTGTCATTGCATGAGTGTTCTCTTCACAATCCACCTATGGATCCACCAGTGTCATTGCATGTGTTCTTTTTAGTAACAACAACTAGTGTCATTGCATGTGTGTTCTCTTCAAAGACCACACATGGATCCACCAGATTCATTGCATGTGTGTTATTTTTACTAACAACAACAAGAGTCATTGATATGTGTGCTCTCTTCAGAGACCACACATGGATCCACCAGTGTCATTGCATGTGTGTTCTTTTTAGTAACAACAACCAGAGTCATTGAAATGTGTGTTCTTTTCACATACCACACGTGGATCCACCGGTGTCATTGCATGTGTGCTCTTTTCACAATCCACCCATGGATCCACCAGTGTCATTGCATGTGTGTTCTTTTTAGTAACAACAACCAGAGTCATTTTGCATGTGTGTTCTTTTCACATACCACCTATGGATCCACCAGTGTCATTGAAATGCATTTTATTTTCAGAATCCAACCATGGATCCCACCAGTGTCATTTTGCATGTGTGTTCTTTTTAGTAACAACAACCAGAGTCATTTTGCATGTGTGATCTCTTCACATACCACCTATGGATCCACCAGTGTCATTACATGTGTGTTCTTTTTAGTAAAAACAACCAGAGTCATTGAAATGTGTGTTCTTCTCACATACCACCTATGCATCCACCAGTGTCATTGCGTGTGTGTTCATTTCATAATCCACCTATGGATCCACCAGTGTCATTGCATGTGTGTTCTTTTTAGTAACAACAACCAGAGTCATTTTGCATGTGTGTTCTTCTCACATACCACCTATGGATCCACCTGTGTCATTGCATGTGTGTTCTTTTCACTAACAACAACCAGAGTCATTCCATGTCTGTTCTTTTCACATACCACATATGGATCCACCAGTATCATTGAAATGCGTGTTCTCTATAGAGACCACACATGGATCCACCAGTGTCATTGCATGTGTGTTCTTTTCACTAACAACAACCAGAGTCATTGCATGTGTGATCTCTTCACATACCATCTATGGATCCACCAGTGTCATTGCATGTGTGCTCTTTTCACAATCCACCCATGGATCCACCAGTGTCATTGCATGTGTGTTCTTTTTAGTAACAACAATCAGTGTCATTGCATGTGTGTTCTCTTCACAATCCACCTATGGATCCACCAGTGTCATTGAAATGTGTATTATTTTCACAATCCACCCATGGATCCACCAGTGTCATTGCATGTGTGTTCTTTTTAGTAACAACAACCAGTCATTTGCATGTGTGTTCTTTTCACATACCACCTATGGATCCACCAGTGTTATTGCATGTGTGTTCTCTTCACAATCCACCTATGGATCCACCAGTGTCATTGCATGTGTTCTTTTTAGTAACAACAACTAGTGTCATTGCATGTGTGTTCTCTTCAGAGACCACACATGGATCCACCAGTGTCATTGCATGTGTGTTCTTTTTACTAACAACAACAAGAGTCATTGATATGTGTGCTCTCTTCAGAGACCACACATGGATCCACCAGTGTCATTGCATGTGTGTTCTTTTTACTAACAACAACAAGAGTTATTGATATGTGTGCTCTCTTCAGAGACCACACATGGATCCACTAGTGTCATTGCATGTGTGTTCTTTTCACATACCACCATGGATCCACCAGTCATTGCATGTGTGATCTCTTCACAATCCATCTATGGATCCACCCTGTCATTGCATGTGTGTTCTTTTTAGTAACAACAACCAGAGTCATTTTGCATGTGTGTTCTTTTCACATACCTATGGATCCACCAGTGTCATTGCATGTGTGTTATCTTCACAATCCACCTATGGATCCACTAGTGTCATTGCATGTGAGTTCTTTTTAGTAACAACATCCAGAGTCATTGCATGTGTGTTCTCTTCAGAGACCACATGGATCCACCATGTCATTGCATGTGTGTTCTTTTTACTAACAACAACAAGTGTCATTGCATGTGTGCTCTTCAGAGACCACACATGGATCCACCAGTGTCATTGCATGTGTGTTCTTTTAGTAACAACAATCAGTCATTGCATGTGTGTTCTTTTCACATACCACCTATGGATCCACAGTGTCATTGAAATGTGTGCTCTTTTCACAATCCACCCATGGATCCACCAGTGTCATTGCATGTGTGTTCTTTTTAGTAACAACAATCAGAGTCATTTTGCATGTGTGTTCTTTTCACATACCACCTATGGATCCACCAGTGTCATTGCATGTGTGCTCTCTTCACAATACACCTATGGTCATTGCATGTGTGTTCTTTTTAGTAACAACAACCAGTCATTGCATGTGTGTTCTCTTCACATACCACCTATGCATCCACCAGTGTCATTGCGTGTGTGTTCATTTCATAATCCACCTATGGTTCCACCAGTGTCATTGCATGTGTGTTCTTTTTAGTAACAACAACCAGAGTCATTTTGCAGGTGTGTTCTTCTCACATACCACCTATGGATCCACCAGTGTCATTGCATGTGTGTTCTTTTAACTAACAACAACCAGTGTCATTGCATGTCTGTTCTTTTCACATATCACATATGGATCCACTTGTGTCATTGAAATGCGTGTTCTCTACAGAGACCACACATGGATCCACCAGTGTCATTGCATGTGTGTTATTTTCACTAACAACAACCAGAGTCATTGCATGTGTGATCTCTTCACATACCATCTATGGATCCACCAGTGTCATTGCATGTGTGCTCTTTTCACAATCCACCCATGGATCCACCAGTGTCATTACATGTGTGTTCTTTTTAGTAACAACAACCAGTGTCATTGCATGTGTGTTCTCTTCACAATCCACCTATGGATCCACCAGTGTCATTAAAATGTGTATTATTTTCACAATCCACCCATGGATCCACCAGTGTCATTGCATGTGTGTTCTTTTTAGTAACAACAACCGGTCATTTTGCATGCGTGTTCTTTTCAAATACCACCTATGGATCCACCAATGTCAATGCATGTGTGTTATCTTCACAATCCACCAATGGATCCACAAGTGTCATTTCATGTGTGTTCTTTTTAGTAACAACAACTAGAGTCATTTTGCATGTGCCTTCTTTTCACATACCACCTATGGATCCACCAGAGTCATTGCATGTGTTTTCTTTTCACAATCCACCCATGGATCCTACCAGTGTCATTCTGCATGTGTGTTCTTTAGTAACCGAACAACAAATCATTTTGCATGTGTGTTCTTTTCACATACCACCTATGGATCCACTAGTGTCATTGCATGTGTGTTCTTTTCACAATCCACCTATGGATCCACCAGTGTCATTGAAATGTGTATTATTTTCACAATCCACCCATGGATCCACAAGTGTCATTGCATGTGTGTTCTTTTTAGTAACAACAACCCGTCATTTTGGATGTGTGTTCTTTTCACATACCACCTATGGATCCACAAGTGTCATCGCATGTGTGTTCTGTTCACAATCCACCTATGGATCCACCAGTGTCATTGCATCCGTGTTCTTTTTAGTAACAACAACCAGAGTCATTTTGCATGTGTCTTCTTTTCACATACCACCTATGTATCCACCAGTGTCATTGCACGTGTTTTCTTTTCACAATCCACCCATGGATCCTACTAGTGTCATTTTGCATGTGTGTTATTTTTAGTAACAACAACCAGTGTCATTGCATGTGTGTTCATTTCATAATCCACCTATGGATCCACCAGTGTCATTGCATGTGTGTTCTTTTTAGTAACAACAACCAGAGTCATTGCATGTGTGTTCTTCTCACATACCACCTATGGATCCGTGTCATTGCATGTGTGTTCATTTCATAATCCACATGGATCCACCAGGTCATTACATGTGTGTTCTTTTTACTAACAACAAGAAGAGTCATTTTGATATGTGTGTTCTCTTCACAGACCACACATGGATCCACCAGGTCATTGCATGTGTGTTCTTTTTCACTAACAACAACCGAGTCATTGCATGTGTGTTCTTTTCACATACCACACATGGATCCACCAGTGTCATTGCATGTGTGTTTTCATAATCCACACATGGATCCACTAGTGTCATTGCATGTGTGTTCTTTTCACTAACACCTATGGACAACAGTCATTGAAATGTGTATTATTTTCAACTACCACCCATGGATCAACCCATGTCATTGCATGTGTGCTCTTTTCACAATCCACCCATGGATCCACCAGTGTCATTGCATGTGTGTTCTTTGTAGTAACAACAACCAGTGTCATTGCATGTGTGTTCTCTTCACAATCCACCTATGGATCCACAGTGTCATTGAAATGTGTATTATTTTCACAATCACCATGGATCCACCAGTGTCATTGCATGTGTGTTCTTTTAGTAACAACAACCAAGTCATTTGCATGTGTTCTCTTCACATACCACCTATGGATCCACAGTGTCATTGCATGTGTGTTCTGTTCTTTTAGTAACAACAACCAGAGTCATGCATGTGTGTTCTTCTCACATACCACCTATGGATCCACCAATGTCATTGCATGTGTGTTCATTTTAGTAACAACTACTTGAGTCATTTTGCATGTGTGATCTTCACATACCACCCCTATGGATCCACTAGTGTCATTGCATGTGTGTTCTTTTAGTAAGAACAACCAAAGTCATTGAAATGTGTTCTCTTCATACCACCTATGGATCCACCAGTGTCATTGCATGTGTGTTCTTTTCATAAACAACCTCATTGCATGTGTGTTCTTTCACATACCACCTATGGATCCAGTGTCATTGCATGTGTTCTCTTCACAATCCACCCATGGATCCACAGTGTCATTTTGCATGTGTGTTCTTTTAGTAACAACAACCAGTGTCATTGCATGTGTGCTCTCTTCATCTACCACAAATGGATCCACCAGTGTCATTGGATGTGTTTTCTTTTGTCTAACAACAAGAGTCATTGAAATGTGTGCTCTCTTCACAGACCACACATGGATCCACCATGTCATTGCATGTGTGCTCTTTTCACTAACAACAACCAGAGTCATTGCATGTGTGTTCTTTTCACATACCATATGGATCCACAGTGTCATTGCATGTGTGTTCTTTCACATACCACCTATGGATCCACCAGTGTCATTGCATGTGTGTTCTTTTTAGTAACAACCAGAGTCATTTTGCATGTGTTTTCTTTTCACATACCACCTATGGATCCACCAGTGTCATTGCATGTGTTTTCTTTTCACATACCACCTATGGATCCACCAGTGTCATTTTGCATGTGTGTTCCTTTTAGTAACAACAACCAGAGTCATTTTGCATGTGTGATCTCTTCACATACCACCTATGGATCCACCAGTGTCATTGCATGTGTGTTCTTTTTAGTAACAACAACGAGTCATTTGCATGTGTGTTCTTTTCACATACCACATATGGAACCACCAGTGTCATTTTGAATGTGTTTTCTTCTCATAATCCACCCATGGATCCACCGGTGTCATTTTGCATGTGTGTTCTTTTAGTAACAACAACCGCAGTCATTTTGCATGTGTGTTCTCTTCACATACCACCTATGGATCCACTAGTGTCATTGCATGTGTTCTTTTCAGTAACAACAACCAGAGTCATTGCATGTGTTCTCTTATGGATCCACGTCATTGAAATGTGTGTTTCCTCTCAGAGACCACAGATGGATCCACCAGTGTCATTGCATGTGTGTTCTTTTCACTAACAACAACCAAGTCATTGCATGTGTGTTCTTTTCACATACCACATATGGATCACCAAAGTGTCATTGCATGTGTGTTCTTTTCACAATCCACCTATGGATCCACCAGTGTCATTGCATGTGTGTTCTTTTAGTAACAACCATAGTCATTTTGCATGTGTGTTCTTTTCACATACCACCTATGGAACCACCAGTGTCATTGCATGTGTTTTCTTTTCACAATCCACCTATGGATCCACCAGTGTCATTTTGCAAGTGTGTTCTTTTTAGTAACAACAACCATAGTCATTTTGCATGTGTGTTCTCTTCACATAGGACCTATGGATCCACCATCTTTACAATCCACCTATGGATCCACAGTGTCATTGCATGTGTGTTCTTTTTAGTAACAACAACTGAAGTCATTTTGCATGTGCTTCTTTTCACATACCACCTATGGAACCACCAGTCATTGCATGTGTTTTCTTCTCACATCCACCTATGGATCCACAGTGTCATTTTGCATGTGTGTTCTTTTTTAGAACAACAACCAGTCATTTTGCATGTGTGTTCTCTTCACATACCACCTATGGATCCACTAGTGTCATTGCATGTGTGTTCTCTTCACATAACACCTATGGATCCACGAGTGTCATTGCATGTTTGTTCTTTTCATAATCCACCTATGGATCCACCAGTGTCATTGCATGTGTGTTCTTTTTAGTAACAACAACCAGTCATTTTGCATGTGTGTTCTTTTCACATACCACCTATGGATCCACTAGTGTCATTGCATGTGTGTTCTTTTTCTAATCCACCCATGGATCCACCAGTGTCATTGCATGTGTTCTTTTAGTAACAACAACAGAGTCATTTTGCATGTGTGTTCTTTTAACATACCACCTATGGATCCACCAGTGTCATTGCATGTGTGTTCTTTTCACAATCCGCCCATGGATCCACCAGTGTCATTGCATGTGTGTTCTTTTCACATACCACCTATGGATCCACCAGTGTCATTGCATGTGTGTTCTCTTCACAATCCACCTATGGATCCACCAATATCATTGCATGTGTTCTTTTAGTAACAACAACTATTTCATTGCATGTGTGTTCTCTTCATACCACCTATGGATCCACCAGTGTCATTGCATGTGTGTTCTTTTACTAACAACAACCAGAGTCATTGCATGTGTGCTCTCTTTCACATACCACCTATGGATCCACAGTGTCATTGCATGTGTTCTTTTCACTAACAACAACCAGAGTCATTGCATGTGTGTTCTTTTCACATACCACATGGATCCACCAGTGTCATTGCATGTGTTCTTTTCACAACCACCATGGATCCACCAGTGTCATTGCATGTGTGTTCTTTTTACCACCTATGGATCCTGAGTGTCATTGCATGTGTGTTCTTTTTCACATACCACACCTGGATCCACCCGTGTCATTGCATGGGTGCTCTTTTCACATTCCACCTATGGATCCACCAGTGTCATTGCATGTGTGTTCTTTTAGTAACAACAACCAGAGTCATTTTGCATGTGTGTTCTCTTCACATACCACCTATGGATCCACAGTGTCATTGCATGTGTGTTCTTTTCACAATCCACCTATGGATCCACCAGTGTCATTGCATGTGTGTTCTTTTAGTAACAACAACCAGAGTCATTTTGCATGTGTGTTCTCTTCACATACCACCTATGGATCCACAGTGTCATTGCATGTGTTCTTTTTAGTAACAACAACCAGTGTCATTTGCATGTGTGTTCTTCTCATACCACCTATGGATCCACCAAGGTCATTGCATGTGTGTTCTTTTAGTAACAACAACCAGAGTCATTTGCATGTGTGTCTTCACATACCACCTATGGATCCACCAGTGTCATTGCATGTGTGTTCTTTTTAGTAACAACAACGAAGTCATTGCATGTGTGTTCTTCTCACACACCTATGGATCCACCAATGTCATTGCATGTGTGTTCTTTTCATAATCCACCTATGGATCCACCAGTGTCATTGCATGTGTGTTCTTTTCACAATCCACCTATGGATCCACCAGGGTGATTGCATGTGTGTTCTTTTTAGTAACAACAACCAGTGTCATTGCATGTGTGTTCTTCAGACATACCTATGGATCCACAGTGTCATTGCATGTGTGTTCTTTTACTAACAACAACAAGAGTCTTTGAAATGTGTGATCTCTTCAGAGACCACCCATGGATCCATCGGTGTCATTGCATGTGTGTTATTTTCACTAACAACAACCGAGTCATTGCATGTGTGTTCTTTTCACATACCATATGGATCCACAGTGTCATTGCATGTGTGTTCTTTTCACAAACCACCTATGGATCCACCGTTGTCATTGCATGTGTGTTCTTTTTAGTAACAACAACTTGAGTCAATTTGCATGTGTGTTCTTTTCACATACCACCTATGGATCCACCAGTGTCATTGCATGTGTGTTCTTCTCACATACCACCCATGGATCCACAGTGTCATTGCATGTGTGTTCATTTTAGTAACAACAACCAGAGTCATTTTGCATGTGTGATCTCTTCACATACCACCTATGGATCCACTAGTGTCATTGCATGTGTGTTCTTTTTAGTAACAACAACTAGAGTCATTTTGCATGTGTGTTCTTTTCATATACCACCTATGGATCCACCAGTGTCATTGCATGTGTGTTCTTTTCACAATCCACCTATGGATCCACCAGTGTCATTGCATGTGTGTTCTTTTAGTAACAACCCAAGTCATTTTGCATGTGTGATCTCTTCACATACCACCTATGGATCCACAGTGTCATTGCATGTGTGTTCTTTTAGTAACAACAACCAGAGTCATTTGCATGTGTGTTCTCTTCACATACCACCTATGGATCCACAGTGTCATTGCATGTGTGTTCTTTTTAGTAACAACAACGAGTCATTTTGCATGTGTGTTCTTTTCACATCCACCTATGGATCACAGTGTCATTGCATGTGTGTTCTTTTCAGTAACCCATGGAACAACCTGTGTCATTTTGCATGTGTGTTCTTTTGTCATTGCATGTGTGTTCTCTTCACATACCACCTATGGATCCACCAGTGTCATTGCATGTGTGTTCTTTTAGTAACAACCAGAGTCATTTTGCATGTGTGTTCTTTTCACATAGCACCTATGGATCCACAGTGTCATTGCATGTGTGTTCTTTTCACAATCCACCCATGGATCCACAGTGTCATTGCATGTGTGTTCTTTTAGTAACAACAACCATAGTCATCTTGCATGTGTGATCTCTTCATACCACCTATGGATCCACAGTGTCATTGCATGTGTGTTCTTTTTAGTAACAACCCAAAGTCATTGCATGTGTGTTCTTTTCACATAACACCTATGGATCCACAGTGTCATTGCATGTGTGTTCTTTTCATAATCCACCTATGGATCCACCAGTGTCATTGCATGTGTGTTCTTTTTAGTAACAACAACGAGTCATTTTGCATGTGTGATCTCTTCACATACCACCTATGGATCCACTAGTGTCATTGCATGTGTGTTCTTTTAGTAACAACAACTGTGTGTCATTGCATGTGTGTTCTTCTCACATACCACATGGAACCACCGGTGTCATTGCATGTGTGTTCTTTTCACATTCCACCTATGGATCCACCAGTGTCATTGCATGTGTGTTACTTTTACTAACAACAACCAGAGTCATTTTGCATGTGTGTTCTTTTCACATACCAACTATGGATCCACCAGTGTCATTGCATGTGTTCTTTTCACAATCCACCCATGGATCCACCAGTGTCATTGCATGTGTGTTCTTTTTAGTAACAACAACCGAAGTCAGTATTCATGTGTGATCTGTTCAGATACCCCCTATGGATCCGCGGGTGCCATTGCATGTGTGTTATTTTCACTAACAATGGAACCAGAGTCATTGCATGTGTGTTCTTTTCACATACCACATATGGATCACCAGAGTCATTTTGCATGTGTGATCTCTTCAAATACCACCTATGGATCCACCGGTCATTGCATGTGTGTTCTTTTTAGTAACAACAACTTAGTCATTTTGCATGTGTGTTCTTTTCACATACCACCTATGGATCCACAGTGTCATTGCATGTGTTTTCTTTTCACAATCCACCCATGGATCCACAGTGTCATTTTGCATGTGTGTTCTTTTAGTAACAACAACCATAGTCATTTTGCATGTGTGATCTCATCACATACCACCTATGGGTCCACAGTGTCATTGCATGTGTGTTCTTTTTAGTAACAACAACTGAGTCATTTTTCATGTGTTCTTTCACATAGCACCTATGGATCCACCGGTGTCATTGCATGTGTGTTTTCTTTTCACAATCCACCTATGGATCCACCAGTGTCATTTTGCATGTGTGTTCTTTTTAGTAACAACAACATAGTCATTTTGCATGTGTGATCTCTTCACATACCACCTATGGATCCACTAGTGTCATTGCATGTGTGTTCTTTTAGTAACAACAACCAGTCATTGAAATGTGTTCTTCTCACATACCACCTATGGATCCACCAGTGTCATTGCATGTGTGTTCATTTCATAATCCACTTATGGAATCACAAGTGTCATTGCATGTGTCTTCTTTTGAGAAACAACAATAGAGTCATTTTGCATGTGTGTTCTTTTCACATACCACCTATGGATCCACTAGTGTCATTGCATGTGTGTTCTTTTCATAACAACATCCACAGTGTCATTGCATGTGTGTTCTCTTCACACCACATGGATCCACTGTCATTGCATGTGTTCTTTTTACTAACAAAAGTCATTGCATGTGTGCTCTCTTCAGACTGCACCCATGGATCCACCAGTGTCATTGCATGTATGTTCTTTTAGTAACAACAACAGAGTCATTGCATGTGTGTTCTTTTCACATACCACCTATGGATCCACCAGTGTCATTGCATGTGTGTTCTTTTCACTAACAACAACGAGTCATTGCATGTGTGTTCTTTTCACATACCACATATGGATCCCCCAGTGTCATTTTGCATGTGTGATCTCTTCACATACCACCTATGGATCCACCAGTGTCATTGCATGTGTGTTCTTTTTAGTAACAACAACCAGAGTCATTTTGCATGTGTGTTCTTTTCACATACCACCTATGGATCCACCAGTGTCATTGCATGTGTTTTCCTTTCACAATCCACCCATGGATCCCTCCAGTGTCATTTTGCATGTGTGTTCTTTTTAGTAAGAACAACCAGAGTCATTTTGCATGTGTGATCTCTTCACATACCACCTATGGGTCCACCAGTGTCATTGCATGTGTGTTCTTTTTAGTAACAACAACCAGAGTCATTTTTCATGTGTGTTCTTTTCACATAGCACCTATGGATCCACAAGTGTCATTGCATGTGTTTTCTTTTCACAATCCACCCATGGATCCCACCAGTGTCATTTTGCATGTGTGTTCTTTTTAGTAACAACAACCAGAGTCATCTTGCATGTGTGATCTCTTCACATACCACCTATGGATCCACCAGTGTCATTGCATGTGTGTTCTTTTTAGTAACAACACCCAGAGTCATTGAAATGTGTGTTCTTCTCACATACCACCTATGGATCCACCAGTGTCATTGCATGTGTGTTCATTTCATAATCCACTTATGGATCCACCAGTGTCATTGCATGTGTGTTCTTTTTAGTAACAACAACCAGAGTCATTTTGCATGTGTGTTCTTCTCACATACCACCTATGGATCCACCAGTGTCATTGCATGTGTGTTCTTTTTAGTAACAACAACCAGTGTCATCACCCGGGTGTTCTCATTGTATGTGTTCTCTTCAGAGACCACACATGGATCCACCAGTGTCATTGCATGTGTGTTATTTTTACTAACAACAACAAGATTCATCGAAATGTGTGCTCTCTTCAGAGACCACACATGGATCCACTAGTGTCATTGCATGTGTGTTCTTTTCACTAACAACAACCAGAGTCATTGCATGTGTGTTCTTTTCACATACCACATATGGATCCACCAGTGTCATTGCATGTGTGCTCTTTTCACAATCCACCCATGGATCCACCAGTGTCATTGCATGTGTGTTCTTTTTAGTAACAACAACCAGAGTCATTTTGCATGTGTGTTCTTGTCACATACCACCTATGGATCCACCAGTGTCATTGAAATGTGTATTATTTTCAACTACCACCCATGGATCCACCAGTGTCATTGCATGTGTGTTCTTTTTAGTAACAACAACCAGAGTCATTTTGCATGTGTGATCTCTTCACATACCACCTATGGATCCACCAGTGTCATTGCATGTGTGTTCTTTTTACTAACAACAACCAGAGTCATTTTGCATGTGTGTTCTTTTCACATACCACCTATGGATCCACCAGTGTCATTGCATGTGTTTTCCTTTCACAATCCACCCATGGATCCACTCAAAGGTCATTTCGCATGTGTGTTCTTTTTAGTAACAACAACCAGAGTCATTTTGCATGTGTGATCTCTTCACATACCACCTATGGGTCCACCAGTGTCATTGCATGTGTGTTCTTTTTAGTAACAACAACCAGAGTCATTGAAATTTGTGTTCTTCTCACATACCACCTACGGATCCACAAGTGTCATTGCATGTGTGTTCGTTTCACTAACAACAACCAGAGTCATTACATGTGTGTTCTTTTCACATACCACATTTGGATCCACCAGTGTGATTGAAATGTGTGTTCTCTATAGAGACCACACATGGATCCACCAGTTTCATTGCATGTGTGTTCTTTTTAGTAACAACCAGAGTCATTTTGCATGTGTGTTCTTTTCACATACCACATATGGATCCACATGTGTCATTGCATGTGTGTTCTTTTCACAATCCACCCATGGATCCACCGGTGTCATTGCATGTGTGTTCTTTTTAGTGACAACCAGATTCATTTTGCATGTGTGTTCTTTTCACATACCACCTATGGATCCACCAGGGTCATTGCATGCGTTTTCTTTTCACAATCCACCCATGGATCCCACCAGTGTCATTTTGCATGTGTGTTCTTTTTAGTAACAACAACCAGAGTCATTTTGCATGTGTGTTCTCTTAACATACCACCTATGGATCCACCAGTGTCATTGCATGTGTGTTCTCTTCACAATCCACCTATGGATCCACCAGTGTCATTGCATGTGTTCTTTTTGGTAACAACAACCAGTGTCATTACATGTGTGCTCTCTTCAGAGACTACACATGTATCCACCAGTGTCATTGCATGTGTGTTCTTTTTACTAACAATAACAAGAGTCATTGAAATGGGTGCTCTCTTCAGAGACCACACATGGATCCACCAGTGTCATTGCATGTGTGTTCTTTTTAATAACAATAACAAGTGTCATCGAAATGTGTGCTCTCTTCAGAGACCACACATGCATCCACCAGTGTCATTGCATGTGTTATCTTTTCACTAACAACAACCAAAGTCATTGCATGTGTGTTCTTTTCACATACCACATATGATCCACCAGTGTCATTGCATGTGTGCTCTCTTCACAATCCACCCATGGATCCACCAGTGTCATTGCATGTGTGTTCTTTTTAGTAACAACAACCAGAGTCATTTTGCATGTGTGTTCTTTTCACATACCACCTATGGATCCACCAGTGTCATTGCATGTGTGTTCTTTTAGTCACAACCACACACGGATCCACCAGTGTCATTGCATGTGTGTTCTTTTTACTAACAACAACAAGATTCATCGAAATGTGAGCTCTCTTCATAGACCACACATGGATCCACTAGTGTCATTGCATTTGTGTTCTTTTCACTAAAAACAACCAGAGTCATTGCATGTGTGTTCTTTTCACATACCACGTATGGATCCACCAGTGTCATTGCATGTGTGCTCTTTTCACAATCCACCCATGGATCCACCAGTGTCATTGCATGTGTGTTCTTTTTAGTAACAACAACCAGAGTCATTTTGCATGTGTGTTCTTTTCACATACCACCTATGGATCCACCAGTGTCATTGAAATGTGTATTATTTTCAACTACCACCCATGGATCCACCAGTGTCATTGCATGTGTGTTCTTTTTAGTAACAACAACCAGAGTCATTTTGCATGTGTGATCTCTTCACATACCACCTATGGATCCACCAGTGTCATTGCATGTGTGTTCTTTTTAGTAACAACAACCAGAGTCATTTTGCATGTGTGTTCTTTTCACATACCACCTATGGATCCACCAGTGTCATTGCATGTGCTTTCCTTTCACAATCCACCCATGGATCCCTCCAGTGTCATTTTGCATGTGTGTTCTTTTTAGTAAGAACAACCAGAGTCATTTTGCATGTGTGATCTCTTCACATACCACCTATGGATCCACAAGTGTCATTGCATGTGTTTTCTTTTCACAATCCACCCATGGATCCCACCAGTGTCATTTTGCATGTGTGTTCTTTTTAGTAACAACAACCATAGTCATCTTGCATGTGTGATCTCTTCACATACCACCTATGGATCCACCAGTGTCATTGCATGTGTGTTCTTTTTAGTAACAACACCCAGAGTCATTGAAATGTGTGTTCTTCTCACATAACACCTATGGATCCACCAGTGTCATTGCATGTGTGTTCATTTCATAATCCACTTATGGATCCACCAGTTTCATTGCATGTGTGTTCTTTTTAGTAACAACAACCAGAGTCATTTTGCATGTGTGTTCTTCTCACATACCACCTATGGATCCACCAGTGTCATTGCATGTGTGTTCTTTTTAGTAACAACAACCAGTGTCATTGCATGTGTGTTCTCTTCAGAGACCACACATGGATCCACCAGTGTTATTGCATGTGTGTTCTTTTTACTAACAACAACAAGATTCATCGAAATGTGTGCTCTCTTCAGAGACCACACATGGATCCACTAGTGTCATTGCATGTGTGTTATTTTCACTAACAACAACCAGAGTCATTGCATGTGTGTTCTTTTCACATACCACATATGGATCCACCAGTGTTATTGCATGTGTGCTCTTTTCACAATCCACCCATGGATCCACCAGTGTCATTGCATGTGTGTTCTTTTTAGTAACAACAACCAGAGTCATCTTGCATGTGTGTTCTTGTCACATACCACCTATGGATCCACCAGTGTCATTGAAATGTGTATTATTTTCAACTACCACCCATGGATCCACCAGTGTCATTGCATGTGTGTTCTTTTTAGTAACAACAACCAGAGTCATTTTGCATGAGTGATCTCTTCACATACCACCTATGGATCCACCAGTGTCATTGCATGTGTGTTCTTTTTACTAACAACAACCAGAGTCATTTTGCATGTGTGTTCTTTTCACATACCACCTATGGATCCACCAGTGTCATTGCATGTGTTTTCCTTTCACAATCCACCCATGGATCCCACCAGTGTCATTTCGCATGTGTGTTCTTTTTAGTAACAACAACCAGAGTCATTTTGCATGTGTGATCTCTTCACATACCACCTATGGGTCCACCAGTGTCATTGCATGTGTGTTCTTTTTAGTAACAACAACCAGAGTCATTGAAATTTGTGTTCTTCTCACATACCACCTACGGATCCACAAGTGTCATTGCATGTGTGTTCGTTTCACTAACAACAACCAGAGTCATTACATGTGTGTTCTTTTCACATACCACATTTGGATCCACCAAAGGATTTAATGTGTGTGTGTCAGAGACCACACACATGGATCCACCAGTTTCATTGCATGTGTGTTCTTTTTAGTAACAACCAGAGTCATTTTGCATGTGTGTTCTTTTCACATACCACATATGGATCCACATGTGTCATTGCATGTGTGTTCTTTTCACAATCCACCCATGGATCCACCGGTGTCATTGCATGTGTGTTCTTTTTAGTGACAACCAGATTCATTTTGCATGTGTGTTCTTTTCACATACCACCTATGGATCCACCAGTGTCATTTTGCATGTGTGTTCTTTTTAGTAACAACAACCAGAGTCATTTTGCATGTGTGTTCTCTTAACATACCACCTATGGATCCACCAGTGTCATTGCATGTGTGTTCTCTTCACAATCCACCTATGGATCCACCAGTGTCATTGCATGTGTTCTTTTTGGTAACAACAACCAGTGTCATTACATGTGTGCTCTCTTCAGAGACTACACATGTATCCACCAGTGTCATTGCATGTGTGTTCTTTTTACTAACAATAACAAGAGTCATTGAAATGGGTGCTCTCTTCAGAGACCACACATGGATCCACCAGTGTCATTGCATGTGTGTTCTTTTTAATAACAATAACAAGTGTCATCGAAATGTGTGCTCTCTTCAGAGACCACACATGCATCCACCAGTGTCATTGCATGTGTTATCTTTTCACTAACAACAACCAAAGTCATTGCATGTGTGTTCTTTTCACATACCACATATGATCCACCAGTGTCATTGCATGTGTGCTCTCTTCACAATCCACCCATGGATCCACCAGTGTCATTGCATGTGTGTTCTTTTTAGTAACAACAACCAGAGTCATTTTGCATGTGTGTTCTTTTCACATACCACCTATGGATCCACCAGTGTCATTGCATGTGTGTTCTTTTTAGTAACAACAACCAGTGTCATTGCATATGTGTTCTCTTCAGAGACCACACACGGATCCACCAGTGTCATTCAATGTGTGTTCTTTTTACTAACAACAACAAGATTCATCGAAATGTGAGCTCTCTTCATAGACCACACATGGATCCACTAGTGTCATTGCATTTGTGTTCTTTTCACTAAAAACAACCAGAGTCATTGCATGTGTGTTCTTTTCACATACCACGTATGGATCCACCAGTGTCATTGCATGTGTGCTCTTTTCACAATCCACCCATGGATCCACCAGTGTCATTGCATGTGTGTTCTTTTTAGTAACAACAACCAGAGTCATTTTGCATGTGTGTTCTTTTCACATACCACCTATGGATCCACCAGTGTCATTGAAATGTGTATTATTTTCAACTACCACCCATGGATCCACCAGTGTCATTGCATGTGTGTTCGTTTTAGTAACAACAACCAGAGTCATTTTGCATGTGTGATCTCTTCACATACCACCTATGGATCCACCAGTGTCATTGCATGTGTGTTCTTTTTAGTAACAACAACCAGAGTCATTTTGCATGTGTGTTCTTTTCACATACCACCTATGGATCCACCAGTGTCATTGCATGTGTTTTCCTTTCACAATCCACCCATGGATCCCACCAGTGTCATTTTGCATGTGTGTTCTTTTTAGTAACAACAACCAGAGTCATTTTGCATGTGTGATCTCTTCACATACCACCTATGGGTCCACCAGTGTCATTGCATGTGTGTTCTTTTTAATAACAACAACCAGAGTCATTGAAATGTGTGTTCTTCTCACATACCACCTATGGATCCACCAGTGTCATTGCATGTGTGTTCGTTTCACTAACAACAACCAGAGTCATTACATGTGTGTTCTTTTCACATACCACCACTAGTGGAAACGAGGCCTTTGGTTGAGCCTGGAAATGGGCTTTAACACCGGTTCTTCTATGGACCGGTGTTAAATGAAACCTATACCAGCGTGGCTATGTGTAGCAAAGGCCCCCTTTAACACTGGTTCGTGGCACGAACGGTGTTAAAGGCCCCTACCGATGGTGCAGCCCCTTTAACACCGGTTCGTGGCTTGAACCGATGTTAAAGGGGGGGCTATATAAGACACCGAAGCCCACACCCCACTCTTCCATTTTTTCACTATCTCATTTTGGAGCCTAGCAAGAGGGTGTGAAGTGTGCTAGTTTGTGTTTTTTTCGTATGCACAAGAGGTGTTCGGTGAAATTCCTGAGAGCTCAAAATAAGTTTTCTCGTTGCTCTTTCCTTCTGGGTCGAGGTCGGCAACTATCCTTTCATGTGTCATTGATGTACTATATATATAAATGGTCATCTCCCTATTATTTTTTGATATATACTATATATTAATGCATATGAACCGGCAATGGATGTACGGTGACCGCCGCACTTCCGAGTACATTATGGGCGTCCAAAATTTCATCGTTGTGGCTAATGCAAACCGTGGTCAGAATGGTTTTATTTGCTGTCCGTGTGTTCACTGTCAGAACAACAAATACTACTCAAATACCAGAACCATTCATGCCCACCTGCTTCGATTCGGTTTCATGCCCAGCTATAATTGTTGGACCAAGCACGGAGAAAAAGGGGTTGTGATAGAAGACAACAAAGAAGAAGAGGATGATGACAACTATCATAATATGTATCCTGAATATGATGATACTGCAACGGGGGTAGATAATGAAGATCAAGAGGCAGCAGATGGGTCCGCTGATGACGATCTTGGTCGGGCCATTACTGATGCAAAGGAAGAATGTGAAACTGAAAAGGAGAAGGAGAAGCTGGAGCAGATGTTAAAGGATCACAAAACATTGTTGTACCCAACTTGCGAAGATGGCCACAAAAAGCTAGGTACCACACTGGATTTGTTTCAATGGAAGACAGAGAACGGTGTGACTGACAGCGCATTTTCAAAGTATTGGTAAAAATGAAGAATCTTCTTCCAAGAAATAATGAGTTGCCCGACAGTACATTCCAAGCAAAGAAGGTTGTCTGCCCTCTTGGATTAGACGTGTAGAAGATACATGCCTGCATTAATGACTGCATCCTCTACCGCGGTGAGAAGTACGAGAATTTGGATGCATGCCCGGTATGCAAAGTAATCGCGATATAAGATCGCACGAGACGATCTGGCGATGTTGAGGGCGAGGCCCCTAGGAAGAAGGTTCCCCAAGGTTATGTGGTATGCTCCTATAATACCATAGTTAAAACGCCTCTTGAAATAAAGAGCATGCCAAGTTGTTGCGATGGCACATGGAAGACCGTAAGAAAGACGCGATGTTGAGACACCCCGATGGGTCACAGTGGAGAAAAGTCGGCGAGAGTACGGACTTCGCACGTGGCGCAAGGAACTTAAGGTTTGGTCTAAGTACAGATGGCATGAATCCTTTTGGTGGCAGAGCTGCAGTCACAACACCGCCTGTGACTCTATGTATCTATAACCTTCCTCCTTGGTTGTGTATGAAGAGGAAGCTCATTATGATGCCAGTGCTCATCCAAGGCCCGAGGCAACCCGGCAACGACATTGATGTGTACCTAAGGCCATTAGTTGAAGAACTTTTACAGTTGTGGGCCAAACCAGGTGTACGTATGTGGGATGAGCACAAAGGGGAGACATTTGACCTATGAGCATTGCTTTTCGTAACCATCAATGATTGGCCTGCTCTTAGTAACATTTCAGGCGAATAAACAAAGGGATACAATGCATGCACACCTGCTTAGATGAGACGAAAGTGTATATTTGGATAAATGTAAGAAGGTTGTGTACCTAGGGTATCGCCGATTTCTTCCGAACTCGCATCCAAGAAGAGAAAGGCAAGCATTTCAAATGTCCGCGTAACCCCGGAGGAAGCCCGTCCTCCGCATCGGTGAGGAGGTATTTGGTATGGTCAAGGACCTAGAAGTAATCTTTGGAAAAGGTCCTGGCAGTCTATCTGTTCCGAATGACGATGCCGCACACGCGCCCATGTGGAAGAAGCAATCTATATTTTGGGACCTACCCTATTGGAAAGTCTTAGAGGTCCGCTCTTCAATCGACGTGATGCACGTGACGAAGAATGTTTGCGTGAACCTTCTAGGCTTCCTAGGAGTGTATGGGAAGACAAAAGATACACCGGAAGCACTAGCGAGACCAGCAACGTCTGAAAGACCTCAAGAGCCTATGCATCCCGAGAACGAGAAGGGTAAACGATGCCACATAACTCCCGCCGATACGCTCTTACCAAAGCGTAGAAGGAAATCTTTTTGAATGCCCGAAAGCGTATCAAGGTCCCATCGGCTTCTCGTCGAATATAAAGGGAATAATAAATATGGCGGAAAAATTCCAAAACCTGAAGTCTCATGATCGCCACGTGATTATGACACAATTGCTTCCGATTGCATTGAGGGGCTTCTACGAAAATGTTCGAGTACCCATTGTGAAGCTATGTGCATTCCTCAATGCAATATCTCGAAGGTAATCGATCCGTAAAGCCTACGTGGTTACTGACAGATGTGGCCCAATGTCTTGTCACTTTGAGTTGGTGTTCCCACCATCCTTCTTCAATATTATGACGCATCTCCTGGTTCACCTAGTAGAAGAGATTGCCATTCTCGGTCCTCATTTCTACACAATATGTTCCCCTTTGAGAGGTACATGGAGTCTTAAAGAAATATGTTCATAATCGTGCTAGGCGGAAGGAAGCATCTCCAAGGGCTATGTAATGAGGAGGTCATTGAGTTCTGTTGATTTTATTCCTGACCTTAAGGCGATTGGTGTTCCAGAATCATGACATGAGGGGAGACTGCGTGGAAAAGGTACCCTAGGTTGTAAAGCAATGATATGTAGGGACGGGCATTCTCTCAATCAAGCACACTACGGTTTTACAAAGATCTATCTTGGTTGCCCGTATATCAATGAACACAAGAATTTAATACGCCTCAAACACCCGGGGCAGTCTGATGAATGGATTATAAGTGAATACATGGCGAGTTTTGGCGGCTGGCTGCAAAGACTTCTCACAAATAACACCACTGTTAGATCAGTACTTGTTGGCGTGACACCATCTTCATCGTATGTACTTTCCAAGGGTAAGAGATAAATGGGAATACATTTTACACAATAGGCCAAGATAAAAAGAGCACCAACCAAAATAGTGGTGTCTGCTTCGATGCAGCAGAAGACAATGGGCAAAAGACCATGTATTATGGGTTCATAGAGGAGATATGGGAACTTGACTATGGACCTAATTTTAAGGTCCCCTTGTTTCATGCAAATGGGTCAAGCTAACAGGAGGGGTTGAGGTAGACAAGAAGTACGGAATGACAACGGTGGATCTCAACGATCTTATGAAGGTAGACAAGAACTTAGACGAACCATTCGTCTTAGCCAATGATGTGGCTCAGGTTTTCTATGTGAAGGACATGTCTACCAAACCGAAAAAAAGAAAAAATAAGCAAACAGATACATCACACGATGAGCCAAAGCGTCACATAGTTCTTTTAGGGAAAAGAAACATCGTGGGAGTGGAGGACAAGACAGACATGTCAGAAGATTATAATAAGTTTGATGAAATTCCGCCCTTCAGTGAAGACCCACCAACCATCCTGTTAAACGGTGTTGATACTCCATGGTTACGGCCGACACGATCATAAGATTGACTATATGTATTAATTGAGCCATTTTTGGCACACATATGTATCTCAACATGGAAATCAATGTCATATTTCTTCTGTTAACAGTATATGTATTAAATGAGCCATTTTTCTTCCTTCTATTTCTTCCCTCCATTTTTCTTCCCGCCATTTTTTCCCGCCATTTTTCTTCCTGCCATTTTTTCCCGCCATTTTTCTTCCCGCCAGTTCTTCCCTTGATTCTTCCCTTGATTCTTCCCTCTAGTTCTTCCCTTGATTCTTCACTATATATATGTAGGGTTGGCCTCCATTGTAATTGCACATCTCTAGATTCATATCTGCAACCTCATCAATATTTCCCATGGCTTACACCATAGCACTAACCCCTGGAGGCGAGGCGCTTTCGCCGAACTACCGCTGGCTATTGTGTCCCGTCGGCTGGATGTCGAGCCGAGAGACGTGCGGTTCCTCATGTCCCTCTAGGTGTGGCTACTGGATGGCCATCACGAACCACTACTACTTCGAGCTCACGCCGAGCGGAGGAATCCCAGATGGCATCCCGACTATTTCCCTACTTGGGAAGCCTTCTTCGTGGATCGGCGTGAGAGGGCGCTCGCCAGGCACGAGGAGGATGGCCCACCTCCTCCGAACTTCAATGAGGCTGGCCTTCGGCTATGGTGGCGCGGTCGGACTCTCCAGAGCGTCATGGCCTATGACACTGCCGCCGACTCTAACCCTCGTCTGCGCTACCCTCAAGTCCAGCCCACGCGTACTCAGCCTTCAAGGTTCAATTACGGCGACCCGGCCGGCGATATGACGGCCCGGCATGAAATTTGACTACAAGGGCGAGTATTACAGGTGTAGGCAGGAGCATGACTGAATCACTCCAACATTCGAAACAAGTTCTACCGATTGTTACTTAATCCGCCATGTATCTTAATTTTCAGTTCTTTTATGTATCTTAATTTTCAGTCGTGCTTTATGTAACTTACTATTAGTTGCATTCTGTATTTTAATTCCAGTTCTATCTCCTTCACAAAATGACCTATCTCATTCGAGGTTTCTTGGCTTTCGGGTCAAATGACCAATGTTATGGCTAGAATAAAGGCATAGTTTGTGATAATATGGCCATCTTGTGCATACATGTGCATCATGGCATGGCAAACAATGTTGCAAGAGGAAGTTTTCCTTTTTATCGCACCAAAAAGGCATTTTCCATTTTCCGAGCATAAAAAACGGACGGATTTGTGAAGCAACGCCCAAATGGCTAATTCAAAAAACCACCACCACATTTTACAAAAATACTAGACCACCTTATATGGACAATGTACCAACAGGGGGATCTGAAACCTTTCCGTCCACCTCTGGTGAAAAAGACAAATTCCTGCCGAATCGGTAGGAAGTGGGTCAGATATGAACTACAGGTACATGATACGATGCTCATGATTTTTTACAAAAATCATTTTTAGGTTCACAATATGCTATTTTCTCAAAAATCCAATGCAAGTTGAGCGAGGCTTTGTTAGATTCAAGTGTATACAAAAGATGCGGCATTTAAATATCCAATTAATTCAAAAATGTTAATACAAAATAAAATATGATTTGCTCTAATAAAATAGGGTTAGATTCCTTTTTAGATGCTTAATATTTCTTATGTTCAAAGTTTTAGGATTTGACAATTTATTTTTGTTTGAATTGAATAATCAAAATTTATATGTAAGTGTTTTAATCATTTTGAAACTTTTCATCTAAAGTAAATATAAAATGTTTTTACATGAATGGATAGATATTATTTTTCTGAAAATTATGATATATTATTCATATTTTTCTGAGTTGAAATGAATAAGATATGAATTTTCTAAATTCATATCCTATTTTTTGAATTATAAATGCCCCCACCCGTTTAATGCATGAAATAAATGCCCTCCTTTAACACTAGTTCCAGCCACGAACCGGTGTTAAAGGGGGGGCGCATTTATTTCGTTTCGCGCGCGCACACCCACCCCTTTAACACCAGTTCGTGGGTAGAACCAGTTTTAAAGTGGGGGTGCGGGCGCGAAACGAATTCCCCCCCTTTAACACTGGTTCTAGCCACGAACCGGTGTTAAAGGGGGGGGGGTTTATAACGTGTGCCTTCCCCTTCCTTCTTCCCCCCAGCCAGATCGAAAGCCTTGAGCTGTCCAGCCCTGCCGTCGCCGCCTCGCGCCATCATCCATCAGCGCTGTCGCCTCCTTCCCGCGAGCCGTCATGCCGCATGACGCCCCAAGACTGCCACACCGTCACAAGACGCCTTGCGTCGGCCACCCCATCGCAGCTGCCGGATCACAAGGCCAACACTGCTTGCCGCCAACCCGGAGCCGCCGCCGCCGCCAACTCGGGTAGTGTGTAGTTTAGTGTGTATTATTAGTAGTTTAGTGTTAGTATTAGTGTTATTTAGTGTAGTGTTAGTATTAGTATTATAAGTGTGTAGTTTAGTGTGTATTATTAGTAGTTTAGTGTTAGTATTAGTTTAGGGTTTATTTAGTTTAGGGTTATTAGTTTAGGGTTTATTTAGTTTAGGGTTATTAGTTTAGGGTTATTTATTTAGTTTAGGGTTATTTATTTAGTGTAGTTTAGTGTATTTAGTTTAGGGTTATTTAGTGTATTTTATAGTTAGTATTAGTTTAGGGTCATCACCTCGCTGCTCTGCAAGCGCCGCCGCTGGCCGTCGTCGTTAACGTTGCTCCGGTGACCCCTAGGTAGTGGCGCCGCCCGCTTTAGGTAGGCCACATCACGCTGAGGCGAACCTGCTACCTCGCGCGCCCTAGGTCGCTCTCCAGCGTCGCCAGCCGCCTCTTTCTAGAGCATCCTCTGGTCAGCCACTGTAGCTAGCCCCTCTCATATGCATCCGGGATTTCTCCGAATTAGAGTTTGGACCCCTCGGAACTCGTTTAAAATGATCAAGCATCCTTAGGGTTTTAATTTCATTTGTGTATTTATTTGTGTATTTTTGTATGAATAATATGTATATTTGTGTATGAATCCAAGTCCACTTGAATGTTTACTCTCTTACTCTAGATAATATTATTGTTTTAGAAACTATGGATCCACTTAGTAGAAACCTTGAAGAAGAAGAAATAATGGAGAACATTATCGATGAGGACACCTCACAATATCTGAACTTGGAGGGACATGATGACAACTCAAGTAGTCATGGAGAAGATGTAGACTCCGGTGAACACAATTTAGTGATTACAAAGTCCGGCGAGGTATATGCGTTGATTAAGCCTCTGCTGACTTCCACCAACAATCTTCTTCTACATGTATTAATTAACACTTCATTCTTCTTTTAGCCATCTGGATCGACCAGCCAGCAACCATCTTCTTCTACGAAAAAGAGCAAGCGAGGCGCGAGCCATCGGTTGAAAGATCGTGCAAAGTTCACGATCGAAGCAGTCCGTATTGATGGCAGGCCGATGGAGCCCAAGAAGGCCGCATACAAATTTGTACGTCAGGCTGGAGTTCTTGTTAGGGACCAAATCCCAATCATAATTGAATATTGGAATAAGCCAAAGAAGGGCGACGGTACCTTTGTTGATGAAAGATCCAAAGAAACGCTTTGGAATTTGCTGTTGGTAAATTTCACCCTTCCTCCAGAGGAGGATGAAAACAAACCGGTTATAAAGGAAAAGGTCAAAGAGTGGACTCTAAAGAAGATGGCTGACGCTTTCAAGAATCGAAGACAAAATTGAACAAATTTGTCAAAGCTCGCGAGACTCAGATTTCAAGACGCATATTATGCGAAGATAAGACCTCATGGCCAATTTGTGGCATACAAGGAAGGTGCTATAGCTACAAAGAGGTCAGAAACCAATACGCTAAATGCCCAAAAGAAGGAATATCACCAGAGGACAGGGTCAGGTGGCTACATATCTCAGAGGCCTAAGTGGGAGGAAACTGAGAAGGCCCTGCGCGACAAAGGGATCACACCCAGACACATGGGTGGGACCTACGTGCAAAGACTTGGTTCTACGGAATCGGGGCAAGGTTGGACCCAGAAACAGGATTGTGTATCTTCACAACCCTCCTTGCCAAACCCGTCACTGAACTCATCACGGCATACAAGGAAATAGCCGCTAGGACCTTCCATCCCGACAGAGAGAATGACCAGCTCACACGCGCCATCGGTAAAAAAGAACACCCTAGACATGCACGAGGCACAGGGGGTATGACGTGGAAGGATGGGTTTGCCGAGTGGAGCGACTCTTCTGATGGGCGCGCGAAAAGAAAAAGAGTGTACAGAGCGGATGACACAGATAGAACATGCACTTGTGGCGCTGCAGGCGCAAGTGAATGCACAACAGAGCCATCAAGCTACCGGCCCATCTCAGCGGCACGAAGACCCTGCATTGGAAGCTGTCGGCGGCCCAGACTCTGCGCGGACAAGCAGCGTAGCTTCCACGGAGAACATGCAGCCCACGCTTGAAATGGCGGGTCCTCGATACCCCGTGGATGAGATCACGGAGAGCAAACACTCTGAGCTGCATGTGAGATTAATGGGCTTATCCATTAAGGTGGCTGTCAGCTATGCCTTACCTCCTGTAGCTGGTGGAACTTACCACTGCCGACCGATTCCAGATGGCTATGCTATTGTCGGGGTGGATGAGGTTGTGAAGGAATATGAGGAAGCACAGCTTGACCATGCTACAGGTGAAGGGGAAACTCAACTCAAATTTGCAGTGAAAAAAACCATTCTTTGGAAGAAGGAACACATCGTGCTTCCAAATTGGAAGCCATTGGCACCCCCGCCGTCTCCGCAGCGTCAGCAGTTTGAGCCGCTTCAGCCATCTCCTGCGTGGCAGCCATCTCCGGTGCTTCAGCCATCTCCTGCGCGGCAGCCATCTCCGGCGCTTCAGCCATCTCCTCAGCGTAAGCGGAAGAGCACTGCCACGAAGAGCATCACTAGCACTGCCACAAAGAGTTCAAAAAACTACGTCCCGCAGCCTTCCCCCAAGCCATTGCCGGTTTTACCGTGGAATCGCAGCGACGAGGAGACCAATAGGATCTCGGAAGAAGAGGTCAAGAAATTCTTTGCACCTAGACAGGCCAAGCCAAAGGAGAAAATAGATCCAGCGGTGGTGGAGAAGTTTTACAAAAATCTTTTGAAACCTGAAACCCCACTTGTGCCGGACTACGAGCGCCGGATTTTGAAGGCGGATGCAAGGCGCCGTAGGGATACTGAAAGTAGCAGTCGTGCGGCACCCCAGAAAACAGTTCCCATGCTCGGAGAGCAGGAAAACCAATCATGCGCCCCGCTCCAAGTGTTCGACACACGGGACGCTCCTCCCGTAAATGATTACGAGGCAGAGCTACAAAGAAAGGCCAATGAGATGGGGATGACTTACATTGCATACTTGAACATCATGGGAGACAACTTTCCCAAATGCGATGCCAACCCCATACAGCCATGGAAGTATGGGAAGAATCTCGTCAAGAAAGAGGAGCTCAAGAATCTACCAACAAAGCTGCGAAGATTGCACAAGTGGTACCTTGATTTCTACAAGATGAGAAAGGAAGAATGGATCACGGCGCATATAAGAGATGAGATTTTCTTGTGCGGAGACGACGAGATCGACTTCAACATTCAAGACTTGCATTTTCTATTCAATCAGAAGGAACTCGACAAAGCTTCCATCAGCCTTTATTGTGTGTAAGTACTATTTCTGTATTTTCTATCTCATCTCATTGACTTCATTAATTGCATGTATATATATATATATGCTCACCATATATGTATATACTATTATGCAGGAAAAAGGTTATGGAATGCATGAAAGGAGGACCTTTTGACATTGGGTTCGTTGACCCAAATAGAGTTCATGAAGAAGTGGTAAGAACCAAACCCGGGCAAATAGAAGATTTATTGCTAAGGTCTTTACTGAGACAACAAACCAAAAGGGAAATACTATTGCCTTACAACTTCTCGTGAGTACTGTTACCCTCTCTTGTACACATTCTGTTTCGGCTTACTCGATGTTAAGTGTAACTGATGATGAGTTATGTGTGCGTAGGTTCCACTTTATTCTGCTAGTCATTCAACCTGACTCAGGAAAAGTCCTTGTTATGAACTTGTTACGAAAAGAAAAAGAGCTATGGGCAGACTTTAGAGATATGCTCCAGAGGTAATTTCAATCATATTATCGCACTAGATCGGCAACTTTCATGACAACAAGTAATTAATTACTCCTTTATCCATTTTCTTTGCCGGACAGGGTTTGGAAAAGGTTCACGGGCAGGGTCGTGGGTGAATGGTCAGAAGAACTAAAATTTGTAGACCAAAATGTAAGTAATACTAGCTAGCTAGGTCTACGTATCTCTTTGATTCTGCTTCCAATTCTATTATATCATGCTTTATTGATTATTATTTTGATTGAACTCTCTATTCTCGTAGTGCGCGCGGGGACACGGCAATAACTTATGTGGGTACTATGTTTGCGAGTTCATTCGCAACACGATATGTGCGACGGGCCAAGCCGCACTAGAACAACTTAGAGTAAGTAAACAAAGTACACAACGTTATTTTATTACCATCAATTGTGTTGAGTTTTATTCTTATATATATATTGACCCCATTCTTCATATATATTCAGATCAAACGGATGCGGGGCCAACTCCTACCATTTAACCGCATACGAGCCATTCAAGAGGAATTGGCGGGGTTCATACTTGATGAGGTCGTCACGCCTGGCGGAGAACTCTTTAGATATCCACCAAAATGAATGTTGTATATATACTTGAACGTGTTTGTCTTGTACTTGATGCTTCAACGTTTATGAAGAATACCACACAATGACGATGTTGTGTATAATAATAGTTGCTTAATTATTCATTTACTCGTATGTACCGATGATGATGTATGTGTATATCGCTCCCGATCGATTCCCCCTCCCCGTCCTCGCCGCGCCGCAGAAATACGCCCAGAACAGGGCAGGGGCAGAACTCTGCTGCCGCAGAGATTTAGGCCGTTTTCCTGCCGCGGCAGAACTCTGCCGCGGTAGAGATTTATCTCCTTTTCCTGCCGCCACACATGGATCCACCGGTGTCATTGCATGTGTGTTCTTTTTAGTAACAACCAGAGTCATTTTGCATGTGTGTTCTTTTTAGATACCACCTATGGATCCACTAGTGTCATTGCATGTGTTTTCTTTTCACAATCCACCCATGGATCCCACCAGTGTCATTTTGCATGTGTGTTCTTTTTAGTAACAACAACCAGAGTCATTTTGCATGTGTGTTCTCTACACATACCACCTATGGATCCACCAGTGTCATTGCATGTGTTCTTTTTAGTAACAACAACCAGTGTCATTGCATGTGTGCTCTCTTCAGAGACTACACATGGATCCACTAGTGTCATTGCATGTGTGTTCTTTTTACTAACAATAACAAGAGTCATTGAAATGGGTGCTCTCTTCAGAGACCACACATGGATCCACTAGTGTCATTGCATGTGTGTTCTTTTTACTAATAACAAGTGTCATCGAAATGTGTGCTCTCTTTAGAGACCACACATGCATCCACCAGTGTCATTGCATGTGTGTTCTTTTCACTAACAACAACCAGAGTCATTGCATTTGTGTTATTTTCACATACCACATATGGATCCACCAGTGTCATTGCATGTGTGCTCTTTTCACAATCCACCCATGGATCCACCAGTGTCATTGCATGTGTGTTCTCTTTAGTAACAACAACCAGAGTCATTTTGCATGTGTGTTCTTTTCACATACCACCTATGGATCCACCAGTTTCATTGAAATGTGTATTATTTTCAACTACCACCCATGGATCCACTAGTGTCATTGCATGTGTGTTCTTTTTAGTAACAACAACCAGAGTCATTTTGCATGTGTGATCTCTTCACATACCACCTATGGATCCGCCAGTGTCATTGCATGTGTGTTCTTTTTAGTAACAACAACGAGAGACATTTTGCATGTGTGTTCTTTTCACATACCACCTATGGATCCACCAGTGTCATTGCATGTGTTTTATTTTCACAATCCACCCATGGATCCCACCAGTGTCATTTTTCATGTGTGTTCTTTTTAGTAATAACAACCAAAGTCATTTTGCATGTGTGATCTCTTCACATACCACCTATGGATCCACCAGTGTCATTTCATGTGTGTTCTTTTTAGTAACAACAACTAGAGTCATTGAAATGTGTGTTCTTCTCACATACCACCTATGGATCCACCAGTGTCATTGCATGTGTGTTCATTTCACTAACAACAACTAGAGTCATTGCATGTGTGTTCTTTTCACATACCACATATGGATCCACTAGTGTGATTGAAATGTGTGTTCTCTACAGAGACCACACATGATGGAGACACATCTCCGATCAATAACCATTAGCGGGATCTGGAGATCCATAATAGCTCCCACATACTCAATGATGACTTTGTGATCGATAGAACCATTTAACATACGAAACCAATTCCCTTTGTCACGCGATATTCTACTTATCCGAGGTTTGATCGTCGGTATCTCCATACCTAGTTCTACCTCGTTACTGATAAGTACTCTTTACTCGTTCCATGATATGTCATCCCTTGTCACCTAGTCACATGCTTGCAAGCTAACTAGATGACATTCCACCGAGAGGGCCCAGAGCATATCTATCCGTCATATGGATGGACAAATCCCAATCTTGGTCCATGCGCTTCAGCACATACTTTCAGAATACCCAATGACACCTTTATAACCACCCGATTCTAAGCGGTGTTTGATGTCATCAAAGTATCCATCCGGTGATGGTGATTAACATAACCTCATGGTCGAAGGATTAGGTTACTATGCATTTGAAAAGCTTGTAGCAAAACGAACTTAATGACTTGATCTTATGCTATGCTTACTATGGGTGTGTGTCCATCACATCATTCTCCTAATGATATGATCTTGTTATTAACGACATCCAATGTCCATGATCAGGAAACCATGATCATCCATTAATCAACAAGCTAGTTTAACAAGAGGCTTACTAGGGACTCTTTTATGTTTACAAAACACACAAGTATTAATGTTTCCTGTTAATACAATTATAGCATGGGATGTAAACATTTATCATAAACTTAAAGATATAGTAATAACCACTTTATTATTGCCTCTTGGGCATATCTCCAACAGTCTCCCACTTGCACTAGAGTCAATAATCTAGTTAAAAATTTGTGCATTCAACACCTATGGCTTTCTGGTGTTGTATAGACACTATTGCTAGTGGTAAACATAATCTTCAGATCTGACACTTCCAGGTTCGTGTGTATTTGCATTTCCTTGCGTCTCTACGCATTACTCATTCTCCAATGAGATGGCATTGTATAAATTTGGTCCTTCGGTGAGACCTTTAGTTCCTTGGGATTAAATCATGTTGATACAATTTTCATACAATGTATCTTCATAGTATTATCCCGCTATGAACCACACCTAGTTTGATAACAAACTACTTGACGCAAACGCCCTCATTTGCCGCTGCAATAGCAGTCATATACTTAGCCTTTTGTTGTAGTATCTGTCACAATGTTTTAACTTTGGTACTCAACCAAATCCGTTATGGAACTTCCTTTCCATTATATTGTGCCACCCATAGTTTAAATTGAGATAAACTTAATTTGTGACAAAACTAGTATCAATGTAACAATTTACAATGAACTATTTGTCACCACTATATAAATAATATATTCTTAGTTCTTCCAAAGATCATAGGAATATCCCTACTATTGTCCAATGATCATCTTATGAGTCATTCTGGTATATGCTCATAACATTTAGAGCATAGGACATATCTGGATGTGTACATCTCAAAGAACGATTGATCAAAATATTCTTGCGATTTCACCAAGTGTCAAAACACTTGAATCTCGTGTCAACACACTTGAATCTTGATTCAGTCCATTCTGTGCGTCAAGAACCTTTCTTGTTGTTTCCATATTGAACTCATTCAACATCTTATCTATGTACATTTGGCAAAACCATATTAGCGCCTCAATCTATCCATATAGACATTGATGCCTAATTCTTGGGTTATGCCTAAGTCTTTCATCGAAATGAAATTCTTAACATGTGTCAATAAAAGATACATCATTTCTAATCAACAACATGTCTTTCACATAATGTATTAGAAATATGTCTTAGGCTCCCACTTAATTTCTTGCAAAATGCAAACATCTTCATCGTCTCTGATGAAATTAAACCTTTTAACGGTTTCATCACGGTGAAGATTCCAACTCCGCGATGCTCACTTCAACCATTGAAGTTTTGCATACTCTTTTAGCATCCTTTGAATTAACAAAACCCTTTGGATCGTGTCATGGACACATCCTAGGTAACCATTCTATTAGAAGAACTTGTTTTGTTTGTTCAACTACCATATACCAAAATATATGTAGTGGTTGCTACATTAATCCGTCCAGACTAAATATCGCTATGAAAGATCAAATCTTATCATAGTCAATTCCTTGAACATTGTCATAAACTCTTTCCGACATGTCGACTATTTCATAGATGTGAAACATCCTTGTCTATTTCTTTATAGATCCATATACGATTGTAAGGTCTTGCACCTTTCCAGAGGGTCTTTCAAATTCAAAGCTTGATTTCTCGTGTATGGAATTATCACGGATTTTATGGCTTCAAGCCACTTAACGAAGTCAGGGCCCATCATTGATTATTTGCATGTAGTCGGTTCATCATTGTCAAACAACAATGATTTAACTCTCAAGTCTTGGCATTTGATTACTTACCCGACCTACTTGGTTCAATAGGAACTTAGATCCCCATGACCACATCCTTTGAGGCACGTGAGCCATGAGCAATGTTGCTGCCTCCGGGACACTTACCGACGCTGCGCAACTCAGGACATATTAGCCAAGGTTCAACAACCTTGTCAAAGTTCTATTGTCCTCCCACTTAACTTTTCACCAAAAATTCCTTCTCAAGAAACTCGACATTCTAAGTGAAAAACACTTTTGTCTTCGGTGTTATGGAGGAATACCCAATGGTTATTCGAAATAACCTACAAAGACATGCTCATCCGACTTTGGTTATAAACATTTTACTTATGCCTAGCATACCAAAAAATTAAGAAAGGACAACCTGGGTTTTATCCCAAACCATGACTTATGGTGTCATTTCAACGGATCATGATGGAGCTCTTTTCAGTGTAAAAGCGGTAGTCGCTAAAGCTTTAATCTTTAAAATATAATGGCAGTTTTATAAATGACACCTTTGATCTTACCATGTCAAACAAGGTTTCATTACATATCTCGAACACTCCATACTCCTAGGGTGTTTTGGGAAATGCAAATCCATGGAACGATTCCTCAAATCTTAGGTGTTTTGCTAAACTTGTAACTCAAACATCTTTCTTTATGATCCAATCATAATTTTTTTATTTTCTTGTTACAATGATTTTCCACTTCATCTTGAAAGTCTTTGAACATTTTTCAAATGTTTCATACTTCTTCCTTATTGAGTAAGTATATACATATACTCACTCAAATCTTCGGAGAAAACATATGAAGTTGAAATCCATCGCCCACGACTACACATAATGGACTATATACATCAATATGTACAAATTCCAATCAATTAGTCGTCCGTTCCTCTTTTGGCCTACGAACGGAGTTTTAATTATCTCCAGGAAAGTATCACAAGCGTCATTTGATCAAAATCAAAGACTCCAAAAATCCATCAACATGGAGTTTCTTCATGTATCCCTAATATAATTTAAAAGGTGATGTCACTTCGCAAGTGATCTTTCAATCATTTGTCTTGCGACATTTTAGCATTAGTTCTATGGTCGTTATTTCTCCAACCAGACTTGTATATCATCCATCTATTATGGAATACGGTAATTATTTGAACAACCTTTTGTCGTCATAATACCTGATCAAAATAACAATTATTGAAACAAATCTTGAAGGCAAGCTTTGATGTTAACGAGCAACACAACAACCCTTTGTTTGTTTTCGATGAACATCATCACATATTCTCTTGCTAGTTACTTAGGCCATTGCAGTTCATGAATTGTGTTGTCCTGTATGACACTCCATGCCAACCAATTCGGTATCCAATACCGCAGAACCACATTGTTTAACAACCAAGGAATACAGCCATAACATGTATCTTCTATATACCTAAGTTGGATATCTCCAATCTTTTCTTTTCTGCCAAATATTTTATAGATTCTCTTTCAACAATTCCTTTTCTTTTAAAAGAATCTATCAACATCAATAGTGGTGTCATTCACATGACACATAGTACAAAGTGTGTATAGTCAAATACTAATACCTTTGAACTTGCACTTTGAAGTGGATCACCTTCATCAAATGTTTGGCATTCTTTCAAAATTCCATTCTTTAGTAATCTTTTAGTGTAGTAAACATTTTACTTACATCTTCTATTCATCCTTATCATGACAATTTTCATGATCAAGCTGCTATAGCTTATAAAGGTGAATTATAGTATAATGTTTCTTTTCCAAAACCTTTTGGAGGATTAGGACGACTAGCGTCTCCAACCTTCACAAATTCTCATCAAATATGAGGACATATACTCTATCATGTTGTAACCAATACATTGTTTTAGATATCGCAATACCTTTCAAATATGATGGTTTCTGAAACATTGCTTTCAGCTCTTAGATAAACTTGATATTAAAAACAATCTTTTGAGTATCAAGAATCATGGAGGCAAACATGATACATTAGATACTAACACTGGAATTGTTACTCTTGATTTAATACTGTTTATTAAACTTCACAGAGTAAACAGAATTTGCTGAAAGTTTGCAACAATACTTTTAAACTTTAGATTGACACTCAAAACAATACGATACCAGTTCGTAAAGAAAATATCCAGAATTTCTATAGTTCCACTATCTCAACTATAACTAAGCGTAAGGTGGTGAATGGATACCAATGACTATAACAAACTATGCAAATTCACTTTGATTGTGTTTATGATAAATTGAGTTTGACTAATCTAAATTACAAATGAACTCCCACTCAAAACAACATCCCTCAAGTTGTTTTAGTGATTACACGAACCAAATCCACTACACCAAGTCCGATCATCACGTGAGATGATGTAGTTTTAAAGGCGAACAATCAACATGTTCATCATATCAACCATATGACTCATGCTTTACCTTTCGGTATTCCGTGTTCCGAGACCATGTCTGTACATGCTAGGCTCGTCAAGGTTAACCTTAGTATCCGCATGTGCAAATCTGGCTTGCACTCGTCGTATACACACGTAGAATCTATCACACCCGATCATCACGAGATGCTTCGAAACGACGAGTCTTAGCAACGGTGCCTACTAAGGACGAACACTTTATTACTTGATATTTAGTGAGAGGGATCATCTTATAATGCTACCGTCGCGATCTAAGCAATACAAGATGCATAAAGAATTAACATCACAGGCAATTCATAATTAGTGTGATATGATATGGCCCTTTCTTCTTATGCCTTTGATCTCCATCTCCAAAGCACGGACATGATCTCCATCATCACCAGCATTGTGTCAAGGTCAGTGGTGCCGCTTCATGGTTGTCCATCATCACTAGAAACTATTACAACTACTTGGAATAAAGCTATTACAAGATGAATAGACACGCAGGTCTTAACAGAATTAAAGACAACCATTAGGCTCACGCGGTTGCCATATTACAACAAGGATCATTGCATACATCAAATATAATCACAATCACATGATGGCCATATCACATCACAAAACCCTGCAAAAACAAGTTACGCCTCTAATTTTCTTTGCATGTTTACGTGGTATGGGGCTTTCGAATAAGAACGGATCTTACCTCTGGCCTGAACCACAACGTTGATACAAGTGCTATCAAGTGCAAAGTCTAGATTGGATCTATACTATGATGGGAGAGACAGACACCCGCAAAGCCACTTGTGCAATACGAGTTACACGTCAACTGTGGAGCAAGTCTCATGTGCGATGACATGTAAGGTTAGCCCGAGCCGCTTCATCCCACCATACCGCAAGATGCAAAGTACACAAAGCAAAAGACGGCACGAGCACCAACGCCCACAAAACCATTGTGTTCTACTCGTGCAACAGATCTACGCATAGACACGGCTCTAATACCACTGATGGGTTCGTAGCATGGAAAACAAAAAAAATCTACCACAAGAACGAACAAAACCCAGACCTAATCTAGATAAAAGCCAAGATCTAATCTATTAGACATGTGCAACGAGATAGATCTGTACTAACCCTTGTAGACCCGAAAGCGTTACGAGATCGGATCTCATGGTTGATGTAGTCGATCACTTGTCGATCTCAAGATCGAGTAGACGATCCTTCCGGCGCCACGTTCCGGCAGCGCTTCTGCAGTCAGTCACACGTGCGGAGTCAAAGCAGACCTTCCTCTCCCCATTCCAGCAAGCAACGGAGGTAGTAGATCTCTCCACGGAATCCAGCAGCACGACGGCGTGGTGGTGGTGCTGGAGTAGAGAATTCTGCAGGGCTTCGCCTAAGCCAGAGCAAAGGGAAGGAGGAGGAGAGAGGCAACTTGAGATCTAGAGAATAGAAGGGGCAAGGGGGTTTGTGCCTCCACCCCTCTATTTAAAGGAGGGAGGCGCCATGGGGAGGTGGAGTCCTTGTAGGACTCCCCTCTCCCTTGACCGGCGGATCAAGGAGGTGGGGGGAGAGTCCTACTCCCCCACGAATCCTTGTCTTACCCCACAAGGATTCCTTGATCCTTTCTTGGTTTTCAAGTAAACTCCAAGAAATCTTCTAGAACCTTCCGGAACATTCCGAAACCTTCTAGAATCCCCATACAAATACTCCGGAACATTTCCTAACTTAGAAAATGATCCCCAATATATGAATCTTATTCCCAGACAATTCCGGATCTCCTCGTGATGTCCCGGATCCAATCCGAGACTGCGAACAACATTCGGTCTCCAACGCACATTCCATATCTACTTAAAACAACTTCGAACCTTAAGTGTGTCACCCTATGGTTCATGAACATGTAGACATGATGGAGACACATCTCCGATCAATAACCATTAGCGGGATCTGGAGATCCATAACAGCTCCCACATACTCAACGATGACTTTGTGATTAATAGAACCATTTAACATACGAAACCAATTCCCTTTGTCACGCGATATTCTACTTATCCGAGGTTTGATCGTCGGTATCTCCATACCTAGTTCTACCTCGTTACTGATAAGTACTCTTTACTCGTTCCATGATATGTCATCCCTTGTGACCTAGTCACATGCTTGCAAGCTAACTAGATGACATTCCACCGAGAGGGCCCAGAGCATATCTATCCGTCATATGGATGGACAAATCCCAATCTTGGTCCATGCGCTTCAACACATACTTTCAGAATACCCAATCACACCTTTATAACCACCCGATTCTGAGCGGTGTTTGATGTCATCAAAGTATCCATCCGGTGATGGTGATTAACATAACCTCATGGTCGAAGGATTAGGTTACTATGCATTTGAAAAGCTTGTAGCAAAACGAACTTAATGACTTGATCTTATGCTATGCTTACTATGGGTGTGTGTCCATCACATCATTCTCCTAATGATATGATCTTGTTATTAACGACATCCAATGTCCATGATCAGGAAACCATGATCATCCATTAATCAACAAGCTAGTTTAACAAGAGGCTTACTAGGGACACTTTTATGTTTACAAAACACACAAGTATTAATGTTTCCTGTTAATACAATTATAGCATGGGATGTAAACATTTATCATAAACTTAAAGATATAATAATAACCACTTTATAATTGCCTCTTGGGCATATCTCCAATAGTGTGTTCTTTTCACATACCACCTATGGATCCACCAGTGTCATTGCATGTGTTTTTTCTTTTCACAATCCACCCAAGGATCCCACCAGTGTCATTTGGCATGTGTGTTCTTTTTAGCAACAACAACCAGAGTCATTTTGCATGTGTGTTCTCTTCACATACCACCTATGGATCCACCAGTGTCATTGCATGTGTGTTCTCTTCACAATCCACCAATGTATCCACCAGTGTCATTACATCTATGTTATTTTTAGTAACAACAACCAGAGTCATTTTGCATGTGTGTTCTTTTCACATACCATCTATGGATCCACCAGTGTCATTGCATGTGTGTTCTTTTCACAATCCACCCATGGATCCACCAGTGTCATTGCATGGGTGTTCTTTTTAGTAACAACAACCAGAGTCATTTTGCATGTGTTTTCTTCTCACATACCACCTATGGATCCACCAGTGTCATTGCATGTGTGTTCTTTTCACTAACAACAACCAGAGTCATTGCATGTGTGTTCTTTTCACATACCACATATGGATCCACCAGTGTCATTGAAATGTGTGTTCTCTACAGAGACCACACATGGATCCACCAGTGTCATTGCATGTGTGTTCTTTTTAGTAACAACAACCAGTCATTTTGCATGTATGTTATTTTCACAAACCACCTACGGATCCACCAGTGTCATTGCATGTGTATTCTTTTTAGTAACAACAACCAGAGTCATTGAAATGTGTGTTCTTCTCACATACCACCTATGGATCCACCAATGTCATTGAAATGTGTATTATTTTCACAATCCACCCATGGATCCACCAGTGTCATTGCATGTGTGTTCTTTTTAGTAACAACTAGAGTCATTTTGCATGTGTGATCTCTTCACATACCACCTATTGATCCACCAGTGTCATTGCATGTGTGTTCTTTTCACAATCCACCCATGGATCCACCAGTGTCATTGCATGTGTGTTCTTTTTAGTAACAACAACCAGAGTCATTTTGCATGTGTGTTCTTCTCACATACCACCTATGGATCCACCAGTGTCATTGCATGTGTGTCCTTTTTAGTAACAACAACCAGTCATTTTGCATGTGTGTTCATTTCACATACCACCTATGGATCCACCAGTGTCATTGCATGCGTGTTCTCTTCCCAATCAACCTATGGATCCACCAGTGTCATTGCATGTGTGTTCTTTTTAGTAACAACAACCAGTGTCATTGCATGTGTGTTCTCTTCACATACCACCTATGGATCCACTAGTGTCATTGAAATGTGTATTATTTTCACAATCCACCTATGGATCCACCGGTGTCATTGCATAATTGTTCTTTTTAGTATCAACAACAAGAGTCATTGAAATGTGTGCTGTCTTCAGAGACAACACATGGATCCACCAGTGTCATTGCATGTGTGTTGTTTTTAGTAACAACAACCAGAGTCATTTTGCATGTGCCTTCTTCTCACATACCACGTATGGATCCACCAGTGTCATTGCATGTGTGTTCTCTTCACTATCCACCTATGGATCCACCAGTGTAATTGCATGTGTGTTCTTTTTAGTAACAACAACCAGAGTCATTTTGCATGTGTGTTCTTTTCACAAACCACCTACGGATCCACAAGTGTCATTGCATGTGTGTTCTTTTCACAATCCACCCATGGATCCACCAGTGTCATTGCATGTGTGTTCTTTTCAGTAACAACAACCAGAGTCATTTTGCATGTGTGTTCTTCTCACATACCACCTATGGATCCACCAGTGTCATTGCATGTGTGTTCTTTTCACTAACAACAACCAGAGTCATTGCATGTGTGTTCTTTTCACATACCACATATGGATCCACCAGTGTCATTGCATGTGTGCTCTTTTCACAATCCACCCATGGATCCACCACTGTCATTGCATGTGTGTTCTTTTAAGTAACAACAACCAGTGTCATTGCATGTGTGTTCTCTTCACATACCACCTATGGATCCACTAGTGTCATTGAAATGTGTATTATTTTCACAATCCACCTATTGATCCACCGGTGTCATTGCATGTTTGTTCTTTTTAGTATCAATAACCAGAGTCATTTGGCATATGTGATCTCTTCACATACCAGCTATGGATCCACCAGTGTCATTGCATGTGTGTTCTTTTTAGTAACGACAACCAGAGTCATTGATATGTGTGTTCTTCTCACATACCACGTATGGATCCACCAGTGTCATTGCATGTGTGTGCATTTCACTAACAACAACCAGAGTCATTGCATGTGTGTTCATTTCACATACCACATATGGATCCACCAGTGTGATTGAAATGTGTGTTCTCTACAAAGACCACACATGGATCCACCAGTTTCATTGCATGTGTGTTCTTTTTAGTAACAACTAGAGTCATTTTGCATGTGTGTTCTTTTCACATACCACATATGGATCCACCAGTGTCATTGCACGTGTGTTCTTTTCACAATCCACCCATGGATCCACCGGTGTCATTGCATGTGTGTTCTTTTTAGTAACAACCAGAGTCATTTTGCATGTGTGTTCTTTTCACATACCACCAATGGATCCACCAGTGTCATTACATCTGTGTTATTTTTAGTAACAACAACCAGAGTCATTTGGCATGTGTGTTAATTTCACATACCACCTATGGATCCACCAGTGTCATTGCATGTGTGTTCTTTTCACAATCCACCCATGGATCGACCAGTGTCATTGCATGGGTGTTCTTTTTAGTAACAACAACCAGAGTCATTTTGCATGTGTTTTCTTCTCACATACCACCTATGGATCCACCAGTGTCATTGCATGTGTGTTCTTTTCACTAACAACAACCAGAGTCATTACATGTGTGTGCTTTTCACATACCACATATGGATCCACCAGTGTCATTGAAATGTGTGTTCTCTACAGAGACCACACATGGATCCACCAGTGTCATTGCATGTGTGTTCTTTTTAGTAACAACAACCAGAGTCATTTTGCATGTGTGTTCTTCTCACATACCACCTATGGATCCACCAGTGTCATTGCATGTGTGTCCTTTTTAGTAACAACAACCAGTCATTTTGCATGTGTGTTCATTTCACATACCACCTATGGATCCACCAGTGTCATTGCATGCGTGTTCTCTTCCCAATCCACCTATGGATCCACCAGTGTCATTGCATATGTGTTCTTTTTAGTAACAACAACCAGTGTCATTGCATGTGTGTTCTCTTCAGAGACCACACATGGATCCACCAGTGTCATTGCATGTGTGTTCTTTTTACTAACAACAACAAGAGTCATTGAAATGTGTGCTGTCTTCAGAGACAACACATGGATCCACCAGTGTCATTGCATGTGTGTTGTTTTTAGTAACAACAACCAAAGTCATTTTGCATGTGCCTTCTTCTCACATACCACGTATGGATCCACCAGTGCCATTGCATGTGTGTTATCTTCACAATCCACCTATGGATCCACCAGTGTAATTGCATGTGTGTTCTTTTTAGTAACAACAACCAGAGTCATTTTGCATGTGTGTTCTTTTAACAAACCACCTACGGATCCACAAGTGTCATTACATGTGTGTTCTTTTCACAATCCACCCATGGATCCACCAGTGTCATTGCATGTGTGTTCTTTTCAGTAACAACAACCAGAGTCATTTTGCATGTGTGTTCTTCTCACATACCACCTATGGATCCACCAGTGTCATTGCATGTGTGTTCTTTTCACTAACAACAACCAGAGTCATTGCATGTGTGTTCTTTTCACATACCACATATGGATCCACCAGTGTCATTGCATGTGTGCTCTTTTCACAATCCACCCATGGATCCACCAATGTCATTGCATGTGTGTTCTTTTTAGTAACAACAACCAGTGTCATTGCATGTGTGTTCTCTTCACATACCACCTATGGATCCACTAGTGTCATTGAAATGTGTATTATTTTCACAATCCACCTATGGATCCACCGGTGTCATTGCATGTGTGTTCTTTTTAGTATCAACAACCAGAGTCATTTGGCATATGTGATCTCTTCACATACCAGCTATGGATCCACCAGTGTCATTGCATGTGTGTTCTTTTTAGTAACGACAACCAGAGTCATTGATATGTGTGTTCTTCTCACATACCACGTATGGATCCACCAGTGTCATTGCATGTGTGTGCATTTCACTAACAACAACCAGAGTCATTGCATGTGTGTTCATTTCACATACCACATATGGATCCACCAGTGTGATTGAAATGTGTGTTCTCTACAAAGACCACACATGGATCCACCAGTGTCATTGCATGTGTGTTCTTTTTAGTAACAACTAGAGTCATTTTGCATGTGTGTTCTTTTCACATACCACATATGGATCCACCAGTGTCATTGCGTGTGTTCTTTTCACAATCCACCCATGGATCCACCGGTGTCATTGCATGTGTGTTCTTTTTAGTAACAACCAGAGTCATTTTGCATGTGTGTTCTTTTCACATACCACCAATGGATCCACCAGTGTCATTACATCTGTGTTATTTTTAGTAACAACAACCAGAGTCATTTGGCATGTGTGTTCTTTTCACATACCACCTATGGATCCACCAGTGTCATTGCATGTGTGTTCTTTTCACAATCCACCCATGGATCGACCAGTGTCATTGCATGGGTGTTCTTTTTAGTAACAACAACCAGAGTCATTTTGCATGTGTTTTCTTCTCACATACCACCTATGGATCCACCAGTGTCATTGCATGTGTGTTCTTTTCACTAACAACAACCAGAGTCATTACATGTGTGTTCTTTTCACATACCACATATGGATCCACCAGTGTGATTGAAATGTGTTCTATCTTCAGAGACCACACATGGATCCACCAGTGTCATTGCATGTGTGTTCTTTTTAGTAACAACAACCAGAGTCATTTTGCATGTGTGTTCTTCTCACATACCACCTATGGATCCACCAGTGTCATTGCATGTGTGTCCTTTTTAGTAACAACAACCAGTCATTTTGCATGTGTGTTCATTTCACATACCACCTATGGATCCACCAGTGTCATTGCATGCGTGTTCTCTTCCCAATCCACCTATGGATCCACCAGTGTCATTGCATATGTGTTCTTTTTAGTAACAACAACCAGTGTCATTGCATGTGTGTTCTCTTCAGAGACCACACATGGATCCACCAGTGTCATTGCATGTGTGTTCTTTTTACTAACAACAACAAGAGTCATTGAAATGTGTGCTGTCTTCAGAGACAACACATGGATCCACCAGTGTCATTGCATGTGTGTTGTTTTTAGTAACAACAACCAGAGTCATTTTGCATGTGCCTTCTTCTCACATACCACGTATGGATCCACCAGTGTCGTTGCATGTGTGTTCTCTTCACAATCCACCTATGGATCCACCAGTGTAATTGCATGTGTGTTCTTTTTAGTAACAACAACCAGAGTCATTTTGCATGTGTGTTCTTTTAACAAACCACCTACGGATCCACAAGTGTCATTGCATGTGTGTTCTTTTCACAATCCACCCATGGATCCACTAGTGTCATTGCATGTGTGTTCTTTTCAGTAACAACAACCAGAGTCATTTTGCATGTGTGTTCTTCTCACATACCACCTATGGATCCACCAGTGTCATTGCATGTGTGTTCTTTTCACTAACAACAACCAGATTCATTGCATGTGTGTTCTCTTCACATACCACCTATGGATCCACTAGTGTCATTGAAATGTGTATTATTTTCACAATCCACCTATGGATCCACCGGTGTCATTGCATGTGTGTTCTTTTTAGTATCAACAACCAGAGTCATTTGGCATATGTGATCTCTTCACATACCAGCTATGGATCCACCAGTGTCATTGCATGTGTGTTCTTTTTAGTAACGACAACCAGAGTCATTGATATGTGTGTTCTTCTCACATACCACGTATGGATCCACCAGTGTCATTGCATGTGTGTGCATTTCACTAACAACAACCAGAGTCATTGCATGTGTGTTCATTTCACATACCACATATGGATCCACCAGTGTGATTGAAATGTGTGTTCTCTACAAAGACCACACATGGATCCACCAGTGTCATTGCATGTGTGTTCTTTTTAGTAACAACTAGAGTCATTTTGCATGTGTGTTCTTTTCACATACCACATATGGATCCACCAGTGTCATTGCACGTGTGTTCTTTTCACAATCCACCCATGGATCCACCGGTGTCATTGCATGTGTGTTCTTTTTAGTAACAACCAGAGTCATTTTGCATGTGTGTTCTTTTCACATACCACCAATGGATCCACCAGTGTCATTACATCTGTGTTATTTTTAGTAACAACAACCAGAGTCATTTGGCATGTGTGTTCTTTTCACATACCACCTATGGATCCACCAGTGTCATTGCATGTGTGTTCTTTTCACAATCCACCCATGGATCGACCAGTGTCATTGCATGGGTGTTCTTTTTAGTAACAACAACCAGAGTCATTTTGCATGTGTTTTCTTCTCACATACCACCTATGGATCCACCAGTGTCATTGCATGTGTGTTCTTTTCACTAACAACAACCAGAGTCATTACATGTGTGTTCTTTTCACATACCACATATGGATCCACCAGTGTCATTGAAATGTGTGTTCTCTACAGAGACCACACATGGATCCACCAGTGTCATTGCATGTGTGTTCTTTTTAGTAACAACAACCAGAGTCATTTTGCATGTGTGTTCTTCTCACATACCACCTATGGATCCACCAGTGTCATTGCATGTGTGTCCTTTTTAGTAACAACAACCAGTCATTTTGCATGTGTGTTCATTTCACATACCACCTATGGATCCACCAGTGTCATTGCATGCGTGTTCTCTTCCCAATCCACCTATGGATCCACCAGTGTCATTGCATATGTGTTCTTTTTAGTAACAACAACCAGTGTCATTGCATGTGTGTTCTCTTCAGAGACCACACATGGATCCACCAGTGTCATTGCATGTGTGTTCTTTTTACTAACAACAACAAGAGTCATTGAAATGTGTGCTGTCTTCAGAGACAACACATGGATCCACCGGTGTCATTGCATGTGTGTTGTTTTTAGTAACAACAACCAGAGTCATTTTGCATGTGCCTTCTTCTCACATACCACGTATGGATCCACCAGTGTCGTTGCATGTGTGTTCTCTTCACAATCCACCTATGGATCCACCAGTGTAATTGCATGTGTGTTCTTTTTAGTAACAACAACCAGAGTCATTTTGCATGTGTGTTCTTTTAACAAACCACCTACGGATCCACAAGTGTCATTGCATGTGTGTTCTTTTCACAATCCACCCATGGATCCACTAGTGTCATTGCATGTGTGTTCTTTTCAGTAACAACAACCAGAGTCATTTTGCATGTGTGTTCTTCTCACATACCACCTATGGATCCACCAGTGTCATTGCATGTGTGTTCTTTTCACTAACAACAACCAGAGTCATTGCATGTGTGTTCTTTTCACATACCACATATGGATCCACCAGTGTCATTGCATGTGTGCTCTTTTCACAATCCACCCATGGATCCACCAATGTCATTGCATGTGTGTTCTTTTTAGTAACAACAACCAGTGTCATTGCATGTGTGTTCTCTTCACATACCACCTATGGATCCACTAGTGTCATTTAAATGTGTATTATTTTCACAATCCACCTATGGATCCACCGGTGTCATTGCATGTGTGTTCTTTTTAGTATCAACAACCAGAGTCATTTGGCATATGTGATCTCTTCACATACCAGCTATGGATCCACCAGTGTCATTGCATGTGTGTTCTTTTTAGTAACGACAACCAGAGTCATTGATATGTGTGTTCTTCTCACATACCACGTATGGATCCACCATTGTCATTGCATGTGTGTGCATTTCACTAACAACAACCAGAGTCATTGCATGTGTGTTCATTTCACATACCACATATGGATCCACCAGTGTGATTGAAATGTGTGTTCTCTACAAAGACCACACATGGATCCACCAGTGTCATTGCATGTGTGTTCTTTTTAGTAACAACTAGAGTCATTTTGCATGTGTGTTCTTTTCACATACCACATATGGATCCACCAGTGTCATTGCATGTGTGTTCTTTTCACAATCCACCTATGGATCCACCGGTGTCATTGCATGTGTGTTCTTTTCAGTAACAACCAGAGTCTTGTTGCATGTGTGTTCTTTTCACATACCACCAATGGATCCACCAGTGTCATTACATCTGTGTTATTTTTAGTAACAACCAGAGTCATTTTGCATGTGTGTTCTTTTCACATACCACCTATGGATCCACCAGTGTCATTGCATGTGTGTTCTTTTCACAATCAACCCTTGGATCGACCAGTGTCATTGCATGGGTGTTCTTTTTAGTAACAACAACCAGTCATTTTGCATGTGTTTTCTTCTCACATACCACCTATGGATCCACCAGTGTCATTGCATGTGTGTTCTTTTCACTAACAACAACCAGAGTCATTGCATGTGTGTTCTTTTCACATACCACATATGGATCCACCAGTGTCATTGAAATGTGTGTTCTCTACAGAGACCACACATGGATCCACCAGTGTCATTGCATGTGTGTTCTTTTTAGTAACAACAACCAGAGTTATTTTGCATGTGTGTTCATTTCACATACCACCTATGGATCCACCAGTGTCATTGCATGCGTGTTCTCTTCCCAATCCACCTATGGATCCACCAGTGTCATTGCATGTGTGTTCTTTTTAGTAACAACAACCAGTGTCATTGCATGTGTGTTCTCTTCAGAGACCACACATGGATCCACCAGTGTCATTGCATGTGTGTTCTTTTTACTAACAACAACAAGAGTCATTGAAATGTGTGCTGTCTTCAGAGACAACACATGGATCCACCAGTGTCATTGCATGTGTGTTGTTTTTAGTAACAACAACCAGAGTCATTTTGCATGTGCCTTCTTCTCACATACCACGTATGGATCCACCAGTGTCATTGCATGTGTGTTCTCTTCACAATCCACCTATGGATCCACCATGGTAATTGCATGTGTGTTCTTTTTAGTAACAACAACCAGAGTCATTTTGCATGTGTGTTCTTTTCACAAACCACCTATGGATCCACAAGTGTCATTGCATGTGTGTTCTTTTCACAATCCACCCATGGATCCACCAGTGTCATTGCATGTGTGTTCTTTTCAGTAACAACAACCAGAGTCATTTTGCATGTGTGTTCTTCTCACATACCACCTATGGATCCACCAGTGTCATTGCATGTGTGTTCTTTTCACTAACAACAACCAGAGTCATTGCATGTGTGTTCTTTTCACATACCACATATGGATCCACCAGTGTCATTGCTTGTGTGCTCTTTTCACAATCCACCCATGGATCCACCAGTGTCATTGCATGTGTGTTCTTTTTAGTAACAACAACCAGTGTCATTGCATGTGTGTTCTCTTCACATACCACCTATGGATCCACTAGTGTCATTGAAATCTGTATTATTTTCACAATCCACCTATGGATCCACCGGTGTCATTGCATGTGTGTTCTTTTTAGTATCAACAACCAGAGTCATTTGGCATATGTGATCTCTTCACATACCATCTATGGATCCACCAGTGTCATTGCATGTGTGTTCTTTTTAGTAACGACAACCAGAGTCGTTGATATGTGTGTTCTTCTCACATACCACGTATGGATCCACCAGTGTCATTGCATGTGTGTGCATTTCACTAACAACAACCAGAGTCATTGCATGTGTGTTCATTTCACATACCACATATGGATGCACCAGTGTGATTGAAATGTGTGTTCTCTACAAAGACCACACATGGATCCACCAGTGTCATTGCATGTGTGTTCTTTTTAGTAACAACTAGAGTCATTTTGCATGTGTGTTCTTTTCACATACCACATATGGATCCACCAGTGTCATTGCATGTGTGTTCTTTTCACAATTGACCCATGGATCCACCGGTGTCATTGCATGTGTGTTCTTTTTAGTAACAACCAGAGTCATTTTGCATGTGTGTTCTTTTCACATACCACCAATGGATCCACCAGTGTCATTACATCTGTGTTATTTTTAGTAACAACAACCAGAGTCATTTTGCATGTGTGTTCTTTTCACATACCACCTATGGATCCACCAGTGTCATTGCATGTGTGTTCTTTTCACAATCCACCCATGGATCGACCAGTGTCATTGCATGGGTGTTCTTTTTAGTAACAACAACCAGAGTCATTTTGCATGTGTTTTCTTCTCACATACCACGTATGGATGCACCAGTGTCATTGCATGTGTGTTCATTTCACTAACAACAACTAGAGTCATTGCATGTGTGTTCTTTTCACATACCACATATGGATCCACCAGTGTCATTGAAATGTGTGTTCTCTACAGAGACCACACATGGATCCACCAGTGTCATTGCATGTTTGTTCTTTTTAGTAACAACAACGAAAGTCATTTTGCATGTGTGTTCTTCTCACATACCACCTATGGATCCACCAGTGTCATTGCATGTGTGTTCTTTTTAGTAACAACAACCAGTCATTTTGCATGTGTGTTCATTTCAAATACCCCCTATGGATCCACCAGTGTCATTGCATGCGTGTTCTCTTCACAATCCACCTATGGATCCACCAGTGTCATTGCATGTGTGTTCTTTTTAGTAACAACAACCAGTGTCATTGCATGTGTGTTCTCTTCAGAGACCACACGTGGATCCACCAGTGTCATTGCATGTGTGTTCTTTTTACTAACAACAACAAGAGTCATTGAAATGTGTGCTATCTTCAGAGACAACACATGGATCCAGCAGTGTCATTGCATGTGTGTTATTTTTGGTAACAACAACCAGAGTCATTTTGCATGTGTCTTCTTCTCACATACCACGTATGGATCCACCAGTGTCATTGCATGTGTGTTCTCTTCACAATCCACCTATGGATCCACCAGTGTAATTGCATGTGTGTTCTTTTTAGTAACAACAACAAGAGTCATTTTGCATGTGTGTTCTTTTCACAAACCACCTATGGATCCACCAGTGTCATTGCATGTGTGTTCTTTTCACAATCCACCCATGGATCCACCAGTGTCATTGCATGGGTGTTCTTTTTAGTAACAACAACCAGAGTCATTTTGCATGTGTGTTCTTCTCACATACCACCTATGGATCCACCAGTGTCATTGCATGTGTGTTCTTTTCACTAACAACAACCAGAGTCATTGCATGTGTGTTCTTTTCACATACCACATATGGATCCATCAGTGTCATTGCATGTGTGCTCTTTTCACAATCCACCCATGGATCCACCAGTGTCATTGCATGTGTGTTCTTTTTAGTACCAACAACCAGTGTCATTGCATGTGTGTTATCTTCACATACCACCTATGGATCCACTTGTGTCATTGAAATGTGTATTATTTTCACAATCCACCTATGGATCCACCAGTGTCATTGCATGTGTGTTCTTTTTAGTAACAACAACCAGAGTCATTTGGCATGTGTGATATCTTCACATACCAGCTATGGATCCACCAGTGTCATTGCATGTGTGTTCTTTTTAGTAACGACAAGCAGAGTCATTGATATGTGTGTTCTTCTCACATACCACGTATGGATGCACCAGTGTCATTGCATGTGTGTTCATTTCACTAACAACAACTAGAGTCATTGCATGTGTGTTCATTTCACATACCACATATGGATCCACCAGTGTGATTGAAATGTGTGTTCTCTACAAAGACCACACATGGATCCACCAGTGTCATTGCATGTGTGTTCTTTTTAGTAACAACCAGAGTCATTTTGCATGTGTGTTCTTTTCACATACCACATATGGATCCACCAGTGTCATTGCATGTGTGTTCTTTTCACAATCCACCCATGGATCCACCGGTGTCATTGCATGTGTGTTATTTTTAGTGACAACTAGAGTCATTTTGCATGTGTGTTATTTTTACATACCACCTATGGATCCACCAGTGTCATTGCATGTGTTTTCTTTTCACAATCCACCCATGGATCCCACCAATGTCATTTTGCATGAGTGTTCTTTTTAGTAACAACCAGAGTCATTTTGTATGTGTGTTCTCTTCACATACCACCAATGGATCCACCAGTGTCATTACATCTGTGTTATTTTTAGTAACAACAACCAGGTCATTTTGCATGTGTGTTCTTTTCACATACCACCTATGGATCCACCAGTGTCATTGCATGTGTGTTCTTTTCACAATCCACCCATGGATCCACCAGTGTCATTGCATAGGTGTTCTTTTTAGTAACAACAACCTGAGTCATTTTGCATGTGTGTTCTTCTCACATACCACCTATGGATCCACCAGTGTCATTGCATGTGTGTTCTTTTCACTAACAACAACCAGAGTCATTGCATGTGTGTTCTTTTCACATACCACATATGTATCCACCAGTGTCATTGAAATGTGTGTTCTCTACAGAGACCACACATGGATCCACCAGTGTCATTGCATGTGTGTTCTTTTTAGTAACAACAACCAGAGTCATTTTGCATGTGTGTTCTTCTCACATACCACCTATGGATCCACCAGTGTCATTGCATGTGTGTTCTTTTTAGTAACAACAACCAGTGTCATTGCATGTGTGTTCTCTTCAGAGACCACACATGGATCCACCAGTGTCATTGCATGTGTGTTCTTTTTACTAACAACAACAAGAGTCATTGAAATGTGTGCTGTCTTCAGAGACAACACATGGATCCACCAGTGTCATTGCATGTGTGTTGTTTTTAGTAACAACAACCAGAGTCATTTTGCATGTGTCTTCTTCTCACATACCACGTATGGATCCACTAGTGTCATTGCATGTGTGTTCTCTTCACAATCCACCTATGGATCCACCAGTGTAATTGCATGTGTGTTCTTTTTAGTAACAACAACCAGAGTCATTTTGCATGTGTGTTCTTTTCACAAACCACCTATGGATCCACCAGTGTCATTGCATGTGTGTTCTTTTCACAATCCACCCATGGATCCACCAGTGTCATTGCATGTGTGTTCTTTTTAGTAATAACAACCAGAGTCATTTTGCATGTGTGTTCTTCTCACATACCACCTATGGCCCCACCAGTGTCATTGCATGTTCTTTTCACTAACAACAACCAGAGTCATTGCATGTGTGTTCTTTTCACATACCACATATGGATCCACCAGTGTCATTGCATGTGTGCTCTTTTCACAACCCACCCATGGATCCACCAGTGTCATTGCATGTGTGTTCTTTTTAGTAACAACAACCAGTGTCATTGCATGTGTGTTCTCTTCACATACCACCTATGGATCCACTAGTGTCATTGAAATGTGTATTATTTTCACAATCCACCTATGGATCCACCAGTGTCATTGCATGTGTGTTCTTTTTAGTAACAACAACCAGAGTCATTTTGCATGTGTGATCTCTTCACATACCAGCTATGGATCCACCAGTGTCATTGCATGTGTGTTCTTTTTAGTAACGACAACCAGAGTCATTGATATATGTGTTCTTCTCACATACCACGTATGGATCCACCAGTGTCATTGCATGTGTGTTCATTTCACTAACAACAACCAGAGTCATTGCATGTGTGTTCATTTCACATACCACATATGGATCCACCAGTGTGATTGAAATGTGTGTTCTCTACAAAGACCACACATGGATCCACCAGTGTCATTGCATGTGTGTTCTTTTTAGTAACATCCAGAGTCATTTTGCATGTGTGTTCTTTTCACATACCACATATGGATCCACCAGTGTCATTGCCTGTGTGTTCTTTTCACAATCCACCCATGGATCCACCGGTGTCATTGCATGTGTGTTCTTTTTAGTAACAACCAGAGTCATTTTGCATGTGTGTTCTTTTCAGATACCACCTATGGATCCACCAGTGTCATTGCATGTGTTTTCTTTTCACAATCCACCCATGGA